>CM053586.1:343866383-343923822 GCA_028646515.1 Pseudochirops corinnae | reverse complement strand
GGAGGGAGGGAAGGAGGGAGGGAGGGAGGAAGGAAGGAAGGAGGAAGGGGGGAGGGAAGGAAATGCTCAAAGACTGTTCTAAGAAGACCATCATGAGCTCTGATATTCTCAGGCCCCTCCAAACTATGATGTCACATGGGCCATTGTATTATATTTGAAAGAGCCTTTGATTTGGAGGTAAAAGCTTTGGGTTCAAATCCAAGAAACTCCCTTCCCACTAGTGCACCCTTGGGAGATAACTCCCTTCATAGGGTTTGATTTCACCTTTCCTCAATGAGGTCAACTGGGCTGGATCAGGCTGAGCAAACCCTCAGGCCACAGAGAAGCAGGGGCAGGCCCAGTGACTGGTGGGCCATAGGGTTAGACCCTTGGGCTAAGAGATCTATGAAGCTTCCTCCTCAATCAGCTAAATCCTATGATGTTATTGTGCTTACAATGTGTGGAGTATGACGATGCATTTTTCACCTATCCTGTTAACTGTGTGAAGCAAATTACTTAACCTTTCTATGTCTCAGTCTTTTGGGGGAGATAGGGGGAAGATCTTGGAGATGCAAGTTAATTCTTTCCTTGGAGAATTTAAATGATGGTGAAATACTCTGAAAAAAATAAAGCCCGTACCTAGCAAAAAGCTTCCCAAGATACATGACTCATGAGGGCAGAAGAAAGCGACAAGCCTAGTTCCTTGGACGCCTCAATCTGAGGCCCAGTAGGTCAGTAAATATTAAGTCCCTACTATGTGCCAGACCTGGTGCTAAGAGAGACAAAAGACAGTCCCTGCCCTCAAGGAGCTTACAATCTACCGGGGGAGACAACACGAAAACAGATCTGCACAAACAAGCTACAGACAGGAGGAATAGGAAATAATTAACAGAGGGAAGGCACAGAAGTAAGAGGGCTTGGAGAAGGCTTGCTGGGATTTGAGCTGGGACTTTAAGGAACCATAGAAGGCAGTAGGCAGAGAGATGAAGAGGGAGGACCTTCCGGACACGGGGCACAGCCAGAGCAAATGTCCAGAGTCTGGAGATGGAGTTTTTCATTTGGTGACCAGCCAAGAGGCCGGTGTCACTGCATTGAAGAGAACAGGTCAGGGAGTGAGGCAGAAGGAGACTGGGAAGGTAGAAGGGGCCGACTTGTGAAGGGCTTTGAATGCCAAACAGATCATTTTGTATCTGATTGTGGAGGTGACTGGAAGCCAATGACATTCACCCAAAATGGCTCACTTGCGTGAAGCTGAGGCAGGGCCCTGAGACAGGTCTCCCTACATTTCTCCCAGAAGCCTGCTCTTCTCTCCCTGAGGCATGGGGTTTCCCTCACTCCTCTCCGTGCCTCCTCCAGCAAGAGTTTCCCACAATTCCCCCACCCATCACCCTTGGGGAACTCAGGGATCTCCTGCCTTCTCCCACAACAATGGCAGGAATACCCAGGACTCTGCGTGTGTTCAGGCAGACAGGTGTGCCTGTAGATGTGGCCTCCCTGGCTAGGGATCTGCAGAGAGGCCCTACCCAGTTCTGAGGACCTATTCAGTTCTAAGATGCCAGGATTCCATGACTCTGCCTGGAAAAGAGACATTTAACTCTACAGTGAAAGGACTCTGGTTCCAACATCAGTTCTGCAGCTGACTGCGTGATGAAGAGACGGCTGTCCTGGATGCTTCCTAAAGTCAGCCCTTTTCACTCTGACACTCCAGGTTCTAATCCTCTGGGTCCCCCCAGTTTTCCCCAGCTGCAGCCCCTTGCCTTGGTTCCCCACCCCAAAGTCATTTTTTCCTAGACACAGACCAGGTCATGGCTTCAGCCCCAGCAAGGGCTGGTAGTTGTGACCTAGGCCTATCTCAATGGTACCTCTCCCTGGGCACAAGCCAGCCAGGATGCCTGGGAAGGTTTTGCCCTACTCCTGACCTTGTCGACTCATCCATCCATTGCCCCACACTCCATTCAGGGCCTCCCTGGGGCAGCAGGACTGGAACGAGAAGTCACTCTTGTTCCCAATATGCCTGTGTTACAACCCACCAGGCATAAACAAGCTCTCTCTCTCTCTCTCTCTCTCTCTCTCTCACACACACACACACACACACACACACACACTCTGACATACATACACTCTCTCCCTCTTTCTCTCTCTCTCACACACACAATCTCATACATACTCTCTCACACACACACATACACTCTCACTCTCACACACACACACTATCACACACACACTTTCACACACACTCACTCTCTCACACACTCACTCTCTCACACACTCTCTCTCTCTCACACACACACACACACACACTCTCTCACACACACACACTCTCTCTCTCTCTCTCTCTCTCTCCTCTCTCTCTCTCTCTCTCTCTCTCTCTCTCTCTCTCTCTCAGCCCTGGGCACGGGGCCAGCAAACTCCTTGCCCGGATGCGTCAGCAGCCCTCGGCACAGCAAGGCGTGGGAGCCCGCCAGCATCCTGCAGAGGTGCCATCCAATGGAGACAAGAGGGAACAAGTCCCCCTTGGCAGGGAGACTCCTCAGGAGCGCCAGGCCCTCCTTCCACGCACTAGCAAAACAGTCTCCTTCAATGTGGTTGCTGCAACATCCAACACACCCCCACCCCCCGCCGTGTACCAAATCAGACACATCCCATCTCAGGAGGGCCACAGAAGGATAGAGCTTACCTGCTGCCCAGCCCCTCAGTGCTCCCCCAGGACAAGGAGCCCAGCTCCTACCCACACATCCCCAGACTCCTCTCTGGCATCCCAGGCTACTGACCACTTTCACCCCTCAGGAGCTCAATTGCTCCTTGAGGGCAGAGACTGTCTTGCTCACTTATATTTGTAAGCCCAGCCCATAGCACAGAGAAAGAACTGAATAAATGTGTAGTCCATCTATCTGTTCATCCATATCCAGAAAGGCCCCCACTCCACTGTGGCCAACTGTGACCAGCAAGCAGTTTGTGCTGAGCTGAAACCAATACCCCTGTACCTGCCATCCACGATGCCTGGCTCTGCATTCTAGGGGCAAGCAGAAGAAATGTAATCCCTCTGCTACAACACAGCCCTTCAATTACCATCTCCTTCCTAAGACTTCTCTGGGGGGGGCAGCTGGGTGGTGCAGTGGATGGAGCACTGGGCCTGGAGACAGAAAGACTCCTTCTGAGTGAAGATTCAGCTTCAGACACTTCCTAGATGTGTGACCCTGGGCAAGTCACTTCACCCTGTCTGCCTCAGCTTCCTCATCTGTCAAATGAGCTGGAGAGAGAAATGGCAACAAACCCCTCCAGGTCTCTGCTAAGAAAGCCCCCAATGGGGTCACAGAGAGTCAGACATGACTGGAGAATGACTGAGCAAGCACAGACTTCTCTGCTCCAGAACAAATACTCCCAGCTCCTTCTAGCCATCCATATAGGACATTCCTTCCAGTCCTCCACAGACCATGGTCAGACTCATCTCTACACCCTCAAACCCTGAGCCAAAGCTCAGGCTAACTGTGCCCCTTTGAGAGAAATGACTTGCCCAGGGTCACACACCTGTTCAGAATCAAGCCCATGCCCTCCTGGTATCTGGACTGATCCTGTGTGACCGTGCATAGGACACTTCTGTTCTCTGACTCAGTTTCCTCCTCTGGCCCAGGGGGACAACAATCTTTGTGCTCCCTCACTCACAGGGGCATGGTGAGAAAAAAATCACTCCGGACACTTTAAATCTCTAGCGACTAAGTTGATCGTGTTCCTCAAGAAGCCCCCACCCCTTTCTTAGTCAACCAGGCCAGCTCAGGGGAGTCAAAGAACCACAGAATCTGAGCACCGGAGGGCCCCAGAGGGCATCCAGTCTGAACTCAGTGGCCATCCAGCCTCCCCCCAGTGATGAAGGAAGTCCATCACCACAGTACAATTGACCCATCCTCTTGCGCAACCCTCCTTGTCTGAAGAGATAATCTGTAGCCAGAAGGGACCCCAGAGGCCATTTTTTTCAAGCTCCTCACTTTACAGATGAGGAGACAGAAGAAACAGGTAGTAGGCGTCACAGAGGAATTGGAACCCAGGTCTTCTGGCTTCAGATTCAGGCTTCTTTCCCCCATCCTCGCTGCCTCCCCAAAATGCCACTCATCCTAGCTCTGCCCTCTGAGGTGAGCCTCCTCCCTGGTGGCCTTCAGACATTTAAAGGTCATGCTCATATTGTATCTACCCCAAGCCTTCTCTTCTCTAGGGCTAAATGCCCCCAACTCCAACCGAGCCTCACAGGACATGATTTGGAAGTTGGGAAAGGACTGGGGTCACTGAGGGAGTAGCACTAGGTTGAGGGGGAGGGGGCTTAGCCCCAAAGGAGAGAACTGGGAGCAGACGAGGCAGCCACTTACCTAATGGTGTGCTCGAAATAGATGTCATCCACCGAGGCCGTGACACATGGGCAGCCTGCGTGTTTCTCAGCTACACACAAGGAGAGAGAGAGGGGCACATGCCCCCAAGTCATCCAGTGACACCCCCCCCCCACAGAATCAAAGGTGTCTAGAGCTGGACAGGACCTCTGAAACTGCTGAGCCCACCCCTTACCTGAGCAAGAATCCCCATACCTCATGACCACGTGCCACGTAGCTGGTCACTCAGCATGAGGGCAAAGACCTCACGACTCCTCAGGCAGCCCATCCTAAGCTGGGACAGCTCTTACTGTATGGAGTCTAAAACTGCTTCTGCCCAGTCGTCCTGGCTCCGATCTAGGCCGTCCAGGCATCTCCAGTTGGTTCTCTCTCTCCCCCTCCCCCCAGGCTTCATGATCTTCAGTGCTCCCATCATCCTGGTCACTCTCCTCTGGACACTCACTAACTTGTCAATGTTGCCCTGCCCATGTGGCATGCCCTCAGTCTCTCTGTCTGAAGACTTTGGAAGAGGAAGAACTCACCCCCTCCCGAGGTAGCTCATTCCACTTAGGATAACCCTAATGATGAGGAGATTTATCCAGAAATCCAGCCTAAAATCTGTCCCTCACCCCACCCCATGGCTCCTGGTTCTTCTCTGAAACCAAGCCAGTCCCTCTTCCCCAAGACGGCCATTGGGACCAGAACGAGGTGTTTGCCTTTAAAAACAAAACAAACAAAAAACAAGCCACCATATTTTCTGAGCCAACCAAGACTTAAAAAACCAGGGTAGCACTGTCTAATTGCAAAATTTAATTAGCTCCTTAATGCTATTGTGTGTGCACCCTAAGCTGCATTGATTATCTTTCCCCTAAAAGAAACCACTGGGGAGACTTTATAAATTAAAAAAATGAATTTAATACATTGGCTCCCTGCGGTGTGTCAGAGAAGACAGGCTCAGTGACTCCACCCTGGAGGTCTATACTCCTTCCCTCCCCCATTTCTCTCGCCCACCCCCACCCCACCCCCACCCATGAGGCAGCTCCCCTGGCTCAAGGCCCTGGGCTTGTGGGCGGGAGGGAAGGAAGGGAAAAGAGAGCTGCTTGGCAGAGCTTGTCCCAACCATCCTCACTCTGGGCCCCTGCCAGGAACATGCACCCAGGCACATCGAGGGCTGAGGAGACGGGGCCCAGAAAGAGCAAGCACCTTGCCCAAGGTCACGCAGCTGCCGAATAACCAAGATAAGAGATTTAGGGCTGTAGGGGCCCTAGAGTTCATCGAGTCTACCCTTCCCATTTTACAGATTTGGAAACTAAGGCCCAGGAAAGGAGAAGTGACTTGCTACACAGGCAGCACGTGGGCCCAGGCTGTCTAAACTCCACATACAATGTTCTTTCCACCATATCAATCGATCAATAAGAATTTCTTAAGCCTCTACTCTGTGCCGGGCATTGGGGCTATTGAACAAAGAACGAAACAGGGCCTCCTTGCAGAGAGCTTACTTCTGGGGGCAGCCGTGGGCGCTGTCCAATGTACCGCATGTACCGCACTGACTCTGACCTGGCCACCAGGACCTTCCTCCTCGGTCCAAATCTGCACCAATGAGTAAGGGCACAGCCAGGACCAAAGCCTAGCCCAGACCCTCTTAGTGCAGGGGCTCTTCCCCTGAGCCTTTTTAAAATACGGAGACAACTGTCCTTAGGAGAATGTTTCCTTAGTCTTCCTCCGTATTTTATCCTAAGCATTTACAAACATGTTTCTGGCAGCCAGGGGACTCCACTGTGCAGAGAGTGCCGGGCCTGGAGTCAGCATGACACAGATTCAAATCCAGCCTCACGCACTTGCTAGCTGTGTGACCCCGCACAAGTCACATAAAGCCTATTTGCCTCAATTCCTCATCCGTAAAGTGGAGACACACTGGAGAAGGAAACTGAAAACCACTCCAGCGTCTTTGCCAAGAAAACCTCACAGATGTGGTTCCTGAGGTCACGAAGAGTCAGATGTGACCGAATGACCAAACAATGCAGTACGGTGTTTATTGAAGAGTTTGGGTCCTTTCCTGTGCTAATCATTTAGGTTCTGACATTCCATGATCTTAGCCAGCTTCCTGGTCTAATGTTCTAGGTTGAAACAGTCCACCTTCTGAGATCAGTTCCTGTTTGGATGTTCTAGATTCTAACAGCGCATTACTGAAGTCCTTACTAGTTCCAACCATTTGTGTTCTATGTTCTAACATTCCACCTTCTGACATATTTTACTGCTCTAATGTTCTAGATTCTAATAGTGCCTGGACAGAGGTCTCTACTAATTCTAACCATGCATGTTCTAGGTTCTAACATTCTACCTTCTGAGATCTCTTCCTGCTTTAACACTCTAGGTTCTATGTTCAGTGCTCTATATTTTCAATATAGTGTTCACTATTTTATTCTAGGTTCTATGCTCTGTGAACAATGTTTTATTTTCCAAGACCCCTTCCCACTCCAACATTCTACATACTAACAACACCTGTTCAAAGGTCTCTTCCAGTTCTAATCATTTGTGTTCTAGGTTCTAACAGTCTGTGGTCTACTGTCTTTTCCTTCTGGAACATTGTATGCCTCTCTTCTTCCTCTTCTTTTTCTCTTTTAAAAATAAAATAAGAGATGAGACAAAAATAAGACAAGAAGGAGAGGGGGAGGGATATTGGGGAAAATCTAGGCAATGGCAAAAACAGAATACCAATAAAAATCTACTTTTAAGGCATTGTATGTTTTGTGTTCTGTGTTCAGTGTTCTAATACTTCTATACTCAGAGATTTCCCCCACCCCTCCAATACTGTAAGTTCTGTGTTCTCATATTCTAGATTCTGTGTTCTCACATTCTAGGTTCTGTGTTCTCACATTCTATATTCTGGGTTCTCACATTCTAGGTTCTATGTCCTCACATTCTAGGTTCTTTCTTCTCACATTCTATTCCTATCCCTACACCCTGTGCTCTAAGCTGGTCCCTTCCTGGTCAGACATTCAGCATGCTGCCATGTTCTACATCCAAGGCTCTGAAGTCCCTCTGGCTCACATTCTGTAATCCTCCCTCCATCCCAGATCTGGGGGCTACCCCCCACAAGAAAAAAGCCACCTGTTCAAGCAGGTGACTGAGTATCCCCAGGAGGGAACTTTATCTTCTACTACTCCCTGACTTGGTCTGGAGGCTCAGGCAGGCAGTCAAGACTCAGGCTGGGACCAGCTTGGGAAAAGGGCCCCAGCTCTCACTTCCAGGTACTTCCTTCCAGGCCTACCTGCTGGACCAAACCCAGGAGACAATGGCTGACTTGTTAACCAGCAGGCCTCACTGAAGCCCTCTTTCCCCAGGTGGGCTGCCCTTGCTCATTAGGGACGAATGTCTCCTTCTTCACCAAATCTCCTTGGCCCTCAGAATCAGCCCCAAAGCCTGGCACACAGTAGGCACCTACACATGCTTATTGCACTGGATTGGCTCCATCCCAGCTGATCATTGATGGCAGCTGGCTTTGTTCTCCATTCCCTAGGACTGATGAGGCGGGGTTGGGGTTGGAGAATTTGGGGCTTTCTTCAAACCAGGCTAAGGGTAGACACACCTTCTTGGAACAGAAAGGACCTTCAGGAGGCACCACCCTCTCCCCCACTCTCTACCCACCCCCAGTTCTTGCTCCATAAACCACCATTTGGTTGGCTGCTCTTACAAGGGCCCCCAGGGAAATCTTGTTCTCTTTAAAAAGTCCCGAGTGGTTGGATTTGGGAGCCAAGTTTTCAAACCCCAACAGCCACATCCAAGGGACCACGGATTTAGGACTGGAAGGGACGTCGGGGTTCACCTTGTCCAATTCCTTCATTTTACATGTGAGGAGACTGAGGCCCCAGGGACAAAGTGACACACAATTAGCAAGTAGGAAAACCAGGATTCTCCCCAGCTCCTCTGATTTCCGACAACTCCCTGCTGCCAGGGAAGTCAGAACAAGGGAGTGGGTGATGGCCCGGCTTATAAGACAAAGCCAGGAAAAGAGACTTATTCAAAACAAAATGGGGTCTGTCTTTGCAGCACTTTAAGATGTAAGATGGGAACTGGGCTAGCTCAAGTATTACGATGCTCATTTTACAGATGGAGAAACTGAGGCTCAGCTTGAAGGTCACACAGGTCATAAGTGGCAAAGCTGGAATTCAAATAGAGTCAGGTGACCTGACCCTGAACCTAACACTGTTTCTGCTGTTCCAAATGAGGCACTGGGAAGAAAACAAGAAAGGAAAAACAAAACTATTTAGAGCCTGGAGGGGGCCTTCAGTGGCATTTAGTCCAAGCTTCATCATTTATAGAGAAAGAACTGAGGCTTAAACAAGGCATGTGACTTGTCTAAGGTCATCCATGCTCGCTCTGGTTGTTCTGGTTGTTATTCTGCAAAATGAAATCACCTCTGTAACTCCCACCTCCTCACGTCATTTTTACTGCTTTGTTAACATTGTCTCCCCCAGTAGACTGGAGCTCCCTGAGGGCAGCAACTGACTGCCTTATGGCTTGCTCTGTATCCTGGCTAACAGTAGGTGCTTAATAAATGTTTAATGACTCTGACTCATGCAAATAACATATATGAGTGAAAGGAATCCACATGGGTCTTTGGCTATACAGTTGCTTGTAAGCAGCATGAAGACAGGAACCATGTCCTGTTTATATTTATAAAGCCCTGGGGCAGTTAGGTGATGCAGTAAATAGAGCACCAGCCCTGGAGTAAAGAGGACCTGAGTTCAAATCCAGCCTCAGACACTTGACACTTAAACAAATCACTTAACCCCAATTGCTTTGAAAAAAAAATAAATCCCCCTGCACCTCAGTTTGCTCCTCTAAAATTAGGGGGCTGCAATACAGGACCTCTGAGATCCCACCACCCTATGATTATTGCCCAGAAGGATGCCTATAGAATAAATGAATGAGTTTGGATGATGGAAATGATGTATGCACTGTCCCTGAAAGGATGCCTGAGTGGGATTCAAATCTCAGCTCTTCTACTTAATGTTTGCATGGCCCCCTGAAAGTCATTATACCCTTCTGGGTCTCAGTTTACCCATCTGTAAAATGAGGGGGAGAGACTAAAAGACTTTGGGGGCCTTTCTGCTTCTGGAACCTTGGGGACCAGAATGTGGGAGAGAGCACTTTCCAGTCCTCTGCTCTAGCAGCTACAACCCAGGTGACCTTGGCCAAGACTTAGGTCATGAGACTTGGAGTTAGAAAAAAGTCTAGAGCTCAGTTAATCCCACCTTTTCCTTGATAGGAGAGAAAATCTAGGCCCAGAGAAGAGGAGGGACACAAAGAGAAAATGTCAGAGATAAGATTCGAACCCAGATACTCCAACTCCAATCCAGGTCTCCTTTTATTATGCTAGACCTTGGGCCCCAATATTCTCACCTGTAAAATGGGGGAAAAGACACACACACACACACACATACACACACACACACACACACACACACACACACACACACACACACACACACACTACCTGCTACCAGGCAGTGAAATGTCACAGCAGTTCCAGGCTTGAGTTCAAATCCAGCCTTGGATACATGCTAGCTGTGTGACTCTGGACAAGTCACCCTCCAACTGCCTGTTTCCTCATCTGTAAGATGGGAATAATACAAACACCACCTGCCTCCCAGGGCTGTCACAAGGATAAAATGAAATACTATTTACAAAGAACTCTGCCCTCCTCAAGGCGCTACAGAAACGCTAAGTATTAATAGTTAACAGAATGGCAGATTTTCTACCTTAGTCAGGCCATGTTGGCTTCTGGTAGACAAGCTAAAGAAAGACAGCCCAGGAAGGGGAAGCTCTTCTGTACAGGTCATAAGAGGATGAGGGGAAGGACACGAGGGTGTTGAGACTAGAGAAGGGGAGGCAGGGGTGGGGAAGGAGCATGACAGCCTTCTTCCTGGATTTGAAGAGCTGTCCAGGTAGCAGTGATCAGACTTTCTGCTTGGCCCCAGAGGGCAGAACAAGGAGCCAGGGAAGGCATCCAGATACCAGAGTGAACTCCCCAACAATGAGCCGTCCAAGACTGGTGTGGGCTGCCACTGGAGCAGGGAAGGGAGCTCTCGCTCCTGGGAGGCCTTCAGTTAGAGACCAGATGACCCCTTCTCAGGGCAGCTGTCCACTCCTGTTCAGGTATGAGATAAGATGACATCTGAGAGCCCCTTCAGCTCTGAGAAATGGGAATAAGAATACTTTCCTCATAGAGTTATAATAAGAAAAATGCAGCCTAAACTTTAAAGTGACTAGAATCCTGAGTCATTATCACCATTGTTACTATTAGATGGCATGCCAGGTATGGAACAGCACAAGCAAAGGTATAGAGGTGGGAAAGTAAGCCTACGGGAACACAGAATACCTACAGGAAAGCAGTGTGTGGTCAAAGTTGTGCAAGGCCTTGAATGCCGAGCAGAGGAGTTTGGAATTTACCTGAGAGACAGGCCGTTATGTCTATCCACTTCAGCAGTTGACCCACACTCAGCTCCCCTCGGTGGTTTGTGTGGCACAGCAGCACCAGCTGACTCATCTGTACCTCTGTCGGGTTCCGATAGGTCTCCATGGTGCCAACTGCGTCCTGCGCTCTGCCAGTCTGCTTCCGGGATGCCCGGCCCGAGAATATGGAGCTGAGACCCTGGGGCAGACAGAAATACAGCCCCGGAGAGCAAAGCAGGGAGGGGAAGAAGAGGAAGGCAAGAGAGTGAAGAAGAAGGGAGCAGAAAAAGAGAACAGAGAGGAGAAAGGAGGAAGAGAATGAAGACCATAAAAGGCAAAGAGAGGGGGGCAGGGTGGAGAAACAGAGAGAGGCAGAGGGTGAAAGAGAGAGAAGATCCCCGTTAATCACCACTCAGTGCTCCTCCTCATCCATCCACTTTGCTGCAGCTCCCTGCAGCTTCTCAGGCCTGGATTGGGCCCCATGCCCACGCCCCAGGAGGGAGGGGGACAGTGTGCCTTACCCATGCCCCGGCTGCTCCCCTGATCTCAGACTGCCAAGGCCACCCCTGCCTCATGCCTTCCTGGAACAGCTCCACCCAAGCCCACACTCAGGGTCCACCCACCCCGGACCCAAATCCTGTAACTCAGATGCAGGCCTGTGTGCCCCACCAGCACCCCTGCTAGCATGTCCGTCATCTGCTCTGTTCTATAGAAGTCACACCATCTCTGAGACTGAAGGCCCTGGTAGGTGGCAGCGCACCCTGGCCATACCTGGGCCTCTAATGGCCAAGTGTTAACACTCCAATCCTACCTGATTAATGATATATCAATTACTTAATTATTATAAGTGCTTACTGACAGAAAAGTCAGGCATTGTCTGCCCTCAAAGACCTTCCACTCTAATGGGGGAGAGAGAAAATGTAGGTTTCAGCTACAAATCCCTTGGAAAGGGCCTGAGGTCTGACAAGGTTCCCAGCACTGCCTAGCACACTAAAAACCTAAATGCAAACAGCCCTGCCCTCAAGGAGCTTACACTCTAAAGGGCAGGAGGTCTTAACTAGGGGACCACAAACTTGGATGGGAAAAAGAAGTTATATCTTTATTTTCACTAAATGAAATTTAGCATTGCCTTCAATTGATGAATTTTTTAAAAAACCATGCTTCTGAGAAGAGCTCCATAGGTTTCCCCAGACTGCCCAAGGGGGCCCATAGTCCCACCCAAGAAGTTTTTGTGCCGGGCAGGCTAGGCAGGACAATGGTTAGACCGCTGGGCCTGGCATCAGGAAGATTCCATTTCAAATCCAGGCTTAGACACCAGCCACGAGTCCTTGGGTAAGTCACTTAACTACTTCCTCCCTCAGTTACCTCAGTAAAATGGGAATGATACCAGCACCTGCCTGGCAGGATTGTTCTGAGGACTGAATGAGATATTTGTTTAGTGCCTGGAACACGCAGGCACTCAATGAATGTTTCTTTCCTTCCTTCAAGGAGTTTAATTAGCTTGGCATAGACTTGTTCTGGAGGGTGTTTCTGGTAGCAGATCTGGAGGCCATTCTAGACATCCTCTCAAAGAGAAACACCCACAAGTAACTTTGCTTGACTTAGGGCCCTGGTCAGGTTAGTCTAGACAGTGTTGTTTGGTGGAGTAGGGAGATCAGGAGGCAGGGCTTCTAGTCCCGACAAGCACTGTGTGACCCTGGGCACATCACTGTCCTTCTCCAGAACCCATTTCCCTTAATAGTTAAATGAGGAAACTGGACTAGGTGTGCTAAGAGGACCCTCCCAGCTCTGACATCCCCTGTTCTCAGGCCTCTCCCAGCTCTGACATCCCCTGTTCTAAAGGCCCTCCCAGCTCTGACATTCTCTGTTCTAAGATTCTGATCTCTGATTTCTATTGACTGGGAAGGAGAGAATAAAAAGCCTACCTTGGCACTGATCACTGGCCTGGGATCTTTTTCATAGAAATGTTTTTTTAACCACACATCCCCTATGCAACACTCATGCAACTCATTGTTTTCAATTCCCACATAAGACTTTACATTTGTTTTTTATTAAATCCTATCTTTTCAGAGTCCCTGGATCTGAGGCCTGTCCTTTCCCCAAGTCCCATCTGGCATAGTCCTGATCCCCTTCCCTGCCCAGCTTTGGGCCCCCCATGCCCCAGGTGTGACAAGCACGCTCTGCACAGACCCCCAGGGCCTTCTCCCACTTGTGACCTGGCAGATCCCTGGAAGCAAAGCCAGACCCAGCTAGGGGAAGGATCCTCACACACTCAGAGCTGGGAAGACCTGAAGGGGTCATCTAGTCCCATCCCTTCCTTTACAAGGAAGAACACTAAGGCTGAGAAGGTAAGGGGCTTCCCCAAGGTCACACAGTGGGTTAATGGTAAAGAGGAACGAGACCCAGGGGTCCTAATGCCAAGCTTCTCTAGCTTCCCAATGCCTGGGCTCCAGACCTCACCTCACTCTCTCCCACCTTTGCAAGGGACCACTCGGTAGAGACAGCCCCCTCTCCACTCCCCCCAGAGCCAGCCTTCCTGGGGCCCACATTCCAAGTGAGTGAGCTAGCCCACCACCATCCTGTTACCATGGTGACAAGTGCCAGGCCTTCCCGGGCTGTCACGCGCCTCAGGTTAGCAAACGAGAGAGAGAGAGAGGCATAGCATCATGCAAGAGAGCCAGTGTTAAAATTGGAAACACACACACACACACACACACACACACACACACTCACCCCTTGGCAAAGGGAAAAACCTTCTACCAAGAAAAAAAAAAACTGATGCAAAGAGTATAAGATATTGAGCAGCTCCTGACTGGGGTGGGCGGGTGGGGGGGGATCAGTCAGGGAGTGCATCTGCAAGGCTGTCTGTCTGTCTGTGGGGACGGTATTAATGTGCATAAAAAGCAGACATCCAAGGCTGTCCATAGGTCCATCCCAGAATCTCCAAGTTGGACAGAATCTCAGATGTCATAGAGTCCAACCCATACATGGACAGAATCCCCTCCATACCATGAAGACCAGTTATGGGAAGGTCACTGCCTCCCCTGGAAGCCCATTCCACTCCTGCACAGCATGGTTAAGAAACTTCCTTGTAGTGAGAAAAAAAATTTCTGTCTCTGTCTCTGTCTCTCTCTCTCTCTGTCTCTGTCTCTCTCTCTCTCTCTGTCTCTCTCTCTGTCTCTGTCTGTCTCTCTCTCTCTCTCTCTCTCTCTCTCTGTCTCTGTCTCTCTCTATCTCTCTGTCTCTCTCTGTCTGTCTGTCTCTCTCCTTCTTCTCTCTCTCTCTCCCCCCTCCTTCCTCTCCCCCTCTCCCTTTCCTCCCTCCCTTTCCCCCCATCTCTCTCTGTTTCTGTCTCTCCATCTGTCTTTCTTTCTCTCTTCTGTCTCTATCTCTGTCTCTCTGTCTTTCTGCCTCTCTCCTCTTTCTCTCTCCCCTCTGTGTCTGTCATTGTTTCTGTCTCTATTTCCCTTTATCTCTCTCCTCTCTGTTTCTATTTCTCTTCTGTGTCTGTCTCTCCCTCTCCCTCTCCCCTATCTCTCTCTATCTTTCTTCAGTCCATATCTCCTCTCTGTGTCTCTGTCTCTATTTCTGTTCTGTCTGTCTCTCTCCTGTCTCTCTCTTCTCTGTCTCTTTCTTCTGTCTCTCTCTTCTCTTTCCTTGTCTCTATCTCTTCCTGTCTCTCTTCCTCTCTGCCTCTCCTCTCTCTCTGTCTCTCCATCTCTGCCTTGCCTATCTGTCTGTCTGTCTGACTTCCCCTTTCCCCTCTACAGCTCCTGGCTCTGACCTCCAAGGCCCAGCAGAACAAATCCAATCCCTCCTCCAGGTCACAGTTCTTCAGAGCCTTGAAGACAACTTCCCGCCACCCAGCCCCATCTTCTCTGCTGCTTACCATCTGAGTGACCTTAAACAAGTCCCTTCATCCTGGCCAAGCCTCAGTTTCCTCCCATGTAAAATGAGAGGACCAGGCTCAAAGACCTTCGGGCCCTTTCTAGCCCTTGGTCTATGGTCCCATGACCTGGGTCCCAGTCCCACTTATTCTCTTACTCTCTGTATGACCAAGTATCTATATGAGCAGGTCCCACTCTCTCTGGGCCTCAGTGGCTCCATCTGTAGAATGGGGACTTGGACTCAGTGGGAGCTCAGGTCCCTCCCCAATCTAGGATCCTATAAACAAGGTTCATAAAGTGCTTTCCCTGTATTAGTCCTGGTAGGTCAGATGAATCTCCATTTGACAGATGGGGAAACTGAGGCCCAGCAAGGTGGTGGTGCTTCACACCTGTACTCTAGGGGTCTAGAATCTCCCCCAGGCTTCCCATCCTTGCCTAGCCCCCAGCCCATTAGGACAGGCGGCTGGTCCCAGCCTTTTCACTGCCTCTGAGTAGGGCTGGCGCTCCACTGCCAGGGGCTGGCACCTATTTTTAGCTCCCCCCACCTCTCTCGGAGTGAGCAGTCACACCGCAGCAGTAAGGGGAAGGGGAGCATCGACGAAGTGGGGGTGAGAGCCTGGCCTGGCTCCCCACTCCTTATATGGAAAACTCCTGGCCCAGCCAAGGAGAGGCAGCTGGTCCCCAGCTGGGATGACGGAGGTGGCCCTCCCTTCTTCTGGGAGAACCAGCTGGGGGACAGTGGGAGGCCAGAGGAGGCATTGGCTGAGCCTGGAGGCAGGACCCCAGCCAAGGGCCAATGGTGCTGGGGGAGCCAGGCCACTACCCACACCCACCCCCAGTGAGGCTGGTCACGGGGGCTGGTTTGGGCGAGAAGATGCCCTGAGATCACATCAGGGCATTGGATGGCAATGCCAAGTGGAAGGGATGGTCCCAGGCTCTGAGGCTTCTGGCACTGAGAATCATGGCCTGGCCTCAGTGGAGGTGGGAAAGGGAGTTACCTTAGAAGCACAAGGCACGTCCCCCTCCAGGAGCCACAGGCTGCAGCAATACCACATGGTCTGCCCCATTACCCTCTGCTGCTCCTTACTATTGGTGATGCCCTGGATAGTTCACTTTTTCTTTGGGCCTCAGTTTCCTTATGTGTGAAATGAAGTAAAAATTATATCATAGGATTATAGATTTAGAGCTAGGAAGGGACTTCAAAGGCCATCAAGTCCAAACCTTTCATTTTCCAGGTAGGAGAGTGATTCTCCCAGGATCACCAAGTGTGAAAGGGTCCTCTGAGGCAAGATTCAAACCCAGGTCTTTCTGAATCTAAGCATAGCACCTACTGGCTATGTGACCTTGTGACAAGCCCCCTCCTCCACTGCTCAGATCTCTATTCCCCACCCACTGTCTCCTCCCTTTCTCTGGTCACAGAAGAAGGCCCAGTCCTATACCTGCCAAGGCAAATCCTGCTGAGCCTGTTCAATCACACTCTCCCCTACTGCTCACAGACCTCACTTGGGAAAGGGCATTGGTTTGGATCCTGATCATGCCTGATGCTTGTGACCTGGGGTGACATTGGGTAAGTTACTTCTCCCTGGGCCTCACCTTCCACAGGTGTAATAGGAAGGCATTGGGGCAGCTAGGTGGTGCAGGGAATAGAGCACCAGCCCTGGAGTCAGGAGGACCTGAGTTCAAATTTGACCTCAGATACTTAACACTTAGTAGCTGTGTGACCTCAGGCAAGTCACTGAACCCCAATTGTCCTGCCTTCCCCCCTCCAAAAAGACAAAAAAAACACTAAAAGATAAAAGGAAGGCATTGGACTGAATAGCTTCTGAGGACCCTTTCTTGCCTAGATCTAGGATCTTCTGAAGGCCCTCTCTCCTCTCACTTCTACCTGCCAAGATCCTTGGCTTCCTCTAGGGATCAGCTGCGGTGCCACCTCCTACATACTAAATGGTTGTTATCCTGGTCTAGACCAGCCCTACCCTCAAGCATCTGCTATCCTTCCCCCACCAGCAGCTTCTTTTCATCTCCCTACAAACAGGCCCAGGTCCCCCAATCCTAAGCAAATCTTCTCTTGAATACCCAACTACTGCTCTATCTCTTCTCCCTATTCATAGGATTTTAGAGCTGGAATGTCCTTGGGGGGCATCTAGGTCAACCCAGGCCCCTGATATAATGTACTAGATGAGAGGTCCAGGCCTCTATTTGAGGGGCCTCCGAAGAGGAAGAGCCCACCCCTTCCCAAGGCAGGGATGCCATTCATGGCTGAGAACTTCATCCCTATATCAAACAAAAAAAAAGTGGGGGTGGGGACAGACAAAACAAGTCTAATCCCTCTTCCCAATGCTTGAAGAATCATCAGGCTAAACTTCCCCAGTTCTTAAACTGATTCTCAAATGAGAGTCGCCGTTGGCATTGCCCTCCTCTGAACAGTCTCCATCCGATACATGTCCTTCCTTGAACTCCAGCGCTGATCTGACCCTGCTACGTTCAGATATCTATCCAAGCCAACTACTTCTTTATTCTGGGGAGGTCAGCCTCTCCCAGGGCTGCCCAAGATTCCATTCATTAGCTGTCATAGCTGCCCCATTACACTGTTGACTCATACTGGGCTCAAAGGCATCTAATTCCCTGATCATCTTTAGAAAAACTGTTGTCTAATTGTGCTTCCATCACCTTCTACTTGGGAAGTTGATTACTTGAACCTGTCTAAGACTTGACATTTATCTCCATGGAATTTCATCTAGTAGATTCAGTCCAATCCTCCAGACCTTGTTAAATACAGGCTCTCTCAGCCAAGGCATTGGCATCACTCCTCCTCCTAGCTCTAGGTAAGCTGTAAGACCTGTGCCCAGGGCCTCCTTTCCTTATTACCTGCTCTCTGACTCGGCCTTTGACACCTCAGGTCACCAAGCACATTCCACGGTTGTTGTTCTGTCTTCTATCGAGTCTTCCTCTCTTTTCTCTTCAGTGATGACTGTTCTTCTGCCATTCCGTGTTCTAAGGTCTCTCTCTCTCCCAGCCCTGCCATTCCCTGTTCTAAGCCTCCTCCCAGCTCTGACATTTCTATTCTAAGGGCCCTCCCAGCTGACATTCCCTGTTCTAAGGCACCTTCCAGCCTTGACATTCCCTGTTCCAAGGCCCTCCCAGCTCTAACATTCCCAGTTCTAAGCTTCCTCCCAGCCCTGACATTCCCTGTTCTCAGGCACCTCGGAGCTCTGACATTCACTGTTCCAAGGCCCTCCCAGTTCTAAGGTGCCTCCCAGCCTTGATATTCTGTGTTTCTAGGCATCTCTGCTGTTGTAGCAGACCATCTGCTGCTCTCTGTCACCCCATGGGAGGGGGCTCCAAAGTTTTATCACTGCCCCTCATACATGGCTGGTCACACATACATTTTCCCATCTCCCACTCTCTGCAGCACTCACAGAAGGTCCTGGTCCCTCTCTGGGCCAGAGAAACTCACACCTGTTCCCTTCAATGGTCTCATTGTCCAGAGGGGCCCAGGCTCCTGGGACACAAAAGCCTGAGCAGAAGGGACTGCCCTGAACAGAAACCAGACAACCCTTCCCCCACACACACACACACTCAGGAGCCAGAGAGGCCCCTGGGGGGCCTCAGCATCCCCCATCGCCATTACTGAAACTTCAGCCAGAGTGTCAGCCAGTCCCTCCCTCTGCCCAGCTTCCAAGGCTGCTGGCCCGGCCTGAGTACACCAAGTCCCTCAGCCTGCAAAGGTCCTACCTGAGGGCAGTGGGATGGCTCATCAGCCCAGGACCCATTTCTCCAGCACTTTAAAGTATTTCCCTCCCCCCTCCTATACTTTACAGATAGAGAAACTGAGGCTCATAGAAGGGGAGGAGCCTGCATAAGGTCTCCCAGTGGGACAGCATCATAGCTGAAAGCTGAGCCCAGGGCCTTCTACTCCACCTTCAATGCTTTTCCCCTGCCCCTGCTGGCAGCCTTCTCCATCCTAGACATGAAATGCTTCTCAAGGCCCCTTGCAAGGGGCCTCCTTTCACCACAGGATTCTGAACCAGGCACAAGACAGCCACCAGGCAACCCACTCAAGCCATTGGTGCTATTTGATGGCAATCTTTGCCCTCCCCCTATTTCCATTTCCATTTCTAAAACTCTGATATTTACAAAGCACTTCCCTCACAGCCCACTGTATTATTATCCCAGTTTTACAGATGGGGAAACTGAGAATCAGAGAAGTTACATGACTTGCCCACCATCATACAGCTAGTGAGGCTTCCGGTTACAAGCCCAGTGGGTCTAGAGCTGGAAAAGGGACCTCAGGAGCCATGGAGTTCAACTCCAGGATTTTACAGATGAGGAAAGTCAGGTTAAGTGAATTGCCCAAGGTCATAGAGGCAGTGAGCAGGAGAGGTAGGTGACATTTAAACCCAAAGCCAATGTCCCTTCCACCTGGACCATTTGTGTCTTATTCTTCTCCTAGGCTGGGAGCAGATCTTCTCTGTGTCTTCCCCCGTCCCCCACACAGGGCCCTCCACCTAACGAATGCCCAATAAATATGTGCTGAGTACACACTG
Organism: Pseudochirops corinnae; assembly: GCA_028646515.1. NCBI lineage: Eukaryota > Metazoa > Chordata > Mammalia > Diprotodontia > Pseudocheiridae > Pseudochirops > Pseudochirops corinnae. The sequence continues at coordinate 343,904,595 of CM053586.1, read as the reverse complement.
GGTGAGCTGGAAAAACTGGTGTCTGCAGAGTTCTCTATCATGTTCAGAAGACAATGTTTACATACCGAAACAGCAGAGACTGGCCTCAATGCTATTCCTCAGACACAGCTCTCTGTCTCCCAGCTCCACGGCCTCTCGCCATTCCTCGTCTCTGGCTTCTTGCAAGTCCCAGCTAAAGTCCCAGCATCTACAGGAAACCCCTCTCCATCCTCCTCAATCCTAATGCCTTCCCTCTGTAGGTTTTCTCTAATTTAGGTAGACATTGTGCTTTTATAAAACTTACAGTCTAATGACTGTAAGCTCCTTGAGGGCAGGGACTGGTTGCCGGTTTGTTTGGGTTTTTTTTTTTTTATTCCTTTTGAATTCTTAGTGCTTAGCTCATTGCCTGGCAGATGGTAGGTACTTAATAAATGTTGACTGATGACTCATTGGAACAGTTATGAGACTCCATGAGATAAAGTTATAAGAAGCTAGAAATTAAAAAACTGGATTCAAATCTTGCTTGGGGCTTGACCAGCTGCGTAATCCAAGCATGGAACTCTCGGCCCAGATTTCTTAGGGGCTCAGACTAAACAGTCTTTAAAGTCCCATCTTGCTCTGACACTCTCTAAGCACTTTCTCAACCCAGCCATTCTCTGCTCTAAGTATGTCTCTGTACAGCCCCGTACTCGGTGCAGAAAGGGATTCTGTTCCACCCCAGGCCCCTTCAGAAGGCCAAGACAAGGTCAACAAATGATCCTCCTCAAAAACAGGATGAGGAGCAAGCCCCACCCACCACCTCCAAGGAATGGGCCGGAGAGCACCAGTATTGCTGAGGAAGCTTATCTACAGCCACCACCTACCTGTCTCTGACTCTGTCTCTCTCCTTCTTTCTCCATCTCTGTCTCTCTGTCTCTGTGTTTCTGTGTCTCTCTTTCTCTCTGGAAGTCATTTTGATTTCCAGTTATCCCCCAACCTGGGACTTTGGACTTCATTCATCTTGGACCAGATGTGCTCATGGAATGAGCCACCAATGAATGTGAAAGAAAGGTCAGCGTCTGGGGAGGGCTGGGCTCTCCATTGTTGGCAAAGCCAGGTACTGGCTGGGCTCGGGACCATTGAATCCCAGCAAAGAAAGAGAGCGAGGCCTTCCCCAGAGACTTACCTGGGAATTCTTGTATCTGAGGGAAACTGGAGGGGGGGGTGGTCAGCAGAGAGAACAATTAGCAGGTACAGGGGGTTAGGGGAGAAACAGCATCCCAGCAAAGAGCTTGGAGGCTCAAATCAAGCCTGAGAATTATTCCCCTTCCCACTTCCACACCCGAGAGCAAAGTCCTGTTTGTCCTGATGAGGCGTAAACCCCAATCCCAACCTACGGAGAAGACCAGAAAGAGCCCCAGATTGGAGGTCAGACGATGCAGGATAACAGCCAGTTAGCACTCCTAGAGCACCTACCCGGGCGGCTTGTGCTCAGCACCTGACAGATATTAACTCTTTCGATGCTCACTGCCTGGGAGGCAGGTGCCACTACTAATGCCCACATCACACTTGGGGAAACCGAAGCAGACAGTGATCAAGGGACTTGCCCAGGGTCACTCAGCTAGTCAGTGTCTGGGGCTAGGTTTGAACTCAGGCCTTCCTGACTCCAGGCCCAGTGCTTTATCTACCCAGCTACCTGGGGATGGGATCCTGGCTTTGACAACTACTAGCTGGGCGGCCCTGGGCAAATCATTATATTCCTCTGTCTGTCTCATAGCCTTTGAAATGGGAACAATGCCAGAAAGCCATTTGGAATGCCCAGAAAATGACCAAACTGGGCATGTCTTTTAACCCATAACACAACAGCAACTACTACTACTACTACTACTACTACGACCACCACTACTACAACTACTACTACTACCACCACCACCACCACCACCACCACCACTACTACCACTACTATCACTACTACTACCGCTGCTGCTGCTGATGGTGATGCTGTTACTGCCACCACTACTACTACCACTACTAATACTACTACAAAGATACCACTACATAGTCCAAAAAGATCAAAGAAACAGGAAAAGGTCCCATATGTGCAAAAATATTTATAGCAATTGTTTTCAAAGTAGCCAAAAATTGGAAACTGAGGGACTATCCTCTTATTGGGAATAACCAAGCAAATTAAAGTATGTGAATGTGAAGAAGTAATATTGTTCCATAAGAAATGATGACATGGACAATTTCAGAGGAAACTGGGAAGACCTCCATGAACTGATGCAGAGGGAAGCGAGCAGAACCCAAAGAACAATGTATATTTGGGCAGCTAGGTGGAGCCATAGCACATGGAGCACTGGACCTGGAGGCAGGAATACTCTTCTGGAATTCAAATCTGGCTTCTGATACTTACTAGCTGTGTGACTCTAGGCAAGTCACTTCACCCTGTTTGCCTCAGTTTCCTCATCTGTAAAATGAGCTGGAGAAAGAAATAGCAAACCACTACAGTATTTTTGCCAAGAAAACCTTCAAATGAAGTCACAAAAAGTCAGACACGACTGAAATGAATGAACAAAAACATTTTAGAGAAAAACAACTTTGAAAGACTTTAGATCTCCAATCAATGAAGTGAGAAATCACAAGCATGCACAAAAGAATGAAAATGGAACTCACCTCTCACCTCTGACAGAGAGGCAACTAACCTGAGATACAGAGAGAGACTTGTGTTTTTGGACATGGCCGACGGGGGAATTTGTACACAGCTGTGTAAGGAGAGATTTGATTTGGGTGTTGTTGTTAGGCTAAATTTAATTTGCTTAAGGAAGGAGGTGGGAGGCATAGATTATTTTTTAAAATACATACTTGATGCTTGAAAAATAAAAAATCATTTAAAAAAAAGACATGGACACAATCCTTCCTGCCCTGCCTGATTCAATTCAATGTATTAATAACAATGATATCAATAATGATGATTTATAAAGCTTCTTTGTAAACCTTAAAGTGTTTTACATACCAGATTTCATTTGATCCAATGAGATAATGGATATTGAGTGCTTTATAAACCTTAGGGTGCTATGTCAATGTCAGCTCTGATTATCGCCATTCTAAAAAGTCAAGTGGGGGGGCAGGGTCAATGAAATCACAGGTATAGCCCCCAGTTAGTGCCCTCCCTCTGAAATCACCTTCTAATTATTCTGTATAATATATTCTCTTATTTAACATTCTGTTATTACTTATATTAATTAGTAGTTTTACTTATTATCATTATCATATAATTCTGTAGCTATATCTTGTTATCAAGTTATCTCTGGTCTCTTGGTTGTTTGAATTTTGTCTCCCAAATTAGAATGTGAGCTCCTTGAGGGCAGGGATTTCTTCTTGTTTTCTTCCTTTGTATAGCTCCCAGTGCATAGTAGGGCTTAATAAATGCTTGTGGACAGAAGTGGCTAGGTAGTGCAGTGAATAGAGCACCAGCCCTGGAGTCAGGAGGACCTGAATTCAAGTCCAGCCTCAGACACTTGACACTTATTAGCCATGTGACCTTGGGCAAGTCACTTAAACCCAATTGCCCTGCCTTCCCTCCTCCAAAAAGCAAAAAAGAAAGAATAAGTGCTTGTGGACTATTTTTTTCTCTATATACTTAGATCTGAATTTGTTGTCTCTCCCAACAGAATGTGAGCTCCTTGAGGGCAGGGATTAATTCCTTTTCATTTTTGTAGCCCCTAAGACTAGCATTTAATAAATGCTTTTTGCCTGATTGACTATCCCATCAGCATAGAGAGGGCTTAATAAAGGGTTCTCTACTGACCCTCTCTACTGACCTTCTTTACTCTCTCCTCCCTTCTCATCTATATTCTTCTCCCCTCTCCCTTTTCTCTTCTCATCCTCTTTTCACCTTCTTCCCAATGATACTACCCTCACGAAAGATCCCCAATAACCTGTTAATCAAGCATCGATTAAGTACCTGCTGTGGGCCAGGCAGGGTGGGGTACAGAGCAAAATGAAACATCTCCTGCCCTCCCCAAGCTTACAGTCGGGGGACGGGGGAGGGCTCCTGCCTGTATAAGGATGTCCAAAGTACACAACAAAGAAGTAATTAAGCAAAACAGATCAACTCATCAGCCATGCCTAAGGACCTTTCTCTAACGGGGAAATTCAAGAGGAGAAAAAGGAGAGGTGGCCTTGGATTTGGGGTAGAAGGGAACCTTAGGTGGGGGCGAGCTTCCAGGGCCCCCCTTAGAATTAGAATGAGCTCTACCCGTTCACTTTTCCCCTTCACTACTGACTCAGACCAGGCCGGTTTCCCTGTCTGGCCTCAGTTTCCTCACCTATAAGACAAGGGGCTTGGTTAACCTTAAATAGAATCATCTCCTTTGCCCTCATCCTCTTCCCTCCTTTTCTTTCCTTTCCACTCATTCCCTTCTCCCCTTTCCTTTTCTCTTTCTCCCCTCTCTCGCCCTTCCTCTTCCCTCCTTTTCTCCCCTCTCCTTTCTCTCCACCTCTCCCTTGTTTCCTTTCTTCCTCTCTTCCCTCGCCCTCTCCAAGAAAGGCAGGCCTGGCTCAGTGGGAGGGGGGGGTAAGAGAGCTGGCTGGTGACAGGCATGTGCCACAGGGCCAGGGCTGGTACCCCCGTTGTGCACCAGCCCACCCACTGACAGCACCACCCTCTCAGACAAAGCCTCTCAGGTGTCAAACCCCCAAGGGCCGTGCCTCAGTTATCCACATTAATTTACACCCTGGAGACCCTGGAAATATTAACAAGATGGATGGAGTATTTTTAGAATATTAGGAGACTGAAAGAAACTAAGTGTCTGGCCTCATTAAAAATCTTCAGTCTCACTCAGCTGTCAAATTTTTAAGGCTGTTGACGGATGCTGCCTCTGGGTCCCCATGGCAACCAGATGCATTACCTCGCCATGGCAGCCACTCACCATCACCCCGCAAGTGACCCACTTCTGGGCCAGGGGAGCAGCAGAGCTTGGGGGAGGGGCTTTTTTTTAAAAAGCACCTTAAAAGTCAAATATATCGTTTGTCATCATCACAGGCTCTGTTCTGGGGCTAATAACCCACAAGGTGGGAAGGAGAACCTGCCAGGAAGATGAGAAGGTTCACAGAAGAGGGAAATGGGGAAAAGAACAGAGGTGGAGAGAGAGAATGAGAGAGACTGGAAAGAAAGGAGAAGAGAGACATACATGGGGGGGGAGAAGAAAGGAAGGAAAGTACCACCAGAGAAAGAAAAGAAAGGGAAAGTGAGAGAAAGGAAAAGGGAGTAAGATGGGGGAAGAGAGAAGAAGATGGAGAAAGAAGGAGACAAGAGAAAAAGAGAAGACAAAGAAGAGAGAGTAGAGGAAGAAAAGGAAAGAGGGAAGAGAGAGGAGGGGAAGAAAGAGAAGAGAGAGTGAGAGGACAAAGAAAAAGAGAGCAGAGAGATTCAGAGAGGAAGGGAAGGAAGAAAGAAAAGGAGAGAGTAGAGGAAGATAAGGAAAAAGGGGAGAGGAGAGGAGAAAAGAGGTGAGAGACAAAGAAAAAGAGAGGAGAGATGAAGAGAGAAGGGAGGGAAAAAAGGAAGGAAGAAAGAAAAAGAGGAGAGAGGGGAAAAGAAAGAAAGAGAAGGGAAGGCCAAGCCCATGCCACCTTTCTGAGTTCCCAAACACTGGGTACTTTTCCACAGCCCCCAGAACAGGACAACCCATCAGCCTTCTGAGATCACAGGCTGTTAGCAGAGGAAAGAAAGTTGGCCAGCTCTTTGATTTCCTGCCCAAGTGGAAACTACAGCAGAAGAAGCAAAGAGGCAGGTAGGGGCAAAGGAGAGCTTCAGGGGCTGGGCACAAGGAGTCCTTTAATTCAGGGCCCCAACTTGCCTCCCCTGCCAGGTCCTTAGCTTCCCAGCACCTGCCACCCTGGTAAACCTCCAATCAGAGTATAATCCATGCTATCTAGCCCAGAAACCTCCCTGGGCTGCAATCCAGGCTCTGCCTCTTTCCTCTCCATAAGAAACCATTGTACCTGGTCGGGGCCTGCTTACTCTGGAAGTCTAAACCCATCACTAACGCAGGGTTCTGGATCATAGCTCCATTCTGTGACCCCTTAGGGAAGGCCCTTCTTCTCTCTGAATCCACACGTCCTCCTCTCTAAGATAAGAGGCTAGACTCATGATCATAAGACCATAGATAGAGCAAGGCTGGGATCTTAGAGGCCATCTAAGGCCCAGAGAGGTCAAGGTCACAAAGAGAAGAGAGGGAGGGAACTAATTACATACAATGTGCCAAGTACTACGTAAGAAACTTTTAAATATTATCTCGTTTAAAAACTCTGAGAGGTAGATGCTATTAGGCTCCCCATTTTACAGCTGAAGAAACTGAGGCAGACAGCGGTTAAGTGACTCACCCAAGGTCACACAATTAGCATGTATATGAGGCTGAATTCGAACTCAGGCCTTCCAGACTCCACTCCCAGTACTCTATCCACTGTGACAACCAGCCACCTTACCCAGGCAGCAAGTGACAGGGTCAGGATTTGAATTCACATCTGGCTCCAAAGACACCCCTTCTCAGTGTGGGGTCCCTTCCATCCCTAACATTCTGCATATGTGTTCTATGCTCTCTCCAGGTCTGGCAGATTACATCCCAAGCTCGCTTTCAGAGTCCCAAGTTCTAAGGTCCCTTCTGTGGCTGACACTGGGAAAGAGAACAAAGGATGTTAGGACATCTGAGGGCCTAAGAATGCTGAGTGCTCTGCTTTGGACCCCCCACAACTCCCCCAGAGGGAGGGGCCAGGCTTCTCCTCCCTCCCACCCCCGGGAATTCTAAACCTAACCGGGTGGTGTCGCACCCAAAGCCAGGGAGACCAAGTCAGCACACATGGAAAGCACCCTGAGGCACAATGCAAGGTGATACAAAATTAATTAGCAGACTGGGCGGTCCTGGCTAGCTCTTGGTGTGCAAAGAACACACACGAACATGAACATACACATACACACACACACACACACACACACACACACGGCTGCAGGATCAGGATGAGAGAGGCCCTGAGAGATGACCAAGACAAGCCCATTTTCCAGATGAAGAAACTGAGGCTCTGAGCATTCAGGTCATTTGTGCAAAGTCGCACCAGTCATTAGTGGCAAAGCTGAAACTTTAACCCACGTGCCCTGGCTCCCAGCCCAGGCCTCTTTCCACTGAACCCGGGCCAGTCAGAAACGCCCTTGACAGCCTTCAAGAACATAGGAGGGAGGTCCGAGCGCAGGTGTGAAGAGAAAGTCACCTTGTAACCCACCTGGTGCCACTGCTCCTGAGCTCACCAGTCTGTGGAGGGCAGGGACCCCGGCCTGGGCCCCTGCTCCAGAGCCAGCGCACAGCAATCACAGACCGAGAACCAACGCAGCTGGCTTTGGGAGAGGCCTCAGGTGGCGCCACTCCTCTCCATCCCCCCAGATAAAGGCTCACCCAGGGACAGCCTGGCCCCTCCCTCTGGGGAGACTCCAACCTGCCTTCCCCTGGCAGGGGCCTCTCCCAGGAAGAGAGGAGGGTTCAAACAGCCCCGGCATTGGGAGTGGAAGTCAGAGCCCTAGGATCTGAGTCAGGATTGTTGCTCAGAGGCCAGACTCCAAAACTTCCCAGTCGGGTGACAGTGGGCAGGTGATTTCGCTGTTACGGTCCTCAGTTTCCCAGTCTGTAAAATGGCCCGATAACACTGGCACACTCTACCTGGAAGGGCTGTTGTGAGGAAAGTTCTAGAGAAATAGGGGCTGGAGGAGGAGGAGGAAGACGATGTTACTCAGGCCAGAGATCCTTTTATCTTTAACCATTTTCCCAAGCTTGGCCCCAAACAAGGCCCCTCCTTTTGCTTCTTTGAAGAGGTGGGGGACTATGGGTCTGGAACACAGCAAACAACATGGGCTATTTCAGTATGTCAATGAGTTTGGTTGAACTGTTTTCTTCCCTTCTTTTTTAGTCTTTGTTTTGAGATCAAATGGGATAATGAATATAAAATGCTTTATAAACCTCTAAGTCTGTTATTATAAGGGACTTTTTCCCCTGGGAGGGGAAAGAGGACAGGATACACATACGGTGAACAGTGTCAGGGATGGAAAAACAAACAGTGCCTCCAAATGTTATCATACAACAAATAAATGCTGACTGGATGGACCAGAGCTGAGGGGCTCGGACGGCCCTCCTGCTCCACTGCTCACCCAAAGCAGCCAGTTCCGGGCTGGTTGGATTGCAGGAGCCCTGCTCTGAATGCGCCACATGGACCCTTTGGGTGACTCTAGGCAAGTCACTTCTCCTCAGATTCACCTTCTGTAAAATGGGGGTGAGCTTCTGATGAGATGATGTATGCCAAGCTCTTTGTGAAAAAAAAAAGGAAAGCCAGCTGAATCACAAAGTATCTAGTCTGAGGGACCCCAATGGCCATGTATATCAGTTGTCACACCATCTTAGCTGTCCCAGTGCCCACAGGCAGTAGAGAGGCCTTTGGAGTTTAGGGGGAAGGGAGAGAAGGGGATGCAGGAGGCTTCTGGCTCAGGACCCTGGCTAAGGACCAGCCTGGCAGGACACTCTGTCCCCTAGACATGGGGCCAATGAGATCCAGAGAAGAGGGAGGTCACTGCTCCCCAGCAACTACCCCAGGGTCAGCCTAGGCCAAGGAGAGAGGAGGAGGCAGCTGTGGGCAACCAGGGCCCAATGCCTGATGGAGAACTCAGAAGCCACCCGGTAAAAAGTACCCTTCTCTCCTCAAGTGTGGTCTCACTGAATTCTCCCAGTCATCTTGCATGCGTCCAGATGGGCCAGGGCCATGCAGAACTGGCTGACTGAAAAGTAGACAAGCTGGAAGGGGCATTCTGGGTCATCCAAGCCATCGAGACATTTCAGGTGAGGCAAGGGTAAGGTGCTTCCACCAAGTCACAAACAGCACAGCTGAAGACCACCACCCTGCCTGCTGTGTACCCTCCCAAGCAATCATCGAATGAAAATGTATTCAACCCCTCCTCTTGTGCTGGGCGCCAAGCTTAAGGTAAGGTAAAAGCCCTTGAGGATGTATATTCTGTTTAGATAAATTAACACATACTCATGTAAGTCTGTACAAAACAAATAGGAAATACTGGATGTTGGCTCCTCCATCAGACTGTGACTTCCTGGGGGTTTAGGAGGGTGTGTTTGCCTTTCTTTGTCTCCCTAGCACTCAGCACAGGGCAGGGCACGTAAGCAATGTATGGTGACTGACCCATTGTGAAGGGACCCCAGAGATCATGTAACCCAGCCCCCGATTTAGTCTAATTTCCATTCAGAGGTGATCCAAAAGGTCTACGGCAGGCCCAAGGTTTGAGCCGCCATGTTTTCCAAGGAATTTGGGACTTGAGGAAGAGGGAAAGAGTGAGTGTTGGACTCCTTGAAAGAGGAGGGAGAAAGACCTGGGGACCAGGATACCGCAGCCACCAAGAGCTGGCCCAAGGAGAAAAGGGAGCCCAGGTCTGATGACATCAGCAGATTCCAATGGTTCCCTGTGATCTCCAGGACTGAACTGAAAACCCTCTTTGGCATTTAAAGGTCCCCCTCACACCTTGGCCCCTTTCTAGTCTTCTTATACCTTGCACACACACACACACACACACACACACACACATACACACACACACACACACACACACGGGAAAGGAGGAAAGGAGTGACTGCCTTGTCCTACTGGAGAGCCTAGAAAAGTCACTGACATTTAAACACAACCAGGCCTTGCCCCCGCCCTCCCCCAGGCTGCTGGGCTCACCCAGACTTCGTTCAGTACTGAGGGCCTGACTCCAAAGGGTCAACTTCTCAACAGGGCTTCCCGTCTTGGGAAATCTTTAAAAAAATAAAATAACCTCATATACTTGATACTTATTAGCTGTGTGACCTTGGGCAAGTCACTTGCCCCCAATTGCCTTGCCTTCCCCCCTAAAAAAAAAAGGACCAAAAAATTAAAATAAAATAAAGCTCAGGGTTTTGTTTATGTTCGATTTTCTCTAGGCAGGGATTGTCATTCTCATTTTGCAGAAATCAAACTAAGGCCCAGAGAGGTCCCCTAGGGATTTGCCCAAATTAGATAATATGTCTAATATTGCACATTTTAAAGCCCCACAAAAGTGTCAGGTATTTCCCTTTCTCACCTCCCACTCATTTCTCAACACCTGGCAATCTGGCTTCTGTTCCCATTCCTCACTGAAATGCTCTCCAGGGTCCCCAGTGACCTCTTTGTGGCTACCATGGTCTCTTCTCAGGCCTCATCCCTCTGGACCACCTTCTCCTCCAGGACACCCTCTTCTTCCTGGATTTCAGGACACTATCCTTTCCTGATTCTCCTCCTACCTATCCAACCATTCCATCTTGGTCTCCTTCTCAGGTCCATGATCCATGACATTTTTTGATGATGGTAAACTAGGCTAACTTTTGTCTCAATTCATACCTAGCCCTTAGTCATTTGAATGGGTGTTGCCTTAGACAAACTGAGGCCTGGGAAAGACCTTAATTTAGAAAGACCAAGGTTGCCCACCACATCCTAGGCCATAGACAGTCATCTTGACTTATGTCTTGCCACTGGACTTTTGTGGCTCTGAAAGAGAGTGAGGCTGGCAGAGAGTTCTGGTTCACTTAAATCCAATTCATGGGCAAGTCAAGACATCACTCACAAGAATGATCCCTGTCCCACCCCACCATGTGTAGGGTGTGCCCCAAGACTAAATATTGGACCCTTCTTTTCTCCATGACCTTATCGGTCTCCAAGGATTTGGCCATCTTCTTTATGAAGATGATTCCGAAACCACCCATCCAGCCTCCTCTGTTCCACATCTCCAACTGTCTAGTAGATGCTTCCCTCTGACTAACCCACCTCAAATTCCACATGTCCAACTCGGAACTCATCATCTTTCCCAATAAACCCACTCCTCCTCCAAGCTTCCTTTTTTCCGCTGAGGGCACCACCCTCTTGTGAATAATGAAGGTTTGCCATCTGGGGGTCCTTCCCAATTCTTTTCTCTCGTACATCCCCATATCCAATCAGCAGTGGAGTCTTACCATTCTTTTTTCTTAATATCTCTCTCATTCATCTGCTTCTTTCTAGTCACACCACAACAACCTACTTTGGACCCTTACCATCTCTCCTCTGGCCTACAGCAATCTCCTCAATTCAAGTTTCTATAATCCATCCTCCACATGAGTGGAAAAATGATATTAAAGCACAAGCCAGACCTTGTCACTCCTCTGCTTAAGAAGTGACAACCTGAGGCAGCTAGGTAGTGCTATAGTGGATAGAGCACCCACCCTGGAGTCAGGAAGACCTGAGTTCAAATCCAGCCTCAGACACTTATTAGTGGTGTGTTCCTTAACCACTGTCTTCCTCAGTTTCCTCAACTGTAAAATGGGGTGGTACTTACTACTTCCCAGGGTGGTTGTAAGGATCAGATGAGATGATATTTGTAAAGCACTTTGCAAACCCCAAAGCATCATATACACACCATCATTACTAGAACACCTTTTGGACCTTGTCACGTTCTATGGTTCACTGAAACAAGATAGTTTATACTGGGGCTACTGGTGCTCACGTCTCATTTCCTTTACTAAATTGTGGGTCTATTAAGGACACTTGGATTCTCACCCTTACTGGCTATGTGACCAGCTAAGCCACTGCGCCTCTCTCTAAGCTTTATCTCTGAATCTCTAAAAGGAAGATTAAAATATTTACAGTCAGAGTGGTAACTGATGTGGGGCGTTGTCCCAAAGATGCCAGCATCGGGAGTCTACAGCCCTATACATCCTCCTCTTGGTGACCCCTGCCCCAGAGCTTTGCCATAGGGTCCCCCACAACCCAGACCTAGGCTTCTACCATCATGATCCCTTCTGCGTCCTCCCACAGGGATGGGCCTTGCTCACAAGAGGCATTTACCCAAGACTAATGGGAGAAACCAATCTATTCAAGGGTGGTTTGGCTCTGTACCACCCAATCTTATAGGATAGTAAAGTCTAGAGTGGGAAGGGTCCTTAGAAATCATTATATCCAAGGCCTTGAAATCCCACTTCTGCAGGAAGTCCTTGGAAGATCCCTTGGTGCTGGGACCTTCCCTTTGAGATTGCCTCCCATTAGCCCTGAGTCGACCTTGTATCTCTGTAACTATCTCCTGTATTAGTCTGTGAGCTCCCTGAGGGCAGCCACCATCCTTGTTTTGGTCTTTCTTCGCATCCCCAGCATTTAGCCCAATGCCTGGCACATAGGAAGTGTTTGTTGACTGACTGATTTTACCCAAGAAGAAGCTGAAGGACAGAGAGTGACTCATCCAAAGTCACCAGGCAAGTATTAGAGGTCTTTGAACTTGAGCCCAGATTGGCATGGGAGCACAGATTCAGAACTGGATGAGACCTTAGGGGTCATCATTTTACAGGTGAGGAAACTAAGGGAACCGACTTGCCAGACAAGTTAGGTGACTTGGGCCAGGTTCCCCAGCTGGTAAGTATCTGAGGTAGTTTTCAAACCCAGGTCCACTTGCCTCCAAGCCCAGGATCCTGCTCACTGTCCCTCTCACCTAATGATCCCCTAAATGCACTGGCAGCTCCAGACTTGGACCTTGCTCCTTAAACCTTGGGACTTTGGATGTCATTCCCTGCCCTGAACTTCATTTTCCTCTTCTGTGAAATGGGGGTGATCCACCACACAGGATTATTTCTAGGAAAGAATTTTGTAACCTCTGAAGTGTTGGCTTAACACCAGCTAGAGGCTCTGAGAGTGGAGGGGGATGAGTGTGGGGTGCAGGGTGCTGAGAAGGAGCTGGGGAAGGATGAGAAAGGGGAAGGGGAAGAGGAGGGGGCCGGGAGTAGGGCCCTCCCGTGGGATCTGTGGTCCTTGGTGATTCATTCATTCACATACAGCCAGTCCTAACCACAACTGACATTCTGCCCACAGCCCTGTAAAGCTCCTCAGAGAAAGCAGAATGAACAGCCCAGCTTCTGCTTAGAACAAAGGGGCCCCACGCTCCCAGATGGAGGCCCCCCAGCCAGGTCAGAATTGAAGTCCAGAAAGGTACAGAGAGTTCCCAGCCCACAAAGACAACATCCCACTCCCCAGTCCACCACTGCCCCATCCTCAGATTTCTAAACTATCCTGGAGACCCCAGGGGTCAGGCCAGTGCGGACTTTGCTTTGGGTTGAGGGGAGGAAGAAAGAAGAAGGGAGAAGAGTCGAGGAGAAATCCTCCTGTAACCTCCCCCAGCCTCCAGTGAAGGTCTAGCACTCAGCCTCTAGATCAAGGACATCTGAAGTCTTTAGGGTTCATCAGCTTATAAGTAATTGTGGCATTTGGAGATGGTGGGAAGCCCTAGCTTGGAAATCAGAGGCATTATGTGGCCATCTCCCCTCTGGGTCTCAGCATCTGTAAAATGAGAGGGAGAGGGAGCTAGATGGCCTCAGAGGCCCCTTCCAACTCCAGATTTATGATCCCTGGATCTTGATTCACTTTAGAGGATGTTGGAATCTCTGAGCTGAATGGGACCTCACCCCAACCCCCCTCTAGAACATTCCTGACAAAGGTTATCCTGACTTTTCCAGGAGACTTCCAGGGAGGGGGGGCTCACCAAGTCTCTAGGTGGCCCTTTCCCCTCATTGTTAGAAGTGCTTCTTGACTCAGTACCTGGCAAAGAATAAGAGCTTAATAGATATCTCCTTTATCTATCTGACATCAAGTTTTTTGGCTTCTTAGCAAGTCCCATTCATTTCTCTTAGCTCTGTCCTGTGGGACCCAGCAGAACAGGAAAGGTCCACATGAGTCTATGGAACTCCATGTTCCAACCAATGAGTATCACATGACCATCTGGGTGACTTAGTGAATATATAACTCCTAGGGCAATGGTTCCCATTCACTGGTTCGGCTTATGATGGCAGAACAAGAGGTTCACACTAAAAAAATATTTTCATGGCACCTTAAGCAGTGAGTAATTGCAGAATATTATGAGTAGCATATTAAATTACCCTGAGAGTTCACAACACATTTTTCTTAGTTGTTGAAAGGGGATTAAAGAACAAAAACCATTGGGAACCACTGTCCTTGGGAGCTCTTTGAGGCTGTCACAGGTTAAATGGCTTTTCCCAGAACCAGATAGCCCCTAAGCATCCCAGGAGAGACTTGAACCCAACAACAAGCTCAGGACTATCTAATACCCCAGGCTGCCTTTATATGTAGTCTTATTGCATTCAATTTACCCACTGTTTTCTCAATGTCTACCATGTGCTTGGCAAGCATTTAGACAAAGCATTCCCCTCAATGAATCTACTATGACAATGTGAGGTAGAAGTAATGTAGAAACTTAGACTCAAGAGAGAGGTTCATAGATTTAGAACTGGAGAGGGCCTTCAAGGCCATCAATCACCTCTTTTTACAGATAAGGAGACTGAGGCCCAGAGAGAGGCAGGTCTTGTCCAGCCTATTGATTCTGCTACAGCTGACAGAGCTGAGAAGGAGGAGAAGGAGGAGGAGGAGGAGGACAGCCTTAGCTGGCTTCCTGGTAAACCAAAAGACCCCACTCATTGTGTTATCTTTGACTTCCTCATGTTCTCTCTCATTTCATGACAAAGCAGAAGGAGGAAACAGCTATGAGGTGGTGTAATCAGCCTCTAGTATAATCATCCGTATGTGGCACTCATCAGTTTCTGCACCAGCTAAATCTTTACTTGTTGCTGTTCGTTTCTATTTGAGCAGAAGTCCCAATTCCTGCCTCTTTCCTGAGCTTAGCTGGGTGTGGCAGAAAAATAAAATTTACATTTAATTGTTTCCAGAGTAACCAACTCAGTTCTATCTGTGGCCAGATTGAGACTGTGACCTTTAAAAGAGTCCCTTATGTGTGACGTTGGGCAAGTCACTTAACCCCAATTGTCTTGCCTTCCCCCTCCAAAAAGAAAAAGAGTGCCTAGTCTAGCCCCTATGGAGCTACAACTGTTTAAAGATGCTATACTGCACCTTTAAGGATCAGCTCTTGTTTGAATCCATAGCTGGCTCTCTTCTCTGTTGCCAGGAGCCACACTACTCAGGGCTGCCACTGCTGACTTGGTAGTTTTCCTAGGTATAATATCTCCTAGCTATACTGCAAGATGCCATGACTGATGAGGTTAGGGAGAGCAAGGGGAGAGAGAGACAGACAGAGAGAGAGAGAGAGAGGGAAAGAGAGAGAGAGAGAGAGAGAGGGAGAGGAAGAGGGAGAGAGGGAGGGAGAGAGGGAGGGAGAGAGGGAGGGAGAGAGGGAGGGAGAGAGGGAGGGAGAGAGAGAGAGAGAGAGAGAGAGAGAGAGAGAGAGAGAGAGAGGAGGGGGGGTGGGGGGGAGAGAGAGAGAGATCTTCTCAAAGACAAAAGGAAAGAATGATTCCTCTGTCAAGAGCTGGGTTCTTCTTCCACAGGAGACTTCTCTTCAGATTGCTAAGAGTCAAGCTGGCACATTGGATTTTTAAAGGCTATATCCCCTGTGTCCACAATCCTTGCCTAGCCAATAGCAAGCCCCTCTTCTAATTCCGTCAAAGAGAAGGTCGTGCCTCTTAAAGGGGCCACAAAGTGAAAATCCTTCGCATTTCCTTTAAGACATGAACATGAAGATGTGTCTGTTACACATCTTTTCTACAATTTCATCACTGAAGCGTAGGGAGATGGGGGCTGGAGAAACCAGTTGAACAGGGGGTCTTGACCAGGTCCCCCACCCCTCAACACACACACACACACACACACACACACACACACACACACACACACACACCATCTCTGTCTCTCTCATTCTCTCCGTCTCTCTTCTCTTTCTATCCTTTTCTGTCTTTTTTCCTCAGTTTCCTCATCTGTCAAACAAGGTTAATAGTACACAACTACCTCACAATGTTGTTGCAACTTGCTACAGTAGATGAAGCCCTGGATGGAGTCAGGAGACACCTGGGTTCTAATCCCAGCTCTGACACTTCCTGTTCATGTGACCTTGGGGAAGTCACTTGGGCAGACAATATTGTATCGTACCCAAGTCTCAGCCCCCAGGCCAGCACACCCAGAAGCACTTCTCACATTGCCCTGTGAACAAAAACTTGGTCCCAGGAATGGGACACCCAGTGACCCAACTTTTCTGAAAAAAACCAGCTCAGGGCCCCCAAAATGTACCTTTCCTCCCCCCCTCTCCTGCTGCAGCCCCAGGAAAGCAATACTCTGGAACTCTATGGGAACAAGATGTTTTGCTAGTCATGCCTGACTCTCCAAAGAACAGTCAGTCCTAGAAAAGGTCATTCACCAAGGTCCCTCTGAGCCCTGGCTTCCCCAGTCCTGATACTCATGGGGACTCATGTTGGGCCAGTCCCTTCCCCCACTCTGGGCTTTCATTTCTGCCTTGGTAGATGAGAGAGTTGGACCAGATTGTCTCTCTGGACCACTCTTCCTAACCACAGCCCAGGGTGGCAGGTAGCCCTAATAGCACAGTCACCAGCAGCAGAGCTGGGATTTGAACTGAGTTTTCTGATGCCAAGTGCAGAGCTCCTTACATGGGAGTGGGCTGTCCCACCAGGGGACAAGACCAGGCCTGGCCTAACAGTTTTGTCGGGCTGGGGGGAAAAGCCCTGCCTTGGACCCTCAGGTAAAAGGCACCCATTTCCCTACCACTACAGAGATCATACCCTTCACCTCTCTGGTTCTAAACTGGAAATTGAGCAAGGTAGTCATTCCTGGCTATGGCATCCTCGGTTCAAAGGCTCACCAGTTTACCTGAGCTAAAAGATCCTTGTGAATTTCCCCAGCTGCTAAAGCCTCTTCCCACATCTCTTCTGTGCATGCCATATATGTGCCACCCTGTTAACTGTAAGCTCCCTGAAGGCAGATACTTCAGCCTTTGGATCCCCAGGACATAGGATAAATCCTGGCATCTACAGGGTGTTTAATAAAGGCTCATTGACTGATTACAGATCACCTAGTCTGACCTCCTCTTTTGACATAAGAGGAAACTCGGAGCAATGCTAAAAATTGCCTCCAATTTATTCTGTCTCTATCTTGTTTGTACCTGGTTTTCATGTTGTCTCCCCTATGTGACTGTGAGCCCCTAGGGGGCAGAGACCATTGCTTTTGACTTTCTTAGTGTCTCTAGAGGCAATTAATGAATTCGTGCTGACTTGTCCTGAGAAGGGAAGCAACAAGACTTGGGTCCTAGGCCAAACTGGGACTTAAATCCAATAGGAGAAGCTTTGGATTACAAGAAACCTCATTCCAGGCAACCTCCATTCAGTAAAAAGTGATAGAGCTCCTGCCCAGTGCCTGACAAATAGAAGTTGCCTTTATTACTAGTTACTAGAGAAGGCAAGACATAATGGGGGTGAAGGAGAGGACCAAAGTCCCTTTCCAGTTGGATGAGATGCTTTTTATACCTGCCTCTAAAGGTCTTCATTTCCTCTCCTTGCCCTCACCAAGTCTCACCTTCTGTAATAACACCAATAACTGACATTTCTATCAAGCTTTTAGGTTTTCAAAGCATGTTGTTGTAGCTGAG
Organism: Pseudochirops corinnae; assembly: GCA_028646515.1. Lineage (NCBI taxonomy): Eukaryota > Metazoa > Chordata > Mammalia > Diprotodontia > Pseudocheiridae > Pseudochirops > Pseudochirops corinnae. The sequence continues at coordinate 343,887,125 of CM053586.1, read as the reverse complement.
GCTCTCACCATCCCTTAAGAGGCAGAGTTTATCACTTTTCAGACAAATAGTCAGATCTAAAATAATAGGAAAAAATATCAATTGCTCATGGTATAGGCCAAGCCAATATAATTTAAAATGACAATGCTACCTGTTAGTTTACTTATTCAGTTCCATACCAAAGTGCCAAAGAATTATTCTATAAAGCTAAAAAAATAGTAACAAAATTCATCTGGAAGAACAAAGGTCAAGAATGTCAAGGGAATTAATTTTTAAAATGTGAAGGAAGGCAGTCTAGCAGTACCAGCTTTCAAACTATATTACAAAGCAGTAGTCATCAAAACAATCTGATACTGGCTAAGAAAACAGACTTGTGGACTAGTGGGATAGATTAGGTATACACTACACAGTAGTAAGTGATCATAGTAACCCAATGTTTGATAAACCCAAAGGTTCAAGATTTTGGGACAAGAACTCACTATTTGACAAAAACTGCTGAGAAAACTAAAAAGCAGTTTGGCAGAAACTAGGTATAGACCAACATTTTACACCAAGATAAGGTCAAAATAGATACATAATTTAGACATAAAGGGTGATGCCATGGACAAATTAGAGAAGCATGGAATAGTTTACTTGTCAGATCTGTGGATGAGGAAAGAATTTATGGCCAAACAAGAGACAGAGAGAATTACAAGATGTAAAATGGATAGTTTTTATTATTTTAAATTTAAAAGTTTTTTCACCAACAAAAACAATGCAACCAAGATTAGAAGGAAAAAAAAAACTGGGGCACTTTTTGAGGAAATGGCCCTGATAAAGGCTTCCTTTCTCAAATATATAGAGAACTGAGTCAAATTCATAAGAATGCTAGTCATTCCCCAGTTGATAAATGGTCAAAGGATATGAACAGGCAGTTTCCCAACAAAATAATCAAAGCTATTTAAAGTCATTTGGAAAAATGTTCTAAAATATTATCGATTAGAGAAATGCAAATTAAAACAACTGTTAGGTATCATCTCATACTATAAGACTGGTTAATAGGACAAAAAAAGAAAAATGATAAATGCTGGAAGGGATGTGGGAAAATTAGAATACTAATGTACTGTTGGTATAGTTGTGAACTGATTCAACCATTCTCGAGAGTAATTTAGATCTATGTCAAAAGGGCTTTAAAATCGTGCATATTCTTTGACCCATTACTAGGTCTATATCCCAAAGAAATCAAAGAAAGGTGGTGAAAGGGACTATTTATACAAAATATTTATAGCAGCTCTTTTTGTTGTAGCAAAGAACTGGAAATTGAGGGGATGTCCAATTGAAGAATAACTTAAGAAATTGTTGTATATGATTGTAACAGAATATTGTTGTGCTATAAGAAACCATGAGCAGGCTGGTTTCAGAAAGACCTGGAAAGACTTACTTGAACTGATGCAAAGTAAAGTGAGCAGAACCAGGGGAACATTGTACACAGTAACAGCAACATTGTATGATAACTTACTGTGAATGGCTTAAGCTATTCTCAGCAATACAATGATCCAAGACAATTCCAAAGGACTCATGATGAAAAATGCCATCCACCTCCAGAGAAAGAAACTGAGAGTCTGAACACATAGTACTTTTCATTTTATTTTTTTCACAATTGTTTGTTCTGTATTTTCTTTTACAACATGACTAATGCAGACATATGTTTTGCATGGTTGCACATGTATGACCTATATACAATTGCTGACTGTCTGGGGGAGGAAAGAAAATTTGGAGCTCAAAATTTTAATAAATGAATTATTTTTATATGTAAGTGGGAAAAAGTAAAATATTCATTTTTAAACAGAGGAGGGGTTCTTGAACCCATCTTTTAGATAAGAAAAGGGAGATTTAGAGAAATGAAGTGGAGATAAAATGGGAAGTAGCATCAAGTCACAGAACCACATAACATCAGAGCTGGAAGGAATCTTTGAAATCATTCATTCCCATCTCTTTCTCTCTCTTTTGACAGAGCAAACTAAGGTTCAGTAATCTAAATTGCCAAACTTCACCTAACAAATAGAAGAGCCAGGATTGGACTTCAAATCTTATGCTCTACTGTAGCTGCAACCACACTGGCATCCCTAGGATGGCTACTAGCACAGGTTGGTTCTTAGATCTGCCTTACTAGGAAAGATAGCTGTTAAAAGGTCAACAATCCTTTTCAATTACATTCACTAGTTCAGGGGAAAAGTCACGACCCAGAACTTCAGAGAAAATACAGGCAGAGAAATAAAGACCAACAGACAGGGCTTCTAATTGTCTGAGAAATTAACACAGATTAACAGATCCAACTGTCTGACCAAGGCAATACATACATAGTTACCAGATAAAGAAGCACCAACATCTGGATTTTTGAAAGCCAGGAGGCTACCCAGAGTCTCATCTGGCCAAATCCCTCAGACACTCTTCCAATGAGTGAACCCCAAAGCAAAATGCTAATTTAAGAGTATATATTCACTTCTTCAGGAACAGAGGGCATCACAACCCTTGTGACCCACTGCCTAATTACCAAGCAATAAAAGGTGTGGGTCTTCTTGAAAAACAAGCCTCCCCTAATCAAGCTTCCCTTAATTCACTCCACATGAGGCCTATTAATGAACAATTAAGATCTCATATCCCATTAACATTACACCCGTGCACACCTTATGATGGCATCTTCTAAACTCCTCTTCTTTCCCCCTTCTCCACCATTAGACTATAAACTCCTTGAGGCCAGGACTTTCATTTGGTTTCATCCTATCATCCTTGGGAGGTAATAGGTCATCCTCCCCAATCAGACTGTAAGTTCCTGGAGAGCAGGACCAACATTTGGCTTCATTCTAGCACCCCAGGGAGATAATGGACTCTTCAAGCAGAGACTGAAGGAAAACTTCCTGTAGAGAGGGTTCCCTATAGCCTTGGCACTGACCCAAGGCCCTGCACAGAGTAAGCACTTTAATAAATACTGAAGGAACAGCTCATACAAGGAGTGAAATAGCAGAATGGGCTAGAGGCCATAAGAAAGATATAGACAATGTGTTATGATGGGATGTTGGGAAATTCAGAGACCCTCCAGCTGGGAAGGAATTAGAGAAGGCTTCATGGAAGAGGTGGCCCTTGAGTGGGGCCTCAGATGTGTACAATTTCAACAGGACCTCCAAGGGGCTCTCTAGGAGAAGCAAAGGAGCCCAGATCTCATTCCTGGGAGTCAGCATCCCCTTGGTTCCTCCCAGCTCAAACATTCTGGTTCTGTGATTTGCTGCTACACCCCACTTCCTCTCCACACCAGCTGTCTCCAAATCTCACTTTTCTCATCTGTAAAATGGAGATGATAATCTTTTATTTGGTGAAGATCTGTGGACATTCTCTCTAACCCTGCTGTGCAATTTATAGCTGCCTGAGGGTCACTGAGAGGTAAGATCATTTGCCCAGGGTCAAAGTGTCAGTCCAGTGTTTATTAAGCACTTCACTGCGCACCAGCCACTGCACTAAGTGCTAGAGTAATGAAGAAAGTTGTGTGTCAAAAACAGGTCTTGAACCCAGGTTTGTCTGACTCCATGGCTGGGTCTCTATACCACCTTCCCTCACTGACTCTCTTTGTTTTAGGAAGATTATTTTGGCAGTTCTGTGGACTGGAAGTGTTTGAGTCTAAATAGAGGACTATTGGAATAGCCCATCAAACCCAGGGATGACAGCTCCCAGGGAGAGATTGTGTACAAGGGCAAGAAAAGGCCCCCAACCCCTACTTGGAGACCCCAAATCCATACCAGGTCTCTGTACACTGGCATCTTGATCACCCACTATCCGGTTCTGGGTCACAGATCCAGGGAGGAGTGAGAAGGGGACCTTCTGGGGCAGAGGAGTTCCCAGATATAGAGACTCTGGATAGAGGTACTAAGAAAGGAAGGTATTCAGAAGCCAGCAGCAGTTTCAGTTTGGCTCATATTCCAGACTCAGAGCAGGGTCTCATTTCCAGCGTCTCAACCAGCCTGCAGAGAAATAACCAGGACTGGAATCGCAGACCAAAGGGGAGCCTGCCACTCTGAACCAGAAGATCTTTCTAGCTCATTAACAGGACTGAGTCCAGCAACATCCTCATGCTCCAGGTCAGGAATTTGCAGAGCTCAGAGCAGTGTGGCAGCAATCATGCTTTACTCTGGATCAAACCATTTGAGGAGCTCTGAAAGCTTACAGGTCTCCAGATCCGGGCATACTTCAACCCTCAAATACCCCAAGAAAGCAGTAACAGGACCGACCCAGACCTTTCTTCCAAATGTGCCACAGAGCCCAGCCCTAACATCAAGTCCAAAGTCAGGAAGCAGGCTAGAAGAATGAACAAAGAAAAAAAGAACTCCACTATAAGGAGCTATCATGGCTGGGATGCTCAAGACACAAGCACAGAAGAAGGACTCCAAAACATCTGCAAGCAATGCTTCAGAGAAAAACAAAGCCTGGGCACAAACTCAATTAGAATTCCTGGAAGTCATGAAGCAAGAATGGTTTTGTTTTTTTTTTTAGTTTTAAATTTTTTTAATGAATGGAATGAGGAAAAAATTAGAAAAGAAACGAAAACTATGGAAGAAAGAACTGGAGAGGGAATTAACAGCTTGGCACAAGAGGGACAAAACCTTGTCCAAGCAACAGACTTCCTGAAAATTAGAATGGACCAAATAGAAGCCAAATTCATGATGCTACTAGAAATATTAAAACAAAGTCAAAATGTTAAAAAAAAAAAAAATACAAATGTAAGATATCTCATAGTAAAAACAACTGACCTGAAAAACAGATATCTCAAGGAGAAAGAAATTTAAGAATCACTGAACCAGGGGTGGCTAGGTGGTTCAGTGAATAGAGCACCAGTCCTGGAGTCAGGAGGATCTGCGTTCAAATCCAACCTCAGACACTTAACATTTATTAGCCATGTGACTTTGGGCAAGTCACTTAACCCCAATTGCCCTGCCTTCCCCCCTCCAAAAAGCAAAGAAAAAAAAAGAATCACTGAACTATCTGAAAACTGACCCCCAAAAAAGAGCCTAGACATCACAGAAACTTTTAAACCTCCTGAAAGAAACCCCAAAATGAAAGTTTCCAGGATCGTTAGAGCCAAAACCCAGATCTTCCAGGTCAAACAAAAAGTACTACAAGCAGTCAACAAGAAAGAACTCAAATACCAAGGAGCCACAGTCGGGATCACACCCAATTTAGCAGCCACCACTATAAAGGAGCAGAGAACTTGGAATATGATATTCTGTAAGGAATATGATATTCTGTAAATATGGACTTACAGCCAAGAATAACTTACCTAGCAAAACTAAATATTGGGGTGGGCATGGGGAGAGAAATGGACCTTTAATGAAACAGAGGAATTCCAAGCATTCCTGATGAACAGGTCAGAGCTTTGGAGAATCTTTGAAGTACAAACCCAGAAGTGAAGAGAAGAATGAAGGAATGAAGACAAAACAAGCTAAGCTGCTTACATGCATCTCCTCTGAACCCTATCAGGGTTCCTTGAGGGTATCCAAGAGGTGGTTCTTCTATGTGTTGATAATCTTTATTTTAAAAATGGAAAGAGAGGGGAAGAGGAATACACTTGGGAATGGGCAGGGGAGAAGGGAAAGTTAGTTTAGAGAAAATTATTCACATAAACAGGATACATAAATAGATACCTATACAAAGAGGAGAGGATGACGGGGACGGGCTGACACTTGAATCTCACTCTCAGATGAGCTGGTCAAAATAAGGAAGAATACACACTTGATGAGTTGGATACAGAAATATATTTCACTCAATAGGGAAATAGGAGGGAAAGAAGAGGAAGGAGAAGAAATTAGAGGGAGGGATTCATTCTAAGCAAAACAAATGCTAAGGATGTATAAATATATTTATAGCTCTTTTTGAGGTGGCAAATGGAGTGGGGATGCCTAGAAATGGGAGGAATGGCTGAACCAGTTGTGGTATGTAAATGGAACTGAAGACAGTTGTGAAGAACTTTTTATCAGCACAATGACTCACTAGGACTCCAGAGAACTAACCAAGAAAAATGTTCCCCACCTTCTGATACAGAGGTAAAGGACTGGGAATCCAGGATGAGACAAATGGTTTTGTTGTTGTGACTCAGTCACTTTAAGTTATGTTCAACTCTTTCTGATCCCTTTTTGGGTTTGGGTCAGAGAGAGAGAGAACTTTGTTTGCCCAATTTGTTCCTCATATTGCAGCTTATTCGTGCACTTGGATCTTTCTTCAATACCTCTTAGGATGTGGCAGTGAGTCCTTGCTCTCGAAGGCTAGCAAAACAGCATTGTCTAGGCAGAAACTTGAAGGCTTCTGTCTCAAAGGCGTTTTAAACATGGTCCTGGCAATGAGATTGTCTCCCAAAGGTCTGCCAAGCTGAGTTTGGAGTTGCATAGCCCAAAAGGTTGGGTGCCAGATGACGAATTGGCTTTGGCCACAGCAGCTCCTGAAACTAACCACTGTGGTGGAGAAGGATTGTAGGAACCATCACTGAAAAGGGCCTGGACACTGATTAAGTAGTGAACATTCTTCAGCATGGAAAGAATCTAGCATTGTAGACTAGAAGAGGCCAGAAGAACCTTATGGGGCAAAGGAATGGCAAAACACTTCCAAATTTAGGCGAAGTATTGGGGCATTCTCAAAAGAAAAGTGGCAAAGGAAAAACAGACTGCAAGTCCACTGACCTTTCTCCTGAATCCCTCCCAATGTTTCAGGCAACTCTAGAAGACCAGAAATTACCAAGGAATTGTCATCCTGTATCAGCAGAAGATATCTCTACTATGGGAATTGGCACCTGATGTCATTCCAGTTCTGGACCAAAGGCACAAGTGAAAGCTAAAGTAGGCATGCCATGTTTCAGAAGGTGTTTGAATGTCAGAGAAAATGCTTTGTAAACCTTAAGGTCTTATATATTTAAATTATTATCGAAGGGACCTCAAAGGTTATTCCTGTTCAGAAACATCCTCGACCATTTATCCTCTGATTGCAGGCTTCCAGTAACCACAAACTCACCCCTTCACAGAATCATAGAATCTCTTGAGTTGGAATGGAACCTAGCAGCTATATAGCCCACTCCCTCCCAGAAAGATGCATCTCCTCTGTGGCAGTACAAGGAGTGGACATGTAGCCTCTGTTTGAGTAGTCCGAGGAAAAGGAACCCACCCACCACCTCCAGGAGGCAAGTTTCCCTTTAGGAAGGCTCTAAGCATTAAGATGCTTTTCATTAAAATCATGCCGGAATTTGCCCCTACCTCCTGAGGTTCCACTGTGGGAGAGCTAGGTCCCTTAGGAAGTTTTCCTTAGATGCAGCCACAGGACCTGCCTCTTTACAGGTTCCCCAGGGTCAGATTCAGTTCTCCAGTATTTAATCTCTGCTCCAAATTCCTGACTCCAGGGTTTCTCTTGGTGACAGACAGAAGAGGTCACCTCAGTAGGTTTGGTTTGGTTTTGTTTTTCCCATAATCCTTAGTCCCAAGTTTACAGTATCATAGATCAGAAGCTGGAAGAGACCTTAGTGGTCATCTAGTCCAACCCTCCATTTTACAGATGAGGAAATTGAGGTCTAGGGAGACTAAGTAACTTGACCAAGGTCAGAGTATTACTAAACTCATAGATTTGGAGATGAAAAGAATGTCAAAGACCATCTAGCCCAGGGGTGGGGAACCTGCAGCCTCCAGGCTACATGTGACCTCTAGGTCCTCAAGTTTGGCCCCTTGACTGAATCCAAACTTTATAGAACAAATCCCCTTAATATGAGGATTTGTTCTGTGAAGTTTGGATTCAGTCAAAGGTCCACACTTGAGGACGTATAGGGCCACATATGACTTCAAGGTCTAAGGTTCCCCACGTTTGATTTAGTCCAACACTCCCATTTTACAAATGAGGAAACCAAGGTACAAAGAGGGAAAGGGATTTATTTGCTCAAGGTCATACAGGTAGGAAGCAAGATTCTAACCCGGGGCCTCTGACTCCCAAGTCCAACTCTCCTTCAGTCTGTCCATCAGCGAGCATTTATTAAGCCCCCAATAGAGGGATCTGCTCACCCTGTCAGTCCCCCAAGCCCCTACGCTCCCTGCTCCCAAACATAGAAGTTTTCTCTCCACTGCTAAGAGTACATGTCGATCGCACGCAGGCACCAAGCATCCCAAGAATTAACTCCACAGAGCTACGAGGTGAAATAGAGAACGGACTCCGCAGACACCCTCGGAATTCCAGCCGCAAAGAAACAAAGTTACCGGGACACTTCCACCCCTTCTGCCGCAGCCCGCTCCGCGTCCCGCAGCTAGACAGCCCAGCACACAGCGGTGGAGGGGATCGGGAGGGAAGGGAAAGATTTACAGGGGTTTTTTGGGGGGTAGGGGGTGTTAAGCCGAACACTGCTTCTGCGCTTGCCCCCTCCAACATTCGGCTAGGGAAAAGGAGCGGAGCTGAGCTCAAGGGAGGGGAGACTTGCTAAACTTCCGAGGATCAGATTTATAGCTGGAAGTGACCCTAGAGGTGGTCTAACCCAGTCTAACCCATCTAAGCCATTTGACAAAGGAGCTAACTGAGCCCAGAGAGGCTCTGCCGTGTTCCTCCTGCCGCCCCCTCCTCCCGCCGCCCAGGACTCCTCACATCCCAACAGGGTCCCTACCCGCCGGAGCTGGGTCCCAATGTTCTGCATTCTCTCTGCTGGGCCGCCCCGTATCGCAGACACTGGGTAGGACCGTTAGACTGGGAGCTCGGGTAACTGACCCTCTTCAGTGATATTCGCGTCACCTGAGTGGCGTTCCCGGCTCAGCTTTAAATGAAGCCGGCCTCTTCACTCCACCCCCCTCCCCGACCCTTCTCTCAACCCCTTCCCTCCCAGTGCCATCCTCCTCCACCCAGCCCCCAACGAAGCCGTCTGTCCTAAGCGCCCTTTCTGTCCAGGATAGCCCCTCCTTCACCCCCCCCACTCCCCCACCCCACCCCCCGCAGCTCTCTCTTCTGGCCTCGGTCCAGTAGGGTCGCCCAGACCCGCTGAACCAGGGGAGAGTCAAACGTCTGCCCGGGCCGGGGCGGAGCCACGTGAGCGCCGCCAGTTGGGCACAGTGGCTGGACACCGGGCAAGTCTGGCCGAGGGCAGCCCTCATGGAAGCATTCCCCCCACCAGGGGTCGGGCCGAGGCCGGCTGAGGGAGCCAGCCGCCAGGGGAGGGAGGGACAGAGGGACGGGCGCCGGACCCACCTGTCAGTCCTCTTCACCCGAGAGGGCTCTAACTCTCCCTCCCTCGGGGCCCCCAGGCAGCCTCCAGCCAACTGGCTCTCAGCCTGGAACCAACCCCCTCACTTCCTGAGAATAGAAAACTCAACTTTTCTTAAGGTGGCACCTTGGAAATCCAGCCAGCAGCACCGTTTTAGAGAGTCATTGGCTCCTGGCACTGCCCCTGCCTTTCTGCTGCCCTCCCCACCCCCACCCCCAGCAATTCTGGAGGGAGGACAGGAATTGAAGAGCTGCTTGAAGGAGCTGGGGAAGAGAAGATTGCAGAGAGGTGGGGAGGAAATGTTAGCTGTCTTAAAATATCTGAAGAGGCCTTCAGGTTCAACTACTTCTAGTTTCCAGGGAGCAGGACGGAGAGTAAAGGGGTGGGCTAATGTAGCTCTTTCCTAATGATTAAGGAGGAGTTGTACCAGAATGGGGCGAGCTGCCCCTTCTACATCCAGGAGATCTCCAAGCAAAAGCTGGGGGATGCTTTGGGGGAGGGAGACGTTGAAGAGAGGCTTCTTTTGTAGTTTTATGTTGGACAAGCTGGTGTCTGAGGACCCTTCTTTTTCTTTGAGATTCTCTGATTAGTTCATTCTTCATCCAGATGACAACTGGATGGTCAGACTAGGGCTGGAAGCCATACAGGAGACCACACAAACTTTAAGGGGGGGGGGGGGCAGGAGTGGAGTTCTCTGCCTTGTAGAACATAGGGGATTCCTATTGGAGATCAGAGGAGGGAAGGTCTAGTTCACTCAACAGGGCTTGATTTAGCTGTCTGTGAAGAGCCCAGCCCCTGGGCTTAGAGGCAGCCTAGGGCCGGAGAGAGAACACTGGACTTCACATCAGTCAACTTTGGGTTCCTAGACCAGCTCTGTCACTCCCTGTGTGACCTTAGTGGAGAGAGCGGGGAGAGGAATTTATGAAAATGTCCCAAGGCAGGACCTGTTCCATCTTGGTCTTTGTATAGATTAGTGCTTAACACAGTTCCTGGAACATAGTAGGTGCTTAAGAAATGCTTGGTGATGATCTAATATCTCCCTGCAATGAGAAAGTTGACGAGAACATAAAGACAAAAACAAGAGTCCCTGCCCTCAAGGAGCTTACACTTTGAGGGAAGGGCAGAAACATACAATATGCCCCCCCTACACACACACACCACACAAAATACTTACAAAGCAATTTTCCAGAGTAGAATCCTAGCATCTGGGCTTGATCTAGATAGGCTTCCGGTAAGAGATGGCACCTGAGCTGAGCTTTGAAGGGAAGCCAGAGATTCCAAGCAACAGAGGGAGGGGGACAGGCAACTTCGAAAAGGTATGGAGTTGGGAAATATGTATGAGAAAAGCAATTCGGGTGGTTTGGCTTGAATGTAGAGTTCGTGAAGGGTTGTAATGAGTGGTAAGCCCGGAAAGGCATGTTTGGACAAAGTTGGATAGACTGTCATCAAAAGACAAACAGTTTTACATTCTATTCTGAAGGCAATAGGGACCAGTGGCACTCCCAAATGTATAGGGAGCCGGAGTACACCCAAATGCCTGGGGCCTCAGCTGAGTTGTCTTGGCCAATCTCTCTAAAAATATTTGTTTAGCAGAAAAGCCATTTGGAATCATGGGAAGGAACTTCTAGCTCAAAGGAAGTCAATGACCAAATGACAGAAAAGAAAGGTCCAATACACAGCAAAATATTTACAGCAGCCCTTTTAGTAGTAGTAGGAAAAACATTGAAACAAAGTAGATGCCCATCATCTAGGGGATGGCTGGACAAGCTGTTGTATATGAATGTAATAGGATATATTGTTCTGTAAGAAATGACTATGTGAGGGCACAGAGAAGCATGAGAAGACTTGTCTGAACTGATGCATCATGAAATAAGCAGAACAAGGAAGAAATATTCACAATGAAAATGAAAAGAATAACAAAACTGAATGTTGCAAAATTGGCCCCAAAGGAGGAAAAAATTGAGAAGGCTGCTCCCCTGCTTCTTTGGGGGGAAGGGGAGAGCAGAACAGGGACTACTATGACTGTGAATATACTATGAGACTTTTCCAATCTGTTGACTGGTTATGCTTTTTCACCTTTTAAAAAGTTCTTCAGGGGGTGGCTAGGTGGCGCGGTGAATAGAGCACCAGCCTTGGAGTCAGGAGGACCTGAGTTCAAATCCAGCCTCAGACATTTAACACAAAAACTAGCTATGTGACCTTGGGCAAGTCACTTAACCCTTATTGCCCTCCAAAAAAAAAGGCAAAAAAAAAGTTCCTCATTCTGGGGGATGGCTCTCTCTGGAAAGCACTGGGAAATTTAAATAACGTAAAAACACAGGAAATACATTAAATTTTATTTTTTTTAAACACATTCATTGAGTGAATTTCTACCCTGACTAGACTTCCAGGGGTTCCTTAGTTTCCTGTAACCCTATTTCTTGGCATCACTGGATCATGTGGCTGGAAACAAGCTTAGAGGGGCATGAGGAGGAGAGGGAGTAGATTTGCTCACTGGGGCCTCAGGGGGTAAGGCCAGGGCCCATGTTGGGGTGGGGGGTGGGAGGGAGCCAGAGGAGAAAGATACCAGGAAGTAAATTTTGGTTCATCATTTTAACAATAACTGGCATTTCTCTGGTACTCAAATGTTAGAAAAATACTTTATAATTATCTCATGTGAGCCAACAAAGGAGGTACCAGAGTTTTTGTTTTATTTTGTTTTGTTTTGTTGCTTTTTGGAGGGAGAAGGCAGGGCAATTGGGGTTAAGTGACTTGCCCAAGGTCGCATGGCTAGTAAGTGTTAAGTGTCTGAGGACGAATTTGAACTCAGGTCCTCCTGACTTCAGGGCCGGTGCTCTATTCACTGCACCACATAGCCTCACCTCCAGAGTTTTTTTTATTTTATAGGGGAGGAAACTGAGACTTAAAGAAATGCAATGATTTACCTATTTCCAGACATTGAGCAAACAACAGGCTGAATGTTAACTAGGGCTTCCTAACAATTGGAACTGTCCAAGAATGAGGACCACTAGGGGGCACCATAGTGCACAGCGCACTGGGCCTGGAGTCAGGAGGACTCATTTTCCTGAGTTCAAATCTGGCCTCAGACACTTACTAGCTATGTGACCTTGAGCAAGTCACTTTACCCTGTTTGCTTCAGTTTTCTCATCTGTAAAATGAGCCAGAGAAAAAAATGGCAAACCACTCATCTCTTTGCCAAGAAAACCCCCAAATAGGGTCACGAAGAGTCAGACACAACTGAACAACAACAACAAAGAATGGAGTGGGTATTCTGAACAGGTAGTGAGCTCCCCCGTCAGTGGATGTCTTCAATGGGAGGCTGTTTAAATAGTTGTCAGGACTGCCATAGAGGGGTCCCCAGTGACCCACTGACCTCCAAGGCTTCTGATGATAACATCTACAGCCTCTCTTCCATCCGACCAAATATCTGATTTTCCTTTATGCCCCACTTGGAGAAAAACATCCAAATCTTCCAGTTTTCCACCTTCTAAAATTCACTCTCTGGGGCTCAGAGGTAGAAAGAATTGTAAATGAAGGACATGTCCATCAATTGGGGGCTTTCTGAACAAATTGTAATATATGAATGTAACAAAACATTATTGTACTGCAAGAAATCAAGAAAGGGACAATGGCTTCGGAGAAACCATCTACATGAACTGATGCAAAGTAAAGTGAGTAGAACCAGGAGAACAATTGTTATAATGGCAATAACATTGTAAATACAAGCAACTTTGAAACAATCATATAAGAATTCTGATCAACACAATGACCAACCACAATTCAAAAGTACCGATGATAAAGCATGCTGCCCATCTCTTGACAGAGGGGTGATGCACTCAAGTCACAGAATTAGACGTATGTTTTTATGCATGGAAAATTTGGAGATTTGGTTTGCTTGACTCTGTAATTTTCTTATAAGGAGTTTGTTTTTTCTTTTCTTTTCAATGAGAGGGAAGAAGTGGGAGGGTAAGGAGGACTAAGGATAGGGTTCCCATTCTCCCTTCCCCACCCCACCCCCAAAAAAAGAACAGAAGGAATCATAAACAAGCAAGACACCTTTTAAAATTATATGTTGAATTTATAACACACCTTAAAAGAAAAGCAAGCTATAAATAAGTTATTTGTAGTTCCATATATAATCCTCTCCTTTTGTCCAAAGTATATGGAAACATTCATTTGATTTGGTGTTTGTTAAATTCAGAATCTTTAAAGATGGAGGGGAAGGTTGGGTTTTTTAGCCTCACCCTCCCCTGGAGATAATGGGGCATTGCAACCACTTTGTTTTTAGACGTAAGGATTTTTTTGCTACTCAACTTAATTCCTTGTTATTTACTATGCTGCATGTTTTAATTAAATGTCTTTTAATTTTTTTGGTATGATCTGGGATGGAGATCCATTGGCAGGGACTCAATCCAGACTTTTAAATAGATGCTCACCCAAACAGTCTAAGAAGTAGCCATTGGTATCAGAGATGTGTGGGAACCTGGAAGGGAACATGTGAAGCAGGAAAGGAGGAAGGAAAGGAAGGAAGGAAGGAAGGAAGAAGGGGAGAGAGGAGAGAAGGAAGGAGAGAAGAAGAGATAGGAAGAGTAAAAGGAGGGAGAAATAAGGAGAGAAATCGGGGAATAAAAGAGAGAAAGCAGAGCAGAGAAAAGGAATGGGAAACTAAAGGAAGCATGGAGGGCAGGGAAGGTACTGTGGGAAAGGAAGGAGGAATTTAACGAACTGACCTCAGAGATCTGGCTCTACCATCTCTCTTCCTCATTAGCTATGAAGACTCAAAGAGAGAGCATCTGGAATGGGCTTTTTAAACCCTAAAAGCCCTATATAAATGTGAGCTATTCCTTATTGATTCCTAACAATCTTCCAGTATTTTAACATTTCTCCCCTAGAAATTTTAGGCATCCCAAGGAGAATAGCTGCTTGTAACCATTGACTAATTACAAGTATGAATGTCAATTAATTCATTTAGCTAATTATCCACACTCTGAGCACCATGCACCAAAGAACTGTAAAAGACACAGGCATATGGTGATGGATGAACACCAGGAAGGGAGCTGTGTGTTGGTGCAGGCGGCAGCGTGCCCGGCTGTGCTCAGTGAGCCAGCACTGGCTGCCATAACCCCAGATCAACGAAGGGAGTCAGGCAGTCTGAGAGCCGGGAAATCCACCCTCTGGGAGCCCCCCATTGGAGCTCTGTGCTAATGGGGCTTGAAGTCACAAGCATTAGTCCCTAAGCAAAGCCCAAGAGGGAGAGCCAATATCCAGACTCTCACCCGTCCGAAAAAAAAAAAAAGAACCCTGCCTTTCCCCATCTCACTAGAGTCTATATCCTGGGTGGGTCAAGTCCCTGAAGTGCTTCCTGTAGAGAGATTGGGGATGAGCCAGGAGGGGACCTTAAGAAGCAATCTGGTCCCCAAGCATTTCTAGGGAGCCTCTTTCAAGTAATCACAGCTGGTGTTTCTATACTTTTAAAGCTCACAGAGAGTCCTTCACACCCATTATCTCATTTGAGCCTCACAACAGCCTTATGAAGTAGACAGTGCAAGCATTATTATTCCCATTTTATGAATAGGGAAATGTAGATTCAGAAAAGGAGAATGACTTAGCCCACGTCTCTCGGCTGCTTTAAGCAGAGATGGGATTCCCCTAGACCCAGACTTCACTGGGCATCTCTGTTCCTCATTTCTCAATGACAAATGCCCTCATGGGTCCTAAAACAATGATCACACAACTGCAGTTAGGAGAGTCCTTTGAGGCAAACCCCCATTTTGAAGATGGGGAAACTGCTTCCTGGATTTAGGAGGGATTTGTTCAAGGTTGCACAGAGCAAGTAGACAGCAAAACTGGGATTAGAATAAAGGGTTTCTTCATTTTGAATCCAGCCTCCTTTCTACTCTACTGTGAGTGACTGAAGGCTAATTCTTTGAGAACATGAAGGAAAAAACAAAAACACTTGTGCTCAGGTTCTATCCTACTGTTCAATTACTATGAAATAAAAACCAAAGATGGCACTGGAGGCAGATTCAGTTCAAATTGCAAGCTACCATTCTTTAATGGGTTGGATTTTTACTTTTTGATCAATAACGCAGAGTATCCAGAGTAGCCAAAGGGAGTCTATAACTTCACCCTCCCTTCTCCCACTTGGAGAGCTCCAAGAAGCAACCTAGGCTAATTTGCAGAGCCAAGGAGGAAACAACTAGCCAGAGAATTCAGAGGTGCTCAAAATGCACCTCTAGGCCTCTCTCACAAGGGCTACAGACCACACAGCAGAGGACTAAGTTAGTTTTAAAAGATCGATGAGAAGCTAGAGTGGCCAGTCAAATGAAGATGAGAAGTCATGGAGATCAAGGTCAAGTCTTTGATTTGGTTTCAGAAAATCAACTGAACACATACAAGATGGGGAAGCAAAACTGGGAAAGAATTCTCACATCTGGTAGGTGTTTACTACATCCAGAGCCCTGTGCTATGCTCTGGGGAGATATGCATTGATGTGACACTCAGTGAATCAACAGACATTTGTTAAATCCCTGCTATAAGTGCAGACTCTGTGTTAGGTGCTGCCAACACAAAGGCAAAAATGAAACTATCTCTTTTTTCCAGGAACTAATATTCTATCAACCTTGCAAAGAGTTTACAATCTAACAGGATTACTATAAGGGTTTGGTAAAGTGACAAGTGACTTGTCAAACACCAAGGCATCCTGGGAATCAGTTTTCAGCCGCAGGTCTCCTGACAGGAGGCAGCATCCTACAGTGAAAAGGGTACTTTTTCTGCAGTCAGCAGACCTGGGTTCAAATCCCTCACCTGATAATACTGGTGTGACCTTGGGCAAGTCTGTTTTCTCTCTAAATGAGAGAATTGGACTAGATGGTTTTTTGTGTAAGGAATAGTCTTCCTTTTCCATTCACTAGAGTGGTTTCCTTTTAAGGAGATAGGGAGAAAGTCCTAGGGACTTGGTTGGACAGTAAAAGAAATTATATAAAAAAGACCAGCCTAGGGGAGTTTTGGCAGGATTTCTACTGCCTGGGGATCAGGTTGCTGCCTTGGAGAATATGGATGTGGAGGAGGGCTGCACTTGTTTTTAGTAAATCATATTTTTTTTTTTATGACAAGCGAAGTGATGTTTATTGCACTTTATGGTCCACCAGCGTTTCATGGCATTCCAGTCCTGACCTGAATCTCTGGACTGACCTGAACCAGTCCAGAATACGACTGAAGTCCAACCCAACTGTTGTGCTGCAGTCCTATAATCTGATACCTCCACGGTCTTTGAAGTCCACAGCTTATGTCAATCTGCTTCCGAATGGTCCCTCTTCCTCAGTCACTCTCTCCCATTCAGGAGGTGTCTTCCCATGTCCTGGAACCACTGAGCCAGTAAAAGGAGCTGGCAGTCCACCTTGCTTCTTGAGGCAATTTGCAGATCCCATCCAGTCACCCTCATTGTCACCACTGAGGAACATTTCCTCCTGGAAGGTTTATTCCATCCATCTACATTACCTAACTCTGATCCTGGTTCCAGGGAGCTGTCAGGTCTTGGGTCATTTTCCTTTCTACCTCAAGGAATTCAGGGCAAGTCTCCAAGTCTCCTTCCCCACCCCAGTCTCTGTCTTCCTGCTTGGGGACTTCAAAACACACATTGACATACCTTCAAATGCCCTGGCCTCCCTTAATAAATTATCAACCCCCTTAAAACTCAAAATGTCCATCTTCACTCTACCTATGGTGTGGCAGGGAACCCCTAGACCTTGCTATCACCTAAGGCTTTTGAAAGGTAGGTAGTCTTAAGGACAGACCAGTGAGCTTGTGTTCAGCAGAGATCTAGGTTCAAATCCTGCCTTTAGTATTTCTAGATCTGTGACCAAGGACTCACAATTAAATTGGCTCAGTCTTAGTTTCCTTATCTTTTAGCTCCTATGCCCACAAGTATATTGTGCAGGTCAAATAAGATATATGTGAAGTTCTTTGAAAACCCTAAAGTGTCATATATGTGTGTGTGTATGTATATGCATATACATATATATATATATGAGTTTATTTGTAGTTCTTTCATTTTCTATTTGCACGATCATGAGCTCTGAAATTCCCTCTTTTGTCATAATCACTTAGGATTACAGATCCAGAAGGGTCTTGAGGGACCAGAAGGGAGCTGGAAGGGATTTCAGAGGCCATCTGGTCTCACCTTTCCTTCCAGCTCTCCCTGTCTTTCATTTCTCCTAAATCTATTCTTCACTCTCACCACAACTTCCGGTTCTTCCATCCCTTCCCTGTTCTCCCAGTCCATGGCCCCTGCCCTTGCCTCACTTTCCTCTTATCATTGTTTAGACTTTGCTGTTAACCAATTCAACCTTACCCTGCCCTCTCCCCTTGAAACATCTGTTCCCTTATCCAAACACCACTCTTGCCCAGCCAATGCTCAGCCTTGAATCAATCCTACCATCTGCCTTCTCCACTCCTATTCATTTCCTTTTGAACACTGCTGCAGGAAGGCATACAACTAACTATACAGACTGGGTCTAGGAGAAATACATGCTCTCCAATTTCATCTGGGCCCTCGCCATTGCATGGCAATCCCTTCTCCATTGTTCCATGGCTTGCTTTTTTAAAAATAATTTTTATTGATATCTTCTGTTTTCACATTATCTACATTTCCCAAGGTTTCCTTTCCTTTCCCATTTCAAGATCACCATCCCCACAAAATAATTCTGCAAAATTAATCAATACTTCCATAAATCTGACATTTTACACAATGTTTCACACCCAGATCGCCCACTTCTGTAACTAAGTTGGGGAAGGACCATCTCATCTCTCTTCTTTGGGACCAAGCTCGACCATGGTAATTCTGCAGCATTCTGGTGGAATTGCTTTGAGGCTGACTTTCCATTTACATTGTTACAGTTGCTGTGTTTACTTGATTCTGCTTACTTTATTTTGCATCAGTTCATATAAATCTTCCTACACCTCCCTGTATTCACTTAATTGACTCTGCAACCACTGCTCCAAACCTGCTCCCCTGGCCTCCAACATCACACCCTCACCTCCTCCTTCAATGACAAGAACAAAACCTTCCACAGTGAGCATCCCCCATTTCTCCTTTTATGCCTCTCAAAGATACCCTGCATCATTTCCCATCCCCATCTCTGTTGTCCTAAAAGTCTCCTCTTCTTGCCCTTCCTTCCTTCTCTTCCCTGATTTTGCCCTATTGATGAACTCCATTTTCTTACCTTCATCCTCTAATGACTCCTTCCCAATAGCTTACACACCCTTACAGGTAAGACTGCAAATTCAAGTATTCATTGGACCCCCTCAAGCTCCCCCATGTCTATTCCCTTTAATATCCCATCACTTCCCAACCCCTTGTGGTCTGGCTTCCAATCCCACCACTCAAAATTGATCAAATTTACCAATGATTTTTTTTGTTTTTTTTTAAATAAATTTATCATTTAATTTCAACATTCTTTTCTTTTTAAATTTTGAATTCTAAATTCTCTCCCTTCTCCCTCCTACTCCTCTACCACCCACTGAGAAGGCAAGTAATATGATATCAATTTTACATGTGAAATCATGCAAAACTTATTTCCATATTAGCCAAATTGCAAAAAAAAGGCAAGAAAAATCAAGAAAGTAAGAAAATTGTACTTCAGTTTGCACTGGGAGATCTTTATTTCTCTCTCTGGAGGTGCAGAGCATTCTTTCATCATACCAATGATCTTTTTTTAACTGCTAAATACAAAAGCCTTTTCTCAGTCCTCATCTTTCTTGACTTGGCTGCTTTGGTTGCTGCTGACAATCCTCTTGTCTGGGACACTCTTCTCTTGATTTCTACACCATTGTTCTCTCCTGGTCCTCCAGTTATCCATCTGATGGTTCCTTCTCAGTCTCCTTTGCTGAATCATTAGCTATTTCTTATCCCCTAAGAATGGATGTTCCCAAGGCTCCTTTCTGGGCCCACTGCCTGCTTCCTCTCTTTATACACTCACATACTCTCCCTTGGTAATTTCATCAGGTTCCCATGAGTTTAATTATCTTCTCTAAGCAGCTAAGTCCCAGATCCATACATTCAGCTCCAATCTCTCTCCTGAACTCCAATCCTGCACCACAGATTACCATTGAAAATCACCATGTGGATGTCCCATAGGTATCCCAAAGTCAACATGTTCTTAAGTGAATTCATTATCTTCCCCAAAAACCCTTCCCTTCTTTAAATTTCCTTTTCTGTTGAGAATATCATTTCAATAGCCCCCCCACCCCCAAATCCATAACCTCAGAGTTATCCTTAACTCTCCTCTCCTTTATATTCAACCAATGACCAAGCCCTGTAGATGTGACATCACATCTCACATCTGTCCCTTTCTCTGCGCTCACAGGGCCGGGTTCAGGCCCTCATGTCGCTGACCTTGACTACTGCAACAGTCCTTGGATTAGTCTTTCTGCCTTGTCTCTACCTTCTCTAGGTCATCTGACACACAACTGCCAAAATCATCTTCCTACATACAGCATAAGGATGATTGTGTTACTCCTTTGCTCAAAAACCTTCACTAACTCCCTATTGCCTCGGGAATAAAATATGGGCTCTCCAGCCTGATATAGAGAGCCCTCCACAATTAGGCCCCACCTCCCTTTCTAGTCTTATGTCATATTATTCCCTCTTGCTCCTTCAATGTTCCAGTGAAACTGGGTGATGAGTCCTTCTCTTTGCCGGGTATGTACTTCTTCATCTCCTCCTCATTTCTGAGAATCTTTATCTCAATGTGATAAAGTGGAAAGAGAGGCAGCTCAGAGCAGTGCCTAGGGCACTGGACATGGAGTCAAGAAGAACTGAGTTCAAATCCTGACTCAGATACTTACTAGCTGTGAGACCTTAGTCCAGTCCCTTAACCTTGCCATGCCGCTCTTTCCTCATCTGTAAAACTACGAGATTGGGCTTGAGGTCCAGCTCCCAACCTATGAACCTTCGAAAAACTGGAAGCTCCAGAGTCAAAGAATCTGGTTCAAATTTCACATCTGATACTTGCTACCCTGTGACCTTGGGCAAGTCACAAGCTCCCTGAGCCTCAGTTTCCTTTTCTGTAAAATGAGAAGACTCTCTGTTATTGTTTAGTCATTTTCAGTCGCGTCCAACTCTTCATGACTCCCTTTGGGGTTTTCTTGGCAAAGATGCTAGAGTGGTTTGCTATTTCCCTCTCCAACTCAGTTTACAGTTGAGGAAACTGAGGCAAACAGGGTTAAGTGACTTGCCTAGGGTCACACAGTTAGCAAGTGTGAATGGCCCTCTAGACCTAGGCTTCAACCATATGATTTTCCTTCAGACCTCAGTTAAGGCATTGCTTATGCCACCAATAGTACTAATGCTAGCAGCCAACATTTATACAAGACTTTAAGGTTTTGTACACAATCACAGACACATCGTACATATGATGACCAACCTTGATAAACTGGACTATCCTCAACAATGCACAGCTAAAGACAACTCTACAAGCCTCAAGAAGGAAGGAGATACCTAAACTCAGAGAAAGATATAGAAA
>CM053586.1:343809176-343865883 GCA_028646515.1 Pseudochirops corinnae | reverse complement strand
GCCATCGTGGGGGGGGGGGGGGAAGGGAGGGGAGAAAATCTGAAACTCAAGTGATTGTGGAACTGAATCTTGTAAATTAAAAGTAAATGAGCAAATAAAAAAAAAAAAGAAAAAAAAGACTTTAAGGTTTGCAAAACATTCACATACATCATCTCATTGAGCACCATGACAGTTCTAGGAGGGAAGCAATCTGCTTATTAATCAACAAGCATTTATTAAGCACCTACTAGGGATTCAAGGACCAAGAAGGAATGGTCCCTGCTCAAGGACCTTAGACTCTATCATAGACATCACAGTTCCTGGCCCACAGTCAGTACTTAATAAATGTCAGTCGGCTGATATTATTTCCACTTTACAGATAAGGAACCTGAGGCCCAGAAGACTGTAACATGCCCACACTCTCTCCTTCTCCATTTTTTGTTGTTGGGACCTCCAATTTCACTGCTTCGGGGGGTGGAGGGGGAGGGTCCTGATAACTAGACAGACACTCTTGGTTATGCCTTGTAATGTACAGCCTTAGGGAGCTGTCCAGGGGACTGGGAGATGAAGGGGCTACCCAGGGTCACACAGGCAGCCTGTTACAGAGGAAGGACTAAAACCTAGGACTTCTGGACACTGACTCTGACTCTCTAACCACTGGGCAATTCTGCTTGGCCTCCACTTCTCTGCCAGCAGATTGGATCCCCCAGGAGAAGGTAAGTCCTGGGAGGACCAAGGTCCTTTCATTTTTGCCTTTGCCTCTCCAGTTCCTTCTGCCAACACGGTGCTGGACACCCAGCAGATGCCTCTTAAGTGTCCCTGCAATTGATGTCAATCCCACTAACCTGTTCCCTCCCTCATTCTTCTGTTCTCTCTCTGTCCTCTGGTCCCAGGCCAAGCTGCTTTCTTTAGCTATCCTTCTGCTCTCCCAAAGAACAAGATGCTTCTTTCTGGGCTTGAGTACTGCCCTCTTCAGTCATTGGGCAAAGATGCCGTCTCTCTCATCCATGTGGTGGCCGCCTCCCTGGCCTTGGATGCTGAGCATCCTCTCCCCTCTCCCTGGTCCTCGCTCTGAGGCCCCATTCATGAGCTGTCCCCTTATGACCTTGGCCTGGGTCAGTGGAATCTGCCCTCCTCCAGCCCTGGGTTTTCCTGGCTCCTGGTAGTTTTCTGAGAAGCTTTGTTGGCTCTTCACAAAACAGATCCTGTACACCAATGAGCCACTTTAAAGGCAGTGGGTCTTCTTCTTCAGATCTCCTCTTCAGTAAGGCACACCATACTGTTCTGGGTCAAAGACCCTGCCTGGAGAGGCCTCCCTTGTCCACTATTTACTTAAGACCCACGGTTGCATTTCATTTATTTTTAAAAATACATTCTACTCATGCCTTTAGGCTTTACATTAGATTCATTTCTGAAAAAAGATAACTTCTTTCCCCCGCCCTCCAAAATGAACCCTTCTTGTAACAAAGAAACATAGCTGTGTCCTGGGGGGCCTGGCCAATGCGGCCCCAGTCCTTGGTTCGTGCTTAGCTCTGCCCTCCCTGATGGTTAGAGGGAACATACACAGACATCGCCTGGTGGACAGTCCAAAGTGGGGAACTTTGAAGAGCTGGTTTCCTGCCTTGAGTGATTGAGGGGTTGCTAATCTGTTAACAAAAAGCCTTCTCATTGGTTGGAAGACTTTAAGGCTTATGAAGCATTCACATACATCATCTCATTGAGCAGACAGAGCTGGAAACCCAAGATTCAGGAAGTTACTAAATTGGAACTAAATTCACCTAAAAAGGGTCTGCCCTCCTCACTTTCCTTCCTTCCAGAAAGTGAGAGGGCCACCCCCTTTTCTAGCACTCCCGAGGCTAGGCCTAAAGGTCCATTATCTGGTCATTGGTTTCTCAAACAAGATGGCCAGGGACTGGTTTTCCCCACCCAGCTAAGGCAGTATGGGTGTCCAAAAAGGGGTGTCCAGAGGACAGCGCTTAGCCGCTTCCTCCACCCAGAGTTGGGCCTTCAGACTGCAGCCAACACCTCTGAATCTGTCATCCCTCAAACTGGGGAAGCCAAGACCCAGAACTGGGCCTGGAGCCATGGGATGCTATCCTCTGAAGGCTGACAAATGGCCATGATTTCCCAAAAGTACCATCTCCGCCAATCTACTACCCGGCTCTATCAGCAGGCATGGGGGCCCAGGGGCCATTGCAGCCTAATGATGTCACAGCAGGGGTGATTAAGGCTGTTAATTATGTTCCTGCACAGACTCTCGGCTATCAGCAGTTTCCAGGGCCTCTTGGGTGCATGGCTGCTCCCCATACACTGAAGGACTCATAGTAGCCTGAACCCGACAGCCCAAGCAGCCTCCATGGGGGTGGGTTGGACACTCAGCAAGATTCTGACGAGGCAAAGACTTTGTCTTCCTTGACTTTGCTTCTCCCTCCAGGGTCCAGCCAAGGGCCTTAAACAAGGGCCTGACACCTTGACAAGTGTCTGCTGAAGTTTTAATTATAGTTCCCATTTCTTTCTGGCTCTGAGGTTTACAGAGCATTTTCCTGGCCCTGCTCCCACTTCAGAGGTGGAGGACTAGGGGTGAGCAACATTACATATAATGGTAGAGTTTTTCAGTAGGTTGATGAGGTTTACTGAAGGGTTTTTTTTCCTACTTTTTAAAACAAATCTTTATTATAGGGGATGGCTCTTCTAAAGGAAAAAGGGGGACACGTTGGGAAATGTAGATGATATAAAAAAGATAACAATGACAATTTGTTTAAAAAAAAGAAACAAAACCCCCAATCATTGTTTTCACCCCAATACAGGAAGGCAGAATGAATGGATAGATGGGCACTTATTAAGTGCTTGTTATATTCCTGGCTCTGGGGAAGGGGTAGAAACAGAGAAGATACCCCCTGCCCTAAAGGACCTTCCCTTCTCATATAAGCCAGCACAAAGGAGAGGGGGCCGTGCAGGGGTGTTTTGCCCGGAGGAATCACAGCCATAGGGCAATCTATTTGTTGCCCCCCTTTCCAGAAGCAAATCCTGGATCTTGGATTTGATTTGATTACAGTTCCCAAAGTGCGAGAGGGGCCAAGGGGAGCAGGACCAACGAAGAATGTTTCTGTTTGGGACCCAGACAGGGTGGGTTCTTGACAATCAGGACAGCAGAAAATACAGTGTGATTATCCTCATTTTTACAGATAGGTAAACTAAGACTTAGAGAAAAGTGATTTTCTCACGGCCGCTTGGCTAGGAAGTATCACAGTCAAGTGCAGAGGAAAAAAAAAGTGTGGACTTATATATAGTCACAAGACCTGAATTTGTACCAGCTTTTCTACTTACTACCTGTATGACTCAGTTTCCTCATTGAAATGGAACACACAGTGCCCTGCGGAGGGTGGCATTGACTGACATCCTGAGAGTGTGAGCTCTTCACTCACTAAAACGGATCTGGAGAAATTTGACTTGGGGCATTCCCCAGGTCCAGAGGACAGTTGAGGCAGGAAACTCAGCTAGGGGACAATTGTATTCTCACTATATAAATGGAATGTGGAATGTGCCCAAGGAGTAATTCTCCAGACTCAGCTCATTGACGTTTTAAGAGAGTTCTGTGGACCTCTGAGAGCATCTCTAGAGGCCATGAGTTAATGGTACCTTCACAGGGTACAATAGCCCCTAAGCATCGCACACAGTGGTGTGTCAAAGAAGAATGGAAAGGTACATGCATGTGTAGTCTACTGGGCTTTGAACAAAAACAAAAATCAAAGTGAACTGATCCATCACACCAAGATTCCCAGGAGTCCTGGATTGTCTTATTAGCTAGCTGGTGGTTTTCCGTATTGAACTAGCCCATTGGCACTACCAGAATCATATGGTAAAGAGAGAGTCGCTATGTGGCACCATAGTGCATAGAGAGCTAGGCCTGGAGTCAGGAAGACTCATCTTCCTGGGTTCAACTCTGGCCTCGGACACTTACTAGCTGAGTGACCCTGGGCAAGTCACTTGATCCTGTTTACCTCAGTTTTCTCATCTGTAAAATGAGCTGGAGAATGAAATGGCAAACCATTCCAATATCACTGCCCAGAAAACCCCAAATGTGTGGCAAAGAGTCAGACACCACTCACTGAACAACACTGGTGAAGAGAAGTACTGTCCATGGTCCCTACAGAGCCACTTACTCTCAGGACTCTCTCATGCTGCAGTTGGCCCAGGGACCTCTTCCTATTAAACCTGCTATCTCAGAGACCATCTCCCTTCCTCCCTTTATAGAATAATCCCCATTAAACCTAGTTTAGCCCCCATTTCTCTTGTGCTCAGCATTTTCCTGGCCCATCTCCAATTTCTCTGCAGAGGTAGAGGACTATGGGTGAGCAACACTACATAAAATATCAGATTTTTTTCAATATATTGGTGAGTTTTGCTGAACTTTTTTCCCTTTTCCTTTCTTTTTAATTCTTTATTATAGGTGAGTCCCATCTAAGTCATTTATTATAGGTAAACAACCCTGCTACATACAATTCCAACCCTACACACCCAAACTAACTTACCTGAGTATCTAGAGTCTCCCCTCTGAGGATCCAACTTGTCAATGCCAGTAAGAATTAGGGAAGGAGCCCAGAGGGACGTTACAGCTTCTGAAATGATTTGGGAAGGGGGCTTCAACCTCACAAAGACCCATTGGAAAGGATCTCCATCTGGGATGCTAATTCTTGAATAGCTTAGTTTTAGGGATGGATCCATTGGGGGAAATGGACTTCCTTTTCTCTTTTGTTTTAGGCTATGATTGCACAGTCTGTTTTTCTGTGTGTTTTCTTACAAGTCAGACCAGTTTCAAGATAACTTTTGTTTTTTTGAATCCTTAAATGTTAATATTTATTGTATTATGGTAACCGTTTGTTCAAGGTCGCCCAACCATTTAATTTAGTTGCACATAGCTCATAAATGTCCTTTTTTCCACTTTTTTTTGCTTTGAAGCAAACCTAGACTGTTTGCCTTATTGTAATATGGGTACATAAGGTCCTTACAGACAGCAGGGTAAGGCAGGCCTACTGACTTACAAACCCAGAAAAATCAGCCCCGATTGCTACATCTCTTTTAGGTCTGCTAATAAATGTTTAACAACTGGCTCTCTTTAAAAAAAAAAAAAGTATGCTGGACATTGTCTGAAGTTTTATCATATTATTAACATTTTCTCTACCACCAACCAGAGGTTGGCAAACTATGGTTCATGGGCCAAATTCAGCCCCTGTACAACACTAAGGAAAAGTAGGCTTCTTTTGACCCCAAGTAATACCACTATTAGGTAGTTCTTTATCCCAAAAAGATAAAAAACATAAAGGAAATTAATCTGTGTACAAAAATATTTACAGCAGCTCTTTTAGTGGTGGCAAAGAATTGAAAATTTAGGGGATGCCTATTAATTGGAGAATGGCTGAACAAGTTGTGGTATATGACTGTGAAGGAATGTTATTATACTATAAGAAATGATGAGCAGGATGCTCCCAAAAAACTTGGAAAGACTTACATGAACTGATGCACAGAGAAGTAAACAGAACCAGGAGAATCTTACACAGTAACAGCAAGATTGCAGGATAAACTACTGCGAATAATTTAGCTAGTCTCAGCAATACAATGACCCAAGACAATTCTGAAGGACTCATAATGAAAGGTGCTGCTCATTTCCAGAGAAGGAACTGATGGAACCTGAATGCAGATCAGAAATACTTTTTCTTTACTTTTCTTCATTTTTCTTGGGGGTTTTTTCATCTGTGTTGTCCTTCACAATATGACTCACATGGAAATGTGTTTTACATGACTATACATGTATAACCTATATCAATTTGTTTGCTTTCTCAATGGAGGGAGAGGGGAGGGAGGAGGAGAATTTGAAACTCCAAATTTGAAAAAAGGAATGTTAACATTGTTTTTGCATGTAACTGAGAAAAATTTAAAGTATTAAATTAAAGAACAAAAAAAGAAAAAAATTGAGACCCAGAGTATCAAAGGTATCAAGATTAAAATGTAGAAACTATTCTTAGCTTGAGATTTGTGCAAAAAGGGACAGTGATCGGATTCAGCCTTCAGCCACAGTTTGCCTTCCCTGTTCTAGACAATCAACAAAACAATAAAGCAAGCCCCAATATGGAGTTTGCCAATTTCTGTAATGTAAATGTTCACACTGAAATTTCAACTATTGGCTCTCTTACAAGCCAGCCCCAACACACCATGGCCCACACACTTCTTTGAGACTTTTCTGTGTATGTTTTCTTTTTATGCTGGCTTACTTGTCCTAGTGAGGGATGAGTTTGGACCTCTAGTTAGATTTCTAGAGAAATTTTGGGTCCTCTGTGTTGCTAGGACACAAAGGGATTTTCCATGATTGAATTCAGTCTGTGAATGTGGGTCCTGAGAAGTGGAGGGCATCTTAGCATAAGAGAGAAAGAAAGTGACCCCATTCCCCCTAGACCTAATGCTGTTTTATTGTAGTCCTTGATATTCAGTGGATCCCACCTGAAGCCGGTGGATTAGGGTTCCTACATAAGCATCAGTCCACAGTGGTTTAGTTTCTCACCTGAAGAGTTAGAGAGTGCCATCCAGTTGACCCCCAGCTCCTCAATCTCTAAAGAAAGGGCCCTAATTGTTCTGGGAGCTCTGTAGGGACCAGCCCAGTTTTTGGAAGCTCCAACTCAGGTAGTAACCTCTGAGAATTTGGTAAAATTATATCTGATTGTTAAATTCTGTTGCCCTATATTTTGGAAATCTGGAAGAGGTTAATTCCCAATTATTTGTGAACTGTTCCATATGGATTTTTACAAGACCTTAGTTGAAGGCCCTAGAAAAGAATCTCATGCTTAAAATTATCTAAGTTATTAGAGAGTTACTTAGGATTTAGAACTATAGACTTTACCAAACATACTCCAGTTGATTTTTCTGGGGACAGCAAATGTTTATCTGGAGAGAGAACATAAATAAGGGAATTACAAACCCTTACTTCGATCGATCAACATATAGAACCAGGTTTTAAAAATGTGTAAACAAGGATTGGCTAGACCCTATGAACCCTTTATCAGATGTGAACTCCTCTTTAATTGGGTCAAGAAGGGATTGAGGTGACTGGTTAGCCAAATAAACTAACCATACCCTTGAAGGCTTTAAATATTGAGGGAAGTTTCAGTAGTTATTTAGACCAGTGGTAAAGGGTTCCACGTTCAAGCCGCTGAGAAGGTATAGGAAAGGGATGAGGTAGTTTCTGTCTCCCTCTCCTTCCCTCCATGTTCACTGACTGTGTCACTGGAAAGAAAGGCCAAGAAGGAGAGAAGACATTCAGCTCTCAAGCTGAGAGACATACATAGGGCAAACAATGAGAAAGAAGAAGCAATACCTAGAAACAGAGAGAGACACACAGAAGACAAATATGACATAGACACAGATAATCCATAAGAACAGACAGCAAAGGGAGGAAGTTGCTTCAAAGAGTGCCACCAAAGAAAAATGACAGAAAGGACTTCCAATCCTTAAAGCACCAGGAATTGTGAGTGTACTCTTTGACCACACACATTCTTTACATGTGTGCCCCACTGGCATAAGCTTAAGCTCACTTTCTCCAACCCCTCCTGTGCACAAGGGGAGAGAGTAATCCCACTTTGGGGTGAATGTTTTTATAACTTCCATCCTTATTATATCACTTTAGTGAAATGTCCTTTTTCAAAAGTTTATTGAAGTCTGACGGATCAGTGTTAATGGAAAACACACTGGTGGGGGCTCATGAGTGCCAATACTAGCAACCTGGCCCCTCATAGTTACCTAATTGAATCCTGAGAATACATGGTCAGTCATCCTCTGAAGACCTGGCCAGCTAATATGAGTGAGAGTTGGGAAAGTGACCTCTCAGGGTAATATATTAAAAAAAAAAAAAAAGATGAGTCAATCAATCGAACACACTTATTAAGAACCTACTTTGTGCCAGGTCCTGTGCTAGGTGATGGAAATACAAAGAGGAAAATTAAACAGTCCCTGCCCTTAGAGGGCTTACATTTCATTGGAAGAGGAACAGGTACTTAAGTGTATATTACAAAAATATAAAACTACAGGGAGGGGTGGGGCAGTGGCAGCTGGAGGGATCAGGAGAGGCTTTGTGTAGAATTGAGCTGAGTCTAAAAGGAAACCATTTATCTGATTGCTGGCTTTCTCAGTGGGTAGGGGAGGAGGAAAGGAGAGAGAATTTGGAACTGAAAATTAAGAAAAAAATTTAAAAGTAAATGGTGGAGGGGCAACTAGGTGGTACAGTGGATAGAGCACCCAACCTGGAGTCAGGGCGACCTGAGTTCAAAACTAGCCTCAGACACTTAATAGTTATATGACCCTCATTGCCTGGGGGGGGAGGGGGAAGGAAGAAAAGCAAATAGAGGGAAAAAATGAAAGGAAACCATGTTAGGTGAGGAGTGAGCACTTTCCAGACATGGGGAACAGCCTGAGCAAAAGTGTGGAGGTAGGAGATGAAGGATCATGTGGGAAGAACCACAAAAAGGCCGTGTTATCTAGACCAGAGGACATATGAAACAAGGAATTTTAGCTGCAGGAGAGAAGGCTCAGGGGGAACATGCAAAGGATGTTGAGACTCACACAGAAATAATTATGATATACCATATTGCACAACTCATCTAGAAGCATTTATTAAGCACCTGCTGTGCACCAGGCACCAAGCTAAGAGCTAGTGATTCAAAGACAAAAGAGAAACAAAAACAATGGCTTCTTCTCTCTGGGCCTCAGTTTCCTTCTCTGTAAAACGAGAGAGTTGGACTAAATGATATCTAAGAACTCTGCCAAATGTAAGTCTATGAACTGAGGACATTCAGCCTAGGAAAAAAGAAGACTTGGGTTGGCTGTTGGAGGTCAGCGGTGTTTTTTCTCTGAGTGTCTGAAGGACTGTCTTGTAGAAGTGGGGTCAGCCTAGTCCTGTTGGCCGTAGAAAGCAGGAGCAAAGGGGGGATGGACCGACTCAGGAGGTGGTAGGATCCAGAGATGGGGAGGCAGAGGGAGACAGGAAGGGAAAGAGGACGGAATGCCCCAGCTCCACCCCAAAGACCTAGAGCTGGTTTACAAACACCTGAGCCCCAGGAGATGATCCTACTTGACTCTAGACCCAAAGTTCCTTCATGGAAAGCTCTTGGTAGTCTGGGAAGCTCCCTAGGGGCCAGGTTTCCTACAGGAAAACAATAGAAAGGATTTTCTGTGTGTATTTGTGTCGTGTTCATTATTTGAGATTCTATCCTCTACCGCACTGGGGAAATAAGAGAAAGGACAACGTTTAAGCCTCCCCAGGACCCGTGAAATATGTTCTGGACTGGGATACGGACAATGGGGCCCCAACTGACTTGTGTAAGACAGAAAATGCTTTAAATTTTTAAATAAATAAAATAAAAAACAAACAGGAAAGAGGACATAGCAAGGAGGCTGGCCAATGAAAGCCCAGTCTTTATGCACACATGACTCATGAAATACCTACATAGGAGGGTGAGCCTGCTTCTTAAAGGGGCCAGATAGATGGTGAAGCAGACAGAGCACAGGGCCTGGAGTCAGGAAGACTCATCTTCCCAAGTTCAAATATGGTCTCAGGCACTTACTAGCTGTGTGACCCTGGGCAAGTGACTTAACCCTGTTAGCCTCAGTTCCTCATCTGCAAAATGGGTTGGAGAAGAACATGGTAAACCACTCTGCCAAGAAAACTCCAAATGGGGTCCTGAAGACTCAGACATAACAGAAATGGCTCAACAACGAGGAAGGGGCAGATAGTTTGGTAGTGGGGATCAAACAAGGTTTAAAAGTATGTGTGTGGGCATGTATATACACATGTATGTATGTATGCATATGCCTAGGAGGGGGGAGAGAGAGGTATCAGCAGCTCTCCCATCCTCCTGACCCACCTGTGAACATAAACACACAGACTGCTGGGTTTGCCCCTGCTTCTCCTCCTTGTAGGAGGATTGGAGATGGCTATAGCTCTGAGAACTTGGAGACACTGAAATAGGGAGTGGTGGGAGGTCCCAACATTGGAGCCTGGCCTGGAGTTTGCCGGTGTATGAACCAGGTGGCACAGACAGCCCAGCAGGGGTCGATTGGGGTAGCAAATGAATGACTTGTTCATCGGCTAGGGCAAACTGGGAAACAGACTTTGTGATGTAAATGTTTTGTAGCAACGAACTTGATTAAGCTTGAGCCCATTCTCCCCAGGGACTGAGGATGTAGGATGTAGAGTGAAGGCATACCCAATATTGGAGAAAATGCTTTGTGACTGATGCTGAGAGAGAGAGAGAGAGAGAGAGAGAGAGAGAGAGAGGAGAGGGAGATACATCTATATAATGAGCTATCTATAGAGAGAGCTAGCTAATATATAATAAATCTATGTCCATGTCCATTTCTATTATCTATCTGTACATGTGTATGTATATGTGTGTGTGTCTTCTGGGTAAACATCCCTTTGAAAAAATTAATTGATGGTGGGGTTCTAATCACTAGGTCAATCAATGATATGGGGAAATACTAACGGCAACTGATGATTGACGTTAAAGAGAACACACCGGAGTAGATACTTGAGTCAACATCATTAGAAAGATACCCCAGGGCAGCTAGGCAGTGATGGATAGAGCAACCAGCCCTGGAGTCAGGAGGATCTGAGTTCAAATTCAGCCTCAGGCACTAACTAGGTATGTGAACCTGGGGAAGTCACTGAACCCTGATTTCCTCAAAAACAGAAGGGGGGAAGGAAGGAAGGAAGGAAGGAAGGAAGGAAGGAAGGAAGGAAGGAAGGAAGGAAGGAAGGAAGGAAGGAAGAAAGGAAGGAAGGAAGGAAGGAAGGAAGGAAGGAAGGAAGGAAATCCACACCCCTTAGAGATATCCCTGGACCCCTGAGGAGATGTAGCTAGCTACCCTCTGAGAACAGAACTTGTCAATTAAAATAAGAGCTGGGATAAGGACTCCCAGAGTATATATGAGCAAAATTATATTTTTACTTTTGGCTTCTCTTCATTCCATACCCATTGAATCAATAGAACCCAAGTGTCCTGTCTCCCAGGTTAGTGTTCTTTCCATCACACAACATTGCTTCCAATAATTTCACATTCTAAGGAGAAAAGTAATTTCTTTTTGTGGAGACAAAGTCTCACCTTCTAGGGAGGGCCCTCCTGAAGGCTGGGAGAGAGATGCCTGAAGCGAGCCGAGTGACAGACAAATATAGCATAGTATATTAGGTAGAAGGCTGGACTTGGTGCCAAAAAGTTCTGGGTCCAGATCCTACCTCCCACCTGTCACCTTCCTTGGGCCTCAGTTTACTTAAATATAAAATGAAGAGGGAGGGAGGAGACAAGACCTCTGAGATCTATTCCTGCTCTAGGATCTGTGGCTCCTCCGTGGTTCTTCCCAGTCTTCAGCTCTGTCACTGGTGATCCTAGGGAGAGGAGGCAGGACCCCAACCTCTGTCTGGTGAGCCCTGGTGTTGTGGGACTCTCTGGAGAGCAGTCAAAAGAGGGAGGAACTCCTTGGCTGAGGCTTCCTGCCTTGTACAACTGAAGAGCCTTCACACAATTGGCTATTGGGGGGAAGGTAGAAGAAGCAGAGGGTCTCTCCCACTGCCTCCCCCTCTGCCATGTGGCTCCCCAGAGACAGACCCCTTCATTGCCCAAGTCTCTGCATCTGGCCTGCAGATCCCTCTTTTCTATGCTCTTCCCACAGTCCTGCCTAATCCCTGGCTCTTCCTCACATGCCCTATCCCACTGCAGCACAGCCCAGGGCTCAGGCTCAGAGATACTCCCCCTACCCCACTCTATATGACTGAAGAATCACTGTTTGGATTTCTAAGTTGGCTGGTTGGTTAATTGTTGTCCTTGGCGCTCAGAGAGGACCAAAATGACACCATTATGTTGGCATCAAGGTACGGTGTGTCCAACTGTGGCTGATCCAACCAATTCGAGCTTGGAATGCTCTCCTACAGGTCAGACACAAATAGTCTCTATGACCATTTGGGAGTGCAAGGGCACTAAATTTGCTCATCTCATGTTTCTTTTGAGCTACTGCAATTCTGCTTTGATGTGGGCACACTGTGGTGGGGGAGGGGGAGGTCCTGTGGAAGCATCTCCTATGTCTCAAAATTGATTCCAAAGTTCTTCAGAGAGACCTTGAGAGTGTCCTTGTACCACTTCTTCTGACCTCAGTGTGAGCACTTGCCCTGTGTGAGTTCTCTGTAAAATAGTCTTTTAGGCAAACTTACTTTTGGCATTCAGACAACAGTGGCCAGGCCATCAGAGCTGTGCTTACTGCAGAAGAGTGTGAATGCTTGGCAATTCAGCTCCAGAAGGATCTTAGTGTTCTACTTTACCTGTTGGGTGATCTTCAGAATCTTCCTACAACAATTCAAATGGATTTAATAAGATTCAGTAAGAAAGGAGAAAGGGGGAGAGAGAAACCAAAATAAACAGAGAGACAGAAAGACCAAGAGACAGAGACAGATAGAGACAGAAAGACAGAGATAGAGACAAAGGGGAAGGAAGGAAGGAAGGAAGGAAGGAAGGAAGGAAGGAAGGAAGGAAGGAAGGAAGGAAGGAAGGGGAGGAAGATAAAAGGCACATTTATTAAGCACTTACTTTGGCCAGGAACAATGAAAGAAAAAGAGAGAAGAGAGAATGAGAGAGACTGAGGTAGAGAAAAGGAGACAGAATGAGAGGGAAAGGAGAGAGACAGACCCTCACCATGGAGAGGGAAAAGCCCCAGGGGCTTTAGTGTAATCAAGAACTGGAAAGGTCTCTCTTTAAGACCTCCCCAACCAAGGGTCGATCAGTCTTTCTAAAAGATCTCCAGTGAGAGGGAACCTCCAGTCTCTCAAGGCAGCCCATTCCATTTATGGGGACTTCTAACTGTCAGGACAGCTTTCCCCACTTTGTTCCGAATCCTGCCCCTTGGGGCCAGAGTTCAAATCAGGCCTCAGATACCTAGTAGCTGTGTGACCTTGGGCAAGTCATTTAACTGCTGCCTGCCTCAGTTTCCTCAACTGTAAAATGGGATACTAATAGCACCTACACCTCCCCCACACCCTAGGCTTGGTATGAGGATCAAAAAACACAGTAGGCGCTATATAAAAGCTTCTTCCCTTCTCCCCACTCCCCCTCAGATCCTCAAAGACCACTCCCATGCTGTGCCCTGAGCCTTATCTTTTCCAGGCTGAACACCCTGGAGTCCTCTCAGGCGCATGCAGTCTGGCCACTTCCTTTCACATCTAAAGGGCAAAGAGAGAGGCTGCTTCCTGTGCTTAGAGCAGCCTAGCCCAGCACAGGTACTCAATAAAAGCTGACTGACTGATTGCCAAAGGTCACAAAGGCAGAAAGCCCCAGGCCTGTCTGTGATCTGAGCCCAAGTGCTCTGGGTCCAAGGCCAATGTCCTTCCCACTGCATTAAATAGAGTCCCCATAGGCTTCCTGGGTACTGAGAGGATCTGGGCTGAAGGCTTAGGGGGCTACATTGGGGAGGGATTAGAAACAGTCAGAATTTTGTCTGTTTGCCATTATCTTAAAGCCAAATGCATTTAGGCAGGGACCTAGACTCATATTAGAATTCTTGGCCAGCTAGGAAAGAAGAATTTTCCAAACATACATACTATGGCAAGGCTATCGTTGGGTGAGATGGCCACGCCCTTGGGGCACCGGGCCTTATCAGGACATGCCAAGCACCCTTCCCATGGCAGGGACTCCTAGCCCCTCCTTGCCCTGGCTGCCCTCTTCCCCAGGCTTACCATGTGCCAGGCACTGGGTTAGGCACTGGAGATACAAAGAGCAAAAGCAGTTCCTGTCCTCGATGAGCTTACAATCTAATAATGATAGGATCAGACTGAGGAGATGGAACCGAGAGAGGTTCGGTAGGCAGCCAAGGGGGTTAGACAAGGGGAGAAGTGTGTGCTTTGCAGCTCTTGGAAGGGGCCCAGCCTCAGGCAGGTAAACACAAGTGTCTGTCTACACTGGTTTCTTCTCCCACTCAAATCCATCATCCCTGCAAACTTGACTAGACAAAGGCCCTGTCCTCCAACAGCTCCTGAGCTAGGAAAGGAGGCAAGGCCTGGGACAAAGGCCAGCACTTAACATCAGTGATGGATGAGACCCTAGAGATTTCCCCAGGCCAACCTCTTCAGTTTAGAGACATAGAAACTGAGGCCTAGAAAACGGAAGTGACTTACCTAATGTCACACAGCCAAGTCCTTCAACACCAGAGCCAGAACTCACACTCCTAAATCCTGGCTTCCAGGCCTGGCTGGGGTCCCTTCTGCCCCCTACTCCATGCCGCTCTATAACAATGCCCTGAACTTCATAGAAGGCAGGCTCTGGAGGAGTCCTGGAACCTTTCATTTTGCTGGTGGTAAAACTGAGCCCCAGTGCCTTCCCCAGATGTCAGATCTAGACCCAAGTTCAATGTTCTTTCCACTCCCCTGGACTTCCTCTCCCCTCTCTGCAGCCATGGACAGAGCTGGGTAGGGGGAGGATGGGCCCCCCAACCTGTATGTCTAAGAGCATCCATATGTTTGGAGGGGGAGGGGCACCTGCAGTACAATCCTCCTTCAAGCCCCTCCACCCCCTCTTTGAAGGCCACTGGGGAGTGGGGGGGGCAGTTAGGGAACGGGTCAGGTAAAGGTTTCAGCTTCTCTGCTCCCCTCCCCCAGGGCTGGAGCCAAGCTCCTTCCACCCACCCCCACCTGAAAGCTGTCTCTGCCTCCCCAGGAGCCTCTCTTCTAGGCCTGACTCAGGAAGCCTGCAATTAGGTCACTCTGTGTCCGTCATCTTGCTTTGCTTCCTTCCCTCCCACCCATCGTCCAGAAGGGGATGATGGTTAAACAGGACCATATGGGGCCTGCCTGGGGCCTTCCTTTTATATTTCCTGCTCAACTGGGGCTGACCTCCCTCCAGCCCCTTCCCATCAGGCACCAGCTCCCACCCACCCTGGGTCCTGGCCCTCTCCGAGAGGGAGAAAAGGAGGGGGAGAAGGAGGGGAGGGAGGAGGGGGGAGAGAGACAGAGAGACAGACACAGAGAGACCAAGACAGAGAGGAGAGAAACAGAGAGGAAAGAGAGAGAGGGAGAGGAAGGGAGGAAGAGAAAGAGAGAGAGAGAAGAGAGAAGAAGGGGGAAGGGAAGAGAGAGAGAAGCCACCATCTCCCCAGCCTGGGGAATCTCCCAGCATGCCTCCTGACCCTCCCCAATGAGCAAGAGTAAGAAGCATTTCCCAGACATCCCCTGGTGGAAAAGAGTCATTAGGAAAGAGTAAAAAATGTGTGCGAACGTTGGCCTAATAAATCACCTGGCTGGGGAGTCGGCAGTGTTAGCTAAACATCAGTGGGGATGGAGGTCCAGACCTGGCCACACCTGGCCTGCTGGGGCTGAAGGAAAAAGCCCTGAGCTGACCAGGCCTGAAGAGGAAGCCGGGCCCTCATCACCAGAAGAAGTCACAACCATAGTAACAGTGGGCTCAGCCCTCTAGGCAATGATGTCATCAGCCTTGAAGGTGAGAGGAAAAAAAAGGTACATTGCACACATGTCTCCATAGTCCTTCACTACAATTCTGCGGGGAATGGGGGAGGAGCTATCACTGTCCCCATTTTGCAGATGAGGAAACAGACTTAGACTGGAGAAATGACTTGCCCAGGACCACACAGCCAGTAAGTGCCCAAACTTGAGCTTGGGTCACCCACTGTGCCACAGTGTCTCTCTCGAAAGTTTCTGATTACCCAATCAAGTCCACAGGGCTTCTCTATGCTTGAATGGACACTGGGGTCAGGCTCTCCTTGTGTCCTAACCCAGGTCTGTGTTATCTTCATTGTAACTCAATTCATCATTCCAGAATCCCAGAGTTGTCAGGGACTCAGAGGCCCCTCAGGACCACAGAATACAGAGCACACAGACACCAACCTCTTATAATGGTAAAAGAATTCAATTCTAGCTCAGCTATTTACTATCTGTACTACCTTGGGTAAGTCCCCTCCTGGCTCTAGTCCTCGATTTCCACATCCAGAAAGGAGAGGTTGAAATTCAGAGGTCTCTAAGGTCATTTCCAATGCTAATCAATGCCTCTGATCCTTTCCCATGATCCTTCATTGTAATAATGGAAACAGGTCATGGCATTGAAGGATGTTCAAGGTCACGTCATTCATCTAGTAAAACCCACAAGTGGAAGCAAGAATCGCCAACAAATGACCTCCAGTAAATGACCATCAAGCCTTAACTTGAATACCTCCAGTAACACGGAACCCACTATCTTCCAAGGAAGTCTATCCTAATGTAGAACAACTCTAATTATTAACAGGTTATTCTTTCTACTGAGCCTAAAGCCACCACCCAGTGACTTTGACATCATTTATTAAGCTTCAACTCTCTAATGCCCATGTTTCATCAACGCATAGCATCGTAGAACTTCACAGTTGGAAGGGACTCCATAGCTATGTAGTCCAACCCATCCCCAGTCAAGAATCCCTTCAACAGCATCATCAACAAGTGGTCCAGACCCCACTAGAGTGAGGTGGAACCAAAGCACCCAATGCACTCTTGAATGACTCACCCCAGATCAATGGTCATAATAAGTTGCCATAAGATGATCATGATGATATGAAAATTATTCTGGTTATGGTTATGATAAGAGGTAGCACAGAGAAACATCCTTAACATCAGGAAGATCTGAGTCCAAGTACTATGTCCAAGGTCTGACACACCTCAGGCTGTGTGACCCTGAGCAAATCACTCAAGGGCTCTCTCAGTGCTCCAAGTAATGCTCTATGAATTTCAGAAATGCACTGATAGAGGGAATTTCCACACTAGACATTCCCTATAACAATGAAGTCCAGGTCTGAATGATGGTGATGGTGATGGTGATGGTGATGGTGATGATGATGGTGATGGTGATGGTGATGGTGATGGTGATGGTGATGGTGATGGTGATGGTGATGGTGGTAGTGGTGGTGGTACTGATGCAGGCATCCCCTCCTACATTCTAAATCATCAACCATCCAGATCCTCTTATCCTGAGTGACCCTTCTCTGTGTACTCATTTAGAACTTCCAATGGGGTCTACCCAACATACAAGAGGCCTTCCTCTTCTTTCTCCTAGCATTTCTACATCAATGGAGTAGACAACTCTATGGTCATCCATCTCCCACAGTTCATTCTTGCCACACAACCAACCCATCTTCTCCTCCTATTGTAAATTTCCCTAATGATATGTTTTACTTCTTTGAAGATCCCCATTAGCTACATGTCATAGCCAGCTTATGCCTACCATATGCCTCTCCATTGCTTTTTGGGTCGTATTAATTTTTCAGTTTTTCAGAGACTATTGTACTCCATGTCTCTCTTCCATTTATCTACCATGGTAGAATGCTGGACATTAAAGACTGGCCTTTGTTTCCATGGGAAGTTTGAGATCTTCAAAACAGTTTGCAATTCCTTAAGGAAATGCAGTTCATTCTATTCCATGCCTCCTGTAATGTCTCAGTGCAGTATACTATGTATACATCATGTGTATATCTTAGATATATTCCATGATGAACTCTGTCCATTCACATGTGTTGCATAATTTGAATAATAGACATTCCTCATCCATTTGGTCTTCCCCATGTGGATGGTCAGGACAAACTTTTGAAAAGTGACAGATTTCTTCTAGGACTTAATGCAATCTGCACCATGTCATTTGCAAAAAGGAACCCCATCCACAGAGAATCCCTTTTCAGTCTAGAATCTGGGGTGGATGTACTTTTTCGGTGTCAAATGCCTTTGGCCAGCAAACATGCCCTAGTTCTCTGCCTCATCTGATGTTTATGATCAGACAGTCATTGATTAGGATTATTTCTGTCATTATATTGTCCAAGGAATCCTGATTGAATGGATGGGGGGGCACCTTTTTGGAAGAGAGTCATAAAAGGGCACTCTGCTCAACCTATCAAATGCCTTCCCATGAACTACAAATGGCACAACGTCATTTTCTTTTCTCTGTTTTTTTGCAGTCAATTGAGAAATAGTTGAGATGTGATGAATTGTTGACTAGTGATTATGACAATCCAACTGTATGCTACTCAAGGCTCCTTTGAGGGTATTCTCAATTCCTGTCTAGGTGACTTGCACAAATATTCTGAAGAGTGGGGAGAGTTGGCATTCTAAGTGATGGTTGTTGGTGTTTTCTCTCATCTTTGTTTTGTTTTATTATTAAAAAGATACATGACTGTTTCCATACCTTTGGTCTCTTTCCTTCCTTCAAATATCTTGTATATTGACTCCTCAATTACTTCATAATTATAACTCCTTCAGCACCAATTTCTATGGAAACTTGATCCAATCTGATGCTTTCACCATCTTTATTCAACTAGGTGTTACAGTAAATAGAGCTTTGGGTCTGGGGTCAGGAAGCTCTGAGTTCAAATCTGGCCTCAGACACTTACTAGAGGTGTGACCCTGGGCCAGTCACTGAATCCTGTTTGCCTCAGTTTCTTCAATGGAAACAAGGAAAATGATAGCATCTGTGAGAATCAAACACTTAGCAAGTACCTGGAACATGGCAGGCATTAAAGACATGCTCATTGACTGATTGACTGATATGAAAGTCTGCATGAGGCTGCCATCTACACCAGGGGAGGCAGGTCCCAGAGAACTTCCAGAAGACTCTTACTTGTGTTTATCTACTTACCAGGTGTCTATTTATCCAAATAAATAAGGCTGTCCTTCCCTTAATGGCAGATTCCAAATTCCCGTCTCCCCTGAGAGCTGGCAGGCCTCCTCTAAAGAGCAGACTTCCTAGAAGGCTGTCATTGGAGGAACCTTAAAGAGTATCCAGTTTAACACCTTCATTACAGAGGGAGAAACTGAGGCACAGAAAGGATGACAAACTTACTCAAGGTCACACAGGTAGTAAGTAAAGAGCCCCCACTCCACATACTTGTACCACTAAATAGCAAAAACTTTACCACTATTCATGAATTGTTTTTGGTCTTGAAAGTGTCCTGGTATTATAGAAAATGTCTTGGATCTTAAATGAGAGGGTCCAGATAATAGAGCAAGAGCTAGAACCTCCCAGATCATCCAAGTGGCAGTGACTTGACTAAGGTCACAGAGAGTGTCCAGATTCAAACCCAGGGCCTATGACTCCACACTCAGGGTTCTTTCTGAGGCACCTCCCAATGGTGGAAGAGGGGATCAACTCATTCCTTCAGAGAGAAGAGCTAACAGCCAGCCCAGAGCTGGATGAACTCAGGCTGGGGAGGGTGTGAGTTGGGGACATGCCAGAAGAGACTGGAATTGCAGAGAATGGGGAAGGGGGAGGGAAGGCGAGAGGGGACGGTGCCACATTCAACATGAGAGTAGCTGGCATTTAACAGCATAGCTCTTGGAAGCTCAGACTGCCTCTGGACACCTAGTGGGGGTGGGCCGGGGCGGGGGGAGGTGCACTTCTCCAACCCTTTAGATGGAATCCCTGCAAAGCAGCCCCAGCCTGCCTGCCTGCTGGGGGCTCATTCTGCCTTCCCTCTACCAGGGAAGCCAAGGGGAAACAAATTCAATTACCAAGTCATCTATTTGTCAACTCTGCCCTCAGTATTTACCTAATTTTCTCAATTCAGACATCGAGTCAGAGGGAGCTGGAGAGGCAGACAGCTCCAGTGGGAGAGGGAAAGACAGAGGGAGAGTAAGCAGTCTCAGAACCCCCCAGGGCCATGACTGGACTGAAGACCCCACACACTACGAAGGGAAGCCAAGCTAGGTGGATGAGATGACCCCAAATAGGCACCACAGAGACACCCACCCACCCTGCTCCACAGCCCCCAAAGGGAACCCCATCCTCCCATCCAACGGCTCTAATTGGGAGGCTGGCCCTGAGAGGAAAGGCACCCATCCAGGCTCAGGGCTGGGGGGAAAAAAAGGAGAAGGTGAGGGAGAGGGGGAAGAGGAAGGGAAGGAGAAGAGGGGAAGGGAGAAAGAGGAAAAGGGAGGATAAGGGAAGGGAGAAGGAAGGAATGGAAGGGGGGAAGGCAAGGCTAGAAAGGGAGGGGAGAAGGGAAGGTTGGGGAGGAAAGGAAGAGAGAGGAGGGAAGGGAAGGGGCAGGAGGAGGAAGGGAGAGGGTTTTAGAGAGGGAGGAGGAAGGGCGAGGAGGGGAGGGAGAGGAGAGGAGAGGGGAAGGGGAAGAGGGGAGGAGAGGAGAGGGGAAGGGAGGGGGGAGAGGGGAGAGGAGAGGAAGGGAAGGGGAGGGGAGGGGAGAGGAGGAGAGGAGGAAGGGGAGGGGGAGAGGAGGGGAGGGGAGGGGAGGGGAGGGGAGGGGAGGGGAGAGGAGGGGAGAGGAGGGGAGGGGAGGGGAGGGGGAGGGGGAGAGGAGGGGAAAGGAGGAGGAGGAGACCAGGAACTAGGAGAGCAAGAAGAGATGGAAATAACAGGAGTATCAGAGGCAGCTGGGCTGCCAGTCAGCTCTAGTGGGAGATGGAGGGCAAATTCAGGTTAATTGAAGCCTAGGGTTCATGCCAGCCTAGGGTCCATTGAAGGAACTGGGGCGATTCCGGCTGGAAGGATGAGGATTAGGAAGGATGAGATTGAGTCTTCCATCGTCTGAAGGACCAGCAGGTGGAGGAGCTTTGTTCTGATTGGCCACAGATGACAGAGCCAGAAGCAATGGGGGGAAGATGACAGGAGACCAGGAAAGCCTTTTGAAAGTGAGGACTGGCCCCAGCTGGCTGGGGCTGCCTCCAGAAGGGGTGAGCTCCCTGTCCTGGAAGGGCCTCCAACAGAAGCTGACTGGTCACTTGTAGAGCAGATCTGGGTTCAGGGAGAGGCTGGAACTGATGGCTCTGGACACCCTCCTAGCTTTGAGGTCCCTGCCCCACCCCAGTGAAGTTCCCAGCCACCCCCTCTCCACATCTTCTCAGTCTTCAGGAGCAGTTCCAGGGAAAAAAGTCATCCCCCAGGGGCCAACCACACTTAGCCAGCTATCCCTTGGACCCCAGAGCACACAGATGCAGGGACAGGACCACAAATTAAGCCTGTACTGCTTGATAAGACCTCACCCATGACTCAGGCAGAGTCTTCAGTCAGTCAGTTAACAAGCATTTATTAAATACCTACTATGTTCCAGTCACAGTATGGACCAGGGCAAAAATAGTCCCTGCTCTTAAGGAGACCACTAGGTACAAACAAAAGCTGGAGAGAGTAAGTGGGAGATAATCACAAAGGGAAGGCATGGGCATTAAGGGAGAATCTGGCTTCTTGCAAAAAGTGGGATTTTAGCTGAGATTGGAGGAATTGGGGGAAGTGGGGAGGTGGAGGTGAGGAGGGAGAGCATTCCAGGCATGGGTCACAGGCAGGGCAAATGCCCAGAGTCAGAAGATAGAGGCTGGTGTCACTGGATGGAAGAGGACATTGGGGGCAGTGAGGTGTCAGAAGACCAGTAATGTAGGAAGGTGTCATGGTCAAGTGTGAGCTTTAGGAAGATGATGTGGCAGCTGAATGTAGGGTGGATAGACAAAGCAGGGGGCTTGGTCCAGGTGTGAGGGGATGAGCCCTGTGCTTGGACTCCAGAGTCACTGGCCTCCCAGGTCAAGCTAGGATGGATGTTCGATGGAGCAAACCTTAAATGAAATAACAATTTCTGTGCGTAGTCCTAAGGATGACCTCGTGAGGGTGGCAGGGCAGTGATAATTATGCCCATTTTAGAGAGGAGAAAAGTGAGACTCAAAGGGCTGAAAGAATCAGAAGATTTGGGGGTAGAAGGGACCTCAGAAAGGTCACCAATCCAACCCCCTTACTTTCCAGAAAAGGAAACTGAGGTCTGGACAGTGGCATGAATAATAAGGCCAGGATTTTGCTTCATTGAGGCAATCTTCTTGGACATAACCATAAAAGTTCACCTGGAAGGAGGGTTCTAGGCCCCAGAATGCCAGGCAGAGAAAAGAGTGAGCAAAGGTTTTGAGGTGGGATTTTGAACTCAATCCCAGGGAAGATTTGCTAAATACTAGACTCAATCTGGAGCAGAATGAGGTACCTTGGAGGGAGAGCATGCTCTTTCTCTAGAAGGTCTTCTTCCAGCAATGCCTAGATGACCACTTGTCATGAATATTGTACTAGGGAGTAAATATCCAAGCAAGGATTTGAACTCAGGTTCTGGGACTCAAGAGCCAGTGATCTTTCTACTGTGGCAGACTGCCCCCCCCCACCTTCCAATAGCATTTTAAGGTAACAAAGCACTTTCCTCCCAACAAACCTCTGAGCTCTAAGTAAGATCATCCCCAAATCCCAGATGAGAACCTCCAAAGTTCAGAGAAGGGAAAGTATTCACCCTCCTTGTCATTGTTGTTCCATACTGTCCGATGACTTCATGATCCAGTGGGCCATGGATGCCAATGGATGCCAATACTGGAGACTGGGTTTTCTTGGCAAAGATACTAGAATAGTTTGCCATTTCTTTCTCCAGTGAATTAAGACAACCAGAGGTTAAGTGACTTACCCAGGGTCACAGAGCTAATGCACATCTGAGTTTGGTTTTGAACTCAGGTCTTTCTGACTCCAGGCCCAGTGCTTTATCCACTGTCACCCAGATGCTTCCATATACTCTCTTGGGATGCCTCAAACTGCCCTGTCTATTACAATTCTGGAATTTAGGTCAAATTCAGCTCTTTCTCTCAGAGGGTC
Source organism: Pseudochirops corinnae (assembly GCA_028646515.1). Taxonomy (NCBI): domain Eukaryota; kingdom Metazoa; phylum Chordata; class Mammalia; order Diprotodontia; family Pseudocheiridae; genus Pseudochirops; species Pseudochirops corinnae. The sequence goes on along the minus strand of CM053586.1, from coordinate 343,843,240 downwards.
AGGGGTAGGGAACCTGTGATCTCGAGGCCACATGTAGCTCTCTAGATCCTCAAGTGTGGTCCTCTGACTGAATCCAAACTTCACAGAACAAATCTCTTTAATAAAAGGATTTGTTCTGAAAAGCTTAGACTCTATACTCACCAGCTACACCAACCACATCTGAATAGTTCCACCATAACAGGATTTAGACATGGTTTCAAATCCCCAGCACATAGTAGGAGTTTAATCAATGCTTGTAGATTGTTCTATTAAGCCTTTCCCCACCTCCATCCCATGTTTCGTTCAATCCCTCACAACACCCTATCCTTTTGACTTAGGCTCCCACCAGGGATCCTCCCCGAGGTCCTCCCAGAATGAGTGCATCAGGCCCCTGGGGTGGGTGATCCAGGCTCTCAGAGGCCTACCAGAGGACCTCTGGAAGGTTCTACCCAACTGGAAACACTGAAGAAGCACCTTCTGGTGTGTTCTATGTGGTTGTTAGGGCTGAGACTGAGAAGGAAACTGAGTCAGAGGCAGAGTGACTTACCTACTGCTAAAAAAAAAGGGGTCAAGCCCAGTTAGAACCCAGGACTTTTTAGGGTCTTATTTGCCTCTGTCCCATCGAAGGATCAGGACACAGAATGCAGAAAAACCTGACTGGGGTAACCTTGTGCTATTACTATGGAAATGTTCTTCCCCTCAAAAGATGCCTCTGCCAACTCTCAGTCTCCCTCTGCCCACTGCTTCAAGAGAACATGGGAAAATGTCCTTGAGGTGACCCTGCACTAGGTGAACCCTTTGGCCCCTTCACTGCCCCTCCCCCAGTCCTGATGACTCCCTCCTTCCTACCCAAGTCTCTGAGGCCTGGCTCACAGCCCTGTGCACCTGCCAGCACTGGACTCTGGACAAACTCTTCCAGAGAGTGTACCTCAACCACCCAGTGGTCAATGGTGGGGCTCTGACCTGGGTCACAGCGACCCAAACTCTGTTTGCTGGAGCCCAGGGGACAGCAGGACCCGCATGGCAGCAAAGCATCCCTTCTGTTGCCAAGCTCAAGCCTTTGGCTCTCCCCCTTCTCTGCCCCACCCCCACCCCCAGCCCTATGATTAGGGAAAAGGTAGAATGTAAACTCACCATATAAAATACTAGAGCTGGAAGGGTCCTTAGAGCACAGAATGTTTAAAAAAGCCCTAGGATGTTGGGGCGGGAAAGACCTTTGCACTCAGAGTATCAGAGTAGGAGGGGCTTTGGGGCACAGTGGTACCTGGTTAATGCCCTCCCCACCTCTATTCTGCTGTAGGGCTACAACACGCCAGAAAGGCATCGTGATATCATGGATAGGGCAGGGGGCTTGGCATCAAGATGCCTGCTTCAGACGCACACCAGCTGTGTGACCTGAGTAAGATGCTGAATGGCTCTGTGACTTAATTTCCTTACCTGTAAAGGGCTGCACTTGATGGGCCTTCCCAATTGTAAACTGACAATCCTATACTAACAAATAAAGGCACTCTCTACAGGATATAGTATACACGGTAATAGGGAGGGGAGGGATAGAATTAACAACTTTGGGCATAAGAAAAGGCCTCTTGAAAGAGGAAATATTTGACCTGAGCCTTGCAGGGAGCTAGGGGTTCCAAGAAGCAGAGATGAGGAGAGAGAGCATTCCAGGCATGGGAGCAAAGTTGTGGAGGAAATGAAATCCTATATTATGAGAACCACCAAGTATGCCAATCAGAGTATAGAATAATGTATAAGCAGCCTAGAAAGGCAGACTGAGAAGCGCTTTAGCGGCCAAACAGTAGAATTTGTAGTTTATCCTAAAAACAATGACAACCACTGGGGCTTCTCAAACAGGACAATGGTCATAGACTTGGGCCTTCAGACTGTATCTCCCTTCGGCAGCTATATGGAAGATAGTCCTAGGATACATCCATGAATGGGGGAAGAGGAGGGGCATGGATAGTGTACCTTCAAAGGGACCAGAGAAGAACCAGTTCAACTGGTAAGAGAACCCCAACAAAGCAGAATCCCAGAAAGATGAGTATCCAAGAGGAGAGGGTAGTCAACAATGAGGAAAAAGTGCAGAGAAAGATGAGGTCTAAGAAAAGGTCATTAGGTTTTAATGTTTTCTTAGTTTTATTTTTTAATCCTAAACTTATACACTAAATAAAAAAAATTCAACGTACACAGTAGAAGAGAAAAAGATGATTATACATGAAGGTCCAATACTATTATGTACAACTTGACTTTCTTTTTAAGTGTATAATAAACTCAACATCAAACTTTCAAAGTTGTCCTGCTATTCAGTGATTCCTTCTGGCCTCTCTTCTCTTCTGTACATTTTAAAAGCAATGTTTCAATTCTTCTTTTTATCTTCCTTTCTTTCTCTCACAACCCTAACCCTATCCCACTATTCCTCCCTAAATTGAAAAGAGAAAAGAAAATGCTTATAACAAATGTGGATACTCAAGCAAACCAAGTTCCTGCAATGCTGAGACCAAAGATGTATGGCTGGGTGAGTATCTTGAATCCATCGTCTTTCTGTTGGGAGATGAGGGCTATGCTTCATCATTGGTCCTTTGAAATCTTGCTTGGTCACTGCATTCATCAGAATTCTTATAAGAGACTTTCAAAGCTGTTTTTCTTTATAAAGTTGTTATTGTGTGAATTAACTGATATCCTGATTCTGCTCACTTCCTTCAGCATCACATCATCCGAGTCTTCCCAGTTCCTCTGAAACCTCTGAAACTCTGTACAATTTCTTCCAGCACAGTGATGTTCCACAACATTCATATACCGTTGTTTGTTCAGAGTCAGCAGCTGATGGGCATACCCTAAGTTCCTAGTACTTTGCCAATCCAAAAAGTGTTGCTTTAAGTATTTCTGACCATATGAGTACTTTCTCTTTCTTTGCTTTAATAGTGGTATTGCTGGTTCAAAGGGTATGGGTAATTTAGTGTCTTTTGGACATGGCTATAAATTGCTTTCCATAATGGCAGGACTAATTCACAGCTCCACCAACAATGCATTAGTGTACAAAGCAATAAAGAGATTACGGGTAGCCTTGGAGAAAGCTGTTTCATTTGGGTGTTGGGTACAGAAATCAGATTGCAAGGGGTCAAAAAGTGGTGGTATAAAGAAGAGGAGGGAAAGAGTATGGACAGCTTTTTTCTAAGAAGTTTGCTGTGAAAGACAGAGAAGATAGAGGATGACAGCTTGAGGGGCCAAGTGAAGGCTTAAGGATGAGAGAATCTCAAAGCGCTATACTTATTTTTCCCCTGGAGAATGCTTCCATATCTTATTTCTCAGGTAGGTAAACTGAGGCAGCTGGGAACAGGATCCAGGATCTCCCAAAAAAGATTTAACCTAGGGTATACCCCAAGTGTAAGATATAACCTTCCCTTCCAAACTAAGGGAAGAAAAAAGCTTTAAGAGAGTATTTAGACCAGGTATTCTTTACTTTTTTTTTTTTATCTTAGATCCCTTTGGCAGGCAGTCTGGGGAAGTCTATGGGCCCCTTCTCAGAAGCATGATTTTAAACAATTGGAGGAAATGCTAACTTTCAGCTAGAAGTTAGTGAAAACAAAGATGTTGGGTTTTTTCCTCATCCAATTTCATGGAGCCCTGAAATCCATTCAATGCTATGGACCCCAGGGTAAGATTCCTTGATCTAGACCAATCCCCACACTTGACATGGGGAAACACAGGTCCATAGAAGAGTGACTTGGTCCAAGGCATAGAGGTTTAAGAATAACACAGCTGGAGATACCTTAGACACCATATAGTTTCCAAATAGGAAACTGATGCCCAAAGGGATGGGGTGGGGGTGGGGTAGCAAAGGTGCTAAAAGGACTAGGAAAAAAAACTTGGGATCATATCCCAGCTCCTCCAAGCACCCTCAGTTACCTGGGAAACACCCCACCCCCAGCATTTTCTGGCAAAGCCTTAAGACAATATGAAGAGAAAGGTGGTGGATTCTGAGCCAGGGAAGGTAGCCGAGGGGAGACAACAGCCTCAGCTACCAGCCAGGAACAGCAGCTCCCCCCAAGTCCTCCCCCCCCCCCCGCCCCCTGCTCCCAGGGGACTGGCTCTCCTCTCTGCTTGGCTGGCTCAGCTCCGAGGAGCTCCCTGCAGTCAGTCGGCTGGAAGCCTGGGCTTGAGTAGGGAGGGGCAGACTGCAAGAGCCAAGGAAACAGGGAGGGGCGGGAGGAAGGCCACCAGTGCAGGCAACTGAGACTAGGGGGCCCCTGAGAGTGGGGAGGGAAGGCAGCAGGAACCCATGCCAGAAAGGGAGAAAAAAAGGAAGATCCAAGGGTTTAGGGAGGAGACCTCAAGGATCATCTGTTCCAAGTCCCTCGTATTACAGAGGAGGAAACTGAGGCCAATTCACATAGGTACTAAGGGCAAAAGATTTGAACCAACATCTGTTGACCCCAAATTTGGCAATCCAGCCTCAACCCATTCCTAGGCTAGAATAGATGCTTGAAGATGCCTGGGTTTCAAGACCCCTCCCAATGTATCTAGTACCATGGAAAGAACTTTGGATTTGGAGGTCCAGAATCTGGATTCAAATCCAGCTGACTCCAGTACTCATCTGTACAATGAGCTTGTTGGATCAGATGACCCTGAAAGTGGAGTCCAGAGCCCGTACCCTGATCTGAAGTGTGTAGAAGGAGGTGGAGAGGGCATTTCTCAAAGGTCTATGGCTTCAGGGGCAAGAAGGGACACTTGCCCTGGATGAGAAACTCCTAAATCTCAGGATCCATGAGTTCCAACTCTACCTTTGGTCAAGTCATTTTGCCCTTAACAGCCCTGAGTTTCTTCTGCTGTAGAATAAGGTGGCTGGGCTAAATGATTTCCAAAGTTTCTTCCAGTTCAAAATTCTCAAGTCTTCTCTTAGCCTGAGATAGCCAGCCTCCCTTCCCCCAACATCCTCCCCAGCCACCCCACCCCACCTCGACCAAGCAAAAAAGTCTTTGTCTGAGGCCTGCCTCCAGGGGGCATTGTTGCTCTGAGGTTGCTCAGCCCTGGACTTATCTTTCTTCTTGCCACAAATCAGCCCCACATGCCCCTCATCCCCTTCAGCATCCCAAGGTTACTTGAGTTCTCCAGTAGGAACCCATACTAGGTCAGTACCAGCTTCTAGCCAACACAGTGTTCTTAGCTACTTGGCCTCCCAACCTCTCTGGGTAGGACCCCGGGGAAGGGAGGAGGGGTGGAGAAAGAGGAGGTTGCCCCCTCTTTCCCTCTCCTTGGTCTGAGATAAATTCTTCACAGTCATCCCCTATACGCTGTCCAGCTCAGTGTCAGCCTCCTGCAGCTTCCCCAGAGGGATAAGGGACTCCCCACCGTTCAGAGAGGAGCTCTGGCCAGGATCTTCTAGCCCACATGGAGCAAGAGGGGGGCGCGCTGGGGGTCCCAGGTACCCCATTCCACCGTAGGAGTCCTGGTCTGCCTCCTCTTCCAGCTCAGGGGCTGCTCTCGCAGCTTCTGGGGAGGTGGGGGAAAGCCCCACACAATTGGGACTCCTGTTGCTGGGATGGAGACAGACACGAGGGGTTCTGCTCCTACAGCTGGAGGGCAGAGGAGGATGGGGGTGGACGACGCGAGCGCGCACACACACAGAGGGTTCTACTGCTGGGAAGGGGTACATTGGCACTGTACTGCTGAGATAAGTGACGGCCAGAAACACGGGGAGAATGGTACTGCAGATCCTGAGGATTAGGGGGAATGTACACTGTTGGGGAGGGGGGCAGCACATGGAGACGTCTGCTACTGGAATGATCCTTACACACAGTGTCGGGCTGGGGAGCCGTGGAGTGACCCGGTGGCCTGCTCCAGGGAGAGAAGGCAAAGGGCTCAAGGCGTCCTGCTGGGGAGCCGAGCAACACTGAGTGTCTGGTGGCGGGGGAGGGAAGACTCCAGGAGTTCTTCGATTTGGAGACAGCCTGCGGGGGTTCTGACAGAGGAGGATCCTGGGAGCTTGCCGGCTGGGGGCAAGGAATAGAGAATTCTTAGGTTGGGGGACAAGACAGGGAGCTGGGCCACGGAGGAGGAGGCACCAGTCTGCAGCCTAGGAAGGGTGGGAGCACAGAAAGTTCTGCTATGCGGGGGGGGGGGGGGAGATGTAGGGAGGTTGTGGGGTTGTGCTGTTGGGGGAAGTAGAAGTGGTTCTGCTGTTTGGAAAGGACACTCGCTGGCAGTTCTGCCATTTGGGGAGAAGACTCGGAATGTTTTGGAGGAAGGAGCTTTGTTATGGGGGGCACGAAGATTGCGGGAAGGAGCTGGGAGGGGGAGGAGAAGGGAGGGAAGGAGCCCTTGAAATCTGCTCAGGGGAAGGCACACACCCCAGGACCTCGGAGACACCCCAGCACACACGTACACACACACACACACACACACACACACACACACACTCACAGAGTGTGCTATAGACAAGGCACAGAGAGTTCTGTCCTTGGTGGGAGTGGGAGACAGAGAAATTGAGTTCTACCAGTCGCCCCCTCCACGGTTATAAGCTACAAACTTGCATTAGGGGAGAGGGAGGAACCCTGGTGAAGTTTTGTCGGCCTCGAATAGGAAGAGGGATGTACAAGCCCCATGCCCACCTCACACATGCACACGCACGCGCATGCACACACACACGCTCACTCCTCCTCTACACCGCCCCCTCCCCATATAATTGAAAACATCTCGGCTCGGGGGCCGCCAGAAGCTCCCCAGACCCTGGCCCCCCCCTCCCCTCCCCCCGCCTCCCGTCGGTTCCCCTGTGTCCGATGAAGTCATGATCGCTCCTCTGGCTGCAGACACATGGCTGGGGCGGGCGAGAGCGGAGGGGGCGCCCGGCTGGGGGGAGAGGGAGGTGCGCGCCCGGACCCCGTTTGGATACTATGGTTACTCGATCAGAGGAGGGGGGAAGAGGAGACAAGAAAAGGGAGGAGAAGGAGGAGGGGGAGGGGGAAGGGGAGAGGAGGAGGGAGAGGATGGAGATGGAGGGGAGGGGGAAGGAGACGGGGGGGAGGAGGAGGAGGAGGAGGAGGAGGAGGCGGCGGGGATGGACAACAATGGGGCCGCAAAAGCAGGAAATTCCTTCCGGGGTGGATCGCGCCGGGGGGAGGGGGGCAGCCTGGATGGAACGCCGAGACCGCGCGCTCGGCCAATCAGCAGCGGCCCGCGGGCGGTTTCAAGATGCCCCCTCGCCTCTCCGCCACCCCCTCCCCCTCCATCCCATCCCTAGCTGCCGCTCGCCCGCCCGCCCGCCCGCCCTCCCTCCCTCCCCTGCCTCGCTGGGCTCCGCTCGGCTCCGCTCCGAGACGAGAGCTGCAGAAATCATTCGGGGATCCACGCGCGCGCGCGTGTGTGTGTGTGTGTGTGTGTGTGTAGGGGATGTTTTTAAAGCTTGTTTTCTATTTTAAAGTCCTGTCTAAAGGTGGAAGGTAGGGAGTGGGGAACAGGAGGAGAGCCCAGGCTCGAAGTCTCAGCCCTGCCAGCACCCCACCTCCGCCCCCGGATTCTCTGCTCCCCATATAACGAGGTTGTTACTGATACCGTCAGTTGGGGCCACCCTCACTCCCCCAGGAGGCTGACTTTGCTGTACCCAAGGGCAAAACTCGCGTTGCCAATCACTGGTTCCCCAAATTCATTCGAGATTCCAAGAAAATTGTCCGATTTGCTTGGGAGATGCTGGTCGGGAGACTTGGGTTCTTCCCCCACCCCACCACCCCACACCCCCACGCCAGCCGCTGGCTAGCTCTGGTAACCTTGGGCAAATAACTTAGTTTCTCGGGGGCTTTAGTTTCCCCATCTGAAAAATGGGAAGATGAGATAGGGTAGTGTGTACTATATGAGTGTGGAGGTTGGTCCCTTGCAACTCTCATGAACAGTCTGTTCCAACATCAGTTCCAAGGTCTCTTCTGGATCGGACAGTCTACACTCTGACCTTTCAGGCTGAGCTGTTCCAAGTGGCTTCTTGCTGCAACCTTCTATAGGCTGAGGTCCCTTCCAGCTCTGGCAAGCCAGCTGCAACATTCTGTCCTTTGAACTCCCTTCCAGCTCTGAAATTCTTTGCAACTGCTACATCCTACCTTCTAAGGTTTCTCAGCGCCCTCAGAACCTAGATTCCACAGCTTTTCTCTGCTCTAAGGCGCCCTCCCAGTTCACACGTTCTGCACTTTGCCTCTCTCCAGCTCCATGCGCCATTGCTATATTTCTCAAATCACTAAAACCAAATCCATCCATAATAATTTAGTACGAAAAAGGGCCCTCCCAAGATGGAGCAGCTTGGAGTCTGAAGTTTGCTTTCTCCGAGGTCACAGCCCCCTGACAGAAGATGCTTGGGGGATCTGTTTTCTGGCATCGTTGCGTTCCTGGATTAGGGAAAGCAGAAAAACTGGGGCTCCAGGACCCCCAGAGCTGAGCTGTGGGGCTCAAGCTCCTGGGCCTCTGGTTCCTGCTCCCTGCTCCCTACCGTCCACAAAAGCTCAGATCAGGGCCATTTCTTTTCCCTTTATATTAAGTAAAAGATTTCCTACCCTAAGAAGGATCTAGCTTTCCAAAGTCTTAGCCTCTCCCCATCTCACCATTATATATAATGGGGATATCCCTAATTCTCCAGTTCCTGTGTCTCTTTATAAATAAATAATGAGATTTTATTAATTATGCACATACAGTATCTGCAAGCAGATTGCTATGTCTCTCAGTGCTTAATAAAAAAAATACTATAGGGGTTTCTCTCTCTCTCTCTCTCTCTCTCTCTCTCTCTCTCTCTTTCTCTCTCCAAACAAAAAACCATGAGGCCATGGGTATGAGCATCAGAGAAGAAGGCAAAGAGTCTGCAGAGCCCCAAATCCTGTATCCTTCCTCCAACCAGCCCCAGCCAAAATGCCCAGGCTCCCATCCTTCATGTATATGGCTTAGCTGCTGATCTGAAAACATACTGACATTGAGAGGCAGGGGCTGCAGTTGTGACTGTGACATTAAACAGTAAGCCGAGGGAAGGCAGACAGCCTGTTGGGCTCCCTCTTCTCAGAGGTCCTCACAACAGACTTGTCTTCTTTCTAGTTGAAGTTTCCATTCACACTGGACAGGGCTCCAATGTGTCCTGCCCCATTGAGACCCTCTTGGTTTTCTCTCCAAAGGTGGAAACACGTTAGATGAAGATGGGGGAGGGGAAGGGCAAAGCTCTGTCTTTACAGCACTGTCCCTCTTTGACTTCCATCTAAGCTGCTGCCTTCCAGGTCAACTGAGCACAGAACAGCAGAGAGGCCAGAGCACCAGGGGAGAAGCTGAGAGTCACTGAGGCAGCACCACACCAAGGGGGGCACAAGCCATTCCAATTTCCCTTGATCCTGAAGGTGCAAAGCCCTCTCCTCCTCACAGCTATTTTGTGGCATAGTAATGTAGGGCAAGTAATGCTACCTCCATTGTACAGAGGAGGAAACTGAGGCTGAGGCAAGAAAAATGACTTGACCATGATCATCCAAGGGTTTGAAGAGCAATTTGACCCAAAGCATCAAAGAGCTTCTTAATCTGGGCTACAGTTTGTAGACACGTTTCAAGAGGTGCATGGATTTGGATGGAAAAAATTCATCTTTATTTCCAGAAACCTCTAACTGAAATTTTGCATTTCCTTCAATCCTCAATGTAGGCAACAAAACCTACACTGAAAAGACCACAACAGACTGCTGGTGGGGCCGTGATGCAAGAGATGTTTAGAAGCAGTGAACTGGGCCATGTTGTCTCTCAACATACTGTTAGAACAGGGGATCAGAGCTGAGAGGGAGCTTAGAACAGGGAATGTCAGAGCTGGGAGGGGCCTGAGAAGAGGGGATGTCAGAACTGAGAAAGAACTTAGAACAGGAAATATCAGAACTGGGAGGGAGCTTAGAACAGGGAATGTCAGAGCTGGGAGGGGCCTGAGAAGAGAGGATGTCAGAGTCTTAAAAAAAAAAAAAAAAGAAAAGAAAACATCTTCTAACATAGACTATTGACACTGTGAAAGACCCAAGATCATAGGACACAGAATATGGGAGCTAGGAATGCAGAGGAGAGCATGGAGGTCCCTCATTACTCTGTCCTTCACGCTGTCTCATTTGATGATCTCATCAGCACCCATGGATTTCATCATCATCTCCACACAGATGACTGTCAGATCTCCTGGTCTATCCCTAACCCCTCATCCAACCTTGTTTCAAGTCTCCAACCTCCTATTAGACATCTCAAAGTAGGTGTCCCATCGACATCTTAAATTCAACATGTTCAAAATGAAATTCATTATCCTCCTCCTCTCACAAAACCCTTCCCCTATTCCTAATTTCCCTATTTCTGTCAAGAGTACCACCTGGGAGGAACCAGGCACCCATTTTGCTTTCTCTCTTCCCCCCCTCCCATATACAATCAGCTGCCAAGTCCTGCTCTTTCTAATTTCAAGGCATCTCTCATGTATTCCCCCTCCTCTCCTCTGACACCCCACCAGCCTCATGCAAGGCTCTCACTTCCTCACACGTGGACTGTTGCAGTAGACTACTGGTCAATCTGCCTGCCCCAAACTTCTTGTTTTTCCAATCCAGCCCCTACTGAATTGTCACACTGATCTTCCTAATCATATAGGTCTGACTATATCAACCTCTTATTCAATAAATTCCAGTGGCTCCCTATAAGCTGCAGGATCAAATATAAAATCTGCTGTTTGGCCTTTAAAGCCCTTCCTGACCTAGCCTCCTCCTACAATTCCAGCCTTCTTATACCTTACTCCTCTTCCATGCAGTGGCACTGATGTCCCGGATATTCCTTGAACAAGATGGTCTGACTCCCAATTCCATGCATTTTCACCATGCCTCCTGGCTTCCCTGGAGACTCAGCTAAAGTCCCATCTTCTGCAAAAAGCCCTCCCCAATCCTCCTTAACCTTAGTGCTTTCCCTCTGAGGCTACTCTCAGATTTGGAAGGGACCCCGAAGGTCATCGACTCTAACCTCAATCCAAATCCTGAATTCCCTCTGTAATATTACAGTGTAACTCCAGTCACAAAGCTCACTGATATGGGACTCCCTCCTTGGAGATGAATACCCTGCCCTGTATGTAGGGCAGGGCAGAGTTGGAGAGAAGGAGAGAGCTCCAACCTTCACTGGTCCCCTTTGGGGACTCTTCAAACATTGGATCACTTAGGGCACTTCTGGCTTTTAATTTCAAGAAACGAGATAGAAGAGGCCAACCCCACTTCAGGTTACTAAAGGAAAAGATTGGGAAGACATGAGAAGAAGCCCCAGGCACTGTCATGTCCCTGTTCCCAGCTTGCTACACCAGAGACTTTGGGGAGTTTCCCTTGGGTGAGATCAAGGACTCTCTCGGTTGAGTTAACTTGCCTTCATTCTGTATTGTCTGGTATATGTTCTCCTATGTATACTTCTCTATGCCCTCCCCCCTCCGTGAGACAGTAAGCCATCAGACGTAGGTTATACATGTGCAATCATGTAAAACAAAGTAATATTTAAAAGAACAGAAAGATATAAGCCTAGCCCAGTACCCCCTATTTCTGAGAAGAGCAGGGTAATGGCCTCTGGCCTCAACTTCCTGATTCTCCTTCTGGCAGGAATTAAAGTCTCCCTTGGAAAAAGGGGGGTTGGAGAAGGGACATCTCTTCTGCCTTCCTTTGAGACACACTGACCCCTCCACTCTCTAGGTGGGAAGGACAGCTCCTTGCCACACGTGGGGCTTCTCTCCAGTCGTCAAGCTTCTTCTCAAAGCCCCTTAGTGATGGAGAACTCACTGCTTTCCAAACCAGTCCCACTTTGAGACAGCTGTCATGGTTAGGAAGCCTTACTAAGTCAAATTTATTAAGTGCTTACAACGTTGCAGGCATGGTGTTAAGCACTAGAGACACAGAGGAAGGGAAAGGGAAAGGAAGGGAAAGCTCTCAGGGAGAACAGGAATGAGGGAGACAATATGTGAGCAACCATCCACAAACAGGCTTGAGAGTGGATCTCTTTGGGGGAAGCATTAGAAGGATCAGGAAAGGCTTCTGGTAGAAGGTGGGATTTCAGAACAGACTTACAAGAAGCCAGCAGGCAGAGGTGAGGAGGCAGGGAGCTCCAGGCAGAGGACACAGGCAGACAAGGTACATGGAGATGGGAGAGTGTTGCTGGAGGAACATCAGGAAAGCCAGTGTTTCTGCATGGAGTATATGGAGGGAGAAAGGTGTAAGAAGGCTGGAAAGGTAAGAGGGGCCAGGTTAGGAGGGGCCTGAAAAGCTAAACATAAAATTCCATTGATCCTGGAGGTACTAGGAAGTCACTGGAGTTGAGTGGGTGCTGTTTTCAGACCTGTACTTTAGGAAGATCAATTTGACAGGTGAGGAGAGAATGGACAGGAGTGCAGAGAGACTGGAAGCAAGCAGTCCAAGCAGCCAGGCTAAATTGCAAAAGCCCAGGCATGAGGTGATGAGGGCTGATCCCAGGAGGGGCAATGTCAGAAAGGACCCAGTAGGAAAGATACTGGGAAGGTAGAAACAGTAGGACTTAATGACGGATTGGATACAGGTTAAGCCAGAATTTTGCAGAATCATAGATGGGTCCTTAAAGGCTCATCTAGTCCAGCCTCCATTTTACAGAGGAGGAAACTGAGGCACAGAAGGGTGACAAGATCACAGCAAGGCAGTGGCCGAGATGAGACTAAAGACAAGATTATAACAATTGGTCACCAAGCATTTTATAAGTTCCTTCGATGTGCCAGGTACTGTACTAGGTAAGAGAAATACAAAGACAAGAAGGAAACAGTTCCTACTCTTCTGTTCTCAAGGAGTTTACAATCTAGGTTACGGAGATGTTCAGAGGTCTACACAAAAGAGAATCAAGGTAATCATAGGGTCATTGAGTCTGACTAGCAGGTGGTCTTAGACACATCCAGTCCAAAGGTATCAGACCTTTGTCTTGGGGAGTCTATCAGATTGAAATGGAATTGGGAAACGTTAGCAAAATAAATTAAAATCCCATACAACATAGATAATGTTAATTTGTGGTTTTCTAAGTCAGTAGGCATCAATATGTTCATATTTGAGTTTGAGGCTAACAGGCTAGTCCAATCTTCCCAGTCCCCTGACTTCCAGCTCTCCTGGCTTTGGTGAGCAGTGTCCAGAAACCAGCAGCAAGTATGGCCATGATAAGGGGAAGAGTTTTCCCCAAACATCCTCCAGTACATCAGCATGGGATGGAGATGACCCTGGGCTATACCAGCATAATGTCTGCAAGTTCCTACAAATCAACTAAAGCTTCTGGTATGGACCCAGTGATGGCTGGACTTCTTTCTGTGGTCTGAGGACCATCCTCCCTCTATTAGGGGCGCCGTTCCAGGGTTACCACAGGGCAATGATTTTTTTCTGGTCCCAGCAATTTTCCAATATTATCTAAGAAGTGGCAGAGAGGCCCAGACCCTTTGATAATAGCACCTCCTTATTCAATGAACTCCAGGGGCTTCCTATCACTTTTAGGATCAAATAAAAATTTTCTGTTTGGCTTTTCAGGGAGGCCCCTCCTAACCTGGCCCCTCCCTTTCCAGCCTTCCTACACCTTTCTCCCTCCATATACTCCATGCAGAAATACTGGCTTTCCTGATGTTCCTCCAGCAACACTCTCCCATCTCCATGCACCTTGTCTGCCTGTGTCCTCTGCCCGGAGCTCCCTTCCACCTCACCTCTGCCTGCTGGCTTCCTGTAAGTCTGCTCTGAAATCCCACCTTCTACTAGAAGCCTTTCCTGATCCTTCCAATGCTACCCCCAAAGAGATCCACTCTGGAGCTCGTTTGAATATTTTTGTATATATGTTAGTGAAGTGGAACTCAGGAGAAATGGTAGGCCTTGAAAGTCGTGGAAGCATCGCCATATCCCATTGCTAGAGTTCCAGGTTTACAAAGCACTTTACACACACACACACACACACACACACACACACACACACCACACACACACAAGCACAACACACATGCACACATACCACACACACACACACACAAAGTAGGGAGTACAAACCTCACTAGCCCCATCTTACAACTGAGGAAACTGAGGTTCGAGGAGAGGAAATGACTCACCCAAGATCACACTGGGTTATTAGAGCCCATGCCTTCTGGCTCCAAGGCTGTAGTGCTCCACATTGAACCACATTGCCTCAGACAAGGGATTCCAGTAGAGTTTCTCCTAAGTCAAAATCTATCCTCCTTCTCATTGTGACTTCAGATCTTGAAGAAAGAGGCTTGATTCTCAACCTAAGGTAGAGACCATCCAATCCCACAAAGGGGTTAATAAAGCTTCTCCCCTGTTCCAAACCAGAAAGCCTTGTTGGTCCAGGGAGGGGCTAGGAGATGAGGTTCCCCAGTGAAGTAGTCAGTCCGTATCTCAGACAGGAGGGAGGGCAGAGAGATGAAATACGGTGGCAGCATGTTAACACAGAGCTGTGGAGCCGGGTCATGGTCTGGGCCAGCTTGGCACCTGTTTATATGATATGGCTGCTTAGGGAGACACCTCTTCTCCCAGTGGAGTTGCAGAGGAAAGAAATGGAGGGTGGGGATAGTTCTGGGCATTCCGGGAGACCCAAAGGATTCCAGCTTAGGCTAACGAGCCTTGTTATTGTTGTTCAGTCATTTTAGTCAGGCTTTTGGTGACCCAGTTGAGGTTTTCTTGGCAAAGATCCTAGAGTGGTTTGCCATTTCCTTCTCCAGCTCATTTTACAGATGAGGAAACTGAGGCAGACAGGGTGAAGTGACTTGCCCAGGGTCATGCAGCTAGTATCTGAGGCAGGATTCGAACTCATGAAGATGAGTCTTCCTGACTCCAGGCCTGGTACTCTATCTCTAGTGTATAAGGTTATTATAATATCATTATCACCATTAGCATTTTGTGGTTCTTTAAGATTTGCAAAGTACTTTACAAATATTGTTACCCACTTTGGTCCTTACAACAGCCCTGGCACATAGGAAACCAAGAGAGGTAAAGTGACTTGTCCAGGGTCATACAGCTAGTAAGTGTCTGAGATCAGATTTGAATTGGAGTCTTCTAAGTCTAGTGCTGGTAACCACTATGCTGCCTCATAGATAATGTATAATTTTTCATAAAATGAAAATGTCTGAGCCCCAGCCTGTGTCCAAGGAATAGTGAACCATAGAATGTCAGAGCTGGGAGGAAACTCAGAATGGAGAACAAGGAATGTTAGGAGTGGGAGGGGCCTGAGAAAGCTGGGAGGGGCCTGAGAATCCATAATGTTAGAGCTGGAATCATCCTCAGAGATCTAGCACAAGCCTGTCATTCTATAAATGGGAACGTGGAAAGCTGGACCTGCCCACGGTCACTCAGCGAGGTAGTCAAAGAGCCAGGAATGCATCTGTATCTCTGTACAGCCACCTCTCAATTAGACACAAATGGAGCATTTAAAGCATTTTGCTTAAAATTCCACACTGACATTGAGCACTTCCTTTTCCCCAATTTCTCGGCCATGCTAGAATCACAGAATGGCAGGGCTGGAAGGGGCCTTCAAGGCTGTCTAGTCCAAATCTTTCATTTTATAATTAGCAAAACTGAGACCTAGAAAAAGTCAATCCCTTCCCTTCTCTGGGGCTCAGTTTCCCAGGGAAATAAAAGGAAAGAATGAGATGATCTGAAAAGTTCCCTGTGGCTTCAAAAACTGATCAAATGCTGATTCCTGATGAGACATGGCAAGTAAATTAGGTAAGGCAAGATGGCAGATGGATCAGAGAAGCCCAGGGTTGAGGGTTTGAATTATGACTGACCTGGGCCAAGTAGTCTTCCTCCCTCTGGGCCTCAGTTTCCTCATCTGTAAAATAAGAAGCTCTGCTTCAATGACTGCTAAGGTGTCTTCCAGCTCTAAAGTCCAGGATCAGGACACAGCTGGGTGATGCAGAAGTCCAGCAGACATCTTGAACTCAACAAGTCCAAAGAAGAAGTCATGGTTTTTCTCCCTAAATGCTCCCAGCTCCTGCCTGGAAAGGGTAGCACCATCTCCCCAGGCCCTCGGGCTCCCAAGCTAGGAGCCCTCCTGGACTCCTCACTATCTCTCCCCCTCCACATCCAAGATGTTGCCATGGTCTTTTCACTTTACCCTTACACTCTCAATCTGCTCCCTTCTCTGAGGCTGCCCCCACCCTGGTGCAGGCCCTCATCACTTTCCCCCAGAGCATGGCAGGATGTGTGGGGGAATCTGTCTGCCTCATCTCTCCCCACTCCAGTCCAGCTTCCAATCAGTCACTAAAGGGATTTTCCTAAAGCGCAGGTCAGACCACGGTGTCACCCCACACACTCAATACACTCCAGGGGTTCCCCATCACCTCCAGCATCAAATACCAAACCCTCTATTTGGAGGTGCAAGCCCTTCCTCACCTGGCCCCCTCCTCCTCCTTCCTACACACACACACACACACACACACACACACATACGCACACATACACACACTCACACACATATGCACACACATACACACACATGCATACATACATGCGCGCGCGCACACACACTCACACACATACACACTCACACACATACACATACATACATATACACACATACACACACATACACATACACACACACTCACACACATACACACACATACACACATACACACATACACACACATATACATACATACCCACACATACACACACACACATACATACACACACACACGTGGGCCTCACTCCCCACTTCAGACTCTAGGATCCAAAGACACCACCACCCTCCAGCTGTTCTACAAACAAAACACTTGAAGCGTTTTCTCTGATCACTGTCCCCTATGCTGTCCATCCCCTTCTCCTCATTTTCACATCTGCCACCCTGGTTCAAGCTTTCATTGCCTCTTACCTACTACTGCAGTGGCCTTCTAATGGACACATACACACACACACACACTTCACTTCTCTCTTCTAACTCATTTTCCAAACAGCTGCTAAAATAATTTTCCTAAAACATTAAGTTTCCTTATGTCATTCCCCCATTCAACAAACTCCAGTGGCTCCCTATTACCCCCAGGACCAAATATAAAATGCTCAATTTGGTATTTAAAGCTCTTCACAGCCTGCAGCCTTCCTACATTTCCAACCTTCTGACATGTGGCTCCTTCCACACAGCCTGGGATACAGTCACACTGGCCTACTGTTGTACAAGAAACTTCCTCCATATAACCTCTCGTTCCATCTCCTACCTCCTAGCATTTGTCCATATTGACTGCCCACATGCCTGAAAGGCTCTGCCTCCTCAGCTCTTAACTTACCTTGCTTCTGTCTAGACTCAGCTCAATTCCCACTTTTTTACAAGAGGCCTTTCCTAGTCCCCCAACTTTGAACGCAGATTGCCAGCTTCTCTCTATATCGGGTATGTACCTAATTATATTCATGTTGTGTCTGTCATTAGAAACTGAGCTCCCTGAGGGCAGGGGTACCTTTTTCTGTATCTCAGGTAATAAGCACAGTGCATGTCGGAGACAAGAGCTTAATAAGTGTCTCTTGATTGACTGCCTGACATCTCCTTCTCCTTCATAAAACAGTTATTTTGTGCTTCTTAGTTAGATTGGAAGCCTCTCAAAGGCAGAGGTTATGTTGACATTTCTTGGCATCCCCAATGCCAAGCACAGAGCCTTGTTCATAGGAAGCCTTTCATAGCTGTTCAGTGACAAGGACCTGCTAGCCCCAGGGCCTTCCTCTCTTGGCTTTACTGGGAGCTCTTGGGGGTAAAGAAGGGAATTTGCTTCAAGTAGAGGCTAGAACCCAGTGGGCCATGCTTAGCATCTAGAAACATGGAGATGCTGGGCAGGGAAGGAGATCACTTAGTCCACTCCACTGAGGCCCAGAGAGGGAATGTGATTTAACCAGGATCACACAGATCATAAGTGACTGAGTCAGGATTTGAATTCCGGTTCTCTGCCTCCAAAAGCAGTGCCCTTTTCTCTATGGTAGTCTTCTTTGGAGAAGGGAAGGTTCTCCATTTTCCTCTCCAGCACCCTCCATGAGAAGAAAGTACTTCCCAGCTATTCTCTTGGGCTCTCAGAAACTTCTGGAAGAAGAAAGAAAGAAAGAAAGAAAGAAAGAAAGAAAGAAAGAAAGAAAGAAAGAAAGAAAGAAAGAAAGAAAGAAAGAAAGAAAGAAAGAAAGAAAGGAAGGAAGGAAGGAAGGAAGGAAGGAAGGAAGGAAGGAAGGCAGAAGGAAGGAAGAAAAACAAAGAGAAAGGAAAGAAGAAGGAAAAGCAAAGAGAAAGGAAAAGCAAAGAGAAAGGAAAAGCAAAGAGAAAGAAAGAGAGGGAGGGAGGAAAAAGAAAGGAAGGAAGAAAAGAAAGGAAAGAAGAAAGAAAAAGAGAAAGGAAGAAGAGAAAAAAGAAAGAGGAAGGAGGAGAGAGAGAGAGAGAGAGAGAGAGAGAGAGAGAGAGAGAGAGAGAGAGAGAGAGAGGAAAGAAAAGAAAATTTGGGGCATTCAATTAGAGGGAATTTCCCAAGACCTAGGTTTGGTTTCAATTAGTAGGAGAAATTCCAGGCAGCCAAACCAGGAGCTTGGAACCTTGATGCCAGAGAGAGTTCCTGCTATTGGGATTCCAGCCTGGAAGGGCATTTAAGAAGCCCCCAAGTGCATCCTGGGCCCTCTGGCTAGAAGAGCAATGAAGGCTGTCCTTCCTTGCACCATTGACTTGAAGGTCATTAAATCAGCTGTCCTCCACCTAACCTGGGTGCCAGTAATGATATTAGACCTTCACAAGTATGAGACCTAATACAGCATTTATCTAGCAGTGCTTTGGGGTTTGTAGAATACTTTCCTTCCCTCTGCTCTCTACTTTGACCTCAGGACAGCCTGATGTGGCAGGTTCTATAGGTATCATTGTCCCCATTTTACAGAATTCAATTTGCTCACTTTGCAGAAGAGGGACTGAGCCCCAGAGAGGGGAAATCATGTGACCAAGGTCACTTAGCCAGTAGTGGTGAAGCCAGTGGCAGAACCCAAGTCTCTTGACCATGAGTAAATCAGTGTTTTGTACTACACTGCTTATGTATTCTAAGGTCTGATTATGAAGCCATCAAGCTCTTCTTAATGTCTAAGCTACATCCTTCCTGCCACACTTTAAGGCCATTTGTTGTTTTCCAGTTTGAGGAAGGGTACAGTTTTGGAAAGGGTGCTGTCCCTGGTGTCTGAAGACCTGTATTTGAATTCTGGCTCCCAACTTACTCTGATCTTGGCAGAGAAGACAATACAGAGAGAAGGAGACTAGATGTTAATACAGTAACTGGTTGAATGGAGGAACCCAAAGCAGAGTAATTAAGGGTTTTGTGTCAGATTAGAAAGAAGTCTGTAGTGGAGTGCCCCAGGGATTTGTGTTTAGCCCTGTCCTGATTAATATTTTATCAATGACTTGGATAAAGGCATGGATGGTGTGCATAGTAAGTAAGGAAATGACACAAAGCAGGGAAAGATGGCTAGTGTGCATGTTAGTTATGTTATATATGGCTAACGTATGGCAAAGTCAGAATCCCAGAAGAACCACATAGGTTAGAACATGACCAAGTCACATAAGATGAGATTTAATAGGAGTAAATGATAAAGATTTGCACTTGGGTTCAAAAAGTCAACTTCTCAAGTACCAGATGAGAGAGAGGACTGATGAGACCACAATTTGATTTGTCTGAAAAAGATACAGGGCAGGTGGGTTAATGGACCCACCATTAGATTGATATGTGATATGGTGGACAAAAAATACCTCATGGGACTTTGGGTGACATTAAGAGAAGGTGGGATCCAGAACTAGGGATGTGGGGATCCTCCAGGCCCCTGCTCCTGATCAGATGGAAGATTGGGTTCAGTTCTGGGCATTATGTTTAGGGAGAATCAAAATAAGCCAGAGAGTGGTCAGAGCACAGCAAAACAATTCAATTGGAAGAGAGCATTTCTTAAGTATGCCAGGCTGTGGGCTTACAAATACAGAAATGGAAACAGTTTCTGCTCTAAAGAAGCCTACATTCCCGGAAGAGGAGGAGAAGAGGGGTGGACTGATACATCGTTTCCAGACTAAATACAAAGTAACTTTGGCAGGATTGGAAGGCCAGCGTTTGACAGTGGGAGGTGATGAAGGACCTTGAGTACAAACCCCGTGACTCAGTAGAAGGATTTAGGCCCATTTAGTCTAGAGAAGAGAAAACTCAGGGAATAGAACTGTCTTCCAGGGTTATCCAAAGGGCTGCCACATGGAGGGGGGATAACAATGGCTACCACTTATATAGCCTTTACTATGTGCCAGGAACTTTACAATTATATCTTTACAACAATATGGAAGGTAGATGCTATTATTATGGTGAGGAAACTGAGGTTAAGAGACTTTCCCAGGAGTGAAGCACAGTTATTAAGTGTCTAAGGCCAGATTTGAACTCAGGTCTTCCTAACTACCGGTTCAAGGCTCTATCCAGTGTACCACCTAGCTGTCCTAATTGAGAGAAGGTGAAGGATAGGGGACAGTAGCAAAAAGACATGTTTAGGCATGATGCCACTGTGAGAACTGTCCCAAAGTAGAACGGGCCTGCAATTTTCAGACAGAAGCTGATGACCAGGGGTCCCATCTGCTGCAGAATTGATGCTTGTTTAGGGACTGACTGGACACTGAGGTCTCTCCTAGATCCAAGATTTTAGGCTTCTGGGAATATTAGAAGGGACCTTGAAACATAGAATGTTAGAGCAGAAATCCTGGAGAGTATGGCAGATAATAATAACTGAGGAAACAGTCTGAGCTATACAATTTATTAACAGGCATAATAAGAATCAATGGAGGGGGGCAGAGCCAGCCCTGGAGTCAGGAGGAGTTGAGTCCAAACCCAAAACTCAGACATTTGACATACATACTAGCTGTGTGACCTTGGACAAGTCACTTAACCTCATGCCTTGCCTTCCCCCCTCCAAAAAAAGAAAAAAGAACCAATGGATTTCCCAGTCAGTCCAAAGACCCTGAATATAGAGTGACACAGATTTTTATGTGCTAAAAACAGTTAATCAAATAAAACCAATTAATTAAAAGAAAACAACTAATTAGGTAGGAAGGAAGGAGATCCACCTAAGGGGCTCTCAAGGAAAAGGCTGGAATGGAATTTTAAGGCTATCTACTCCAACCAACATATTTAACAGATGAGGAAATGGAGACTGAGAAGAGAGGCATCTTGCCCAAGGCCACACAGTGAAAAAGTTCTCAGAAGTAGAGTTTATAGTTGGCTGGGATCAGCTCATTATTGAGCACCCACTGTATGCCAAACATTGTGCTGGGTACTCCTCAAGGAGCTCACATTCTAAAGACAACACATGCATAGAGAAAAATAGACAGAATAAATATAAAGAGAATGAATACAATAAGATGCCAGATAGTCAAGAAGGAGGCTCACTAGGGATTGGTGGCATCAGGAAAGACTTCATGTAAGGTGGCATATGAGCTGTATCTTGGGCAAAAAGAGGGAATTTTGGAGGGGGAAGCACATGCCAGGCACAGCATGGCCGCAGCAAAGGAGATGGAATGACACATGTGAAAAATAGAGGGTGAGCCATATCACAGAGTGTGAGAAGAAGGAGGATGTCCAAGGAGGTTGAAGAGTAGGCTGGAGCCAGGTTGTGAGGGGCTCTAAAGACTGCCCAGAGGAGTTTCTATCTGAGTGGAGAGACCTAGGAAGTTGTTGGAGTTAATCGAGTAGGGGAGGGACATGGTCTGATCAATGCTTCAAGAAGGACTAGGATTTAAGAATGCCTCAGAGGACCGCACTGTGTCAATTGATGCATTTTTTTTTTCTTCTATCCTTAAAGCAAAGAAAATCAAGATGGTAGGATGGACATTTGTATTTCTATGTAAAATTATAAAAATCTGCTTGGGATTATTTGTATTTAAAGTCCATTTGCACAGAAAGGAGAAATAATAATAAGATTATTTTGTAAATGTTGTGGAAATTGATGCACCTTGTCCTTCTAGTGTTGAGGAGAACCATTTGGACCACAGACAAAACAAAGTGGGAAAAGACTTGGGACAGGAAGACCAATCAGGAGGCAGTTGTAATAATGGGATGGGAGGTGAAGAGGAGCTGAACTAGGGCGAGTAGAAAGAAGATGGAAGGCAAGAGAGATGTTGTGGAGATAGAAAAGACAAGATTTGGGATGGCTAGGTGGTGCAGTGAACACAGTACCAGCCCTGGAGTCAGGAGGACCTGAGTTCAAATGCGGCCTCAGACACTTAACACACACACACACACACACACACACACACCGAAAAAACCCCTAGCTGTGTGACCTTGAGCAAGTCATTTAACCCCAACTGCCCTACCTCTCCCCCCCCGCCCCTGAAAAGCAAAAAGAGAAAGAAATTTTTAAAAAGGCAAGATCTGACAACTGACTGGATGGGATGTTGTCGTTCAGCCTTGGTTTTTGAATGGGACCAATGACGTCATGGGGTGGTATCTTGTCTTTCAGTGTGAATTGGATTTAAATGAGGCAGAGCTGCACATATGTGGGGTAAGGGAGAAGGAGGAGTAGAGATTAATGCCACAGTTACCAACCTGGAAGACTGGAAGAACTGTGTGGTCTTTGACAAAAATAGGGGTAGATGTTGGGAGAAGTGAAGGACAAACTGAGATATCCAGCTTGAAATGGCCAATAGGCAGAAAGTGATAGAGAGAAGGGAGCTCTGAGGGTAGACTAAGGATAGACAGAAAGAGATGGTAGTTACACCCATGGGAGCTGCCAAGGTCACAGGAAACAGCCTTGGAAAACACTTGCACTCAGGGGGCATGATATGGATCATGAAAAGTAAGGAGGCTGAGAAGGACTGGCTGGAGAAGTAGGAAGAAGAACAAGGAGAAAAATAGTATCCCAGAAACCCAGAGAGGAGACAGAGACCAGGAAGAAGAGACTCGTCAACAGCAGCAGTTCAGCAGATAGGTCACACAGGGTGAGGAATGAAACAGATCATCATATTTGGCATCGAAGAGATCATTGGTAGCTTTGGAAAGAACCATTTCAGTTGAGTTGGAGAGATCAGAACCCTGGATTACAAAGGACTGAGGCATGAGGGGGGAGAAAGTGGAGACAAGTGGAGATAGTTCTTTCAGAAGTTTGACTGAGAAAGGGAAAAGTGATATAGGATGATTTAAGGGGCCAGAAAATGAGAGGGGGTGGGATCAAGGAGAAACACAGAACTGGCCTTACTTAGCAAGGAGATCTCAGGCTCTGTCCATCTTGTACAATTCTATGGTCTCTGAACTTGGAAGCAAAGCATCCCAGGGCTCAGGAAGGCCCAGGAAGCTTGGTTCCTTGGTGTGCCTTTGGGCATGTCATAAACTCTGGCCTCTGTTTCCTCATCTGCAAAATGAGCAAGTTGAACTAGATGATTCTAAGGTCCTTCCAGGTCTGGGTCCACGATCCTTTGGGTCTATGCTTTCCAAGAGGAGGTTCTTTCAACTGACATGGATACTTCAGCAATCAGAAAACCTCAGAGCAGGAAGTACCTGAGCAACCATCCAGGCTAACTAGGATCTCAACCAGAATCCCCTTGGCAACGGGTCGTCCTTCCTTGGCCATGGGTCATTCACTCTTTGCATGAACAGAATTCAAGAGTATTGGAAAAGGCTTCTTTTGAGGAGACAACAAACAAATAACTATGTACACATAAAATAGACAGATGTGTGTGTGTGAAATTAAAGATAAACAACAGAAGAAAAGTGCTAGAATTAGGGGGGATCAGGAAAAGCTTCCTCTAGGCAAGCCATTGCACTTTGGAACAATCCTCAAGATGGCCCTAACCCTAACTGGCAGCTCCCGTGCTTCCCCCAGATCTTCTCTTTTCTTCTCCAGGCAAAACGCCTCTAATTTCTTCCTTATCCAAATATGGCACAACCATCCCAGTTGTCTCTAGTTGCTCTCCAGCTTCTCAATGTCTTCCTTAATTATGATATTTAGAAAGGAACCAACACTGGGGATGTGGTCTGACCAGGGCAGAATACAGTGGAGCTCTCATTTCCTTATTCCTAAAAACTATTCCTCCCTCCATTAATGCAGCCCAAGCTCTCAGCAACTTTGGAAGCTGCCAGATCACACTTCGGACTCATACTGAGTTTGCAATCCAACAATCCCTCCCCAGATCTTTTCCCAAACAATTGCTGTCTGACTTTGTCTCCTCCATCCTGTCCTGAGATTCCTGTTTCTGCAGGAAACAGATTGGGATCAGTAAATCCTAAGGCCCGGGACCTCATCCTTGTGGCCTTTACAGGGTCCCCTAGGATTTATAGAAAAGATCCCATGAAGACCTTCAGCAAAGGCTCCAAGGTAGCTTGATTCATCTATCCAAGGTGCTTCCTGAGATGACCAGAAGCTCTCTGATTTAGAGCCTTGTCCCTCAACTCCATTCAACCTCTCCTAAAGTGATGCCTAGAGCTTTGGCAGCTGGGCAGTTAAAGGAAGCCTGAGGCCAATCCCCCACCCCAGCCCCATCAACCTCTACCAGGGAGATTCGATTTCTCCAGGGTAACTGATTTCTTTTGATGGTGAAACAAGTACTAATGAGCAAGGCAAATCAAGTCCAGCCGAGAGGTTTTCCCCAAAATATTAGGAGCTTCTCTGAAACTTCCACCTCAGTAGCCCTGGTTCTGTTCTCTGAGGCCAAGCAGAATAAATCTTATCTCTCCTTCCCTAGATAACCTGCCAAGGACCTAATGACAGTTTTCATGACCCATCCCCCACCTGAGACTTTTTTTTTATAAGTCTCCAGTTCCTTCAGCCGTTCCTTGCATAGCACAGCCGTGGTCTCCTACCCATCCTGGGTGCCCTCTTCTGGAAATTCTCTAACTTGAGAAATCTCCTTCTTAGACTATGCCCAGAGCTCTGACCAGGGCTACCGGTTATCTCTCTACTCCTAGGTACCATGCCTGAAGACCACATGCTCTGTCATGTCACAGTGCTGACTCATCCACAGCTTGTAGTCTGCTAAGACCCACAGATCTTTTCTTTTTTATTACATGAACTGCTTGTGCATCTGTGGTTACCTTGCTCTTGCAATGGTGCCACTGATTTTTTGGAACTTGAATATAGGACTTTATATTTGCTTTCATTCTCAAAGGATCTGTGATTTCATTGTCAGAACTACCCCTTCCACCAAAATAAATGGGAACCTATTCCCTGACAATGAATTTCTGCAGGCAAAAATTCATCATCCTGATGACAACAACAAGTATTTAATAAGTGCTTACCATGTTTCAGGCCTTGTGCCAAGTGATAGGGACACAAAGTAAGTGCTTAATAAAAGTTTGTTGACTGAAGCAAATTTGGTAATGAGCCTCTCCAAACCCAAGACTGGCCCTCAGGCAACACATACAAATTCTCCATCTTTCCCTGTAGATAGGACCCATCAGGGCTTATGAACCTATGATCATCTTTAACCACAATGAGGAACTCTAGAACCAATGGTTTAGAGCTGGAAAGGGCCCTTCAAGGTCATAGAATCCAACCCTCTTGTCTTACAGATAAGGAAAGTGAGGCCCAGAGAAGAGGACTCTCTACTTACCTCACTAAATTTCAACCTCTTAGATTTTTCTAACCTGTTGAGATCATTTGGACCCAGATTCTGTCTCTACTGTATTAGCTATGTGAAACCTTCAGGTCACCTCCAGTACTGATGATTGTGGTATTATCTTTCAATCAAACCTTTAAAAAAAAGTGACTTTCCCTCTCTGAGCCTCAGTTTCCTCATCTGTAAAATGAGTGGGTTGGACTAGATGACCTCTGAAAACACCTCCAGCTCTAGGTGGTGCCATAGTAGATAGAGCACTAGGCTTGAAGTCAGGAAGACTCATCCTCCTGAGTTCAAATCTGGCTTCAGACACAAACTATGTGATCCTGGTCAAGTCACTTAACCCTGTTTGCTTCAGTTTTCTCATCTATAAAATGAACTGGAGAAGGAAATGAGAAACCACTCCAGTATTTCTGCCAAGAAAACCCCAGGTGGGGTCAATGGAGAGTCAGACATGACTGAAATAACTGAACAACAACAACAAAATTCGAAGGTTGGTATTCAGACTTCTTATACTGTGAGTCTGGTTAGTGTTTGAAGTGTCTAGCAAGTGTCTGAAAGCTTCTGAATGTGCAACAACCAAAAATCGATTACAAATCAAATGTTTAGGTGGTACAGTGAACAGAGCACTGGCCCTGGAGTCAGGAGGAACTGAGTTCAAATCCAGCCTCAGACGCTTAACACAAAAACTAGCCATGGGACCTTGGGCAAGTCACTTAACCCCAATTGCCCTCCAAAAGGCAAAAAAAACCCCAAAATTCAAACATTTAATGAATTCAAAGTGTTTCTGGAAGTGTTTGCCCATGTTGCATCGAGCAACTTCACTGCAGCCTTGGTTCTGAATGCAAAGCATGCGCGCTTTGCCCTGTGCATGCTGTCATGCCACACAATGCCAATGAATACTGCCACAATGGGAAAAGGGGTGGGGAGTGGAGAAAGTTTAAGAAGCCCTGGTAGGTGACTTCCAAGGTCCCCTCCAGCTCTAAAGCTGGTGAACCTCCACTGAAGAAAAATAACAGAGCTTCTGTGTTAGATCCTTTGACATAAGCTGGCCCCTTCTCTAGCCCAAACAGGATCATTCTCTCTTCTTTCTAGTTGATACATAATCATGTGCCCAATACAAAGATGAAATCTTTCTCTCTCAGGCAGAACAATATAATATATAGGACACTGGAGCTGGGGTCAGAAAGACTGAGGTTCAAATCACGTCCCAGACACTTACTAGCTGTGTGATCCTAGGCAAGTCCCTTAACCTCTCTGTGCTTCAGTTCCCCATCTATATAATGAAGACTCAATGGTCTCTGAGATCTCTTCAAGGTCTAAATCTAGGGTCCTGTGAATATTCGTGCTCACTAGCTATAAACAAGCCTCTCCGTCTAGGTTCCCGGTGTTATTTCTTGGCCTCAGGTTGAAACTGTTCTCCCCAGAGCCATCTGGAACTGGAATTCATTGTAAGCAGCAACAAGGAAATGCTTCAAAGCCCTGGGCCACAGATACCTGACATGAAGTAGACAGCCCCATAAGCACCTGGCAAAAGTCACCACCACCATATAATCTGGTAGCATTGGCTGCCAACTGAGAAAAGGAGCCATCCTAATGGCCAAGAGTTGGGGGGGGAGGGGTGTACCTGAAGGACCTTCTCAATGGCCAACACTCCTCTTGGTGACGAAAAACTGGTCCTAAAAGAATCAACATGGGAATATTCTCTACCATTGGGAATCCAATGCCAACCATGTTTCCTAGGCCTGGTTGATAGAGGTTATCTCTGAGCCAAGATCTCCCATTACATAGATAGGGCACTTGAACGCGACCATATTAGGCAGGAAAGTCCTCATCTTCCACATTAGGGACCTCTCTTTCCCCAATACACTCAACTAGTCTGCTCTCTGTTTACACATCACCATCAGTTCAGTCCATTTGGGACTGGCATGAGGCAAACAGAGTAGAGTAGAACTAGAAAGGAACCATACAAATCATCCAATTCAAGACCCTTTTACAATGGGAAAGCCACACAATTAATGTTTGTTGACTGACTAAAGCCCAGTGACAGAAAATGACCTATTCAGGGTCCCACAGTCAATCAGTGATCAGTGCAGGAGTGCAACTTAAGCAGTCTGTGTCCTCCTATCTTATGCCTTTGAGAGAGTGAGGACGCCTGAGCAGAACCTTACTGGTCTTCCCTCCTCTGCAGGCAGTTGGAAGAAACCGTGAAAGTATCTTGAACAAGTCAGGTTTCTAGGGATGCTGATCACAGATGAGAACTGACCTCAGACTAGCCTCCTGAGGCTCTTTTCTGAAAGTGTGACTCTAAAGGCAGACTCCACCATATACTTAAGCACAAGCACCCACTGGAACCCCAGTTCTGTGGTACCCCCAACTCTACCTAAAGGAATTCCAGAGAGATTCTCTCCAGAAGAAATTGCCGACAGCCTGTTCATTTTCTCTATGCTGGGTCAACACACCAAGACCTGCCTTCTCTTCCTCATCCCCTCAAAGCCCTTAGATTTAATTTTAATAATTCTGCTCTCTCTAAACCTAAGATCCCTCTTACACAATGCCTCTAGGCTTTAACCCTCAGTTCTGCTCAGTCAAGGATGGTTAGCCAAGTACACATCTGCCCCTTGTTTCTGAAACAGACATTAACTAAAAATGACCATTTCTGTAACTTTATGACCATTTGCTTGGTCTAGTAAGTAGAACCTGAGATCCACCCTCAAACCTGCCTGGGCATTTTGTTTTTCCTTCCAATCTACCTGTTTATCTTGGTCACATTCCAAAACCAATAACCTTTCCTGATCTCACCCAAAATGCTCCATCTCTGTGTCTTCATACTGACTGCCTCAAATGCTTTCCCTCCTCACCTTTTGTTTCATTCAATATTCCAGTGCTACCTTCTCTAGGGCATCTTTCCTAGTTCTCCCAGCTGCCAGAGCCTTTCTCAAGTCAGTAGTAAGTCAACAAGCATTTATTAAGCAACTGCAATATTCCAGGCACAGTGCTAAGTACCGGCTATTTAAAGGAAGGCAAAGATCAGTCCCTGCCTTCAAGGAGCTCACATTCTAAGGGGGTGATAATGTGTAAACAACTATGGAAGAAATGTTATATCCAGGAGAAATCTGAGGGAAGGCACCAACAGTAAGAGGGATCTGGAAGTATTTTCAGAAGAAGGTGGGATTCTAGCAGGGACTTCAAGAAGGTCAGAGAACTCAGGAGGTGGCAATGAGAAGGGTGACACTTCCAAGCATGGGGGACAGCCAGAAAAAAAATGCATGGAATCAGGACAGGGAGTGTCATGGGTAAGAAACAGCAAGGAGGTCAGTGTTACCGGATTGTATAGGACACAGAGGGGAATAAGGGTTAAGACCTGAAAAGTGGAAAGAAGGGATCTTATTAAGGATTTTAAAATCCAATCAGAGGATTTTATATTTCTCTGCAATATTACCTTAAATCTACTTTCCATGTGTTTGTATATATCTATGTATGAACATGTCTCCCCTCATAGAATGTAAGCTCTTTGAGGGTAGAGACCATTTCATTTTTGTAATTGTGTAGCTCTCCCTCTAAGGCTTATTTCTCCAACCTATTCGTGCAATTGTAGTTTGGGATTGCCAGGGATGGCTAATGGCTTCTCCCCCCAGGATGTTAGGGGCAACTCTAAAGGGATGCATTTCTAGTATTCTTACTCATGAACCCCTGTTGGCTGTTCTTCCCACTGATAATTAGTTAAGCTTAATTAGCTTTTACAAAAGGCATTTATTAAACACATTGGAAAAAGAGTTGAAAGAAAACATTCTCCTTTCACCTCTAACCAGAGGCATATTTTCCCCTTGTACACACAAGGTCCCTGAGAAAAAAGTCCTTTCCGAGGTGACAATCTTTGCTTTGAATACATCTTGCTACTCTTGGCTATATGTCTAATCTCCTACTGGTCTCTTCTCTCTGATGATATGATCAATGTCAAGAAGAGGAGTATAACTCCTTCTGGGCTCACTCTCAGAATCCTTCTGCTTCCCTCAGATGGGTACAAGGGTCTACCTCCTGAAGTCCCTATCAAGACTGCAGTCCTCCACTGTTTGACTGATTTACCACTGACTTAAACTGACAACTAGATTAACTGTTCTTTCTACTCCTTAAATACTGAGATTATCTGTTGGTTAATTGATTGATGAATTGGTATGGTGGGGGAAATTTTAGAGTGTGGCATTTTTTAAAAAGTTCCACATCAGGAAAATATTGGGGACCAAATTTAATGCATCAGAATTGGTGGGTAACAAAGATTCCTCTACTAGGCATATGCCCTAAAGAGGTCATTGATGAGAAGAAAGCTCCTATATACACTCAAAGGTTTATAGCAAAATTTTCTATGGTAACAAAGAATTGGAAACAAAACAGATCTCCTTTGATTAGAGATTGGCTAAACAAATTGTGGCAAATGAATGTAGTGTAAACTGGAATTGCATGCATTGATAGAATGGAATGTGCTCCAAGAAATTATGAGTATCATGGATACCGAGAAGCATGGAAAAACTTGCATGAACTGATACAGGGTAGAGTAAGCAGAGCAAAGAAAGAATATATATATATATATATGTATGCATGTATGTATCTATACGATGACCATGTAAGTGGAAAGAACATCAACCACAAAACGATTGAAAGTGAATTTTGCAAAATCACAAAGAACCAACATGGTTCCAAAGCAGAGCTTTCAGAAGATGCCTTCATACTCTTTTGCAAAGCTAAAAGGACCACAGATGTGAAACACTGGAGATCTTTTCTGACTTTTGCCCTATATTGATCAGTTCTGCTGATTTTTTCCCTTATTTTTTTGTCTTCAAAAAAAATATTTGCTATATGAGCTAACTTCCTGGGAGGGGAAAGAGGAAAGGATACTGAGAGGAATTTTGGCTAATGTGAAAACAAAGGATATCAATAGCAATTTATCTTTAAAAAAAAAAAAGAATTGGTGTGTCAGTGATAAAATTCCCATGTTGCTCCAGGGAGACACTGGCTTGATTCCTGACTGATCTCATTCACTCAGTCAACGAATATTTATTTAGTGCTAGGTCTTGTACTTAGCTCTGGGATTACAAAGACAGAGACATCACAGACCCTGCCTTTAAGGAGCTTACTGCTGAATGAGGGGGAAAACACACACAGAGAATTATGATGGAGGGATGAGTGTGAGGAAGAATTTGAAGAGAGAGATCCCCTTCACCTGGATGAATAAGAAAGAGTTTCATGTAAGAAGGGACAACTGAGCTGGGCTACAAAGGGAAGGGGAACTAAGGGGCAGAGACGAGTCTATAATAAGCATAGGTGAAGGTCTGAGCAAAGACACAGATGGGAGTTAGCAAAACAAAACCCGACTAGGAGAGTAGCCTGGTTTGGCTCAAAAAAAGAGTCCATGGAAGGAAGGGATTGGAGAAGGTTGGCAAGGTCATCATGAGCTTGAATGCCAGGATCCAGAGTTTGTCCTTCATTCATTAGGGCACCATAACAAGGGTGCCATGACCATCCAGGGGGTGCCATAACAGATATGACCATCACTCTAGCCATCTGCATGACCTTGAGTAAATCACTTCTCTCTGAGCCTCATTGTCCTTATCCACTGGGAGCAAGGTATATCCCCAAGGTCCCATCCCTGGTCACAAGTCCTGTCTTCCCAGGAGAGTTGGCAGAAAAATAAAAATGCAAATGATCACCCAAGCTGAGAGGGGAGAAGGAAGGCTTCAGGAAGAGGGTGGCTTTGACTAACCCTTGATGGACAGGCAAGAATCAGACGGATACATTTTGCTGTGGAATGAGTGCTGCATTTGGAGGGTGAATCTTGCCCTGCCTGTGTCATTTAAGTCAGTGTTGGGGGGGATGTGCAGAACTAGGTCTAAAGTAACAGCAACTGGGCTTAAATCTATAACCTCTGATGCTTGTGTGACCTTGGACATGTCACTTCATTTCTCTGAGCCTCAGAGGTCATCTTTAAGACCCCTTCAGGCTCTAATCCAATGACCTAAGCACTAGCCAGACTTCTGGCTGGACCAGGCATCTCTTCCTCTCCTCCACCAGGGCCAACTTGTCCAAGAGACAGCAGCCCCCTGGCTCATGGTGTCTCTGCAGCATGGCCTGCCCTGAAAAGTAGCCAAGGATTATAACTCCCTCTACTGCAGCCATCCCTTTGGCTGGGGCCCTGGGCAGGACGTCACTGGCTGGCCCAGCCAGGGTCTCCCAAGGGACCCTGTGTAGAATAAGAACAGAGCAGTATGATTGGGGGAAATTGCTGTTTGGAGGGAGTTGAGCCAAGCAAAGGTAGGGCAGAGGAGCATGGAGTGCAGCGTCCCAGAGCAGAGGATCATGGGATTTCAAGCTGGGAGGGCCTGAGGAATCCAGAATGTCAAAGTCATAGCAGGGGACCTAAAACACACAGTATCAGAGCTAGAGAGGGTCTTAGAATGTAGAATGTCAGAGCCAGAAGGAACTTTAGAGATGACACAGTCCTACACTTTTATACAGGAGGAAATCTAGGTCCAGAGCAAGGATGGGATTTGCTTACATGTCAGCAAAACTGAGATCCAGACTCATGTATTCTTGACTGCAAATCTATAACGTCACCATAGAAAGAAAGGGAAAGAAAAAAAAAGCAGCTGCTCAGGACTGAAGGTCGAATGATAGGAAGGTTCCATAATGGCAGGCTGCTAGAGTACAGCCCTACCTGGATACTGGACACAGGAATAGGCCTGGTGACCTCTTCCCTTCCTCAGACACCAACAGTCTTCACACTCAGAGACCCTGATTGTGCATCTAACTGCTTAATTTTAGGGTTAGAAGGGACTTCAGGGGACATTTAGCCCCCCCCATTTTTTCATATGAGGGAAACTGAGTCCCTAAGATGCTAAGTGACTTGCTCAGGGTTACCGACTCAACAAGCCCTTCCCATGAATAGGTCAGGCACTGTGCTAAGTGCTATGAGTATCTGAAGTGGGATTTGAACCTGGGTCTTCTGGACTTCTGCCTACAGACCAGACTACATCCAAGGACTTGGGCCTGCATGAGGATGCAACTCCAGAAATGACCTCATTTTCATCATTAATAATTATAGCTCCCATTGGGGCAATGCTATGAGATTCACAAAAAGCTCTGGAAATTAGACATGCAAGAGTTATTATTCCCATTTCACAGATGTAAACACTGAGCCTCAAGAAAAAGTGTCTTGGCCAAGATCCAATGGCTCCTTGATGACAGGCTGTAGCTGGCTTTTCTCTTTATGTCACCAGAGCCTGGCACTGAGCAGATTCTTGATGAGTATTTGTGGATTTGCCTGAGAACTGCTTGGTACTAGTTAAGTTGGGGGGGGGGGGGGGAAGCAAGGAGCCCTTTCCCTTGACTCTTGACACAGTCTGCCCTTTCACCCTTTCAGCAACAGCTCAGTCCTCCTGCTTCCAAGCAGTCATTCCCACCCACTAACTAACCCAGCTGAACCTCACAAGTTCCAAACTGGGTACCCCTCAAAGTAGCCTCGAGGGAATTCCAGAATGTCAGAGTGGGAAGGGACTTCAGAGGGCCTCTACTCCAACCTTTCCCTAAACATGAATCCCTCCTATGACAAACCTAACAGTTGTTTACATGTTGTCTCCCCAATACAACATAAGAGTTTTGTGGGCAGGGACTGTTTTTCCCTCCTTTGTGTCCCCAGTGCTTAGCACAGAGCTCGATATACAGAAGGTGCTTAATAAATGCTTGCTGCCTTGACTAATAAGGGCTCATCCAGCCCCTGCTGGAAGACCTCCAGTGAGAGGGAACCTCCACTTCCGGACAGCTCCAAATGTTAGGAAATCATTCCTGGCATTGGAGCTAACCACCATTTGCTTTCTACCATTGTTCCTATTTCTGCCTTCTGGGCAATGCCCAGAACAAACCTGATCCCTTTTCCAAGACAGCCCTTCAGACACTCAGTGAGAGTATCCTGGCCTCCCCAAATCTTCTTCTTCAACTGACCAGCCCCAGTTCCTTCAGTCAGCCTTCCATGCTTAATGACCTCCAGAGCCTTCAATATCCCCTTAGCTCCTACTGTCCTCATGTCTGCTTCTCACCCACCAACACTCTAACATCCCAGTGTTTGTCCTCTTTCCTAAAGGGACCTTAGGGGAAGTCAGGATTTATGTGAATTTAGCTGATTCCAACAAATATTTCTTTGAATGTCAACTATGTGCATGGCTGCACAGGTAGAAACAAAGATGGAGCTTGGGGGGCGGGGGGGGAGAGAAGGTAATGGTTACATAAAGAAGTGTGATATGAGGTGGAATGGAACAGGAAGAAGTGGAAGAACCACATCAAAGTCTTGAGGACATGGGAGCAGTGAGGGACACTTTCAGTTGGGAAAGATTAAGAAAGGATGAAGAAATTCCAGAATCTAAGGATCAGAGGTGGCACTTTAGCTAGGAAAGAAGGAAGAAAGGAGGGAAGGAAGAAAGGAAGGAAGAAAAGAAGGAAGGAAGGAAGGAAGGAAGGAAGGAAGGAAGGAAGGAAGGAAGGAA
>CM053586.1:343767732-343808676 GCA_028646515.1 Pseudochirops corinnae | reverse complement strand
AGAGGAGGGGAGGGAGGATGGGGGAAGGAGGGACAGGGGAGGGAGGGTAGAGGGAGGGAGAGGAGGGGGGGGAGGATGGGGGAAGGAGGGACACCTGAGGAACTTTTAACCCAGGATTTCGAATAAGGTGGATATGGGGAAGCTAAGCTGCCCTGATAATTAACAGGCAGCCCACTCCCTCCTCCAGACCCCGATCTAGTGCTGGGCGTGAGCAGTCCCTGTCTCGACCAAAATATTTCCCACATTGGGCACTAATATTTTCCCAGATTTAGGCCATTAGGTGGCACAGTGGATAGAATGCTGGGCCTTAAGTCAGGAAGACCTGAGTTCAAATGAAGCTTTAGACAGTTACTAGCTGTGTGACCCTGGGCAAGTCACTTAACCCAGTTTAACCTCAGTTTTCTCATCTATAAAATGAGCTGGAGATGAAAATGGCAAATCATTCCAGCATCTTTGCCAAGAAAACCCCAAAAGGGGGGTCATAAAGAGTCAGACCCAACTGAACAAGTGAACAACAGCCACCACCAAAGTCCTTTGTCCTCTTTTCTCTCCCTCTTCTTCCATGCTCACTTGTGCATACCCAGCCCCCCCCCTTTCCCCTCGCTAGAAGAGTGTCGTGCTCTGGGAGGGAGGAGACAATGTCTTCTTTATTATTGTTACTTTATCCTTCTGTAGCAGGGAAGGCAGGGCTTTGCACCGTTATAGACTTTTTTTCTTTACTGCACCTGTCATTTCGTCAGTGAGCGCGTTTAGAATAAGGAAATCCCTCAAGCAAAGGACTTTGACGATTATTTGTCATCTTAAGGTCCTAGAGACTGGAAGGTCCTAGAGGACGGAGAGGTTAAGTGACTTTCCCCCCAGGGTCCTGCAGTCCCCCTCCGCCATCCCCCCCTCCCCTTCTCCGGCAGAGAAGTGTTTATTGAATCTAGATCTGAGACAGAATCCTGTCTCATCCCTGCTTAGCTGGGTGATTCTGGGGAGTCATTGTTTGCCTCAGTTTCCTCCCCAGCAAAGAAGGGATAATCATAGTAGCTCCTGGGAGTCGGGGGAAGGATCCAACGAGTTGTGTGTAAAGTGCTTTGCAGACCTGAAATCTGTGAAATGGAATCCACAGCTGGCCTGTGGCAGTGAGGGGAAGCCACAAAGAGGCAGATCGAGGCTTCCAGTCATAAAAACCATTCTAACAAGAGCTATCAATCACTTAGTGGGCACTTAACAAGCACCTACTGTGTGCCAGGCACTGGGCTAAGAACTGGGAATAAAAAGAAAGGCAAAAAAAAAAATCCCTAAACCACCCAGTCCCTGCCCCTAGAGAGCTTACGTACTAATGGGGGAGACAACATGCAAACACTGGGGTATGAGCAAGATCTAGACAAAGATCAACTGGGGACAATCCAGAGAGAAAGCGTGAGGGTCAGGAGGGATCAGGAAAGGCTTCTTCAAAAACTGAGATGTTTGAAGGAAGCCAGGGAGGACAGGAGATGGAGGTGAGAAGGAAGGGCATTCCAGGCCTGGGAGGGGGTGGGGAGGAGGGAGGGATGAATGGGAGGTGAAGGAAGGATGACTGGGGTGGGAGGGGGTGAGAGAGATGGAGGTGAGGAGGGAGGGCACTCCAGACCTAGGGGAAGGGGTAGAGGGAAGGGAGGGATGAGTGGAGAACAGGGGGATCTAGGAAGGGGCAAGGGAGGAGCAGATGGGGGGCTGGTGAGTGAAAATGCCTGGAGTCAGGAGGTGGAGCATCTTGTGAGAGGAAGCTGCTGTCATTGAATGGCAGAGTTCTTGAAGAGGGGTGGATGGAAGGACCTTGGAGAGGGGCAGATTAAGCAGAAGACAGGAGCTGGAGAAGAGGGCCAAACAGTGGGTTGGGCTGCCTGGGGAGGCCTTCCAGCTGACACCAGGTGACCACTTGTTAGGTAGTTCTTTGAGCTCATTCACGGCCCAGTAAAGCTTGGACCACCTGTCTCTAAGACCCCTCCAGCTCTGGGCTGTTGTCATCTCTCAGATCTGGCCTCTGCTCCTGACTCAGGCACCTCGTCCAACACAGAAGAGGTTCCTGTGTTTATTTAAACACTGGCTGAAGCAAAACTTTCCCCCTCCCCCCCTCCACCCCCGCAAGTCCCAAGCTCATTGCTGGGCCCTAAGGGATGCCCTCTAGGGCTTTAATACCCTGGTGGCCCCTGTTCCTCCTTTCCTCCGGGGAGGATGGGGAATACACGAGGAGGTTTGAGGGGAGCCATCAGGTAAGCCTCCCCGGGTAGGAGGGGCACCTTAGAACCTGCCATAGCTCCTAGGGAACTCCGAAGAAACCAGTTGCTGGGGAGGATTTAGGCAGAGGCTCGCCCAGGGCTGGGGGATGGGCTAAAAGAACCCTTCCTGGTGATGTTCCCCAAGATCTAGTAGTCCTCTTCCCTATTAGGAAGCCCCACCTTTCACGGTCCCTTCAAGTCCTTTCTCTTCTCCTCCTCCCCAGGCACCAGGGTCCAATGTTTATATTACATTGAAGAAAAGGGGAGCTACAGCCCTTGTCCCTTGTAACTTGTCTGTCTAGAAAGGGCTACAGGCTGGAGCGGTGCGTGTGTGTGTGTGTGTGTGTGTGTGTGTGCTGTGTGTGTACATGTGTACATGTGTATGCTCGAGCACAGGGGCTTGAGCAGTATGAGCAATTCCACGGCCTCATTTCTCCCCCTGAAGCCACATTGGGGCTAGCCCTCATTCCCACACTGCCACCAGGGGACAAGGGTATGGTGTGGGAGCTTCTGGAGCTATGGCTAAAAGAGAGACCCTTTCCCTCCCTCTTCCCGAATGACAAATTGCTCCCACCTCCCACCCTGCAGTAATTCCCCTTCAGAAATGAACAGAGAAGAGAGCCGGCCATGTTTCTAGGTCAGGACTCCCTCACATGCCTTCCCCATGAGAGACAAACAGACAGAGATAGTGAGAGAGGGAAACATGCGCACACAGAGAAAAGGAGACAGAAAGATGGAGAGAGAAAGAGGGAGACAGAGAGAGAAAGGGGTGGGGGGGGTGCTGACAGACAAACACAGACAGTGAAAGGAAAACATTCAGACAAAGAAAGGTGGGAAGAAAGAAAAAGGAAAGAAGGAAAGAAAAAAGACAGAAGGACAGAGAGATATAGAAACATAGAAGGAGAAGAAAACACAGAAAGAAGAGAAAGTAACACAGAGAAACATACAGAAAGAAGGAAACAGGGCGATACAGAGAAAGGAAGGCACAGAGAGGGACACAGAAAGAGATACACAGAGACAGAAACACACATATGGCCAAAGAGGGCAGAGAAAGGGAGACAGAGACACTCAGAAAGATAAAGACATAGCCACAGAAAGAAAGACAGAGATACACAGAGAGATAATACAGAAGGAAACACCCAAAGAAAGGAACAGGAACATACAGAGACACACACAAGGAAACACCCAGAAAAAAAAAAAGAGAGAGAGAGAGTAGAAAAGATAGAGACACAGAGACAAACACAGTAAGAGATAGAGACACACGGATGCAAAGAGAGAGATGTACAGAGATATACATATAGGGAAAGAAATAAGGACACAGTGAGAGAAAGAGAGAGGGAGAGAGAAGGAAAGAAAGAAAGAGGGAGGGAAGGAGAGAGAGAAACACACTGAAAAAGAAGAAAAAAAATCTACCACATCTTTATTAAGCACCTACTATGTGCCAAGTCCTAGGCTAGGTTCTAGTAATACAAAGACAAAAGCTAGACAGGTCCTGCCATTAAGAAGTAGGGGAGAAAGAGTCAGAGAAAGAGAGAAGAGGAGGAAGGGAGAGGGAAAGAGGGAGAGAGCAAAGGAGATATGGGAGGGGTGCTGGGATGATGCAACTGACCAGATCCAGAGAGTAGCCCCCACCCCCAGGCTCCTGAAGCTGCAGCTCTAGGCCTCCCTGGCTGGGGTGGGGGACACTGCAGGTAACCTCCCTCCTCCCTCTTCTCTCCTCCTTCCTCCCTCTTCCCTCTTCCCCCCTCCCCCGACCGCCTGCTGCTCTCCAACCATGTCAGCTGGGGACACATTTTCCTGGCAGTGACTGCGAGGAGGGAGGGAGGGAGAAAGGGAGAGCTCGAGAGCTCGACTCCCTGCAGCCCCTCCCCCTAGCCCACCCCAAAGGATAGCTGACCTTAGATAAATAAAGATAAAGGGCCAGCTCCCAGCTCCTGCCACTTCTTTTCTGATTTAAGCATCAACTCTGGGGAAGAAATCCTGCAGCACAGCCCAAGGGGAGAGAGAGGGAGAGGAAGGGGTTTCCATCCCCCCATGAAAAGGAAGCCTGCCCAGGTGCTCAGAGCTTCTGGGAGGGAGAGCAGAAGTGGATATGGGCTCTGAGTCCTGCCACATCCATTGTGACCTTGAGTAAATCAATGCCCTTGTCTGGGTCTCAGTTTCCCCTTATGTAGAACTAGGGTTTTGGACAAGATGATCTCTGCAGTCTCTTTCCAGCTCTGATACCCCCTGTTCTAAGGTCCCTCCCACTTCTGACATTCTATGTCCTGAAATGTTCTATATCTGTGTGACTTCCAATAAGTTACTTTACCTGTCTAGACTTCTGTTTCTTCATCTGTACAATGGGTGGGTTGGACTGTATGATTTCCAAGCTCCAATTCTGTGTCCTCAGGTCCCTTTCAACGTTAATAATCTGTTGTTCTGCTGCATCCCTATGAGGGACTAGGACAGAACTGAAATCTCTGTGGGGTTTGGGGAGGTCAGCATTTTTTTCTTACTTGAACAGGTCACTTTTATTTTTCCATTAAGGTTACTGAATAACTTCTAATATCACACGACTTCCTATTTTTAATAGTTACTATCTTTGGCACTATTTTGTGGTACTTTTATTTATTTATTTTTAGTTTTCAACATTCATTTCCACAAGATTCTGAGTTCCAAATTTTTTTCCCCATCTTCCCCCTCCCCCACCCCAGGACGGGTGTGCATTCTGATTACCCCTTTCCCCACTCTGCCCTCCCTTCTATCCCCCACCCCCTTCTTGTATCCCTTTCCCCTTTGATTTTCCTATAGGGTAAGATAGATTTCTATATGGGGGTCAGTATTTTTACAATTGTGTGTGTATACACCCAGTCTTGCAGTATGTTCTAACACACATGTATGAATGTGTACAGTACTCTATGTTAGGTGCTTGTACATATGTATATATAGATATATAATCTTTGAAAATATTCAAGTATCTTCAAGTTGAGATCTTTGTAACAGTTTTTTATCAATCAAATAAAAAGAAACATTAAAAAGATTTTTTTGTAGGCTCTGATGTGTTTAGAGAGAACGTTAGCCCAGTAAGGGAGATAAGGGCAGGAAGCACAGTCCCTTCCCTGGGAGGGTTTAAGGCTGTTTGGTTCAGCTCTGATCCCACAGCAGTCGATATGCCTGAGACAAAGACTCCAGTGACTTAAATCACATCCTTCCACATATAGCAGATATCAAGGCAAGAGGGCTGGGTTGAGAGTAAGAAGATCTGGGTTCAAATTCTGACTCAGCCATGGAAACAATGCAGCTCTCCTCTCTGGATCTCAGTATCCTATGACTCCTAATCTCTAAAGTTATGATTCCATGGTGATCTAATATCTTGCCATGGGATGAGGGATTATGACAAGGGCTGCTGTTGATTACGAAGGTTTTTAACTGCCAAACCAATCTCCTCCAACATTAGGTTGCACAGAGTTTGTTGAAGGCTGGGTAGATAAGAGCTGGTCCAGTCACTCCCTGCCCTGGTCAGGCAACATCACGAGTGTGGTGCTCAGGTTACCACACCAAGAGTTCTCTGCCTAACCATTCCACATCCCTTCCACCAGCATTCATAGGGACAATATCCAGGCCCTCCCCAAGTCCCTATTAAAAACCCAACAGCCTTAGCAAACATGGAGGCACAGACTGTTGGCTGATGATACATACACTTGGGACATTTATTGATTATCTGCATAGAGTGTCCAGAGAAGGTAACGAGGAGACAAGAAGACCAGGGGAGGATGGAATTAAGGTCTGGCTGTTTTCAAGTATCTGAGGGGCTGTGGTGTGGGGGAAGAATTGGTTTTATTCTGCTTGGACCAGAGGGAAGAATTAGCAGCAATGTCCAGAGAATGCAGAGAAGTGTTAGGTTAGACAGAAAGGAAAACGTCCTCATAAATTAGACCTGTCCCAAAGACACAAGGGACTTAGGAGGGAATAAGCTCCCCATCCCTGAATGTGTTCAAGAGGGCTTGGACTTAATAGTCTCTAAGATCTCTTCAAGGTCTGTGCTGTTCCTTAGATTGGCAGGGCAGGAAGAAATACACCCATCTTACTGACTGGGAAATGAAGGCCCAGAGAAAGGGCAGAATCAAGGCTAGATCTCGGGTCACTTAAAGAGCCCTGTTGGAAAGCAGATAGGTCAGAAGAGTGCTGAGACCTGGGTTCAAGTCTTGTCTCTGATTTGGACTGGCTGGGTGACCTTGGGACCCGTGTTACACTCTGTTACAAGGCCTGATTGCCATGACTTGCCCACAACCACACAAAGACTGAGGGGCAGAAAGAAAACCAGAAGTCAGAGTCAGAGTCTGAGTATTAAGAGGGACCCCAGCAGTTCTCTGGGCCAACCTGTACTGGACAATAGATCTCCAAAGTGCCCACCCATTGTTCACTTCAAGATCTTCTATCTGCCTTCCACAAGAGATCCCCACCCAGACACCCACCTTGTCCTTCCTCATTGATGTTCCAGATTTTCTCTTCTCCAGGCTAACTGTTCCAAGTCCCTTCTACCAGCTTTTACAAGGACAATATCTAGGCCCTCCTCCAGGTTCTATTAAAGAACCAACCATCTTAGTAAACACAGAGGCACAGATTGTTACCTGATGCTGTGCTCAGGCCTGGGGTAAAGACAAAGAGTTAAAGTACAAGCTATGCCTATGTACAATCCAAGGGCTCACAATTCAGTAAATGAGGGAGAAAATTGTAGCATAGACAGTGTTATAGAAAATCTGGGGCAAGAGACTCTACTGGGCACTAGGGAGTCTAGGCAGACCTGCTTCAAGGAAGCAGTGGGATTTAATCTGGGAGCTAAAAGTTAGGTAGGACAGACAAAAAGGAGGGAATTCCTGGCAGAGGCATGGTAGTTAGGAACCAAGGTATAAAGCTTGGCCCTAGGGTAGGGAGGGAGGGGAACCAAAGAACAAGGGAGGCTACAACAAAGGCTTCTCCCAAGAGAATAATGGGAGCCGATTGTGGAGGGCCTGGAATATGAACCTGAGTTTATTCTAAAGGTAATGGGGAGTTATTGAAGGTTGGGAGGGAGTTTTTTTTTTTAGTATGGGAGTGATAGAATCAGAGCTATGTGTCAGGAACAGTAATCTAAGCAACAGTGGGAAAGACAGGGAGAAACTGGAGATTGGGAACACATGTAGGAGTTTGGCAACAATAATTCAGGTGTGAGAAGGAGGAGTGCCTAATTAGGATAAAGAAGTAGCTGGAACTCAAGGGAGAGATTTCATCCATTCACTTGTAGCACCTCTCTCTGTTCATTCCAGTTCTCTCTTCTGTAGACAGGTTAGATTCACAAAAGGCACTTCACTACTTTTCCCCTCTGAGTCTGGAAATAACCCTGAGAGGCTGAGAAGTTTCTCTGTTCCATTTTTCTTGAGCTCCCATCCAGGGTGTTTCCCAGGGATTATCAGACAGACAGACTTACTTATCTTTTAAAGAGGTATTTACTAATGGCAATCAGTCTACAAACAAGCACTTATTAAGTGCTTACTCTATGCCAGGAACTGTGTTAACTTCAGGACGAAAACAGTCCCTACTCTCAAGAAGCTCCCATTCTAATGGCAGATATATACAAATGTATATACAGAATGTGTAGGGGCAGCTAGGTGGTGTAGTGAATAGAGTACCAGCCCTGGAGTCAGAAGAATTTGAGTTCAAACCTGGCCTCAGAGGCTTGATCACATTTATTAGCTGTGTGACCTTGGGCAAGTCACTTAACCCCAATTGCCCTACCTTCCCCCCCCCCAAAAAAGGCCCCAAAAATGTATGCAATGTATATACAAAATATGTATGCAATGTATATATAAAATGTGTATACAATGTATATACAAACTATGCATACAATGTATATACAAACTGTGTATACAATGTGTATACTAAATATAGGCAGATTAAATGCAAAGTAATCTGGGGGAAGGCACCTGCAACAAGGAGGCTGGTAAAGTCTTCCTACAGAAAGAAGAATTTGGGCTAAATCTTAAAGAAAGCAAGGAGATAGAGGTGAGGAGGAAGAGCATCCCAGGCATGGGAGACGGCCTGTGCCAATTCTCAGAGACCAGAGACAATGTGTCTTGTATGAGGAACAGCAAGGCCGGTGTCACTGAATCAGAGATTATATGGACGAAAGGAAAATATAAGAAGATAGGAAGGAGCCAAGTTGTGAAGGGCTTTAAAAGCCAAGCAGATTTTAATGTTAGAGGTAACAGGGAGCCAGTGGAGTTTAATACATCTAGAGGAAAGACAAGGTTACTCCTATGCTTTAGGAAGATCATTGTGAGAGCTGAATGGAGGATAGAATGGAGTGGGGAGAAACTTGGGGCAGGGAGGCCAACCAGTAGCCAAAGGCAATGATCCAGAGGCCTGATTTGATGAGGGCCTATGCTATAATGGTGAGAATGTTAGAGGAGAGAAGGAGGCATAGAAGAGGGATGCTGTGAAGTAGGGGGTAAGGAGAGGTTCCTCCAACTCTAGCAGCATCTAGGAGGAAAAAGGAAGCTAAAAAGATGTGGGGTTTTGCCTTGGGTGGGAAAGTATCTTACTCCCTGTTAGAGGCCACTTTCCCCAATACTAATAGGAATTCAGACCAAAAGGAAGAGAGACATTCCAGCCTACAGAATCCAGCCTACCACACAAACAGCTTATGTTCCAAGCATTGGGTCAAATCCCTGAGTCGAGAGTTTGGAAGGGACCCCAAAGGTCATTTGGTCCAGTCCCTGAATCAGAAATTCAGTTGATTAATCAATAAACACATATTAATCTTGTGCTAAGCACTTGGGATACCAAAAGAGGCAAAAGACAGTCCCTGTCCCCAAAGAGCTTACATTCTAAGGGAGCTGACAACAGGCAAACAAACATATACAAACAAGCTAGAACCAGGACAAATAGAAAATGATTAATGGAGGGAATCCTTGCTTTCTTAATCCAATGCAACGTTTCCAAGTGGTCACTCATCCTCTGCCTAAAAACTTCCCATGAGAGGGAGTCCACACCACTCTCTTCCTTGTAAGATCGCTATTTTAACTCAAAACACACTCCTTTATCCAAATCAGAATTAAAAGTTGAAGGAGTTTATAAGGAACTTCAGAGATTATATAGAGTAGGGCTATTTAAACTTTTTCCACCTGAGACCCCTTTTCAAGTTTTGGCAGTGCCCTTGGCATCGGTGGCACTTTGCACTGCACATGCTTTGTGTTCAGAACCAAGGCTGCAGTGAAATTGCTTGATGCAACGTGGTTCAGTGCTGCCAGAAACACCTCGGATTCATTATGTTTGATTTTTAATTAATTTTTGGTCATTGGGTGTTCAGAAACCTTTTAATGTTGCCAAGTTTTTTTCAACCCCACGTGGGGTCTGGACCCACAGTTTAAGAAGCCCTGAAGACTGTAGGTTATATAGAGACATGCAAACTGAGACTCCGAAAGGGTCTCACTTACTGATGGCACTAAACACACCACATCTTAAGTCAAGGAGACTTAGATCTAAATTTGTCCTCAGCCTCTGGTTATGCCATGCTGGGCCAGTCAGCCAACATCATTGAGCCTCTGTTTCTTCATCTATAAAATGGCACCCCCTTCCCTGGATTGTGAGGAACTAATGAGATAATGTCTATAAAGCACTTTGTAAACCTTAAAGAGCTAAAGAAATGTCCGTTCCTATTATCTCAACCCCAATGCAGTTTAAATAACCACCTCAAATCATCCCAGGTTTCCCTCAAGCCTGGCACATTTTATGGGCACACCGGTGGGGGAAGGCTCCAGTGGCAGAGGCAAAGACCTATGTAATGGGATCTGTCCTCAGAGAAAAAGGGAAGGCATCAGGCCTCTGATCAGAAGCATCAGACAAGCAGAACACAACTGAGTTTGAGACAGC
The DNA here is from genome assembly GCA_028646515.1 of Pseudochirops corinnae. Lineage (NCBI taxonomy): Eukaryota > Metazoa > Chordata > Mammalia > Diprotodontia > Pseudocheiridae > Pseudochirops > Pseudochirops corinnae. Next base: position 343,798,537 of record CM053586.1, on the reverse strand, counting down.
TATCTCTTCATTGACGGTTTCCTCATGGGACTAAACTGCCCTGGTCTCTTGGATGGATGGGTGGGTGGATGAATGGATGGATGGTGAATAAATGAATAGATGGGTGGCTAGACAGATAGATGGAGGATGAATGAATGGATTGATGGATGGATGGATGAATAAATGAATGAATGAAAGAAACCACATTTAATATATGATGATTTTGTTTTTCTTTGTATCCCCAGCACTTAGCAAAGTACCTCGTGTATAAGAACTTACTAAATGTTTGTTAACTGACTGGCTGTTATTATGTGTTGACTGCCGGAGTTACAAACACAAAAACTGAGACAGATGGTCTGTGGGATGGCTAGGTGGGATGTGATCTAGGGACAACTGACTAGGCAAGTTTGTCTACTGGTGAGAGGGCTCATCCCCAGTACCAGAACTGAGGAAATTGACAGCCAAAGACTACAGCCATGGGTGTGGGAGGTCCCAGGGGCTTGATGTGACCCAAGGATGTTCTATGGAGGTGACGACAATGGAGATGGTGTGCATGGCACCTGTGTGGGATATGAAGCCTAGGACACCAGCCTCAGATATAGATAGCCTCATATAGACAAGAATTAATTCCCGGGAAGACAAATAAAGGACAGGCTTACTTTCCTGTGAAATCTACAGAGAACTTAGAAAGAAGGGACTCTAGAATGCCCAAAGACCACAGTATGGGGCAATGGATTTAGCACTGGGCTTTTTGTCAGAAAGATCTGAGTTCAAATTTAGCCTTAGGCTCTCACTAGCTGTGTGACCTTGGGAAAGTCACTTAATCTCTGCCTGCCTCCATTTCCTCATCTATAAAAGCATCTACTACCTGGTGGCGTTTTGAAGATCAAATGAAACAATATTTGTAAAGGGTTTAGCACAGTCTCTGGCACATAGTAAGTGCTCACTATGATGATGGTTGTTGTCATTAATACCACTCCCAAGTCCCATTTGGATGGTCCAATCTTCTTCATTCTGCTGGAGAATGAGATGTGATCAGGGTTAACCCCCAGCTCTTTTATCTTGAGCTTGAGTTAAGTGTCTTGCAGTTCATCAGAGGCCTGATTCCATCATCTGGCTCCTTCATTTATGGAAGCAACTGAGGCTTACAGATATGAAATGGCCTGTTTAAAGTCACACAAGTAGTGAGGAACAGGTCTGATTTCGAAGTCTGAGTTCTTTCCTTGAGTCTTTAAAAACCAGGTGCTTCTTGTATTTAGGAGTCAATAACACCCACTTTCTGGAAGTTTGAAGGAAATGGTTTTTGTTATTTAAGAAAAGCTGTGGAAGGAGGAAACAAAGGTGGTGGGAGAGAGTTTACTCTTTGGCTGAGACCTTGGTGGATGGGGAGCCCGAGGAAAACTTGGGAGTACTGCTATAAGCCGCTCATTCATGACTCAGGGTAACCCAACGCCCACTACACTGTAATTTAAAAGTCACAGAAAAATGCCTTCTGAAGCTCAGGAAACCAGCTACATCTTCAGTTCCTGTCAACATTTCCAACCAAATGCCTCTCGTCAAGTTGCTGGTTACTTTACTAACCACAAGCAGGGTAAGTGGGGCTGTGGCCTCTGCCTGCATCTGTCCTGAGTTTAGCTCCCTGCCTACTGTGGTCAGTGCAGAGGCAGAAGTACTGGGAGGCCAGTGACCTCCCATGGTGGGGGGGAGCCCTTCTTGCCCTGGGTCCCTGCTAATTCCATATGTGATCTCAGACAAGACACTGCCCGCCTCTGGCTCTCAGTTATCTACAAAACAAAGGGGTTGGAGTGTATGAACTTTAAGGTCCCTTAAGAACAATCTAAGTCCTTAACTCTCTCTCAGCTCTGACACTGTTCTAACATTCTCTGTTCTAATGTTCCTCTGGGCTCAGACATTCTCTTTTTTATCATTCTATGTTCAAAGGGACCTCCAAGTGGTGATATTTGATGTTCTAAGCTCACTTCTACCTAAGCACTCTCCCATGGCTCTGACATTCTCTGTTCTATGTTCTAAGATCTCTTGCAGCTCTAATAGTCTAGATTCCATTGTCTTAAGCCCCCCTCAGTTTCAATGTTCCATGTTTTAAGGTCTCTCCTAGATCTAAATTTGATGTTCTAAGGTCTTTCCAAGCCTGGACCTTGTACATTCTAACATTCTCACTTCTAAGATCCCTTACATATTTGAGGCTCTTAGGTCCCTTCAAACTTTAGGACTCAAGGTCCATTTAAGTGCAGGGTTCTATGTTTGTGACAAGTCTATCCAGCACTAACATTCTGAGTCTGACTCCTCTGCCTGGCTTTTAAGCACTCCTTCACATCACCTTCTCTCCTGTTGCCCAGCTACAAGAACTACCCAATTCCAATGGGGTCCTCCCTCTTCAAATACCGTACCTATGCTTTTCCTACTTCAGAGTCTTTGCTCACCCTGGTTCTCCCCCATCATCCTTTATCCTCTATCTGTCTTTCAAAGACTGCAGAATCCTAGTTTTAGACCTGGTAAAGCCTGAGAACAGAGAAGGACAGAGTTGGAAGAGACCATAGAGACCACTGCATCAAACCCCATAATTTTATAGAGGAGAAAACTCATGGGTGGAAACTGTAAGTTGTGTGGACAAAAGGCAATGAGGCAGATTAAGGCTTGATGGAAGGAAAAACTCCCTAACAATGTGAAAGGTCCAAATGTGACCTGGACAGTTGGCTCTCTATCATTGGAAGTTGAACTATATTGGCTTTAGAAAAGTAAAGCCCAGGGAAACGAAAGGTTCTGCTGTTGGGTCAGGCGTGAAGTTGGGAGGAAATGAGGCCCTTAGCAGTTAACAAAAGAAGGCACTAACAAAGCAACCAGGATTCGGTCACTCTTAGCTTCTGTAGATGTATACCCCACCCCCATCTCCATTTGGAAAGATGTTTACATTGCAGGGCAGAGTGGTCTTTTGGCAACCCCCAAGCATGAAGGATAGAACTTACCGGGGACCACAGCAGTACAACATACATGACAAGTTCTGATCCAGCATGGAAGGAAACCTGAGTTTAAATCACAACTCTGCTACAAGCTCTGTTTGAGACAGTTGGATGATCTAGTGATTATCGAGCTATACCTTGAGTAAAGAAGACATGAGTTCAAATTCAGCTTCAGTTACTTACAAGCTATGCAACCAAGGGCAAATGAATCATCCTCTCTCAGTCTCTGATTCCTCATCTGTAAAATGGGAATAATCACAGCACCTGACTTATATTATCTATATAAATTAAAACATAAAATAAAAATAAATATATAGTATCTATATAAACACCAGCTAATATTTTCATTTATTATTCATTTATTTTTGTTTGTTATTATTTCATTTATTATTATTATTTCATTTATTACTTTTGTTAACCTGCCAAGAAACCTTGTGTAAGTTAATTCTCCCCTATGGATTTCCATTTACTAATTTTTTAAATAAGGGAGTTGACCTGGAAGATCTCTGAGATTCCTTCCAACTTTAACAATCTATAGTTCTATGAAACTGGGACTCCAGAAATAAAACAACCCTGGCCTTGACAATCTTGCTACTTAATTGCGTGTGGGTATCTGCTTCCTAGTTAGACTATGAGGGAGGGAAGAAATAAAGTGAACTGGAGCATTTTCCAAAGAGAAGGGTCAAGATGGAGAGAATCTTGGAGACCAGGAAGATGATACCACGTTTCTCTAGGTCTTAAGGGTGTGCCAAGTTCTTTTCTCTCAATAACCTTGAGAGCTTGTTAAAGCAGAGTTATTGTATGAATGAGGAAACTGAGGCTCTGGGGAGTGATGAGACATTCCAAGAGAATCTGGGTGAGAAGGGAGTATAGGGTGTTTGGCTCAACCTGCAGATGAGAGGTGCTTAGTCTAGAGTCCATGTACTTGGTTTTTTGAAAAAAAAAAAAAATGAATCATTGTATTTTTTTTTTTTTTTTGCTTTTTGGAGGGGGGAAGCAGGGCAATTGGGGTTAAGTGACTTGCCCAAGGTCACATGGCTAGTAAGTATTAAGTATCTGAGGCTGGATTTGAACTCAGGTCCTGTGTTCTATTCACTGTACCACCTAGCCACCCCTAGATAATTGTATTTTAATACAATGCTTGCTTTGTAACCTCATGAATTTTATTTTATGCCTTTAAAAGCATGATTCAGAGAAGGGGTCCTGAGGTCTCACCAGAATGATTGTCAAAGGGTTCCAGGACATGAAACAGGTCAAGAACCCACACCAGACCTACAAAAATCTCAAGCCCCTGCCTCTAGAATTCCAGGGATGGGGAGTTCCTCCCTCTACCACTCTTCCACTCCCAGAGCTCTCCTTGCTTGGATTTTTTCCTGATATCAAGTCTAACTGTCCTCCCCACCCATTGCTCCTGGTTCTGCCCTCTGGACCCCTTCTCCACTGGACAGTCCTGCAAGAGACTTGCCCTTGCTTCCCTGACTAGTTCAAGTCCTCATTCAGTTTTCCAATGAAAGTCTAATCTGGGAGGTTCAGTGACAAGGAGATGGAATGCTGAGGCCAGGGCAGGACCAATAAATAAGTATCCCTGGATCAAATGTTGAATTGCCAGGGTGGCTACGGGGTGCAGTGAATAGAGCACAGGACCTGAGTTCAAATCCAGCCTCAGACACTTAACACTTGCTAGCCGTGTGACCTTGGGCAAGTCACTTAACCCCAATTGCCCTACCTTCCCCTCCAAAAAAAAAATTTTGAATTGCCAGGGGCATGAGAGCTGACTGTCTGTCACCTCTGTTTGGTCCCTAAAAGGCAGAACAGGGAAGAAGTTTCCGAAGGGTCAGATCCATTCCAAATGGGCTGCCCTGAAAGGTGGTGGATTCCTTGTCCCTGGAAGTCTTTGGAGAGGCCAGATGGACACACACTGGCCACACTAGACAAAGAATTCCTGCTTGGGTATAGGCTGGATTCTGTGATTATCTCCCGTTGATCTGGGCTGTACAGAACGATTTGCATGTGGTCTCCCCTATTGGACTGGAGACTCTGCAAGGGTGGGGAATGTGTTTGGCCTTTCTTTGTGACCCCAGCACAATACTCAGTACATAGTAGGTGCTTAATAAATTTCTGATCTCTCTCACAGCATTTAGCACACATTAGGTGTTTGATTTTTCTGAAGGAGGGAGAGGAAAGAGTAAGATTCTATCAGCATAAGGAACTCCAGGTGAAACAATTGGCCCTATTCAGGCAGATCTGCACTTGCCCTGCAACTTCTCATCTGAAAGAGCTGCCTGGGGCACAGCCAGGGTGTGTCAGAGGTGGGACTTGAACCCAGGTCCCTTGATTCTACCCACAATACCACAAGTGGGAAGAGACTAAAGACCAATCAGATATATGAATCTCTGCCTTCTGGGAGAAAAGTCAGGCATGTGAAGCCTATCTTCTCTAGGGCAGGGTGACCTAGGCCTCCCTGTTCCTACCCTGCAAATGCTCCTAGGTGAAAAAAGAGAAATCCCAGCTTCAGCCTGGCAATGCCCAAAAAAGAAGGAAAAGGCACAGCCCATCATGGGTTGGCAGAACTCCCTGTTGCCAAGTGTGTCCATGTGAGGCCCTCCACAAGCAGGCTCTAGCCTCCCTTACCCATCTCTTTTCATAGAACCCCAATGTCAGAGAACAGCAGATTTTGAGAGTTGGAAAGGAAATTTCCAGAAACAAATGAAAGGAATCCCTAGTAAATATATTTAATAAATGATCCTACTGCCATCCCTCTACCCCTACAAATACTGAATTTGATCCAAAGGCTGTGCCAGAAACTCCCAAGTCCAGACATTTGCATAGACTGCCCACCCTGCCCAGGATACATCCCCTCATCTCTACCTCCCAGAATCTTTGTTTTCTCTAGACTCACCTCAGATATTGCCCCCTCTATGCAGCCTCCGATCATTCCCCACCCCCAGTCCCAGCAATCAGTGGTTGTTTTTCTTCCTTAAATTATGTGTTTAATTATCAATATACTTGGAGTATCTCTCCCCTTCTCCCTACTCCCAAGTAAGCTGCTTGAAGGCAGGGACTGGCTTTTTTCTGTCAGTCAGTTAACAATCTAAGCACCTAGTATATGCCATGTCAAATCAAGTCAAAAAGCATTTATTGGGCAAGTAGTGTGTGTCAAGTGAAGGGGGTAAGAAGAAAGGCCAAAAAAAGCCCCAATTTGTGTCCTCAGGTAGCTTATATTCTAGTGGGGGAACCAACATGTAAATAATCAGGCATATACAAGACATGTTCAGAGTGTATGAAGGTCATCTCAATGCGATTGAGCAAGAGCTGATAGGACAGGAAAAGCTTCCTCCAGAAGGCAGAATTTGAGCGGAGCCTTGAAAAGTAGCCAGGAGGCAGAGATGAGGAGTGAGAGCATTCCAGGCACTGGGGGACAGCCGATGCAAAGGCATGGAGAAGGGAAATGTTGGAGGAACTGCCAGTAGATCAAAGCAGTTGGATCATAGAGTACAAGGCTGGAAGTAAGGTGAAAGAAAGCTGAAAAGATGTGAAGGGGCCAGGTTATGAAGAGTTTTAAATGACAGAGGACTTTATATGGGATCCTAGGAGTAATAGGAAGTAAATCTACAATTTAGGGGAGAAAAAACACTTTGGCAGCTGAGTGGAAGATGGATTGAAGTGGGGAAAGACTTGAGACAGATCAATCAAAGTTATTATAATAGTCTAGGCCAAAAATGATGAGGACCTGTATTAAGCGTTGAAGTTTAGGGGACCTCGAGATCCCAAAATACCAACACATCAGGTCCTGCTGAATGAATTCCACTCAAGTCTTCTCTCAGCCAAAGTAAAGCAAAGTTTATTAGACATTCACCATAATGGATAGACTCTTAAGGAGCCTAGGTATCAGCAACACTTGTATTGGACCAGCGGGCCAGAATAATCTGACACAGAGTGAGTCTGCACTAGGTTACTCTCAGCCCCTTCATGGAGGCAAGATGAATCTTATACACAAAAAGATTGTGGGAGGACTTAGGGGTGGTCTAGAAGAGGAGTTTGGGGAAGGTGTTGATGAGGAGTCTAAGGACAATCTTTGATGGATCTGAGGTCAGACTCCAGGAATGAGATTAAGGGGAGAAACAGCTGAAAGCTACCTGGAGATGACAGACAATGGAGGGCTAGGATAGTTTAAGGGTAAGAGATTTGGGTATAGATATTTTGATAGGATCCAGGGTATGAAGTAGCTGGACAATAGAGGGCTTGGCCAGGTTAACAGTAACAGATTTGGGCCTAGCAATAACGAAAGGCTTATGGTCTCAGGCAAATGCTTCAAGTGGGAAGATTCAAGGGGGTTCCCAGAGTCTAAACCCCATCACTAAGGTTGGGACTTCATAAACACTTTGAGTTTGAGATACCTATGGGACATCTAGTTCCAGGTGTCGAAGAGACAGTTGGTGATACATTTCTGTAAATCAGGAGAGAGATTAGGGCTGGATATATAGTTCTGGGAAACCTTTGAAAGGAGATATAATTGAACCCATGAGAACTGATGAGATCATAAAATGAGATATTATAGTTTTGGTGTTTTTTTTTTAAAGGATGCCCAAGACAGAACCACAGGGGACACTCATGGCTAGGAGGCATGACTTGGATGAAGGTCCAGCAAAGAATGTTGAGAAGGAACAATCAGATAAATAGGGGAAGAACCAAAAGAAATCAATGTCACAAAAACTTAGAGGAGAGAGTATCATAGAGAAGAGGGTGAGCCACAGAGTCAAGTTTGCTCTAGAGATATCAAAGAGAATGTGGATTCAGAAAAGGCCATTAGATTTGGCAATTAAGAGATTATTGATGAAGGAGCCAAGATGTTAGAGTACCAGAAAAAGTATAATGAGCTTCCCCCTTTCAAAGAAGAAGAAATATCTACAGGGACTACAAAATATCTTTGTGGAAAATCTCAAAGAAAAACAGTTTAGGAATAAATTTAATCAGAATTTCTGAAAGAGAGAAAGAAAGAGGGTGTTGTTTTTTTTTTAATGGCTAAACATTTTTATATAAATTAAATGAGAATGGGGTGGGAGGAGAAGAGGGAGTTGGAAAAGAAATGAGAGTTATGAAGGGAAGAATTGAAAGGGCATTAATAGCTTAGCACAAAGATACAAAACCTTGCCCAAGTAACAAACTCCCTGAAAATTGGAATGGGTCAAATAGAACCCATGACTCCATGAGACAACAAGAAGCATTGAAATTAAGTTAAATAATGGGGGAAAAAAAACAGAAGAAAATGTAAGGTATCTTACCTGACCTAGAAAACAGATTGAAGAGAGATAATTTAAGAATCATTGGACTACCTGAAAGCCATGATGAAAAAGTCTATACATAATACTTCAAGAAATCATGAAAGAAAGCTACATGACATCTTAAAACTAAAGGATAAAGTAGAAATAAAAAGAACCCACTGGTCATCGCCTGTAAGACAGCCCAAAATGAAAACTCCCAGTAACATTACAGCCAAAAAATAGAGCTTCTGGGTTAAAGGAAAAACAATGCAAGCAACTAGAAAGAAAGAATTCAAGTGCCAAGGAGCCACAGTTAGAATCACACAAAATTTAGTGACCTCCAACATGAAGGACTGGAGAACTTGGAATGTCATATTCCAAAAGACAACAGATTTAGGCTTATAACCAAGAATAACTTACTCAGCAAAACTAAATATAATGCATTTACTAGCCATGTGACCTTGGGCAAGTCACTTAATGTGACTTGGGCAAGTCACCCAAATGCCCTGATTTCCCCCCTCCAAAAAAAAAGAAAGAAAATTAAGCATAATGCTTACAGGCAGAGAAATGGATCTTTAATGAAATAGAAGACTTCCAAGCATTCCTGATGAAAATAACATTGCTGCTCTGATGAAGATGACTCTGATGAAGAGAAACATAAAAAAGTAAGCATGATTTAACAAGCACAAGGGATAAAATAAGGATAAACTGTTTACATCCTAATACACAGAAAGAAACATGTGTCCCCTTTGAATATTATTATCATCAGGAGTCATAGAAAAAGTCTAATTAGGCAGAGGACCTGGGACTAGTTCTGTTCTATTTTGTTGATCTTTAAAAGGAAGGAATGGAAATGAAAAGGGAGGAAAAGAGAAAAGTGGGAAAAGGGAGAGCAAGGTTGGGGAAATTATCTCACATCATTGGTGTGGGCAAATAGAAGTCTATACAAACAAAGGGGAAGGGGTAGGGAAAGCAGGCAATACTTTAACCTCACTCTCATTTGAAGTGGTCAAAAGAGGGAAGTATATACACATTGTTAGGTCCAGAAATCTATTTCACTAAACAGAAAAACAGGAGGGAAAGGGGAGAAGACACAGGGGCAAATAAGAGAGACGGTAGATTAAGGGAGGGATGAGTCCTAAGCAAAACAAACGTTAACTATAGATACACAAAAATATCAACAGTAGCTCTTTTTGCAGAGCAAAGAATTGGAAACTGAAGGGTAGTCATCAATCAGGTAATGGTTGAACAAATTGTAGTGTATGTGATGGAATACTAATATGCTATAAGAAATGAGGAACAGGATGGTATCAAAAAAAACCTGGGAAAATGTATTTGAACTGATGAAGAATGAGGCGAGCAGAACCAGTATTGTAATTCACACAACAGCAACAATTTTGTAAAGACAAGAAACTTTGAAACACTTAGCATCACTGATCAGTGTAAAGATGATTCCAGAGGACTCAGGATGAAACCTGCCGCCCACCTCCCAATAAAGAGGGGGAGGACTCAAGAGTGCAGCAAGAGAAACATTTTTTTGGCTAAAGATGAAACTGTAATTAGTTTTGCTTGACTCTACACGTTTGTAACAGGGTTTTGTTTTTCTTGCCTTCTCAATAGGGCATGGAGGGTAGAAAGGAGAGAAGGCTGATTTTTGCTGATTGCCCTTTTTCAAGGAGTTTAGCCAAGAAGGGGAGGAGAGAATATAGAATGCTAGCTGTGAGGGTTTCTTAAGGAAGAGAGAGGCATGGGCGTGTTTGTAGGCAGTGGGGTAGGAACCTGTAGATAAGAAGAGATTGAAGGTAAGTGAGAACAGGGATGATTGAGGAGCAATCTTGCAGGAGAAGACAGGAGGGGATGGGATCACTTGTGCTTAGAGACAAGGCATGCCTTGGCAAAAAGAAGAGCCACCTCTTCTTCTGACATTGGCATGAAGGAAAGTATTATGGGGAAAGTTGTCTGAGTGATGTGAGCCGAGGAGGGGGGCAGGGGGAGCTCCCATGGAATGGTTTCAATTTTTTTCGGTGAAATATGAGTCGAGGTCTGCTCAGAGGACTGGGGGAGGGGTGCCGTGGGAAGCTTCAGGAAAGAAGAGAAGGTTTGGAACAGCTGCTGAAGAAAGTAGGGGAGTGAATCCATTAAAGAGGAATAGAATGGTTGTCCTGCTTTGCTGAGGGCCCTGTTGAGGCTAGATAGCATCAATATGCAGTGAACCTTAAGATTTGTTTCAATAAGCCCTAAGGTCTTTTTAATAGGTCTAAGGTTTTTGATAGGTCTAAGAAAATACGTTTTCTTTGTTGTTGTTTGGGAAGGAATAATAATAACAGTGCCTATCTCACAGGGTTGTTGTGAAGCACTTTGTTGACTTTAAAATGTAACAATAATAATATAAATTTTTATTATTTCCCATGAAGAGAACTCCCAGTGTGAAAACTCTCCACACTGAGGCAGATGAGTAACTTTTCTTTAACTTAGAGTCTTAGAGTTTCCTAGGACATTGAGATTGGTTCATTGGCACAGACAGTTTGTAGGACATGCACGCAGTAAGTGCTTAATAAATGCCCGTTGAAAGGAATCAAGTTGTAACCCCAAGAAGACTGGACTCTAGACTCAGCAGTTCAGATGTAAGGGGAAAGGATTTGGAGTTTCTTCTGTTTCCTGCTACCTTCATGACCTTGGTCACTGGGCCTCAGTTTCCTTTCCTGTGAAATGATGGAGTTGGACCACTTGATCTGATCTTCAGCATCATTTTCAGCTCTAAATCCTGCCATCCCCAAACTGGAATTCTATTTGATCCAGAAAGGAAAGGAGGAGCAAAGTCATTCCGGCTCATCCAGGCCCTTCCTCCCTGTCACCTGGTATGACTGAGCTTTCTGAAATAATGGGTAAGGCAGAGAAGGCAGGAGAAGGAAGCAGAGGATGAGGAATTAAAATGGGAAGGAAAAGTTGGGGTCCCACCTGTAGGCTTTCAGAATTGGAAGGGACTCCCAGGCCTCTAGTTCAACCTCTTCTTTTTACAGGTGAGGCCCAGAAAGGAGAAGGGAGTTGGCCAAGGTCATGATGCAGACTTCAGACAGTGGCCCCCGATTTCCAATTTTCGGATCTTTGCCAAATGGTGGCCAGCTGCCTCGCTGGAGCTGGGTGCCAAACTCCCTTCATTCCATGAACAGTGATTGAATATGAGCTTTGGGTCAGTCTCACGATCAGCACTATTGGGGAGAAACATAAGAGGCAGGTGTTGCCCAAAAGGTATTTAGAGCCTAGCCAGGAGAGGACACCAGAGGATGAAGAGTTAAGTCATAACCTATGAGATGGGCCTGGGTGAGACCACTATATACAACCACAAGTGAGATGATAAGCATTAGGAGGAGGGAAAGGTCACCAAGGTCTAGAATTGTAAAACACAGAATGTGAAACCCAAGCCGGAAAGGGCCTTAGCATAGAGAATGTCAGAATAGGAAGGGAATTTAGAACAAAGAATGTTAGAGCTGGCAGGGCCCTTAGAGAAGGTGGGAGAGGCTTTAGAGTACAAATTTTTAGAGCTGAAAGGGGTATCAGAACAAAAAAATATTAGAAAGAAACTTTATAGGTCATAGTATAACCCCTTCAGTTGAGGAGACCAAGTATCAGAGAAACATCTTTCCCAAGGTCAAAGGGAGAGTGAGCCCCATTCCTGCAAGACCTCAAATTTTGGCATTCCTGACTCCTCTTTCCCCCTAGGGCCAGTATAAAAAGAATGAAGGAATGCATTAATAAAGGAATAAAAAGTATTTCTTAAATGCTTGTGTTGTCTGAGGCACTTTGCTAAGGTCTAGCAAGATACAAAAACAGTTCCTTAGAGGAAGGGAAGGCTGAGCAGGGGAGCTGGAGGACCTGGGGGTATCTGGGAGGACTGGCCAGGAGGGGTTGCTTTGGTCTAGGAAGTCCCAGGCCTTCCGTGTGGAGCCATAGGGTCACTGGCCAATTGTGATTCTAAGAAACAGTGGTGAGGGATGCGGTGGAGGATAGGTAGTCAGGTAGCTTAGTTCTAGAGAGCTCCCACCAGTCCAGACGCCTCCCAGGTCTTTTGTTTATGTTCTAAACCTGAACCCAGTCCAGGGTGACCATATCACTACGTTGCCAAGGTTCCTTCCTCTCTCTGGGCTTGTTAACTCAAATTAGGGGAGATGGTCCAGATGGTTTCTAGGGGCCCTGGCAGTAGAAACGTTTTCAGCTCTAAAGGCCCTTCCAGCCCTAGTTCCTGAGCTTTTTAATGACCAAGCTTTTCCTGGAGCCAGGAGGCAAGGCCTTCCTAGATACACCAGCTCCCAGGTCCTCCTTCTGCTTCTGTTTCCCTTCCCTTCCCCAGCCTGGCCCAGGAGAGGCAGACTGCCACCCCGGCTCCCACTGTGTGTACTTCCTGCCCGCCCATAAATCATAGCTGCACTAGCCATAGGGACAAAGGAGCCCTGTTTCTAGGCAGGGCAGGCGGGGAAAGCGGCTGCCATGGAAAGGGGACTTCGAAATCATCTACCTCCACCCCTCCAAGATTAGACTGCAGACAGTCAGGGCACACACAAAGCAAGGCACTTGCCCATGGTTGCCCAGGTACACAGAGCAGAACCGGGTTTGGCACCCGTCCTCTTATCTGTCTAGGCCCATTCGAGAAAAGACCCTGATGTTTCTCTTAATTGTGGGACCCCAGAAGGACTCCCTCCTCTTCGTGGGGCTTGGGAGTAAAAACACCTGGGTTCTTATTCCAGCTTTGCCACTAATTCATTGACTGAGTGATCTTGGGTAATGATGCCTCTCCATTTTGTAGCTCCCCCCTAAGCACACACACCCCATGCCCCGCCCCAGCTCAGGAAGGCAAGGTAAGGAAGGCCAGCAGACTAGAGAGTGGGCTGGGAGGTTCATACATCCACAGCAGGGGCTGACTATGTGGACCCCTTCATTTTACAGATGAGGAAACTGAGGAAAAGAGAAGGGAGCAAGGGGATAAGGAAGATAGGAAAAGAGGGAAATAGAATAGAGAGAAGGACCGTAGCCATCACACACCTGGACTTTAGAGTGAGAAACCAAGGCCTCGAAAAGGGAGAGTATTACAAAGCCCGGGTCTAGCAACACACAGATGAGGTAGGAGAGCATTCTTAATGCTTGTGTGCAGAAGGCTCCGGGTCTAGAAGCTCCAAATCTAGGCATCGGTTCCATGGCAGCACCTGGGGTGGTCCCAGCCTCAGTTTCCTCTTCTGGAAATCAGGGGTTTTGGCCCCACAGGGGAAGGCAGCTCCAGCCGACAGCATTGTCTTTCCCCTGAGGCTCAGACGCCAAGCCTGCGGTCCTCCCACCACCTTCCCCAGCCCCACGACCTCCCTGCCCTCCCTCCCCCCTCCATTCCAGTCCCCAAGCCTCCAGGCATCTGTGAGGAGCAGAACAAAGACAACATTTAAATATCTTTTGTCCTGGGCCTTCCAGATCCTCCCACACAGCCCAGGCGACGCCCTGCAGAACAGATGGGGCTTTCGGGGCCACCTCTCTCCCTCCAACTCCCAGCACTCCGGCTCCCTGGGGTCTCTTATCAGAGGAGTCTTAAAGGAGCCCAGTCCTTTCTGCTTACACATCTCACCCCCAGGCCACTGAAGGGGGAGGGGGAAACCGGAGCCGGGGGAGTAGGACTGGAAAAGAGGCAAGATATACCTTGCTAAGGGACTCACCCATGGTCACTGAGAGGCAGTTTGCCATAGCCCGTCAAATGCTTAGACTCAAGAGTCAGGAAGACAAATCCCAATCCTGATTCTACCTGGGTGACCCAGGGCTAATGACTGTCCTTCCCTGGGCCTGACCCTTGAGGCCCCTTCTTCTAGTCTGGGTCCTGTAACTTAGTGGCAGTGCTGAAATGAAGCTCAGAATTATGGCTCCTTGCCCAGGGACAGTAGCTAAGCCATCCACTCACTTTCTTTTCTGACTCTCAGTTTACTTTTTTTGCAAAAGGGAAATAGAGGCCTTGGCACAGTCTAAGTCAGGGCCATGGTCAGAAAATACTTGTGTACCTGTTGTCTTAATTGTTAATAAAATCAGACCTGCAGTGCTAGAAATAGTCCTGTCAAATGACAGTCTCCTGTCCCTTCCAGAGGAGAAACTGAGGTCAGCCAATTGTCATAGTTATTTCACGGTCCAGCAGTATCTGGTCTTCCAGGCCCAATCCTTTTCATTAGGGTCTCACTGACCAGAGTCTTGGTCATAGCTTCTTGGAGAAGGCATCAAAGACTCAGAAATGGCTTCCAAGAGCGAAGAGAAAAGTGGGGAAAAATGGGGGGGGGGGGGAATTTTAGAGGAAGAGGAAGAGTCTTTAAAACTCGTGAATAAAACTAACTAAAAGCCTGCCCACAATCTTTCACCCCAGTCCTAGCACCACCACCACCATAGGCTGAGAAAGAAATGGCTAGATTGGAAGGAACTCAAGATTTGCCATCCATAGAGTTGGACTGGAATGGAGCCCCAGATTTGTCACCCGTGGAGTTGGACTGGAATCTCAACTCTGTGACTTTGGCCAAGTCACTGGTCTCTCTGGGCTCTGGGTTCCATTCATGTCAAAAGTGGAACATAGCTTTGGAGCCCAAGGACCTTGGTTTGGACCCATCTGCCCCTAGTTATCAGCAGCTTGTCCTTGGAGAAGTTCCTTAAAAGTCTCTGGGCCACTGATTCCTCTTGGCCACAAAGACAGGGTGAAAATCTGCTCTCTGCCTCTTCCAGCTTGAAATCTAAGCTTCATCTCTCTGGGTCTAAGATTTACTGAGATTTGAGGATAGAGCCCTGGCTTGGAGTAAACTAGAACTATGTTCAAAGCATGCCTCTCAGACACCTATTAGTTATGTGACAATCACTTGACTTTCTTCAGCCTCAGTTCCCAAATCTGCAAAATGGCAGGGTGGGACAGGACAGCCTCCGAGGTTCCTGCCACCTCTAAATCTAGGCTGGATGACTGGATCTAAGGTCCATCCCAGTTTTAAATCTAAAGAGATGACTTAACAAGGGTTACAACAGAAGAACCTCAGTCTCTTTTCCTAGAATTCAGAAGATTGAGCCATTGTCCTAGCGCTCCAAATAGAGGCTCAGGGTCCCAGAATTCTAGGACTCAAAACAAAGACTGATCTCAGTGACCTCTCTGCTGATAGTGGAACCTGGCAAGTCTGACAGGGAATATAAAAGCAAGATGGGAAGAAAGACCTGTGCTGGGGCAAAGAAATTCTGAGAGGGACAGAAGGGAAATGGGAGACGGGGGTGGTTAAAAGGAGAGGAAATGAAAACCTAAATGTAATAGCCATGGGGTCCAGATACATTCAGGCCAGAGAAGCTTTAAAGAAAAGTAGCATTTATGTTAAAGACCTACAACCTGATCCGCTTTCTAGGGCAGATGGAGGCGACTAAGGAGTTAGGAAGAGGAGGGGGAGGAGCTGGAGGGCAGCCCCACCCCCCCCCAGCAGTTGGCAGTTCTCTCCTTCCCCCTCCCCCTCATGGATTCCCTCCTGCCCAGCCCCCCAGCCCAGCTGGAAGTTATTGCCCCAGCCCAGGAGGCTGCCCGCATATAAAATTTGAGGGGAATAAAGATCTCGCAGAAGAAATGTTCTGCCTATAGAGATCCCCGGCAGCAACCCCAACCAGGAAATTTAGAGCAGTTGTTGTGTTTTAAAGGCTCAAAAAAAAAAAAAGGAAGCACTTCGAAGGTTCTTGGAATTGAGAGAAGAGACCTAGAACAGAGAATGTTAGAACTAGGAGGATAAGTGGAAGGTCTCTGAAGAAAGGGTCATTAGAATGGAGAAGATTAGGGAGGGAGGGGCCAGGAAGGGGAAGTGACAACAATAGCTAACTTTCCTACTGTTCTTTGAGGTTTGCAAAGCACCGTTACTAATATATTGTCTCATTTGATTTCATTCTCACAACTCTGAGATAAATGCTTTTATTATCCCCATTCTACAGATGAGGAAAACAGGCTGAGAGAGGTTTGGGGTTATACACAACTATCTGAAACTGGATTTGAACTCTTACTAAGGTATGCCCACCAGGATCATACATGTAAGCTAATGGTAGCACTCAAATTCCATGCCTTTCCTTCCACTATAGCTCACTGCCTCACTAGAGGTTAAAGGGGAGAGATAAGAAGGGGATAGAGAACAGAGCCCGGGTTCTTCAATATATGAGTTTCATTTTCACCCACAAATAGCTCCTGAAACAGTGTGTGAACCAGGGACTCAACCACTTGACAAACTTCAAGGCTGGTTGGGGCTCTTCACAAAGGACTTTCCCACCGGATTCCAGACATTCTACCACTTGGAATTCTTACTTAGGAGGAAAGCTTTCCCCTCTCCTTTAAAAAAAAAAAATCCAAATGCTCTTGGATTTTCCCAACCATTCTGAAAGGCAATTTAGAATTATGGGGGAAGAGAAGTGATTGCCATGTCCGTACTCCTTAACCCAGAGATCCCACTGCTCCACAGATATTCCAGTTAGGACAAGCAAAGTAAGAGAGAGTCCCTCATCCTTCATTGAAGTCCACCCCTACTTCCTTTCATTTATTCATTCATTCATTTAGCAAAGATATGGAAACAAAGTAATGCTTATAAAAGGTTTGCAAAGCACTTAACAATTTATTCTATTTCATTTGATCCTTACATCAATCCTGTGAGACGGGTGCTAATATCATTCCCATTTTACAGATGAGGAAGTTGAGGCTGAGAGGAGGGAGCTGCCCAAAGTTACAAAGCTAGTAAGTATCTGAGGCAAGATTTGAATTCAAATCTTTTTTTTCTGTTACTGCCCAAGTGTCCATTTGTTGGGGAATGGTTAAGCAAATAGGGGTGAATGAAAGGAATCATTTACTACCACAGGGCAAGAAAAGATAAATATGAAGAATTGAGAGAAGAAGAAAAGACTTATGTGAACTGATGCAGGGTGAAGTTAGCAGAACCAGGAAAACCATGTTCACAATGAAGGACAACGTAAGGAAGAGAGATGCATATTTTCAATGTTCTTCTCTGAGGCCAGCAGCCTTTGCCACTATAATTATACAACACAGTTATACTGCTTTTGTTTTGTCCAGAGCAAAATAAAGTTGAGAATTCTAATTGCCCTTATTTCCTTGCAAAGGTAAGGGACAATGTGAGTAGATACGGTATATGTTGTCAGATTCTATCAATATGTTGATTGGATTTATTGAACTATACTTTTGCTCTTTTTTTTTTGTTTTTTTAAAGGGGTGGTTCACTGGGTAGTCTAGGAGGTGGAATATATTCACAAATAAAAGTAAGGGGCAGCTAGTTGTCACAATAGATAGAGCACTGGCCCTGGAGTCAGGAGGATCTGAGTTCAAATCCAACCTCAGACACTTACTAGCTATGTGACCCTGGGCAACTCGTTTAACCACAATTGCCCCCAAAACCAAAAATAAGTGAAGATGATGTTTTAAAAAGGACTTCAATAAAAAATACTCAAAGAAATATTAAGAGGGGGAAAAAATGAACATCCTCCTAGAGGGAAATAATAGAAGTCCCTGATGTCTTCCGAGCTGCAGAACAGAGGTGTCAAATCTCCTTCCCTGTTTGACCCAGTACCTAGAACATCCAAGGGAGACAAGGAGGAGGCTTGGGATGGGAAGACCCACATTATGCCGCTGATAGATAGACAGATAAAACATTTGTTAAGCACTGTGCTGGGAATATAAATAAAGGTGGTGTAAAAAATGTTTCCTAACATAAATATAAGCAAAAAAAATTCCTGCCCTCAAGGAGTTTACACTCTAAAAATGAAACAGCACATAAAATAAAGTTGAAAATCAAAGAAGTGCTAAGGTAGGAGGTTCTCACTTGGGGCAAGGTCAAGTAGTCATGGGTTACACTGGCTTTGAACACCACTGGCCTGATGTGCATCCCCAGGCAAGTAAATTCTCTTTCCAGGTTTCAGTTTTCTCATCTAGAGAATGAGAGCTTGAACTTCCTGAGGACATCTAGAACATTCTGTGTTTTTTTGTCTATACTCTAAAATTCTCTCCAGTTTGAACATTCTGTGCTAAAAGTCACTGCTCTCAAGTCCCTCCCAGCCCTGACATCCCCTGTTCTCAGGGATCTCCCAGTTCTGACATTCTTTGATCCCCAGGCATAAATTCACACCTTGTAGGTCCATCCCTCCCTCTATAAATTCCCAAGTCCACCATCCTCTGTCCCCCCAGCTGCTCTGTCCTCGATCCTGCCACTCCCTGGGCCTGGGCTCCTTTAAGACTAGTTTCCTGGCAGCCCCAGGCAGACCAGATGGA
Organism: Pseudochirops corinnae; assembly: GCA_028646515.1. Lineage (NCBI taxonomy): Eukaryota > Metazoa > Chordata > Mammalia > Diprotodontia > Pseudocheiridae > Pseudochirops > Pseudochirops corinnae. The sequence continues at coordinate 343,780,034 of CM053586.1, read as the reverse complement.
CATCAGCACTAGTAGCAGCAGCAGCAGCAGCAGCACCCCCCTTCCCCCCTCCCTCTCCTGTAGCCAGCACAGGCCAGTCCTTGCAGGTTCTCCTCTCCCCTGGGGAGGTGTGGGCCTGGGCCTTGCCAGTCACATTGGGATCTGAGCCAAGTCTCCCTCCAGCCTCCTGGGAGGGACCTGCCTCACCTCCTGTCCAAGGGCCTGTCATCGAGCTGAGTGGGGGCAATGCTAACTATAGACAAGAAACATGGCAGCCTCCAGTGATGCTATGGCTCTGGAGACAGGGAGGGCAGCAGGTGGAGAGGGTCCAACCCCTGACCCAGCCTGCTTGTAATACTAAATGAGGGCAGCCTGTGGCCTCCTGGTCTCAAGGACAGGGAGGTCACAGGGTGAAGGTCCATTCTCTCAACAGCTGGGCAAACCTGGCCCCCTGAAGGCCACTCCGGGCTGGGTGCTGGTAATTATTAGGTATATATCTCTAACATGATATACAACAGAATATCTAATAACTGTTCTCATTATCACCAACAACACATTATTAATGCTCTCTTCACTGGCAGAGCCAGTTACTCCAGGGGAAAGAGTCAGGAAATGTGGCTTTAAATTCCAGCTCCAATGCTTCCTCACTGTGTGACCTTGGACAAGTCAGGTAACTTCTCCAAGCCTCAGTTTCCATCTTCATGCAATTTAATCCAACAAACATGTATTTAGCACCTCCCATCTGAAAATAGGCAAAATGTGGACAGAGAGTAAACCTGGAAGCAAGGAGGTCCGGGCCTCTGATGAACCTTGGCTCTGTAACCTGGGCAGGTCATTTAAAATTCTAGTGTTCTAGTGAACTCTTTTCCAGGGAGTGAGAGGTAAGGGTGATACTCCTCATTAAATCTCTGAGATTGTAAGTTGCAGAGAAAGTATAATCTTCATTGTTAGAGAGAGTTTCCTCACCTGGCCACCATGTGGCTGTAAACACACAGCTGCTTCTGTTTCTTCTGTGCCTGCTAGGTTTGCTGTTTCCTAATGGGAGGTGAATGAGCATTGAACACAGACAGACCAGTTGAGCTTTGGCAGCTCAGAAGAACCACCAAAGGCTGGGCAACTGGAATTCATGGCAGTTTTCCAGTAACTGAAGAATAACTTCCTTGACCCAGCCCAGAAGCCTAGACATCACCTTATGCACACAAGGCAACCTTACTGAGAGAGCCAAGATGGTGGAGTAAAGGCAGGGACTCACCTGAGCTCTCCCCCAAACCCTTTTTTTTCTTCCAAATACCTTTTAAAAATGACTTTAAACAAATCCTAGAGTAATAGAACCCACAAAAAGACAGAATGAAACAAATTCCCAGTCCGAGACTATGGCATTACCTAGAATCCAGTGGGAAGAAAGCTTTGTAGCAAACACCAAGTGGAGAGAATGGGCCCTGGTTGAGAAGAATATTATTTTAATTCTATCTTTGCTGTACTTTCTCAGAAAAATATCTTTTTGTAGAGTCTAATTGCTATTAGTTGGTTAATTGGTATTGGGGACAAACTCAGGGAGATGAATAATGGGGAAGGGGGGGAAGGTACTTTGAGTACATAATAATGTGGAGAATGCCCTGCATGGGGGCTCATGAGCAGTACTCTTAGGAGGGTAGTTGCTCCAAGAATTCACAGGGTAGTAGCAGCTTCTCTCTGGGGATGCACTGTGCCCAGTGCCTCTTCAGGTTAGGTCTAAGTGAACCCCAAAAGGGAGCTACATATTTTCTAACATGCTGTGTTCTAAGACTTCTTCCAACCCAAATATTGCATGTTTAAATATTCCACATTCCAAGATGTCAGATATGATATTCTATGTTCTAAGGCATCTTCTAGTCAACCAGTTAATAAAAACTGGTTATGCATTTACTGGGCACTGTGATAAACAGTAGGGATAAAAATAAAGGCATTTTCCTCAAAGAATGTATCTTCTAGTGCGGGAGACGACACACAAATCATTACGCACGTAGAGCATCTAGATGGTATAAAAAGTGAGGTGGTTTTGGAGGGAAGGCACTGAGTGAGAGGAGGTGGGGAAGGGAAGAGGTGGCCCAGGAAAGGTCTCTTACAGAAGTTGGGATTTGAGCTGAATCCTGAAGGAGGTCAGGAAAGCCAGGAGGCAAAGGGGAAGAAGGAGAGCGGTCTAGTTATAGGGAACATCAAGGGATAACCCCCAGAGCCTGGAAATGGAGTGTGTTGTTGGAGGAACAGCAAGATTCAATCACTGGATTGAAAAGTAGTTAGAGTAAAATATAAGAAGACCATGAAGGTAGGAAGGCCATGGAGGGCTTTAAAAGCTAAACAGAGGATTTTATATTTGATCCTAGAGGTGATAGGGAGTCACTGAAGGTTGTTGAGTGGGGGCGGGGCATGACATGGTCAGACTCATTCATGCTTTATACAGCAGTTCTCAACCTGTGGGTCACGACCCCTTTGGAGGTCGCCTAAGACCATTGGAAAACACATATTTCCGATGGTCTTAGGAACGGAGACACCACTCCTCTATCCATCTCCAGGCTCGTCTGCCCACATGCGGATACGCCCACATACGAGTATTAAAGGGTCGTCACAGCATTAGGAAAGTTGAGAACCACTGCAAAAATGACTTTGGCAGTTGAATGGTCACCCTTTCCAGAACTTATGCTTCCACTCATTCTCCCAACTCTCAGTTCATGGTGGGGGAATTGGAATCCTCCTTCCTTCATTGCCACTCCCAGGCTTTCCATCTGTCACCATCCCTCCTTTGAAGTCCATATTCTTCAAATTTATCACCCGGTTCAGATCCCAGAGCCTGGTATCTATCATTGCCCAGAACATTCCCCTTCCTTCCTCAATGAGGAAGGTCAGAGCCTGGCTCCCTGTCACCACAACTCCAGCTCTACAAGGATATAAACAGAAACAACTGAAAAAGAAACTCAGGGATCCCTAATTGTGATGACCAAGGTGGTCCCCAAAACAGAGTTGGGAAGACGCTCTTCCTTCCTTCTTCAAAGGGGTGGAGGCCGGGGGGTCAGGACCTTTTCACCTCCCGCTGGATTGGGCAGAGAGGTCATAGAGAGGTCATTGCTAACCTGCTTCTCCTTCCCTTCTCCATTTTCCTTTGTTATTTTTTGGTACAGGAGACGGCTCTCTAGATGGGGGAAAGGGAGGGATCATAGATTTTCTGCCTTAAAAAGACCTTAAATAGCATCTGGTCCAACCCCCTCGTTTTACAGATAACTTGACCAAGATCACATGCCATAGGTGGGATTTGAACCAGGTCCTTTGGCTCCAAAGTCAATGCTCTTTCCAAGTGCCTTAATCCTTCTCATATATTGGAAGCGAAGGTGATATAAAAACAAAAGATACGATTAAAATCTTTTTTTAAAATGCTGCTATGTCTAATTTTGGTGTGTATAGGACTTTCTGTCTTTACCCTCTTAAGGATACAGACCTAGCAGCAGGATCTCTGAGTCAAAGGTGACGGCCTTTTAGTCAACTTTTTAAACTAAAGTTCATCTTTTTTTTTCTCTCCGCCAATGGAACTCTATTAAGATCATTTTTTATTTTTATTTTTTAATTGGTTAGAATTTATTTTTTCTCTCTCCCACCCCTCCTAATCTAAAAGGAAAAAAAGACAAATGAAACATTCATAAACAAAACCCAAATTTTATCAAGCAGAACAAATTCCCACTTTGTCCAAGTACAAAAAGGTGTGTCTCATTCTCTGAGATCATCTTATAATTTCCGTGTTCTTTTGGTGATGCTCTATGCCTATCCAACATTAACCTCCAGGCTGACACCCCCACCAAATTAGAAGTCAGCAAAGACGTGTCCCAATCCTTCCTCTGTTGAGGACTGCAGACTTCTGATTCTCTCTAATGGGCAGCTTACTCCCATTTGTCCTTGGGCAGATCCCTGCTTCTCTGGGCCTCAGTTTCCCCATCTCTAAAATGAAGGAGTCAGGTAAATGGTCCCTAAGCCCCCTTCTAACTCTGGATTCTATGATTCCCTCATTCTGCTATCACGCTCTGTTTCAGGTTCCAGTAAGTTCTAAGTTCTAATATTCTAAGTTCTATGTCCCTAATGATCTAAGCCGTTCTCAGGAAAAGCTCTAATATCAGTCACTGACACCCTCAGGGGCAGGTGAGGGAGATACTTGGGGAGCTAATAGGCTTCCCTAGGGCTCCAAATGTCATTCCACATAGATAAGTTTCAATGCTCCTGTGTTTGACCATTTTACACACACACACACACACACACACACACACACACACACACACACGCAGATGTAAAGGGTGACTCTTGGCCCTGTAACCCACTCTGAAAATTAGTTAATAGAATGTCATTGCTATGACCAGTTGGTCACCACTTTTAAATACGATGCCCTCTTGTAAGCTTATCTAAAGTGGACTGCTCATGAGTGATACCTAAATACTCTTGAAATGAGCAGATGAGGGCAAGAAGAAAGACCTTAGCACACAGAATGTCAGAGCTGGGAGGCTCCATAGAATAGAGGATGCTAGGATTGGGAGGGACTTTAGAACATGGGACATCAGAACTGGGAGAGCTTAGAACACAGAATGGCAGAGCAGGAAGTGCTCAGAATGCCCAAGCTTGGAAGATCCTTAAAACAGAGACTGTTAGGACTGGTGGGATCCTTAGAACACAGAACATAAGAGCTGGGAGAAACCTTAGAATACAGAATATCAGAAATGGAAGCTGCTTTAGAATGAAGAATGATAGAGTTGGGAGAGACCTTAGGACAGAGAAGGTCAGTGATGGTGGACTTCAGAACAGGATGTGCTGGTAAATGTTGAATACCAAGTTGTCAAAAAAAAATTGACTAACACACTCTAGAGCTTAATCTGCATCTTGACACTTTTCTATCAGTTTCTTGAATCTAGACAATCACAAAGCAGTAAATTGAGCCCAGAGTTGTAGCATTTGCCAATGTCTGATGTGTAAACGCTCACACTGAAAATTTAACAACCAGCTCTCCCAAGACAATACAAACTGGCTCTAACTCACCCTTGTCTAAAACATTAAATAGTATATAATGTGTCAGAGATATTTGAGAACAGAGAATGTCAGAGCTGGAAAGGACCTTGGAACAGAAAACATCAGAGTTGAATGGAACCTGAGAAGACAGGGTGTGGGAATTCATCATGTCAGAGCCAGAAGAGACCTTCGAGCATCGAATGTTAGAACACAGAACATGGAATTCTAGAGTTAGAAGGGACATAGAATATTAGAACACAAAACTCAGAACATCAGAGCTGGAAGGGCGGTCAGACGTCTCTGATCTAGCCCAATGCCCTCATTTTCCACATCAGCAAACAGACCCAGAGAGGGAAGTGAAACCACATATATAGATCTTTATTGCACAGCACCCAGTGAGTGAAGCATGCAAAGGAGAAGGTAACCCATAGACAGCTCTCCTTTTCCTACAGGGTTCTTGAGGGGCTCCTCCAGACCCCCCACTGACAGGATACACAGGCCCTAGGAGTTGGGCTCACAGGAGAGTGGGGGGAGACTGAGTGCGAGCTCCAGAGAAGGTGCCCATTGATGGCTCTTCATGACTCAGCATCCAGGAGAAGGCAGCATGGGATAGGGGAGGGAAGGAGCTTGGGTTTCAGGCCAGAAGATTGGGGTTCAAGTTCCTGCCCTGATACCAGTGGGATAACCCCAGGTGAGTTATCTCCCCTTTCTCTCTGAACCTCAGTTTCCTTATCTGTTAAATGGGAGTAGTAACTCATACTCTCCCTATGTCACTGGGCCTTTGGGGGAAAGTACTTCATGACTTGTAAAATATTATGGACAAAGGAGCTGCTATTATTAGAAACCGAGATGAGAAAAAAAAAGACTTCACAAAGGAAGTGACCAAACTAGGGAGGGCTGATTTTCTCAAAAGACAGCATTTAATTTTCCACCCTCCTGCCAAATCCCCTCACTGCCTCTCTGGCCCTCAGTTTCCCCATATGTAAAATGGGTGGGTTGGACCAGAGGGCCCCTGAGTTTCCTTCCACTGGAGTATGGGGGTGGAGGGATAAGTGGTGACTTTGCAGCAGCTAAAGGAGGATCAATAAACCTGGGATCTCTCTTCCCCAGAGGTCGGCCACCTCCTCCAGCCCTGGGCCCTGGGGACAAGGCCACCATGGGGCTGGAGGGAAGCAGATAGGACATCTGGGGCGGGGGGTGGGGGCAGGCAGCAAGACCAAAGCTGAGCAGCATCTCTGGGCTCTGAGGAGCTAATTAGCAAGTGTTTCTTAACGTCTCCTGGGCAGCTAGAGTTGGAAGAGGACAGCCACATCACAGGACGGCCTGCAGGACAGGAATTAGTAATGCCATTCGATGCAACGAATATTTCTTCCCTTTTCCTATAATCTTCTGACTTGTAGCATGGACCTCAGGATATCAGAGCAGGGAGGGACCCAAGGGCAGGGAATGGCAGAGCTGGGTGGTACTTTTGAATATAAAATGTACCTTAGAACATATGAGAATGTAGAATATTACAGATACAAGTACCCTTCAAACACAGGATATTAGATATGGGAAGGGGCTCATCGGGTTGAAGAGGCTTTTAGTTTTGTGAGAGCATACATCAGAACAGACATATTTGCTGTCAGAATGTAACTGTTGAAACTGGGACTGTCCTTAGTACACAAAGAATTAGAACAAAAATGACAGAATGTGGGAGCTGGGAGGTCCCTCGAGTTTACATCACAGCATTCATTGAAGCTCAAAGTCACCTTTGAGGTCACTGAGTCATAAAACCGGAGGATTTTTATTTGGAAGGGTTAAGCCTCTATTTTTACAAATAAGGAAACTGAGGGTAGGAGAACAGAAGTGGCTGAGGTTGCATCACTCATTAGCCAGCAGAGCTGGCACTAGACTCTAGGTCTCTTCCCCCCTTGTCCCTGTCCCCACCAAATCCTAGCATCTCTAAGAAAGATCAATGCATGAAGCCTGTTTATTTTTAAAAATGCTTCATATTTCACAGACCTATGATGTGGTTGCTTGGGACCTGTCCCCAGATGACACAGATCACCATCACCACCACCACCACCGTGACGTGTTCTAGAGGCTCCAAGAATTACTGTAAATGAAAATTTCACCCTCCTGGTGCCAACTGGGCACTGAGCCTCTCTGTAGTGAACTGGGCTGGATTCTAGACAACAAGTCCTTCCAGAACCATTCTCAAACCTTTCCTTTTGCGTTAGGATCTACCAGGACTTATGCTCCCCTGATAGAGCCTTTGACAACCACAGCTTCTCATCACAAGGCGTATCAGGGAAAAACTTTAGTATGAGATATTAAAAACAGAGTAATCTTTATTTTATAGGTATGAACCAGGGCTTGAAGAACTTGGGGCTCAAATAAACCAGGCCTGATTTTTGAAGGTTGACTCAAAAGGAGAAATTCTCTTTTAGGCCCATGCGTCTCCAGTAAAAGTCTCCTCTAGAAAAATCTACAGATATGCTCTAGTCTAGGTTTCTACCAATGTGGGTAACAGAATTACCAGTTCCTGTTTAAGCACTCAAGCTAACAAATGCATATCATGTAAAGGACAGTCCTTATTTTACCTCATGGAAATTGAAGAAGGTTCAAAGAACACACAAGAGCCTATATATAGATATAGAACAAAGTAATGACAGTAGCCCATAAGCTCCCCTCAAAAGACCTGAACTGGGGTTACTATTTGGGAAAGCACCCTGACATTCCAGTGGGATCTACAGGGTTTTACATGAACCCTCTCAATTATACCTTATAAGTTAGGCTTTCCCAAAGAAGAATTCCCCATACTTTGGGACATCCCTTTTCCATCGGTCCTCCATTGTCTGACTAACTCAGGGTGATACCAGGTGATACCAGGAAATCTTCTCCCTCATGAGGTGACTTTAATACCTTTACTATTCCCCCAGTTATGGGGCTGCATAGGTGATCCTTTTCTATTTCCAAGAGATATGTAGCTCAGGAATGACCCTTCCCTCTCTAGAGGAGATAATCTAGGATTGCTGTTGAGACAGCTCCCAAGACTGGTTCCGAACAAAAATGTCCATTCTCCACCCAGAGGCTTCAGGATCATGCCACCTACCTCATCTACATAAGAGGTTGGGAGTCAATTGATTGTCTTCCCCTCTCAGGCCATGAGGGCAAGTACATGTCTATGTCTTCCATGATGTACTTTCATGATGTTCCCTACCCAGATGCTGTAGCCATCTCTTGTACTAGACAGTTCTGACCTGCATTTAGAGAAAGGGAAACAGAAAACAGAACTCCAAAAAGTAGCTAAGGGCAGCTAAGTGGAACAGTGGATAGACTGCCAGCTCTGGAGTCAGGAGGACCTGAGTTTAAATCTATCCATAAATGCTTACTAGCTGTGTGACCCTGGGCAAGTCACTTAACTCTGTTTGCCTCAGTTTCAACATCTATAATATGAGCTGGAGAAGGAAATGACAAACCACTCCCGTGTCTTTGCAAAGAGAACCCCAAATGAGGTCACAAAGAGTCAGACACAACTAATCTATGGAACAACAATAACAAGCTGGAGGAATGGGAATTCCCCTCTCAAGCCATGTGGGCCCATACACAAAGACGCAGGTCACTGCATGCATATGATACAAGAAAACTATTGATGCCACCCCAAGATCCCAAAACAAGTAGGGTGAGCACTCAGATGTTTCTCTTCTAGACTGGCACAGAGAAGTTTTTCCTCTAACTAGACCTCCTCAGAGTCTCTAACCATCTTGAGGGCATCCTCAGTTCCCAGAAACCAATCAGGCACTGTCTTTGTCCTCTTAACAAGGTACCTGTGGGCATGTCCTTATCAAACCTTCACAAACAAAGGTTTACTTTGCTGTCCCATAAGCTCATCAGACTTAATTCATCTTTTGTCCAACACCCTCTGCCCACGAAATTATACATTTTAAATTAATGTAGCCTGAGCTCCGTCTCCTCACTTATAAAATGGGGGTAATAATAATAGTATTTATGGAGCAATTTAAGGTTTGTAAAGGGCTTTACTATGTTTACTCACATGGTCAAAATAACTGCCCTTGGAGGTAGGTGCTATTATGATCCCCATTTGATAGAGGGAAAAACCGAGCCTGAAAGAGACTGCCTTGACAAGGGATACCCGACTAGTAAATATCTGGACTGGTAAAGGTTGGACTTGAACTCATGCCCTTTAGACTTCAGGTCCTGGGCTCCAGCCACTGGGCCACCTAGCCCACAGGGTTAGTGTGAGGAATGCTCTCTGCAAATCTTCAGTCACTTTACAGAAATGGAAATTATCACTTTTCAGCTTTTTTCCATGCACTGACTCATCTCCTGAGCCAACTACCTTCAGCTCTTTCTTCCTACTTCCCTGAGAGATCATAGCTTACAAACTCTAGCTATTGGTAAGTAATGTTTAGATATGTAGTTGCCAGGCTGCTGTTGATGACTGGAAATTCTAATGAGGGAAGGTCGAGGGAAGCCCCAACATGTGCACTGACCTGAGTCCTGGGCTCTGGGTTTCCACTGCCCCTACATCCTCCAGACTTATTGGCTCCCTGGTGAATGTTTCTGCCTAACAAATGTGGACCCCCTGCAAGTCAAACTCAACCTGTCCAAAAGCAAAACTATACCTTTTCCTCAAACCAAGTGCAACGTTAGAATTGTTGACTTTTCACACTGAGGAGTTGGCCCCCTTATTCTGCAGAGGAGGAAACGAGACAAAGGAAGGAAAGTGACTGACTCTGGGACACACAAGTAGAAGACGGTAAATATGGAACTCCGGCCCATCCTCTCTGTCACAGTACTGTCTCATCGCCTCCATGTCACCCAAACTCAAATGTGAGTTATTAACCTTGTTTTCATTCTATCTGTAAAAGTGGCGTTGAAATCATCCCATTTCACTTAACCCTGATGAGAAAACACTTCAACTGATCTCACAGGTGTGAACAAGGCCTAGCCAACTCCCTAGCTGGGACATTGATCTAGGGACTTGGTAAGACCCTGTAGAACAGCGAGATAGTTGGATTCAGGGTCCTGAGAAAGTAGAGAACCAGGAGAAAGGGTTCTAGCTGGGGGGAAAAAATAGCTTAGGAGGAAGAAAGCATCTTGGCCTCCTCACCCCCTCTCCTTGGCAGGGGAAGACCCTTTGAATTTTGGAAGGTCTAGAGAACTTTGGGTTTCCCACCTTTCTATGGATGCTCTGGCAGTGTCTCTGGAATAGCTGACAGCATTGTCTGTATTGGGAGCCTAAGGACAGGTTGATGGATGAGGTAAGCATATTCAAGGCTTTACAAAGAGTCCCACCAAAAAGCTATAACATAATTAAGGGAATGACTTGAAGATTCTAGTCAAAGTCTTCTAGGAGCTTTTGAGTTATCACTTGGCCACATATGCCCTCTAAGCGTTAGCCCACTTTCTCTTAAATTTTATATGTGCTTTTGGGAACGTGTATCACAGACTTTTAGTGGGAATGTTTTATACTACCTGGTCTTAATTTGCTACTTTAGTCAATACCCCTTTCTAAAAGTGCATTAAGTCTGGGTGACTTTTTGACATCTATCAATAAGCATAACAGGAAGCATACTGATGGGGGCTCATAGCTTTAGCAAGACACCTATATTCCTAGCCCCAGCTCCTCAGGGTTAACACTAGTGCTCTGAGGGGATATAACAGCCACTCTCTGACTTGCCAATGTGACTAGGAGCTGGGAGAATGGGTCCACAGTAAGTGCTACACATATTATACTTTCATAAGTATATACAGCACTCACTTAATCCAAAGCTTGATGCATGCCAATTGATACGTACATACTGTTTCCCCAAGCACAATATAAACTCCTTAAGGGTAGGGGCTCTTTCATTCTTGCCTTTGTTTTCCCAGCACCTTGAGTGATGCCTGGCACACAGTAGGTATTTAATAAATGCTTATTGAATTAAATTCAATTGTATTCCCACATATTCAATCAATATTAAATTCTATCAATTTTTCTTTTGAAATATTTCTTGGGTCCACTTGCTCCTTAGCATTCCCCAAACCCCTCTCTAGTTCAGGCCCTCACACTTCTCAACCTTTCCTGGTCTCCTCAGCAGCCTCCCTGCCTCTAGTCTCCTCCCCACAGGTCACCAAACCAATCTTGCTACTGCCCCAGATGAGTGGTGCCTGGAAAAGGAGAGGGAGCCCAGGAAAGTAGAGATGGATGGGTTAGAAATGTCGTGAAAGGGGCAAATGGGCTCCAGGAAGCCCGGGGGACACCAACCCAGATCAACAGTGACTGAGGCTGGGGGCCTGGCCTTCCACAGGCACACAGTAGCCTCCTGATAAAGAAATGGCTGACTGATTGGACTTGGGTTATCTGGAGGTCAGCAGGAGAGTGGAGAGTGATCTGGGGAAGCTGGAGGCCCTTTCCTCTTTCCCTCCATCTCACTCCCCCAGAGAGTCCATTTCCAGTCCTGGCTATGAGTCATGCAGGCTTTCTCTAATTTAAGATCCTTCAGGGCCTCAGCAGCATTGGGTTACTTGCAGGGTCAGCTTCATATAGGGCAGAAGAAGAGTTTTCCTGCAAAGTAGGACTTCAGAGGCCCCAAGAAGGGCCCACCTGCCCCCTGAGATCCTGCCTCAAGCCATGGGAATTCCCAAGGAGAAAAATATGCATGGAGATGGTAATCTAGGTGCTCAGCCTGGGAGGGCTTGAATTTAAGTTACCTTAGTCAGCCTGAAAACATAAACTGGAAAGAATTCCACAGATGTTTCTTCTCTCCCTCCCTCCCTCTCTCTCTCTCTCTCTCTCTCTCTCTCTCTCTCTCTTTCTCTCTCTCTCTCTCTCTCTCTCTCTCTCTCTCACAGGTGGTAGGGGTACTAAGAGAAAGTATATGGAGAGAGAGTGACAGAGAGAGAGAGAGTATGGAAGAGAGAGAGGTGGGCCAGCACCCCATGGTCCCAGCCTGGGGAGCTTTCTAGCATGTCTCCTGGCAGTCCTGTTAAGTCTCTGTAGACGAGTCACTCTCACTCACCAGTGTCTCTTCCAAATCATTTCCCCTCCTTAGACCTCCATCAGCTCCCCCTCCCACCCTTCTCTCAGCTGGACCTAGTTTGGGGAAAAGTAATAGGTTTGCTTTTGGACACGTTGAGTTTGACTGCAAGATGGCACACATTTGTTAGGTAGAAACATTCACCAGGAAGCTAACAAGATGAGAAGCTCCTCTCATATTTCACTGAAAGCCTTGAGGCCATTTGCCCTGAGGCTTCTCTCTCTCTCTCTCTCTCTCTCTCTCTCTCTCTCTCTCTCTCTCTCTCTCTCTCTCTCTCTC
>CM053586.1:343706177-343767232 GCA_028646515.1 Pseudochirops corinnae | reverse complement strand
TCTCTCTTCCCCTTCCCCTCCATCACTCAGAGGACTTGCCACCATTTCCCAGATGACCCTGGTCCACCAGAAGAGTTGGCCTTTCCTCTGGCCAAGGCCACCCCCTCCAAATGCACAAGGGATTCTGTTCCATGCGATCTTCTCCAGCAGCTCCCCCCCTCTATCTTCCCCACTCCCCACTTACCTTCATTCTCTCCCTGTCTACTCCTCGGTTCCCTGCTGTCTCCACACATGCCCACATCTCCCCCAACCTCAAAAACCTCTCTCTTGATCTGTCCATCCCCACTAGCCGTGGTCCCATATCTCTACTTCCTCTTGTGGCTAAGCTCCTAGAACAGACCGTCTACAATAGATCCCTTCACTTCCTTTCTTCTCCCTCCCTTCTTAATCCCTTACAATCGAGCTGCTGATCCCATGGCTCCACTGAAACTGCTCTCTCCAAAGTTGCCAACAATCTCTTAAGGGCCATTCCTCCAGGTCATCCTTCTGTAGCTCCCCTCCATCACTGACACTCTCAATCATCCTCTTTTTGGAACTTTCTTCTCCAGGTTTCTGGGACCTCTCTCCCTCCTGGCACCTCTCCCTCTCTGACCACTCCTTCTCAGTCTCCTTTGCTGTTCTTCATCAAAGTCATGCTTACTTTGGGGAGGGGGTGGGGTGCCTCCTCAAGGCTTAATCTTGGATTCTCCTCTTTTCTTCCTTTACTATTTAGTTTGGTAATCCCATCAATTTGGTGAAGTTTCAGTTATCACTTAGGTGGATAGTAGCACAGTGAATAGAGGACCAGACACTTACTAACCACGTGACTCTGGTAAGTCACTTAACCTATCTTTGCCTCAGTTTCCTCATCTGTAAAGTGAGAATAATAATAGAAACTACCTCTCAGGGTTGTTGCAGGGATCAAATGAGGTAATATTTATAAAGCACTTACTTAGTATAGAGTCCAAGCACATAGTAGGTGTTGTGCAAATGTTAGCTATTTTTTTTTCCAATTTTTTAACATTTTTATTTAAAGTTTTGAGTTCCAAATCCTACCCCTTCCTCCTCTCCCTGAGAGGGCAAGCAATCAGATATAGGTTATACATATACAATTATGTATATTGTATATATATATGGATATTACATATACAATTATGCAAAACATTTATGTTTTGGTCATTTGGCACAAGACTCCTGTCATTCCTACTTTATCATCTCTATTCGGATGACTCTCAGATTTGCTTGTCCAGACCTGACCTCTCTATTTACCCACATCTCCAACTGGAGGTCCCAAAGACATCTGAAACCCAACCCACGGTTTTTCCATCAAAATCTGGACCATTGCGATAGCCCCTTGGTGGGTCTGCTTGCCTTGAGTCTCATCTCCATCCAGTTCATGCTCTGTTCAGCCACTAAAGGTCTTAACCATGTCACTCACCCCACATACACTCAAGAACCTTCAATGGCCCCCATTGCCTCCTGGATCCAGGACAAAATGTTCCTTGGCTTTGGAAACCCTCCATAAGCTATTCCCCTCCCACACTTCCAGTTTCACATCTTATTTCCCACCCATGACTCTGGGATCCAGTGACACTGGCTTTGCTGTTCTTTGAACAAGACCATCTCCAGACTCTGAGCCTTTGCCTTGGCTGTCATCCTCTGTGCCTAGACTGCCCTCCCTCCTCATCTCTACCTCCTACAGGAAGCCTTCCCTGATCCCCCTTCATTCTAGGTCTTCCCTCTGCTGGTTGTCTCCAAATTGACTCCACTTACAATGAGTTAGACAAAGTTTGTACATTGCCTCTCTATTTACAGGTGAGGTCCTTGAGAGTAGGCGCTGCTTTCAGCCTTTCATTGCTTCCTCATTGCTTAGCCCAGATCTGGCACATAGTAGGTGCTTAATGTTAGCTGACTGACAGGAGAGACCTGCCGGGAGCACGTGGGAAGAAATAGAAGCCCCTTGAAGACAGGGCCTTTTGCTACTGCTATTCTTGTGTCCCAGGGCTCTGCACAAAACCAGGCACATACATTACATAGACTGAGGACTGGAGGGGCCTCAGAGGCCAATCCTGTTACTTTACAGATGAAGAAACTGGGCCCGTGGAGATTAAATGAGATGTCTAAGGAGATGTACCAGCTGTGTGACCCTGGTCAAGTCATTTCACCCTCTTTACCTCAGTGTCCTCATCTTTAAAATGAGCTGGAGAAGGAAATGGCAAACCACTCTAGAATCTTTGCCAAAAAAACCCCAAACAAGGTCAGGAAGAGTCAGACGAGTGAAATGACTGAACAAACTACAAGAAAAGGTCGCTGTCACAAAGCTGACATCTGTCAAAGGGCATTTGGATACTAGTACTCTGACTGATGGACCGGACTAGCTGAAGGTCTACCCTCTGGAGGAGGGTGCATGCCCTGATCACCTCAACCCTGGACTGTGCACAGTTGCTGGTGGTCTGCCTGCCTGCCTGCCTGCCTATCTCCTCTCTCCCTCCTCCAGTCCAGCTCCCATTCAGGCACCCAAGGGACCTTCTGGAAGCACAGGTCTGACCATGCACCCCCACTGGCCCTCTGCCTCAGGAAAGTCCAGGGGCTCCCTGTCACTTGCAGGATCAAATATGAAAGCCTCTGCTTGATCCCCCTCCACCTTTCCAATCTTCTTACACCTTAACCCCCACCATGAACTCTGCAATCCAGCGACACCTGCATCCTGGCTGGTCCTTGAATAAGTCCCTCCATCTCCTGACCCTGGGCCTTCTCTCTGGCTGTGCCCCCCTGCCTCTCCTTCCTCAGACCCATTCCCCCCACCCCTTCCCTGGCTCCCTTCAGGTCCCCACTAAACCCCGCCTTCTAGAGGAAGTCTTCCCCATCCCCCATCACGTAGTACTTTCCCTTTGGCTAATTGTTTACAATTAATCCTGAATTCACCTCCTTGGTTGTTTGAATATTATCTCCTACATTGGACTGGGAGCTTCCAGAGGACAGGGATTGTCTTTAGATCTTCCTGGTACCATTAGTGCTTAGCAAATAGAAGGTTCTTAATAAATATTTAGTGATTGGCTGATTAGACTTTCCCATTTGGCCCCAGAGGGCAGAGCTAGGAGGTTTAGAGGCAGAGAGGCAGGTTTAGCCTGGACCTTAGGAAAAGCTTCCTAACCAAGGCAGCTATACAAAAGCCAGACCAGTTGTCTTGGAAACTTGTGGGTTTCTCCTCATTGGACGCCATCAAGAAAACAGAGTGAGGCCACGAGCTTCTGTTAAGGTCTTACTGTGCTCCAGGCTGGGTGCTAGAGGTGAGGAGAAGCTAAGAAGAAAGAGAGGCCCTTCCCTCAAGGAGCTTACATTCTAATTCAGGAAGATAGCCCCCAGAAAGAGAGCTGAAAAGTGAGAGATATGGCAGAAAAAACCTACCTGCAAGGGTGCGGATTTGGAGTCTAGAAAGTCAGGAGCAGAAACAGGAGGGGAATGAAGGTTGGTCAGCCAGGAGCCCCTCAGAAAATGGAGGCTCCAGGAGGAACTTACCAATGGAGGAAGGGGACCCTCCTGCAGAAGGGGTATTTCCTGGAGAAAAGGCTGCAGCGGGGTTGGATGTTTCAGGGTGATGTGGCCCCAGGTGTTGAGGGAAGTTACTGGAGGAGACAGCTGAGGCACTGTTTGGACAGTCTGTTTGCTGTGTTGCACAGACAGTTCCTTTCTTAGTTGTTGGTTGAGCTGTGAGGCCACAGAGGGGTCTTCCACCTCCAAGAGTCTGTGAGCCAGTGAAGATGTGCACAGGGGAGCATCCCAGCTGCATCATCACCATTGACAGGACTCAGAAACACCTTTCTTTCCCAATTTTTTGTTCCACTGCAGAAAAGTGGGATGAGCCCAGGAGGTTGTTTGGGAATCCATATCACTCTGGGACTACAGGGGGGCACTTAAAAAATCACCTAGCCTTGATGTTAGCTAGAGGAAGGGAACAGCCTGGAGAGGCTATCTGTTGTAACGGGGTCAACCCATCAATTGGATGTGAATTTGAATAAATCCTCTGCTAAGTATTACTTCTGTGACTTTGGGAAAGTCTCTTCTCTCTGGGACTCAGTTTTCCTCTCTTTCATATAAAGAGGTTGAGGCAGATGATTTCTGAGGTCTCTGCTAGCTCCAAATCCTGTGAAAAGCTCCCAAAATCTTATGAAAATCAGTTGGGGGGGGGGGGAGAGTTTCAGGTCCATATGAAGAAATAGGAGTCTGTAACAGCCTGTTAGGAAGTGATCACCCATAAATATGTTTAAGCCTGTGTTGTTTCAGTTATATTCTGAGGCACTCTGGGGTTCTACACAGTATGAATAAGGGCATTGGAAAACATTTCTACCTCTAAAATATTAAATGTCAAAGTGTTAATACGTGAGTCAAAGGGGAGGTGTCTGAGTCATATTGAGACAGTTAAATGCCACAACTAGAAAGGCCAAGTGAAGCAGTGGGGTCCAGGAAATGTTCACAGACCCAAAGGATGACCTCTAGCCCTTTGGATGGATTTCCTATGGAGTATTTACAAATGGACATGGAAAAAAACACACAGGATGAGAAGCAATGATGTACACATTTGTGGGAAATGCCCACCCTAATGAGATCTCTTTGTCCCTAGGGTATCTATACCCCCAGTGTTAGACTCATGGAACAGCTGTCTTGCAAGGCAAATGGTTGTGCATCAACGGTGAAAAGAGTATAGGCATCTATAATTAGGAGGGAGCCCTAGGTAGTAAGAGAGCTGTCAGGATGGAATTTACTGGAGGAGTCATGGTGAAACCAGCTCTTGAGGGTTTGACTCTTAGTGATTAGCAGAATAAACCAGAGAAATTGGACTGTGTGAAGGCAGAGGGTGCATGAGTCAGGGCATGCTTGCTATTGGGTGCTGTGGTCTGGCAGTTTAGTGAAAGACCCCAGCGACAGGTCCCCAGAGGATGGATTTGTTCCAGGTGAGCCTTGATTTGTGGGGTGGGGGACAACAAGGGGGTGAAGGTGGCATGTTGAGGCAGATGCCCTTGAACTGAGTCTTCAGCCAGTGAGATTGAGGACCTATTGGTACCAGGGCTTCCCTATGTTGCAATGGTAGCATCTACACACAGTGAGGATAGGCCTCTATCTGAATGACACCATCCGAATCTCCCTGTAATCTCCTGGTCAGGAAAAGAGGGCATCTGGTGGGGAAGAAATTGTGAATGTATTGGAGGCTTGGAGTATGATCCTGTAGACAGTAAAAATGTGAGTAGGTATGTAAGACCCAGACTTCCTAGGCCAGAATTTAAGTCTTTATGAATGTATTTCAAGCGCAAATGTTTCACGCTTGAGTAGACACAATGAAGCCAGGGTCTTGGCAGCTTGGAGGTTTGGAGTAGGTGGAGAGCATAATCGGAACAGATTTAGTGCTGAGTAGTATAAAACAGAGAAAGGGATTGGGGAATGACCAATTGATCAAATTCCTTTGGGAAACATTGCCCAAAACACTTCTTGTTCTGGAAAGGAAGCCCCCTGAGGTCAGGGGCTATTTAATTTTTGAGTTTTTATCCTCAGTACTTAGCCTTCACAGCAGGCGCTTTAAAAAAATGCTAAAAAAAAAAAAAAAAAAATTCAAATGGAACCGAATTAGCCAAAATGGAGTGCTGGGTTTGGAGTCAGGCAGCCATTAGGAGCCTGTCTCAGAGATAGCATCCTCCCTAGAAACCTTCCAGCCCAAGCCTTTCATTTTAAAGATGAAGAAATCGGAGGTCTGAGGAGGTTCAGTAACTTGGCCAAGGATGATAGGAAGACACAGAAGAGGCCATGTGGTCCAACCCCCTCATTTTGCAGAGAGGGAAGTGGGACCCAGGGTGAAGTGACTGCCTCCAGTCGTGTGGTTGGAAGAGAGCAGAGCCTGGGAGGAAGCCTGGCAACCAGGTTAGACCTGGGCCAAGTCACAGCCCCCTCTCTGGGCCTCAGTGTCCCCCTCTGTAAAAGGAGGGGATGGGACTGGGTGACCTCCAGAGTTCCTTTGAGCTCCCTGCATTCTATGAGTCAGGTAAGGACAAGTTTGAGAAAAGAGACCTGAGTTTGAAAGCATAACCTCTGACGTTTACCAATGTCTGTTTCCATGGAAACGGGAATTAGAATTGAAGAGCTAAATATGTGTGTGTATGTGTGTGTGTGTGTATGTGTGTATGTGTGTGTGCATGGAGAATGCCCCAGATACGCAGGGTGAGAGGACTGCTTGCCTCCAACTTCTTTTCCTGACATGGTCTCTGAAATCTTTACAGCCAGCCAGCTCCTGCTGCGTGCCAACAGCCCCTGGCCAGTCCCCTTCACAAGGCTGGCCATCTTAGCTCATTGGATGATGGCACTCAAGAAATAGCACTGTGGCAGAACGATATGACAATCCCGCCAATGGGGGACACGTTGGGCTCAAATCTGGGCTCTGACATTTGTTTGGTGATGTGACCTTGGCCTCCCCAAACCTCAGAGCATGGATGAAGATCCCTTCCAGCTCTGACCTTCTATGTCATGTGTTCTGACATTCCAGAACAGGAATTCTTAACCTAGGGCCTTAGGACTTAAGGGGCCTGTGAGCTTGCATGGAAAGAAAAAAGGACATTTTTTGTTTCCACTGACTAACTGAAATTCAACATTTCCTTCAATTATTTAACATGATTCTGAGAAGGAGAGGGCCCTCAGCGACGCAAACAAGGTTCAGAGCCTCCGCTCTTGGATGAAGGGTCAAATCAAATCCCAGAGAAGGTTGAGGAGACATAGTGCATGGGAAATAACATTGAATTTAAGGTCAAAACGATCACTATAAATCTGAACAGCTGGCACTTGTAACGTCTTCAGGTTTGGAAAGTGATTTATCAGCATTACTTCATCGGATCTTCAAAAAAACCCCAAGCGTAATTATTGTTCCCATTTTATAGATAGAGAAAGAGAGGCTGTGACCATGTTTGCCATGGGTCACATGGCTGGAAAAGGTCCTAACATCAAGTCCAGGCTTCTAGCCTTACCTTCATGGTCTACTAGCTGTCTAATGCTCATCAAATCATTTAATCTCCCTGAGCCTCAGTTTCCCCATCTGTAAAATAAGAGTAACACACTACCTTCTGAAGTACAATTTCTGAAAAGTGTGTTGTCATCCATAGAGCAAGGGTGGAGAAACACAGCTGGAGTCCTACACCAGAGACAAATTTCAAAGGTTGCACCCGCATCTGGATTAGGAAAAGAGTGTATTTAAACCAGTTTTGAACGGTTTCCCTGTGCTTGGGTACCATTGTTAGGCTGGACCCTCTACGGACAGATAAGTTCTCAGTACAATGTCTCCAAGACTGAGAAAATGAATGGTCTAGTAAGTTTCCTAGAAACTCTCAGGAACTTGGTTCTGGGGCTATGGATTTTCCCTTCTGATTTCCTCAGTGCTCTCATAATGTTGTCTTGACGGCTAAGCCTCTGGGAGGACAATACAGAGCTCACATATCCTCTATTTCCCCAGATGTCTTCTGTGGGCCATGGTTAGACTCTATCCCACCAGCATATGAAGGGCATTTTAGAGGGAATCTGAGAGGTGATGATATGTCTTACAGAATCAGCTGGAGAGTTGCATCTCTGACCCACTGAGACCAAACTCCATCTCCCCAACCTGGAAAAGATTGCCCAGCAGTGAGCATTTGAAGGGACTCAGGTCCTGAGAGACATGGACTCCGCTCACATTCTTTTTTTTAAGGTGGGGTCCACCTGACAACCTCCAGGAAAATGAGGGTCCCTACCTGACTCAGGACCCATCAACTATGTTTCTCAAACCACAGGAAAAGAGGGTAAAGCCCTAGGAAGTAGGCTGCCTTTGGGAAAGCAGGGCTTTTGGGAAGAATTGTTGGGAAAGATACAACAGGTGTCTCCTAAGTGGAACCTTGAGCCCCAGCCTTGGGGAGCCAGGAGAGTAGGGAAGAAACGCAGAGATGGTACAAAGTGGCAGGTGTCTCCATCAGGGTTCGAATCCTTAGACTCTCAGAGGTAGAAGGAGTCTAAGATCTTGTTTTATTCTATAAATTAAAAATAAAAGTAATTTAATTATTTTCAAAGAGCTCAGGTAGTCTAACCCTGAAGCTAGAATTCTCACTCAGATGTTTCCAGAAAGGCATCATCCAATCTCTGGTGATGGAAAACTCACTACCTCCCAACACAGACCTTTTGACTCAAGGCCAGCTAAAATCATTGAAGACGTTTTCCCTTCCATTAAGTTGAAACTTGCCCCTGCAATTTCCACCCGCTGTTTCTAGCTCTGTCCTCTGGATAAAGTTCTGACTCCAGAGACGCGTGATGTGGGATAAGCCCTTTCATCTTTTTCAGCCTCAATTTCTTCATCTAAAAATGACAGAGATGGATTTGAGGACCTCTAAGATCTGTTCAAACTCTTAATCAATGATCTGATTTTAAATGATTCTAAATCTTTGATCCCAAATCTAGTCCCTCTTTCTTAGGACAATCCTTCAAATATGTGAAGGCAACTTTCATGCCCCTTTCTTCCAAGTCCTCTTGGAAATACTCCTTTTGCAGCTTTGTGGTGGTTGGATAAGGTTTGCTATTTGATGTAGGGAGACAAATTAAAAAGATATTGTAATGGTTCATGAAAAAGGGGATCAATACCGGATCTAGGGTTATAGCCATGAAGTGGTCTATTATATGACACTCAAAGGCTCATCTTTGTCCTATGATGTGTTAATGGACACAGAAATACCTGAGAGAGAAGTACCACATCTCACCGGTCAGATTGGCTAACATGACAAAACAGGAAAATGACAAATGCTGGAGAAGATGTGGAAATATTGGAATACTAATGCATTGTTAGTGGAGTTGTGAACTGATCCAACCATTCTGGAGAGCAATTTGGAACTATGCCCAAAGGGCTATAAAATTGTGCATACCCTTTGACCCAGCCATACCACTTCTAGGGCTGTATCCCAAAGAGATCATACAAGTGGGAGGAGGACTCATATATACAAAAATATTTAAAGCAGCTCTTTTTGTGGTGGCAAAGAATTGGAAATCAAAGAAATGTTCATCAATTGGGGTATGGCTAAACAAGTTGTGGTATATGAATGTAATGGAATACTATTGTTCAGGAACAGACAGACTTCATAATAATCTGGAGAGATTTATGTAAACTGATGCTGAGTGAGAGGACCAGAACCAGGAGAACATTGTACACAATTACAGACACATCGTATCTGTAATGACTGACTTTGATAAACTGGGCTCATCTCAGCAATGCAAGGTTATAAGACAATTCCAAAGGACTCATGATGGAAAGGGATAGCCACATCCAGAGAAAGATCTACAGAGTCTGAATGCAAACTGAAGCAAACTACTTGCTCTCACTTTTGTTTTGTTTTGTTCCTTCTTTCTCATTGTTCATTCTGTTGGTTACAATGCTTCTCTACAACTTAATGTGAAGGTATTTGTAGAACTTATATTGGATTGCATGCCACCATGTGGGAGGAGAAGGAGGTGGAGAAAATTTGGAATTCAAAAGTTTGTGGAACTGAATATTGTAAACAAAAAGTAAATTAATTAATTTTTTTAAAAGAAATACCTGAAAGAATAAGGAAAGACTCAGAAGATGGGACTGACCAATTCCCCCTCATGTTCTCTATGCCTAAGATCTCAGGCATTTCACAGCACAGACCAGTACATGAAATTTTCCTCAGGTTTATCCCATAGCACAGAGAAATATTGAAACATTAGGAAAACCACCCAGCTAAACCAAACTCCCCAGAGCCAGGCTACCATATCACATAGCTCTAATTCATTTATGCAATAAACATTTCCTAATCTCTTGTCATATACTGAGTACTATACTAAGGGCTGAGAGAATTAGGTATAACGGAGAACTTGCCCATGGGCTAATGAGGGATAGGGCACATACACAAATACTACAATGAACAGTAACACATGATCATTGGATGGGGTATTGGATCTGGGGTCAGGTAGACTTGGGTTTAAATGCCACCTCTAATATTTACTAGCTGTGAGATCCTGGGCAAGTTGCTAACCCTCTCCTAGAACACAACTACTAAGTCATAGAGAGGTTGTGATTTTCATGTTGGCAGAGGGAGAGAAAATCACAGGGGTGGATGGGTATGATCTGGTGGAGAGAAACTCAACACCACTTAAGTTACTTTTGTACACTCTAAGTCCCAGTCAAACCAGAGTCCTTGTTCCTATATAGGTTATTCCAGAATGAATTAAATGCTAGCCTTCATGCCTTTGCACAGGCTGTGTCCTCCATCCTTGGAAGGCTCTCCCTTCTCACCTCAGCTTCTTGAAATCCCTGGCTCCATTCAAGGATCAGCTTGAGGGCCACTTTTTACAAGATGCTTCCTCTGATCCCTCTTGACATCATCAATTCCTCCTCCCACTAACCAACTACTTTCTTCTTTTTTGCTTTTTTTTTTTTGGAAGGGCAATTAAGTGACTTGCCTAAGGTCACATGGCTAGTAAGTGTTAAGTGTCTGAGGTCAATTACTTTCTATTACTAGGTGTTAGTTTTAGTGTTTTGACTTAACTCAGTACATGTTGTTTCCCCCTAAAATAATGTAAGCTACTAGAGGGCAAGGGCTGTTTTCGTATTTGTTTTTATCTCCAGCACAGCACTTGGCACCTAGTAGGCTTGTTGAATTGAAGGAAAGGGAAATTAAATGACACTGGATTTGGAGTCAGAGAATCTGGGTTCAAATCTTGACTCTGCCATTTGCCACCTGTATGACCTTAGACAAATCATAATGCTTTTCTTGATATCCAGCATATGGCAGTGTCTGGCACACAGTAGGTGCTTCCTAAATGCTACCTGACTGTCTGGTACCCTCAAATAAGAGATTAAAGAATAATATAGTAGCTCATATTTAGATCATGATAATAACTCAGGTAGTAATAGTGCTTTACGCTTGCACACAAAATGGATCCGAGGGAGTCTGGAGATGGGAGGTACTGGTCAAGCCTCATGGACAGGCAGTGTGGAAGAAAACCAAACATGCCAAGATGGAGGCCCAGGAGCTGTCCCGGGTGGAAAGGCCCCCTGCAGCCAGAGGTCAGGTGTCAGCTGTCCCCCAATCTAGTATGTGATTGTCCCATTACTCAGATGGGAAGGGGGCTTGGCAAGGAACCTTTAAAACAAAGATCAAGGCTTTCTGAGAGGTGGTAGAGGGTGATATAGTGGAAATAAACCCAAAATGAAAACAAATATGAATAAAAACATATTGATTTTTATGGAAAAAACCCCAAGGTCAGGTGGCACAAGTGGCTTTACCTAAGACTTCATCTTATCTAACTTCTTCCAGTGTGAGCAGGGGCTCTGCCCACTTGTATTTCAAAACCCCAGGGACCTGAGACTTTCCTCCTGTGATGCAGCTTACAGCACCCTTATGGCCTTTAATCAGAGACCTCAGAGTTTATTTCATCAGGAATTGCAAAAGCAATTCATGGGAAGGGAGGGCAAAACCCAGATATGATGCTCCTCCCACCATGAGGAAGTATGCCCCTCCATCTGCCATGCTGATACCTAGTCAAAGCCCTGGCTACCCCATCCTAGTTACAGCTCTGCTAATAACAAGAAGAATAGAGAAAGACATGAGGAGAATCAAGTGATAACAAGAATTATTATCTTTTATATAATATATTTTATATATAACAAGAAATGTTATCTTTTATATATCTTTTATATATCATTAAGGTTTCTGAAACACTTTACAAAATGCTTTATATGTCATTTCATTATTAAATTATGGTCACATATTACCACATTATTAGTGTAATAACTACATTATTTCATTTGACCATCAAAATAACTGGGTAAAGTAAGTGTTTTAGGTATTAATGTGCCCATTTTAAAGATGACGATACCGAGGCTGAGGGAGAAGTGACTTGTCTAGGGTCACACGATAAATGTCAGAGTCAGAGATGGAATTGGAACACAGTTCTTCCTGACTCCAAGTCCGTTGCTCATGATGTCTTACAGAGTTGTCACAGTTGATGTAATTTCATCTCTTTCCAGTCAATCTGGTGATGAGTTTCTCTGAAGGCTCATCCCCTGTCTTATACTTAAAGCCTTTCCAGCTTGGTAGGGTCTACCATGGCTTAAGCTTCACTGAAGTAGCTTTTGAGGACCCAGGGTTACTTTCATGTCTTTGTAGAATGTAGCACCTGGAGGCACCCCCCTCCTTATCTTGTATAGTGAGTATCCTGGATAAGGCTGCCTCACTCTTGAGGTGCTCAGACCACCCCACAAACATGAAGTCAGACATTTTGTTCAAAGCAAAAGTATTAAATGAAATAGAATGATAGCATGAAAGGTAGCAACAAAACATTTCTGTCCTAAACCTGGGGTGCCCTTTCCCATAATTACATGCCTTATCCATTGGTACGACAGCTAGATGGTGTGGTGGTTAGTGTGTTGGACCTGAAATCAGGAAGACTCCTGGCCTTAGACACTTGCTGGTGGTCTGGGCAAGTCACTTAACCATGTTCACCTCAGTTTCCTCATCTGTAAAATGAACTGGAGAAGGAAATGGCAAACCACTCTGGTATCTTTGCCAAGAAAACCCCAAATGGGGTCACCAAGAGTCAGATGTGACTGAGAAATGACTGAACAACAACAATCTGTAGATTATAGTGTACACACGGCGAAGACAATACAAGGAATTTGAGTGTCCAGGGCAGGAATATGGAGGGACAGACCCTTAGGGTCACTGTTGTTTTCTGGAGATGTCATCATGCTGGTCTCTGCACTGTTTTTCTACATCATCTCAGTGGATATGTGGGTGGCAGCAATGTCTACTCTCTGCTGGATATTGATGGTTTCAACCATGGCTCCAGTGAGCCTGAGTTAGTGGCACTTTTCTCTGCTTCTAACCTCTAGCTTCAGCCGGATACCCTCAGTAGAGGTCCTATTGCTGCCTCATAAGAAAAGGCATGGCTACCGCTGATCTTTGAGCTTAGAACATAAAAGTCTTTTGCTACAGTCTTTTAAAAGAGCAAACCCATAAAATACCCAGTCATCAGACTAGAGTGGGGGAAATCTCTTAGTGGTTTTAATTTGTAAGGTAGGGGCTCTGTCTCCTTCTCCTGACTTTAAAATGGGCATATCCTCTCTTGAAGGAAATTCCCCAACCAAGAACCAAGCTCTTTGGAACCTAGAGCAATTCCCCAGCTAACACCTTCAGGCTTAAATCTATTGAGATGTTTAACTTCAATATCCGGTTCACCAAGACTAGCAACTATGTCAGTGGCCTCACTCTGACTTAGGGTTAGAAGGTCCTTGAGATTCCAAAACCAGCTGCTGAGAACCCTCTCAAATAGAGGCTGAGGACTCTCAGCAGATAGAGCCACTGGGCAGGAAAGATCTGTCTGGATGTGAAGGATAATGAATTGTAAAGAAAAGTAGATCCTGGTTGAGTCGAAACGATACAGGCACGCTTTGGAGGCCTCTTTTAAGAATTTTGGAATTGATTGTGTGACATGGGAGACACTGGCACAGCACCACCTAGTATGGCATATCCACATCAGAGAGGGTGCTATGCTCTATGAGCAAAGCAGAATTGAGACAGTTCAAAGGAAATGCAAGATGCTCAGATTTGGAGAATCCACCGCAAATGTTCACGTAGACTGTTTGTGCCTGACCTGTGATGGAGCCTTCCGAGCTTATATGGGTCTGATCAGTCACAGTCGGACACGTTGAGACTTGACTCTAGCAAAAAGATGTCATTTTGGTCCTCTTCAAGAACAAAGGACACCAACCAACCAACCAAACGCTGTAGGATAGTTCCAGCAGGAAAGGGTTTTCAAGAGCATCCAATCCAACTACCTCATTTTATAGGTGAAGGAACTGAAGCACAGAGATGTGACCTGTCCTGTCTAGGGCAAGGGGCTAACTTGTGTCTGAGGTGCCTGGGGCATAATTGGTGCTTAATAAAGGCTGGCTAATGGACAGCTGACCATGGCAATTCCAGGTTTACAAGGCGCCTTTCTCTTGGCAGCCTTGTTAATGCCCCTGAACCTCGTCACCGTGTGGTAGTTAGTGCCAGGATTGTTGTACCCATTTAGGGATGAGGACATTAACGTTACCCAGGCAAGGTTGTAAGGCAAGGGCTTGAGATTCAAATCCAGGTCATGGGAATTTAACAGAATTGTGGGGGTATTTCCACTACAATTAAAAAATAGCCCAGGCAAAAGAAATGTCCTCAGAAGAAACTGGAAAGTCAGAAACTAGGAGTCCCTGGGATACTAGAGGACGGAAGAAGGGAGAGTCCAAGGCCAAGGAAGGGCCTGCAACCACTAGGCGCTGGGCAGAGTGGATTTTTCCTCCAGCAGGAACCTTCCGGGATGTGGCCTGTCACCCCCCCACAGAGCTGAGTGCTGCACAGCTATCCCCCTGGGTTTTTTCTGAGCAGTCACCACAGTGGCCCATCCCCACAATCTGCCCCTGTCTCCTGAATGAAGTTGGCTGAGTCAGGGTAGTGACTGATGGGCTGGGACCTCCCAATGTGGACAATAGCTAGTGAGCATAAGGAAAGAGGACTGAATGTGGATTGGAGGAAGCCAGGGGCTTCTGATCCTAACTCTGCTAATTACTGATTGTGTGACCTTCCAGATGTCACTCAGAGCCTCAGTTTCTCTAACTGATAAAGGGGGAGATTGGATTAGGTCAGGAGTTGGTAACCTAGAGTCCTCCACAGGGAGGGTCTGTAGATAGGTCCCAGCAGGCTGGTGAATACAGTTGGGAAAAATTACACTTTTATTTTCACTAATCTCTAAGTAAAATTTGGCATTTTCTTCTATTATTTAAAACATGATTATGAGAAGGGCCCCAGAATGCCAAGGGGGTCCAGGATCCACAAAAGACTAAGGACTCGTGTCTTAAATGATTTCTGTGGTCCCTGACGTCCCTTCTGAGCCTGAGATTCTGTTTCTGAGCTCCTCCTTCCTCATCATTATTTTTAGGCCCACTCTCTAGACCTGCCTCTCCTCTAATATCATGCACCATAGATGATCCAAGCCATTCGCTTGACCCTCAGAGTAACCATTCATGGGGACTCCTTGTGCCTCCTTCGGTGTCATTTAAACCTTGGTTTCAGTTTCTACTAGAAAATGAAAAGATTGGACTCAATGACCCCTAAGGTCCTTTCTAGCTCTCGATTTACGATCTTGCCCTCAAGAAGTTTCAACTGCATGTATATGTATGTATCTATGTGTATATGAATGTGTGTATACATAAATATATATGACACTACACACGCATGCATGCACACATTTTATATCAACAGACAATATGTGTGCACACTGTGTAACACACACCTCATGCATGTGCATACACACCCAAACACACAATGCATATGTATCATGCAACACATGTGTATATGTGTGCGTGTACATATACATATGTGTATAAAACACATGTGTATATATACAACACAATACCTGTGTGTGTATAAATGCATGTGGCTGTACACATATATGCATGTACACCTATAATACATGTCACACATGTATATACACACAACACACATGCGTGCATGTATATGTTTACACACATGAAATATATAGAGAGACATATATACTCACACACACATACATACTCCCTTTCAGAAGAGTTACAATATAGGCTGCAGTTTCCATGGTGAGTGATATTTGAGGTGATGGTAAGGAGCACCAGATGTAGCTCACGGAAGGCAGCCTAGAGGGCCAGGTCAGTGTCAGCAGACTGAAAGCAAAGACATTCACATATCAGAAGAAAGCCAAGGCTGCAAATTGAGGAAATTGACAGGAGCCTCAGAGCCTTCCTGTTACATTACTCCTACTCCTATAG
Organism: Pseudochirops corinnae; assembly: GCA_028646515.1. Lineage (NCBI taxonomy): Eukaryota > Metazoa > Chordata > Mammalia > Diprotodontia > Pseudocheiridae > Pseudochirops > Pseudochirops corinnae. The sequence continues at coordinate 343,751,403 of CM053586.1, read as the reverse complement.
TAAGCTACCAGCTTAGCTCTGGGCCCCCAACACCTCTTGCCTGGATCTCCACCAGCTTCCTCCATTGGCCCCCAGACCTCAGGCCTCTCCCTACTTTAGTCTATCCCCACAAGGAGTTGACCGCCTCACTCCCTCTCTTTTTTTTTTTTTTTTTGCTTTTGGGAAGGCAATTGGGGTAAGTGACTTGCCCAAAGTCACATGGCTAGTAAGTGTGTTAAGTATCTGAGGCCGGATTTGAACTCAGGTCCTCCTGACTCCAGGGCTGGTGCTCTATTCACTGTGCCATCTAGCTACCCCTCTCATTCTCTTGCTCAATAATATCCAGGGGAGGGTAAAATAGAAATGCCTCTCTTTCAAAAATTCTTCACAACTTCCCCAAACTCTCTTTCCAACCTAGTTGTATATGACTCCACCTCTGGGATTCTTAGATCCAGTCAGACTAGCCTTTTCCCTATTTCTCACATATCACACTTCCCTGCCCATCTCTTTGACTTTCAACTGACTCTTCCTTATTCCTGGAATGTCCTTCCTCTTCAATTCAGCCTCTTGGAATCTCCTTCTTCATTCCAGACACAGCTCAAGCACCACCTTTTGAGGATCAAATGAGATAATATTTGTAAAATGTTTTGTAAATTGTAAACATTAAATAAATGCCCGTTATTATTATGAGAATTTCTGTAGTGTACTTTGTAAGCTTTAAAGGGCTATATAAATGTTAAGAATTATTATCAATAGTAATAATTTGTATTTATTCACTTCATATTTATTCTATACATACTTATATATCTCCTTTTTGCCCCTCCCATTAAAATATAAGTTTTTTGCTTCATTTATGGTATTTCTATCACTAGCTAAGTGTCAGTCAAACAGAGTAGGTACTTAATAAAATGCTCATAGATTGACTGAATAATGAGAAGCTGAACGGAGTAGTAGTTAGAGAACCATCTTCAGATGTCACACACTTTGTAACTAACTTCTCAATGACCCAGATAACTCTCTGTTGCAAAGGAGATACTGACCTGCACTGGTAAAGGAAGTTTCTCCATTGGGAGTTCCCTATGCCAGGTTTATGCCTATATCACAGGTCTGAGCCACATCCACAAATAATAACTCCCATTTCCAATGTTGGAGCATTTCCCTCAAATCACCATGGGAGGCAAGTACAGTAAGAACTAGCATTCCCACTTACCAGATAAGGATCATCAAAGCCCCACCCCAGACCATATCTTTTCAATCACTCCTCCCTTTCAGACTCTGTTTTAGATCTGGATACAGTTCTCCAGCCCCTCAGCTCAGAGACTCCCCTCCTCCATTCCCTGCTCTGGTTGGGTGTATGACCATGTGGAAACTTTTGGACAATCCCTGAAGGGTGAAGCTGTGGACCAAGGCTTTTTTTCAATCCCCAACCATAGAATCATAGGACTCAGGGCAAGAAGGGACCCCAGGTGAACTTTACTCTGTTCCTGGAACAATCAAAGTCTCAGCTTGGGGAAGGTCTTTTTCATTGGCCTCACCCTGAGCAGAACAGCACAGAAAATCTCCCTTGAAGAAGACTAGAAAGAGCACTGGATTTAATCATCCCCTTCAAATAGGGTTATCAAATCTTGGAGCTGCTGGTAGGGATCTCAGGGGCCATCTGGGGCAGTGTCTCCACAGCATCCCTGAGAAGCACGCACCCATCATCTCTTACATGAAGACTTCCAGTGGTAGGAAACCCTCTTTGTCCAGAGGCAGTCCATTCCATTTTTGATGACTGAGTGTTGGGAATTTCTTCCTCAGATCTAGCCAAAATCATTCTTCTTGTAATATCTGCCAGTCGTTTCTGGCACTTCCCTTGGGTCCAAGTAGAACAAATTCATCTGATCACCATTCCAACATTCTCAGGGTAAGGGTGGGAGTGTCTACCTCCACCCAAATTAATGCAATCATGGAAAGTCCAAACAAATTAATCCAATCAACCCTTTAAAAAAGTAAGCTAGGTGTAAGCAGGTCCTTCACTAATTTGAGAGGGATATAGTACTTTGGTCACTGGATAAAGACTTGTCATACAGGAAATATTGTGTGATTGGCTGAAAGAATCTGGGTCTATGTATAAAAATAGCAAGTCAGTTGGGAATCTCACATTTCAGCAATCGGGCAGTCTGGTGGTTGAGTTGCTCCAGCCAAGCCCCTGAGACGTAATCCTCCCCCCACCCCACAATTTCAGGCAACTGTGTGAATTTGGGAGACTCATCAGAGGCGTCCCCTGGTAACTAGAGACAGTGGCACAGCTGAGAGCAGGGCCAACAACCAAGAAAACCCCTGTGAAATCACAGACACCAGAGGGAGGGAATATCTATAGGGATCATGAGCCCTCATGGTGGAGAGAAGTTCTAGCTATGATGGGCTACAAAGGCCCCCTACTCACAGACCCCTGCAGAGAGTTATGCCTAAGGGAAACCCCATGAGGACTCTACAAAGGGAGAAAATGAATTCTAGTATCTAGGAGCCACCAATTGACCCTTTGGACATGTGTATTCTCTACGTTTAGAACCTACCTTCCCTGGGATCCCCGTGTACTTGTGAGAGAGGGTGTCCCAGATTCTTAAAAGGATTTTTTTTTTTTACCCATCGTTGTACTTCAGTAAATGCCTTTTACATGAAACAAATGAACAAAACAAAAACTAATTGATGTCACCTGGTCAATTGAAATGTGGAGCCTGTTGCTGGGGGTTTATCAGGGATCATGATACAAGAATCCTCAGCGTGGTGGGTTACCCCTAGAGCCCCGAGGCAGGAAGAAGTCAGAGCTACTTTCTGGGCACCTGACTTGTAAACGTCAATGAAGGCTGGAAAGAGTTGTCCAAACAGCATCACAGTATCATTGATTTAGATCTGGAAGGCTCACCTAGGCCAATCCTCTCATTAGACAGATGAAGAAACAGAGGCTCATGGATTAAATGGCTTAACCAAGGTCACGGGTTCTAAGTGACAGAGCTTACATAAGATCCTTAGTCACTTGCTTTCAAATCAAGAACTCTTTCTTAACATCAGACTGAAGAGAGTGATCATACCCCCTACTCCTCCTCAAGCCTTCCTTTCTCCAGTCTGGGGACCGGTGCTTCAGGCCATGTACCATCCTGATGGTTCTGTTTTGCATTATCCAGGAATGAACATAATCCTTCATACATGGTATGTATGGTGAAACCATCCCTTCTCTTATCCTGGACACTAGGATTCTCTTACTATCATTAAGGACAACACCATAGCTTTTTTGGGCTGCTGGGCCACAGACCTAATTCATATTGAATTTGGGGGTCACTAATTGCCAAGATCTTTTGCACATGAATTGTTTCTTAGTGTGTCTTCCCCTTGCAATTTAGTTTTTGAGACCAAGTATAGGATTTTACATTTATCCTCAATGTTTTACCTTGTTAATTTCAGTCTGCCCTCCAAGGCCCTCCAGATCTTACTGGATTCTGCTTCTGACATCCAGCATATTAGCTATCCCTCTTGGATTTGTGTCATCCGTAAACCTAAGAACCATCTGTCCTGCTCTGTACTTCTGGAGACAAGATTTTGAACCTAAGTGTAAGACTTTATATTTATTTCCATTAAATTTTTTCTTATAGTGAGTTTGGCATTACCTCTTCTTCATAAAGCAGTGCTGGCTCTTTGTGTTCACCTCTTCCTTTTCTAGGTGTTTAGAACCTACCTTCTTAATATGCTCTTAATATGTTGTAGAATTTTGCCAGGAATCAGAGTCAAACCCATTGGCTTCTAATTTACACATTCTATTGTCCCATCTTAAAAAAAAAGTACCAGAACTATGTTTGCACTTTTGCGTCACTGTGGCACTCCCCTTCTCCACCAGTTTTCAGCGGTCACAGCTGCCAGCTCTTTCAGGCCCTAAGGATACCTCTGGGCCATGTGGGTGAAAGGAGCTCCCCAGTGCTGGTTCAGGGTTGTACTATCTCCTTACTCATCTTGAGGATCAATCCTCTATTAAGAACTCTCCTTCTGTTCTTTCCAGGGCAAAGGTCATTTTCTTTGGCAGAAAAAACCTAAGCCAAATAAAGATTGAGCAGCTCAGCCTTCTCTGTGTTGTCAGGCAGCCAATTCTGAACCAACCTACGCATGTGGAGGTTTAGCCCCCATCCCACCATTTTGTTCACAAGGACATTAAGAAAGATTTAGCCATGTCGAAATTCAGACCCACCCTTGTCAATGACATTTCCATGACATATTAGACTAGAGCACTTCAGTGGATCTTCCCTGAAGCCATGGAAAGCACAATTTTTCCAGTTTTCCACAACATCCCTGGGTTTGGGGGGATAGGGCTCCTCCCTGTGTGACATCTCCACTCCAAAGTTCATATTAACTATTTATGCCTGACCTGTGGTAGAGCCTTTTAAGCTTGTGTTGGTCTGGTCAGCCATAGTTGGACACACTGTACCTTGACTCCAATATAGCGATATCATTTTGGTCTTCCTCGAGAATGAAGGACAGCAACCAATCTGACTGCTCCTTCTCAGTCTCATTAAATGGAGCCTTCTCCACAACACCCCCTCTGTCTGTAGGTGCCCCCCAGGGTTCTGTCCCAGACCCTCTTCTCTTTTCCCTCTCTCCTACTTCGATGGGTGACCTCATTAGCTTCCATGGATTGAATTACCATCTCTGTGTTAGCGATTCTAAAATTGACCTATCCTGTCCTAATCTTTCTGTTGACCTGCTGTCTCATATCCCCCAACTACCTTTCAGACATCTTAATTCCAGTGCCTTATCTCTCTTAACAGTTTTCTATTTTTCTTGAATGTAACTAGTTTGTGAATATTGGTTTGCTTGTTGTCTCCCCAATTAGATTGTGAGCTCCTGGAGGGCAGGGGCTGTCTTTGGCTTTTGTGTATGTGTCCCTAGCACTTAGAACAGTGCCTGGTATACAGTAGGTGCTTGATAAATGGTTACTGACTAACTGACCTTCCTTCTACTTTGACTACTATCCATGCTCTGGACTGGTAATCACATGTTATTACAAAAAAGCAAAGGAAACCATGTCACTCTGGCAAGACTCGTTGCAGCCATGTGGAAGCTTGCTGATTGCCTCTTCCAAAGAAGAAGGCATTTATATGCCAAGCAAAGAAGTCTTAAATTCAATCACTTTCAGAAGAGTAACAGATGACCTCCAAGGTTCTTTTCAACTTTAAATCTTAAGATCCTATGATAAGGTGTCTGAACTAAGGCCAAGGTCTCTCAGTTGTCCTAGGGATCCACTGACCATCTCTGTGACTTCTCTCACTCAGGCCACCACTTGCCCACTGTTGGAATGCAAGCTCTCTGAAGGCAGGGACTGCTTTGCCTCTAGGATTTGTATTTTCAACATTTTGCACTATTCTTGGCTCATAGTCAGCACTTAATGCCTTCTCATTCATTCACTCCTTCATAAGATGCCAATCCTTCTCTTAAGGAAGAAGCAATAAGTCATGTATGCCAGAATATACAGGATTCTAGACTGAACTATGCACTAAGTCACTGTGACCTTGGGCCAGTCATGTAGGTTCCCTAGGTAGTTGTTTCACTATCTGTAATACAAGGCATTGAACTACATAACCCAAATTATAGAATGGCTAGGACCTCTGATGTTACTTAGCTCCATACAAACCCCAACAAGAATCTCCTTTATAACATACTCAAAAAGCATCCTTCCAGCCTTTGCTTGAAGACCTCCCTAGAATGGGGAACTCATTACTTGCAGAGGCTGCCTAGGTCACCCTAGGATGACTTTCATTGTTGGAAAGTTTCTCTCAACATCAAGCCAACCTCTGCCTTTTGGCAGCTCCCACCCACTCCTACTTGGACCCTCTGGGGCTGAGCAGAACAAACCTAATCTTTCCTCCACAGGATGCCATTAATACTAGAACACAGCTCCCATGGACCACTACCAACCCCTCCCCCAATCTTCTCTTCTCCAGGTTCATTCTACCTGTGCTCATGGCATGGACACAAGGTCTTTTGACGTCCTGGTTGCCCTTCTCTGGATGCTCAGTGGTTGATCAATATCCTTCTTAAACTTTGGTGTTCAGAAGTGATCAAGACACTCCAGACATGCTCTGACCAGGGAAGAGGACAGTAGGATGGTTACCTTCTTTGTTCAAGGCACTTGGCTTCCTTGATTAGACCCCAAAGCTATCACATCCCCCTGAGGACTCCATTGAAGCTTGCAGCCCACTAGGACACTCAAGTGCTTTTCAGTCAAATTACTTTCTAGGTCACATACCACATCTTGTACTTTGCAGTTCTGTGTTTGAACCCAAGTGCTGGACTTCCTGTTTGTTCTTTGTGCTACATTCCCAACTGCCACTCATATGGGCGGGCCAGGTTCCCAGAGGGCAGCTGGCTTCTTCTCTCTTCCTTGGATTTCTTGGGATAAATCTGAGAGTATTTTATAGTGTTATCACTCAGGAGACACCATCTTCTGTGCTGATAATCAGTGAGCCACCTGGAATTAATCAACTTTTAGAAATGAGCATTGACTAACTGGTGCAAAACATCCCCCTCCCTCAAACTGGGGGCACACTAACCCTACACACAAGGTTTCTAGGAAAAATAGGCTTAAACTGTGAGAGAGTATGTGTGGCCAAAGAGTAACTCATGGCTCCTGGCGACTGGAAGACCTTCATTATTATTAGCAGTAGCAGTAGTAGTAGTAGTAGTAATAGTAGTAGTAGTAGTAGTAGTAGTAGTAGTAGTAGTAGTAGGAATAGTAGTAGTAGTAGTAGTAATAATAGCAGTAGTAGTATTAGTAGTAGTAGTGATAGTGGTAGGTAGAATTTATAGAACTTTTGAAGTTTACCCAGCACTTTACAAATATTATCTCATTTGAGCATCATAACAAGCCTGGGAAGCAGGCACGATTATCCCCATTTTGCAGAGGAGAAAACTGAGGTTCACAGAGGTGAATGTCTAAGGCTGGTTTTGAACTCAGCTCTTTCCAATCCTAGGTCCAGCCTCTATCCACCATACCATCTAGATGCCTATGACAACTTGCTTCCGGTTGTTGTCCTTATGATCTCATTTAAATAAGGCTTTCTGCTGAGCTCTGAGGGTCAGTGCCCTTGTAGAGTTCTCCTGTTGCCTTTCCTCAGTGGTTGGTTGTCTTTGATGAGTCTCTCAGTTCCTGAGGCAGGTGATGCCATCAGCCACTGTTGTTCTGGAGACACCCATGGGAACCACCATGGGAACCATCATGGAAACTCCAGATCTTCCTACCTTTTGAAATGTATTAGACCATTTCCCAGCGGTGGGGGAGGGATGGAGGGTGAAGGAGAAGAGAAACTCAATCCTTTTCCCCTCAACAATCTCTCCCTCTGCCTGGAGGGCAGTTTTCTCAACCACCAGTGGCTGCTCTAATCTCAAACAGGCTTGCTCTATTTCATGGACAGTTCTTGGAGTACATCTGATTTTTTTCCAGCCAATCCCAATATATCTCCTGTGAGGCATCTTCTGATTTTATCCAATGATCAAAGTGCTTCACAATCCGAAATTGATCAAAGCTTGTTCACATCTAGCTTTCACCTTGGGCTGATTGATCAACTCAATAAAAAAAAAAGTCTGGAGCCTCTAAGTCCCCATTAATTAGGGTAGGGGGGATTTCAGCCCCCTCCCTACCTTTACACAACTTAAATATCACTGATTTCCTGTTAATCACTTTTATTCTCTCCTGTCTAGTCCAAAGATTCTCAGTGAAAAAAATACTGAAAATGGATTTGTGATTTCCTCAATTTTGATGCTCCTCCAAGGATGGAGATCTTGTTCCATTCAGGCCTGTCCATCCTGTGCTACTGTCCCTATGGCCTCCCCTTAGTTTTACACCAGGAGTCTACCCGATGTGCTGGATGTGCTCCTCCCTTTCTCCTGACAACATGAGGTTACCAGTGGAGGCCTTGGGCTGCCCACTTGTCACCCCTCACCCTTGACACAGGCCCAGCCTGTCTTCTTTCCCTCTCATGAACTATCCTAATGACTTCCTTCACTTTGAAGATTCTCAATGATTTACAGCCTGCTCACCCTCACCATGGGCCTCTCCATCGCCCATTGCTCTTCTCTACCAATGGTCATTTGGAGATGGTTGTGTCCCTCAGTTTTTAGCCATACAATGATAATGTTAGAATGTTGGGACTTCAAAACAAAACAAAAAACCCAGCTTTTGTTGCCAATAGAACCGAAATAAAATGAGCTGAATAGTTCTGTCTTCTGTTAGTCGAGCTGTCATCCCAACTCACACTGAAGAGTGGGCCGTTTTTTATCTTTTTGCCTCCCATATAACATAAAAAAAGAAGAACCATTTCTATTGTCTCGCCAGCCTCAGCGAGCTTTCACACACTAGGCACTGTTCTTATAGAATTATGCTGTTCTGTGATATTACCACACCTTGTTTTCATCATCTATATACATCTGTTAAAAATCCAGGTTGATGGATGAGTCCTCTGTGCACCCACCTGACTTTTTTTCTATTGACCCTCCCTTTCATTTCTTGTCACAATCGTGTGTGTTTGCTTCATGAGAATTTCAGTCTTGCAACCATCCCATCCTTCTCATGTTGATTTTCCTTCCCTCTAGAGTCTTTTATTTTTTTGCTTTTTGGAGGGAGGGGGGAAGGGCAATTGGGGTTAAGTGACTTGCTCAAGGTCACATGGCTAGTAAGTGTTACGTGTCTGAGGCTGGATTTGAACTCAGGTCCTCCTGACTCCAGGTCCTGTGCTCTATTCACTGTACCACCTAGCCACCCCATGGCCCCCCGCCCCCCCTAGAGTCTTTAGGCTATTGGAATCTACCTACCCTTTCCTTCATCTCTTTGAAAAGGACTCCTTTAAAATATAAGATGTGTAACTGACCACCATTGGCTAACTCCTCCTTATTTATCATGAACTCCAAGACAGTGGTCACTTCCATTCACGAGTCTTAACGCCCACCTTAGCAACTCCCTTCTTCTTAGTAGAAAGAACCAGATCCAAGAAAGTAGCTCTATGCTTTTCTCCAGTTTTTAAGAGTAATAAAATTATCCTCAAAAGGCAAGTTCATCCATTGTGAGCTGTTTGTTTTTAGCCTAATGAGAACTTAGGAAGATGTCTAATGAGATAAAGGATAAATTGCTTTGTAAAACTTAGAGCGCTCTAGAAATACAAACAATGATGACCACGATCAATGGCTTTGATGATGTCTTGATTGTGACAGTCCTTCCTCCTTTGTCCATGATGCCTCTGTATCAAGTTTGTGATCTCTTTCCTAAACTCATTATTCATTTCATCCTTTTAGCAGAGTCGACGACTTCAGTACATTCCCAGCCCACTGTAGTTTCTGATTCTTCGTCTATGGATCCTCACCCACACATTCTCATCCTACTTTTCCCCTTGAGTTTGTAGACTTCTCCTTGGGAATATCTTTGTAATGTACCACGCTATCCCACCCCTCTTCTATGGAATCTATTTTCTTTTGAATAAATACCTTTCTTTAGACATATTATAATCAAAAGGCACATTTCTCCCAGTCTCATGAGGACAAATTTACCTGTTTGATATAAGAGCATTAATTCATCTTGGTTTCTACCCATACTCTCTATAGGCAGGCCCACAGGGTCATCTCCACCGTAATCTCGTTTTTATGATATCCTTGCTCTAGTCTGGTGAGTCCCCATGGCCCCTTCTCCTTCTTCCAGGTTGATTTTCATTGTATACCCCCTTGGTCAGATTGGATGTCTCCAGGCATGATTTCCTTTTTGTACTGGCTTCATTAGATACATCCATCCCTGGCCCGAAGCTCAGGACACCTATATCTTTCCAAATCTGCCTTTTCTCGTCTGAAACCTCTGCCTTTGAATGACTAAAGGGATGGAAACACCACCTCTGAGGACTTTGATTCCTTGCCTGGGACGCCATCTTTTCTGTTAATAATGCTAGGCTCCCTCTGATAGTATCACTTGCACCCAAAGGAGTGACCAGAAATGGACAACAGTCTTCAGGTTTGACACACCAATTCAACTAAGTTAAATAAATACTTATTAAGCACCTACTATGGACCAGGAACTGGTGAGACAGAAATAGATATAATTGAAGTCCCTGCCTTGCAGGAGAGAACGTTTTGCTTATGGGAAATGACAAACAGACAGAGAAGCAAGCATAAAGTCCACACCGAGCAATTTTCCTGAGGGGATAGTGAGGGCACTAACTCTTGGGGGCATCAGGGAAGGCTTTGTGCAGAGGGCAGAGTACGCACTGAGCTTTGAAGGGAACTAGAGAGGTGAGGAGGAGGGAGAGCATTCCAGGCGCTGGGGAGGGGACAGCCTGTGAGAAACATGGAGGAAGGAGAGAGGGTTGTGTACAGGGAATGGCAAGACCTCAGATTAAAGGAACACAGTGGGGGGGGGGGGTATTGGAGGAGAGGGAGCAAAGGGATAAATCGAAATCAGTGAGAAAGATAGCTTAGAGCCAGCTTGTTAAAATGTTCCTTTTTGGTCTAGTGTTGCTTTTCTGCTAGACTCCTTAGGGATCCTGGAATTGGCCTTTCTTTGCTATTTGGCCTCTCCTGCCTTTTCTTGCTTCCTGATGCAGACATCGGTGCCAGCCACTGATATCCCATGGATACCGCCAGGATGCCAATGTTGCTGTTTACTCCTTTTTTTCACTTGTGTCTGACTCTCTATGACCCCATTTGGGTTTTTTTTGGCAAAGATACTGGAGAGGTTTGCCATTTCCTTCTCCAGCTCATTTTACAGATGAGGAAACTGAGGCAAACAGGGTTAAGTGACTTGCCCAGGGTCACACAGCTAGTAAGTGTCTGAGGCCACATCTCCTGCACCACCTTGCCACCTCAGGATGCCAATACAAAGTACCAATCTTTCTGTCTTCTGAAGTTTACCTTTGTCTCACTTGACAGAGGTATCAGGACATAGCATCTGGTTAATTTAAATGGGGTAGGTGATTGTTTAGGGTGATCCCCTCCCCCACCCTTTCAAGATTATTTCTCTTCCTTGTTTTTTCAACGAAGTCTTTCTTTTAGTTTTTTAAGGAAAATTTCATTGTCTCTGATTATCCATTCCAGAGAGTAGGCAGAAGTCCCCCCTTTGGGATGTGCTACTGACAGTATTCATGGGATTCTCAGGGCTCTTCCTTTTCACCTTCTCTCTTTCCCCCTTGGGAAGAGAGGTCCAAGAGGGGAGTTCGTGGATAATGTCATATTTGGACCTATCTCCTACTTAGAGGAGGGTTCCTCAGGCAGTATGATCCCAGAAGATCATCTTCTAGCTAAAGAAGAGAGATTTCTTGAGACTCACCAGCTTTGGGGGGTGTCTTTTAAGTACTTTAAGCTCAAGAGTTTGGGAAACCAGGAAAAAGAAATTTCCTGATCACGAGACCTCTGGGAAAGAAAAGGTCACCTTTATGTTCCCTGAAGCTAGAGGATCAATAATGGACTAAAGTCATGACTTGGGGGGCGGGGGAACGAAAGTCCTTTTCTATTACTTCTATAAATTATTCCGACAAAGTGGGTCTAGGGGGCTGGCGATCCTGAGACCCCAAAGTAAGTTTTTCTCTGGGGAGAGTAATTCTTCAAAGGGTCCCTATGGGGTATATAAACTAGGGAATCTACTGGATTTACTGCTATTGTTCTTCCTTTTTCTGTGTTATCTATATTTGTTTATAGGCTCCCGTGAATTTTTGTGGTTTTCTGCTTTTTTTCCCTGTGGAGTGAAATAAAAGTTACCCTATACCCCATATACGTTTATTGTCCTGAGAGCTCATAGAGGAGCTGGGGACACAGTTACTACATCTGTGGAAGCTCAGACACAAGTAATAGTCAGAGATTTTCCAGAGTAAAGTCTGACTGGGGCATCATGAGCCAAAGAGATTGAGACTTAAGGTTAACACCTGAGAGGGACTCTGGCTGATCTGATGCCAGAAGACTCAGATCACACTCCATTCCTCTTCACTCCTGCTTTGCCAGCTTGTATGGCCCCCTTTTAGGACTCACTGATCTGTAAGACTATCTTTTAGTCACACCAAGTCACAGGAGCCTTCTTAGAGAAGCTTCCTCTAGTCTAGAAGGACCTTCCTTGTTTCTGGGCTTTTTCCATTCTCAGGTTATAAAGCTATTAATTCCTGTGTTTCATCAGCCTTAGAACTTTCTCCTCCTAAAACTAACTGATATTTGCTTATCTGTGTACATACTGTATTCCCCTCTGATTCTTAACCATGGGGGCCATGAACTTCTAAGGAATCTCTGCATAGTTAGTTTTCAGGGGATCCATGAATTTGGATGAGGAAAAAAAAATGCCACCTTTATTTTCACTCATCTTTAACTGAAATGTCTATTTCCTTCACTTTTGAGCATAGACAACAAACATCATTCTGATGTTTGGGCCACAGTGGTGTTGGTACATAAGAGGTTAAGCACACCCTCCCTAGTAAAAGTAAGCTCTCTGAGAGTGAGGACTATTTCGTTTGTCTCTAACACCCAGTACAAAGCCTACAGTCACTAAATGTTTATCAAGAAGCTATTAGCAGTCAAGCACCGAGCTAAGGGCTTGGGATACAGAGAAACGCATAAAACAGTCCCTTGCCCTCAGGAACTCAAAATCAAGTAGAGGAGATAATACATAAAAAGAAGCTGGAAAAGTGTGTTTCCACGGAGCCCACCAAGGTGACTATCTGCCTTTGGGCATGATGGATTTGAGGAAGTGGGTTTCAGACTTAATTTCATCAAGGTGATGAAGGGAAGAAGAAAGGGATGGAGGAAGGAAGAGAGGGAGGTAGGAAGGAACTAAGGAAGGAAGGAAAAAAGGGAGGGAGAAAGGAAGGAAGGACTGAAGGAAGGAGGAAAGAAAGGGAGGGAGGAAGGAGGAAAGAAAAGAAAGAAAGAACAGAGGGAGGAAAGAAGGAAGGAAGGAAAGAAAGAAAGAAAGGAAAAAAGAAAGAAAAGGAAGGAAAGAAGGAAGGAAGGAAGGAAGGAAGGAAGGAAGGAAGGAAGGAAGGAAGGAAGGAAGGAAGGGTATCTTTCTAGAGAACATGAAATCACGGAGAGCAGCTAGGGGGGCAACCAAGAGGTGGATTCTCTGGGTGACCGCCTTAAATAGTGGAGGATGTGGGAGGAGCTCTCCAGAGGGAGGGAGGGGGCTCAGGGAACAGAGGAAGTGTGAGTTTCAGAGCTGATTTCATTTTGTGGAAGAGATAAGTTTTTGGAGATCATAAAATCCTGGAGAGAAACCTAGTCGGAAATAATGCCTTGCACATTCAAGGCACTCAACAAATCATTGAATTGAATTGCAAGAAGGAATTGCAGTTGTTGTCTATGCTGAAGTCTCATGCAGGCGTCAGAATTCCAAACTACTTTCTGATCTTTCTTGAGGCTGACCAGACTCTAGGACCCTTCCATCCTTCCTCCTCTGCTGCCTCGAGGTCACCATAGTTGGTCCCTGGGTTCCCTCCAGGCCATGATTGATCCGACAAGAATCAAAGCTGAGCAGAGTAAGCCTGCGCTCCCCATTTCAAGGTTCTCCTAATAGTTCACATCTCCATACTCCTTTAAGGCATACAAAAGTGCTTTCTTCACAAAAAGCCTCTGAGATAGCTGGTGCAAATATTGTTGTTCCCATTTCACACAGGGAAAAACTGAGATAAGGGGAAGTCAAATGACCAGGTGACTATTAGAGCTGGGGCTTGAACCCAGGGTCTCTCCTAGCTCTAAGTTCTGGATTTTTCTGCTGTGGTTTGCTGTTCTTCTCCCGGCTCCCAACGTGTTGTTCTTATCTTCTCTTCACAACGTAGCAGAAAGAAAAAAGAGTTTTGGTGTGGGGCTGGATGTCCTTCCCTCTCAGGGCCTCATTTTCTCCAGCTGAAAATCGAATGGGTTGGACTAGGAGATCTGAAAGGGCCAGGGCAGAGTGCAGGGATGAGGCAGGACACCTGGGTTCAAATCCCAGCCTTGGCGGATGGAACCAGAAGAGGTTGGGTGGACAACAGTCTGTCCTTCAGCCGTCCAGCATGTGAGAGACTATCACTGCGGGGAGGTAACCGTGTGAAGGGCTTTGCAAACTGTAAAGTACTGTGGAAATGCCAGCACTTCTCATGGCAGCATTCAGAGGTTAGCCTGGGGTCAGATGTGGGGTCAGAGGCTCTGTTACTTTCCAGTCCTTTCTATTTCTGTGACTCCACTACTAGCTCCTTATCTTCCACATTGTGTTGGCTCATCCTGGAATTTCCTGGGTGCCTGGGGCTGCCAACTTCCAACCTGGACCAGACCTCTGTAAGACTCATCTCTTTCTCACTTTGCTGAGTTCTGCCTGCAGCCCCCTTTTTGGGGAGGGAGCTCAGGCCAGTTTTCATCCCTCTTCTTGGCCTGGCCTTACTTCCCAGCTTTAAGACCTGCATTGGTGGAGGGAATTTCCTCATCTGGGAGTTCTCTATTTATGAGGAAACAAGGCAGAATTTAAATGAGTCGTCCAAGGTCACACAGCTAGTAGGCAGTTGAGCCAGGGGGACATCTGTGCTATGTTTTTCACCATAACCCCTCGGAGAGGTGAAGAAAGAGACCAGGCCAAGGCTCTTCTCCAGATTTTAGGAGCCAAACTATTCATTTAGGTAAGTCCTGTTTCTCCAACCAGATGGGAAGCTCTGTGAGGGCAAGAGCTCCTTTGTATCTCTGGCAGCCTGTAGAACAGGCTTTTGTCAAATTGAACCAAATTAGCACTAGCAGCTGAGGGCTCATGAATTCATCTGAGAAATAACAGCAGCTTACATTTCTTGCTTTTTCCTAAAGACGAGCTAAAGAAATTCGCCAGGCTATAGAAGTTACAAAGGGGTTTCCTCATAGCAATCACTTTCATGCCCATTTCACAGATAAGGAAACCGAGACTCAGAGATGCAGAATATTGTCATGTTAGAGTTGGAAGGTACCTTAGAAAGAGGAAAGGAGAAAGAAGGATTGAGGAAAGGAAGTAGAAAGGAAGGAAAGGAGAAAAAAAAGGCACCTAGGAAGAAAGTCATTCAGTCAAACATTTATTAAGTGCTTATTATGTTCCAGGCATTGTGCTAAGCCACCGGGATACAAAGGGGAAAAAAGAGCAAAAATATGGTCCTTGTCCTCCAGGAGTTCACAGTCTAATGGGAGAGACAACAATGGAAACAATTATATACATAAAATACTTACACAGTGTAAACAGAACATATTCTAAGAGCACTGCACAGCATTGGTAGGAGGAAGGGGGACAAGGACTGAAGGAGGAAAAGAAGAAAGGAAGAAAAGGAGGGAAGGAGGGAGGAACAAAGGAATGAAAGAAGAGAGGGACAGAGGAAAGAAGGAAGGAAGGAGGAAGGAAGGAAGGAAGGAGGAAGGAAAGAAGGAAAAAAGGAGGAAAGGAAGGAAGGATGGGAGAGAGGAAAGAAGGAACAAAGGAATGAAGGAAGAGAGGGAGGGAGGAAAGAAGGAAAGGAGGGAGGAAGGAAGAAAGGAAACATAAAAAGCTTTAAATGTTTACAAAGCACCCTGTGAGGGACCCTACAAGCATAGCACCCCTTCTGGGGCTACTTCTCCAAGTATTACTTGTGTTATTAGAATGGGTCCCCAGAGGGTAGTATACTCATTTCTAGTAGTGTCATTCATGAGCCCCCATCAAGTATGTTCCACACTAATTATTAGCCAGAGCTAAGTAGCTTTTTAAGAGAATATTTACTAAAGTGGAATAATCCACAAGGACAGTGGTTATAGAAACTTTACTCCTAACCAGGGGCTCACTCTCCCCTTTTGTATATAGATTCCCTGGGGTGGATAGCTTCCAACATAAAGAGCACATATGGCCAAATGGCAAACTCCCACTAACCCTTGGTTGTTGGAAGTCCTTTTCTCCCTTTGTGGAGTCTCAATGAAGTTCCTCTTAGTTGTAACTTTGGGTCATAAGGGTGGCTGCCTTTCTTTGGTGTGCATTTGTCCTGGGAATATCAATGCCAACAGCCACTGCTGCTCCAGGGGCACTGCTACTAATGCTTATGGGAATTCCAGATCTTCCATTCTTTCAAATTTCACAAGGTAGCAACTTTGTAAATTGCTTGAAGGAGCTGGAGGTGGATTCCCTTTCAGAAGTTCTTCACCACTGGATTTGACCACCCCTTGATGTACTTCTAGAATGAAAGATTTTGAACCGTTGTGCTCTGTTATGTGTAAGTACAAAAGCGTGCCTAATTCTTGCAGGCAATCACAAGATATGTCCTCTGCGGTGCTGTCTGCTTTTATTCAATGACCCAAAGCCCTTGTGATCCTTTCAAGCTGATTATTGCCTTATTGACACCTTGTTTACTTTGGACTGGCTGAATCTAGACACATGAAAGTTGGTTAATCCAACACCCCACCTCTACATGAGGATTATTCTAT
This sequence comes from Pseudochirops corinnae, assembly GCA_028646515.1. NCBI lineage: Eukaryota > Metazoa > Chordata > Mammalia > Diprotodontia > Pseudocheiridae > Pseudochirops > Pseudochirops corinnae. The sequence continues at coordinate 343,735,011 of CM053586.1, read as the reverse complement.
TCATATTACAGACAAGGTGACTGAGGCTCAGAGAGGTAGCTTGGACCTGGAAGGGACCTCAGATACAACCTACTTCAACAGGTAAGGATTATGGGATAATATACTTAAAGCTGAAGGGCATCTTAGGGACTACAGAATCCCACCCCATCATTTTACAGATCAAGAAACTAAGGCTGAGAGAGATTAAGTTGGTTGTCCATGTCCACATGCATAGTAAGTAACAGAGACTGGATTTGAATTCCAGTTCTCTGACTCCTAAACTAGCGCTTATTCCATTCTAGCTCACTGCCTCTCAGAAAGAAGCCAGAGGTGAAGTGACTTTTCTGAGGTCCCTTAGCTAACGTACCCGGGAGGCTTGAAGCCAGTTCTTTTGACCCTCGGTTCATGCTCTTCCCCCACACTATGGTGTCACAATATACTGTCCCCAGACAGGGACTCACCTCTTGGAAGCAACATCCAAGTCCTTTGGATTTTGAACCTAAATCCTTCCCACCCTGTTCCCCTCCCCCTTCTTTGCTGGCTGTCTCAAGCATTTATGTTGAAACAGGCACTGGCTCCTTTCCAGCTGGGAGCTTCTTCCATTTCCTCCATGGGGCAGGGCAAACGGAATGCTGGCCAGAGCACCAGGCACCAGGGGTGGCTCCATTCAGAGGCTGTGGGCTCTCAAGCTAGGCTCAGGGACTTCAGGCAATACTGGGATAGAGCTGGTGGACGCAGGGAGCTGGTGTTCCACACAACTCCCTCCCCCATGCTCTACTGCACCCCTATCACCTAAAGTGGCTGGTGAAGAGACTAGATGGAAAGGAAGGAAGGAAGGAAGGAAGAGAAGAGGGAAGGAAATTGCAAGGTAGCAAAGGGGGATGGAAGGAATGGGAAGAAAAAGAAGGGAGGAATGAAGAAGGGAAGGAAGAAAGGAGGGAGGGAGGAATGAAAGAAAGAAAAGAGGGAAGGAAATGTGGAGAGAGGGAAGAAAGGAGGAAAAGAATGAGAGACAAAAAGGAAGGAGGGAAGTGAAGGAGTAGTGAAGAAAGGAAAGAGGGAACAAAATGGAGAAGGAGGGAAGAAGGGAAGAAAAGATTGATTGAGAAAAAGAAGGGAAGGAAAGGAGAGAGGGAAGAAAGGAGTGAAGTAAAAGAGAGAGTAAGAAGTAGAGAGAAAAAGAAAGGAAGGGAAGAGAATGAAGAAAGGAAGAAGGAAGAGAAGGATGAAGAAGAGAAAAGAAGAGAGGTAAAAGGAAAGAAGGAAAAGAAGGAATGAAGGAAAGAGGAAGCAGATGAAAGGAGAGAGGGAGAGAAGGGAAAAGATAAAAAGAAGGAGGAAGAAAAAGAAAGAAGGGAGGGGAGAAAGGCAGGAGAGGGAGAAGGGAGGCAGTAGGGAAAAATGAAAAAAGAAAAGAGTGAAAGAAATGAAGGAAGAAGAGAAAGGAGGAGGAAAGGAAACAAGATGAGAGAGAGAGAGAGAGAGAGAAGGATGGAAGGAACTCAGTGTAAATTTGGAAGAAGCTATTTCTCTCTCTCCCAATTCTCATTCTGATTCGTGTTACCCATATTTGAAGAAGACTTTTGTTCTGGGACTAGGCTAGGTCTTCCATTCTAGGCACTCTGGTAGCAGAGAAGTTTTCTGTTGGGGGGAGGGGCTAGCGATAACTTAACGTGCCCCAAGCACATTTCTTTCCCTCTCTGGAGCTCAGTTTCAGCCCCTTCCAACCCTATCATTCTTTGGCTTGATGGTTCTAAGATACCTCTTCTGTGCAGTGATGGGGAGTCCCATATATCCATGAAGTTAAGAACAGGAAGAAAGTGCTTAATGTATCTTCTAATTAAGCCTCTTCATTTTACAAATGGAGAGACTGAGGCCCAGATATGTATTAGCTCATTGGATATTCAAGGAAAAAAGAAGCAAGTAGAGTAGCAATTAACTTTTTTTTTTAACAAATGAGGAAACTGAGGGGGGGGGGGGGTGTTGTGAAATGCCTTACTCAAGATCACAAAGTTCAGCAAAGACAACTCAGATCTCTGCAGGTATCAGCCCACAGCTTTTCTCCACCAAGCTAGGCTCACTCCCTCACTACCATCTCTCCCATGCCCCTTCTCTCTGTCTGGTCTTTATAGCAGCCCTTTTCTCCTTTTCACCTCTGGGGTGTGCCTACCTCACTCACCAGCACGTGCCTAGGGCCAGCCAAGTCTGGCATGATGACCCAGGAACAGGCAAGGGCTCTCAGCATGCTGGATACCATCCATCCCCATCTGCCAGAAATGCTAACAGAAGAGATGCCAGTAATGGTTTTCAGGATCACCCTTGCCAATCATTTGATTGGGGGGTGGGAGGGAGAGAAGGGAGGAGAAATCATAGCAGCCTAGAGCTTCCCAGCTCTGAGGGCTCTAGAGCTCATCTGGAACAATCCCTTCATTTACAGAGAAGGGAACAGAGGTGTATGCATATATATGTGTATATGTGTATGTATGTATGTATACATGTATATCTCACCAAATCTCTGGGGTCCTCTCAGGTGGGACATTCGAGCTTCCAATTTTAACATTCCACGTTCAAAATTCCCTTTTCATTTCAGAATTCTAAGGTCATTCCCAGCTCTGAAGTTCTATGTTTTAGAGCCACTTTCAGCCCTGACATTCTATGTTCTCTCCAAATCTGGCATTCTAGAATTCTAAGTCACTCCCAGTTGGATGTTCTGTGTTCTAGGCTCCCTCTCAGCTCTAACCTTCTGTATTCTAATTCTGTTCTAAGGCCCCTCCCAGCTCTGACTTTCCACATTCTCAGACTGCTTTCCTGTCTGATGTTCTGTGTTCTCCCACCCTCCCACATCTACCCGTTTGAGGTGGGAAGGTCCCTCCCAGCTCTACCCGTTTGAGGTGGAAAGGTCCCTCCCAGCTCTGACATGCTGTATGAATCTCTGAGCCTAAGGTAGAGAGGAGAGGTCTCAGGTCATCTGGCAAGCTCCCAGTCTAGGCACATAGCAATTCCTTCCATTGCTCCATTGAGCTCACCCATCCAAGCCTTCCTTGCCCCTAGTAAGAACAGTGTAAGCAAACAGGCTTTGTGGCTGGCTTGCCGAAGCCAGCCTGCGCCCAGAGCTAGCCGGCTCAGTGGATGCAGAGAGGACAAGAGGGTTGGTAGACCAGCAGTCTTCCCTGGTGATCACTAGCCCACCAAGCTCTAGAAGCAAGTTCACCATATGGGGGAGGTGTTGGGGGCAGGCTAGTTTAATGAACCTGGGGGCAGGCTAGTTTAATGAACCTGGGCTCAGTGGGACTTTAAATTGTCCTCTAGAGAAACGAATCAGCCTAGGGGGCTGGGGAGAGAGACTGGCATTCTTCTCTCCTTCCCTCTCCCACCCACAAGGGATGAAATTCAATGGCCTCCCCAGCTTCCGGCCTCTCATTCACAAAACGGAACAGCCTTTAAATTGGGGGCGCCCACACACTACTGAATGATCTCTCCCCGGCCCCCAAACCGCTTCCCTCTTCTTAGGTTCTCCCCTTTCCAGCCAGCTCTGCTTCCCTGCAGGGAGTGGATTAAGTCAGGATGAGGACCCAGAGGTCGGGACAGATCATCATATTCGGGGGTGGTGGCTGCTACATTTAAGCCCCAAAGCCTCCTTTTTAAACCAATGCAGATGCTGGCATATTGGGCGGGGGGAGGGAGAAGCCCTTCTACCCCTTTACAGACAGAATTAGCAAGTAAACTTTAATAGGCGGAGGGGGGGAAGGACATTTTCTTTATTTTGCTTAAATCTGGGTTCGACTTCTACTTGAAACGTGTTTTCCCCAGGACACTGACCTAGACTTTAATTGTTTGGTGATAGGCATGTAAGGGGGAGGGGCGTGACTTGTTTATTGGAACAGCGCAGTTAAAAAAAAAAAATCAACCTAGGCTAACAGTTTCAAGGCTCCCCTAAAGATGTATCCAAAGAGGTAGCCAATCAGCGCTTACACAGCTTTTTCAGCTCGACTCTTTTAAAGGGACAGAACCCATCGTGTTATATCACATTTAAAGAGAAAGGCGCTCAAAAAAAAGGAGCTTTGGAAATGGGGGAGCATCCCTCTTCGGCCCCCAATTTCAGTTTCTGATCTCGTAGATCCCCTATGGGTTGGACTTTTAGTGGCTTTCCCTTTTGAAAGGGGATCGGCTTCCTAGATGGCCGCCTCCATCCCCCGGTTTTCTATTGTGTACCTGGGTCACCCCCACAATAGCAAGGGCCCCTCTTCCCCCAATGTGGCCCAACTGAAGTTTCGCGGGTGGCTCGTGCATGGTCGCCAGGAAGCCCCTCGGCTCGAGGGAGAGGGTTCCAGCCCTCCTGCCTCCGCGTCCCCCTCGCCTCCACTGGGGAGGGGGTGGGCAAGCTCCTGTCGCCCCACGAGAAGCCCCGATTGGGCGGGGGTAGGGGACGGGGGAGAGGTGGCCCCGAGAGAAAGGGTCTCCGCGGCCCCAGCCCACCCCCCCCCCGTCGGAGCGGTGCAGCCCTCTCCGGCGGAGGGCAGAGCCCCTCCCTCAGCACTGAGCCCCCCCTCCCATCTCTCTCTCTCTCTCTCTCTCTCTCTCTCTCTCTCTCTCTCTCTCTCTCTCTCTCTCTCTCTCTCTCTCTCTCTCTCTCTCTCTCTCATTTTTAAAGAGCCCACGCGCGGCCCCCGCGGGGTGGCCATGCAGCAGTGTCCCCGCCTCTGAGAAGGAGCCGGAGCGGCAGAGCCAGGCGCAGAGACCAAGCAGAGCGGGGCCTGCCTGGCTGCCCTGCCTGGCCGTTGTTGCTGCTGCTGCTGCTGCTGCTGCTGCTGCTGCTGCCTGGCTGCGGCGGCGGCGGTCCCCGAGCACACACAACGTTGCCACCCCGCTGGCTCGCGAGCCCGCCCCCGGCCGCGCCGATTGGCCGAGGCGCGGATCAATTGTGGAACGTTGACGCCCGCCGCGTTCCATCCTCCCGGGTAGCCACGTTCGGTTGAGCTTCCCAGCAGAGCGGCGGCGGCGGCGGCGGCGGCGGAGCAGCAGCAGTGGCGGCGGCGGCAGCAGCAGCGGCGGCGGCGGCGGCAGCCCGAGCCGAGCCCGAGCTGAGCCCGAGCCGAGCTCGGTGGAGCCAGCGCTGAGGTGGGAGGCAGGGACAGAGCGAGCCGCGCCGCGCCGCGGAGCAGCCGGAGTAGCAGCCCGAGCAGCGACAGCGGCAGCATCTGCAGCCGCCCGAGCTCGAGCCGTCCCAGGGCGATGGGGTCGAGGCCGGCGCTGAGGCTTTGACAGCTGGACCGAGCGAGGGAAGGCGCCGGAGCCGGAGCGGGAGCCGGGCCGGGCCGGGCCGGGCCGGGGGGGCGGGAGCCAACGAGCGAGCCGGAGAGAGACGGGGCGAGCGGGGCCGGGGCGGCGGCGGTGGGGATCTCGAGCGGGGGAGCCCCGGGAGGCGGCCAGCGGAGCGGCGGCGGCGGGACCACGACCACGAGCTCGGCCGCGTCACCTCCTCGCCGCACACCATGTTCGCCAAAGGCAAAGGCTCGGCGGTGCCCTCGGACGGGCAGGCTCGGGAAAAGTAAGCGGGGTCCCCGGGGCTCGGCGGGCCGCTGCCGCCGGAGGGGGCGGACGGGCCGCCGCTGCCGCCCGAGGGGAGCGGCGCGGCGCGGTGCGTGCGCGGGGCGGGCCGGGCAGGGGCAGCTCGGGGCCGGGCCCGGGCCAGCCCGGGCTGGCGGGCGGGCGGACGAGCAGCCGCTGCTCGACGGGGCCCCCGCCGCCGCCCCCTGCCCCGGGCCGCGGGCCGCCGGCGTGCTCCGAGCGCCGCCTCTATTGTTGGGAGTGCAGGGAGGAGGAGCCCGAGCAGGAGCGGGAGCCCGAGCGGGAGCGGGAGTCTGGGGCCCCGGGAAGGGGCGGCCGGGCCGGGGGTGGGCTGGGGGGCAAGCGCGAGGGGGGAGGGGCGGCCGGGGGCGCTGAGCTCGGGGCTCGCGCTCCCAGGTCGGGGCATTTCTGCAGCCCGGATGCCTCCTTTTGTCTGTCCCTTGGTGTGTATGTGTGTGTGTGAGTGTTTGTGTGAGTGTGTGTGTGCGTGTGTGTGTGCGCGCACACTGGGAAGTGTGTGTTGGAGGCTTTGTTCCGGGGGCCGCAGCACCTTTCCTGCTGCTTTGACCCAGCAGAGAGCCCCTTCCACGACGCCCTCCACTATCCCTTTCTGTCTCTGGTGTGTTGGAGGGAGGAGTTGGTGGGTGGGTTGGGGGGCGATTGGGGAGGACTGGCCAGCCTCAGTCTCTGCTCTTGCCGTCCCTGGCGCACATGCCCAAAGCCTGGACTCCCCAAGAACCCCCAGCAAGCCCTCCAGGGTTCGAGGGGGCTGGCTGTCCGCTCCCCTTCCCGGCAGCCGGGCCGTTGCTGGACAGCCCTGGTGCAAGGAACGCTGGGACCAGCCGAGACAGGTCGGGCAGCAGAGTTGGCCAGTGGAGTTTTGTCCGGCACCCAGCCAGCCGGTGCTCGGGGACACGGGAGCCCACACTGGACTCACCTGCCCAACTTTAGGGACCCCTCTCTTGTTCTGCTTGGAGGACGCTCTTTTTTTCCTAGTCAGTCTCAGATGGGCGGGTAGGAGGTCTCTGGAGGGGGGCAGCTGGATGTCCAATGGGACAGAGATTCCTGATTGATGACTTTTCTCCAACTTCTGCCCCCAACCCCCACCCCCTTGCAGGTTAGCTTTATACGTCTATGAATACTTGCTACACGTGGGAGCCCAGAAGTCAGCCCAGACCTTTTTGTCCGAGGTGAGTGTGTTTGAATCCCGGACCCCCCCTCCTCGCCTATTATCCCGATAGCCTTTGTTTTCCCAAGCAGCCACGGTGGGCACCATTTTGAATTTTTATCACCTTTTGCCATTTATTGCTAGTTTGTCTCTGAGCCCTCCCCCTCCCAGAGGGAGCGAACCCCTGGTTCCCACTCCGCACCCAACTCCCTTCTCTCTTTGTTTTTCCTGTTTCTAGATCCGATGGGAAAAAAATATTACGTTAGGAGAACCGCCTGGGTTTTTACATTCTTGGTGGTGGTAAGTTTCTTTCTTGGCTTATTAATGTCAACAGCAGTGATATTAACAAGTCTTAGATGTCGGCTTTCTTAAAGGCCCACAGAAGAGGGTAGGGCTGAAAGTTTGGGCCGGTGCTGGCTTCTCCCCCCATCTCCTTGAGAGATAAAGAAATCCAGTCTCTTGAAGGGGCTTGAGAGACTTTCTTTTTACCATTAACGCCTCCCCCCCCCCCCCCCCCCCAGGTGTAGCAGGAATGCTGGAGACTGGGAGGAAATGTTGTAAGGGTTTCTCTCGTTTTGTTTTTTTTTTTTTTTTTTAGGCAATTCTGCATACTGCTTTAATTAAAGGGAGAGGTGGGGGTGGGGTGGAATACCACCGGGTCTCCTTTACAACCTAGGGGCCTCCTGCTCCCTCCTCGGAGTTATTCTTGTAGCCTAGACCATGCCTGTGGGTGTTGGGGTGCCTTCCCCCTCCTCTCCTCCCCTCCCTTCTCTCTCTCCTTGTTTCCCTTTTCTCTCCCTCCTTCCATTTCTTTCCCTCCCTTTTCTCTCTCCCTCCCTTCTGCCTCTCTCTCTCTCTTCTTCACTCCCTTTTCTCTTTCCCTCCCTTCTCTCTCTTTCTCCTTCTCCTCTCCTTCCTTTCTTTCCTCCTTCCCACCCTTCTCTCCTTTTTTTCCTCTGTTCCCTTCTCCCTTCTTTTCTCTCTCTCCCCCTTGTCTGTCTCTCTCTCTAGATATAGTTTCCCTCTCTTCTTCCTTTCTCTCTCTCTCTCTCTCTCTCTCTCTCTCTGTCTCTCTTCCTCTCTCCTGTCTCTGTCTCTCTAGAATACACTGTCGTGTTTCCTCTTGAAGGGAGGGTACTGACTTCTTTTCTGATTCTCCAGGATGACCACACTAGAGGTGTTCTTGGCCCCCATCCTAGGCTGTCATTTCTAACTGTTAGCAAGACTCCAGACAGACAGACTGGAGCTGCATTTCACAGGAGGGGCACATCTTAGGGAAGCCTCTTGAGTTAGCCAGGAAGATTTTGTTTGTAGACTGCTAAAAACCTTAAAGTCTTGGGGGAATTTGAGTTACCTTTTAATTATTCGCTTAAGCAGATAGAGCCTCCAAACGCACTCATTTTTATCAAATTTTTATCCAAGAGATTCCGTACCACTACAAAGCCTTTGGGGGCTTCAGATGGGAGAGAGTAGTTAGCTTTTGGCCCCCTGAATAAAGGAGGTTGGGGGGAAATGCCAAACTAAAAGAAATCGACCCATTCTTGGGTGCTTTGTTATTATGATTATTTTTCTTGGTTTTTTCCTTATGTTTTGCTTCCTATGGACTGCTGGGAAGTCCCCTCCCCCTCTCCCCAGGGGTGCCCAGGGTCATGGGGAGGTTAAGTTTCCACTTGTCCTCCAGGCCAGGGATGCTGCCTTCCTGTCACACAGATAAGCAGAGTGGCACTTTGTGATAGAATAGCATTTCTGATATGGAGGGGACAGACGGCTCTTTATGGGCATTGACATCTTCTCCAGAAATCCCACCGACTCCCCAGCCTGGGCCTACCCTCCCTGCCCAGCATGCCTTATCAATGGGGCTAGTAGAATGTGGGGAGGGGAGGAGCCCCAAACTCCCATTGAAAGTTCTGTTGAGCAGGCAGGCGTGACCACCTGTGGGAACAGGTACAGAGAAATGCGTTGGAAATGACCTCCCCCCGTTTCAGACTAGTCTGTGTGACCGCCACTTTAGGAAGCAGCAGCTTTTTGGGGGGCGGGGAAGGAGCCAGGCTCTGTTTTTAAGGAGGTAGAGGTGGTTGTGGCAGGACTAGGGGGCACATTGAAGGTGCCAGTCTAGAGGCTGAAGCTTTGGCCTCCACAGTCTTGCTCTCCCTCCTCCCTTCCCCCTGCTCCCATCAGCTTGTGAACCTGCTTGTTCCTGTTCTCTCCTTGAGGCACCTCCCCTGGAGGCGAGGTGCACAGGTGTGGCCCGGGGGCTGTGCACAGCACAGTCTGCAGCCGTGCTCTAGGCTGGATGGCTGTGCCAGGGGTGGTGCCCAGCTGACTTGGTTTTCTCTCTGTTTTGTCTCTTTATTTTTGGGGCTGGCTGTTAGTAACAACGGGGATTTTTTTGTGCCCTGTGTACCTAGCTGGGCATGTAGTCCCAGCTGACTGGTAAAAGCAGCATCTATTCAGCAAAACCTTTGAAAAGGACCCATATAATGAAGGCTGATAACATCTGCTGTGTTTCTTTGAGATGGTGTCGATGGAGCTGGGCTCTAAGCTTGGCAGATAGACACTGGCTTTGGAGTCAGCAGAGCCTGAGTTCAAATCTCCTTGCTGTGTGACCCTGGGCAAGTCATTCTCTGGGCCTGTTTCCTCATCCGTAAAATGGAATCATTATTGCACTTAGATCATAGAACTTTCAAAGATCAAAGAGATGATCTGTGTAAAGGTTTTTACAGATTTTACAGTACTATATAAATGCATGTTGTCATCATAATCTTCCTCCATCTATCCGTGGAGCTCTCCCATCTCCTCTTTACTCCTGTTAAAATGAATGGATTAGACCAGATTATTTCCTAGGGGCTGTCCCGAAACTGTCTGGGTCTGGGAGACTTTTCCTGGGGAATGATTGGGTGCCTAAAGATTTTTAATATTTGAGGGGGTGGGGAAATGCTTGGTGACTTAGGAAAGGACAGTCCTACTTACTCTGTTCCTTGGAATTGCACCTGTTTTGAATTTCTGGCCTAGGACTTGCCAGGACTTTTACTATTTCACCATAAAAGGGAGAAATACCTGGTTACCATGAGAACCTTTCTGGGTAATTGGTATGCATTCTTGGGTGGGTGGTGGGTAGGTGGGAGAAGTGCTTCTGGTCTCCAGTCCTTCCCTGCAGGGCCATTATGTGGGGGGTGCTGTGGGGTTGAGACTTGGGCCCACCCTCCCCCTTCATCATTGTTCCGTCCATCAAGTGCCAATTTGTGCCTTTTAAAATGTCTCAAGATGCAGTAATTTTTGCTTTACAAAACTGCTATCTTGGGAGGTTGGAAGTGATTTTGTGTATGTAGCTGGGCTTGAGTCTCTGGTGTCAAAGGATGTTAGGTATCGGGAGGGTACCTACCTGCCATCTAGCCAATCCCCTCTTTTTTACAGATTGGGAAACTGAGGCCCAAAATTGGGATGGGAGAAAGGGATGTGAGAAGTCAGAGGGAGCTTGAGTTTTAATCCTGGCTGTTCCTTTCTCTCTGGGTCTAATCAATCAGCAAGCATTTATTAATCACCTACCTACTGGTCCCTGTTTTAAGCTGTGGAGATTCTAAGGGAAACACAACCAACTGGTCTCTGCCCTCAGGGAGTTTCCATTCTACCTTCTGATGATTTTCTCAAGTTGCTTGACTCTTAGTGTGACTGGCCCAAGGTTACCAGAGTGGAGATTTTGAGCTCAGAGAGATGACTCCTTTGTTTTAAAGCTGAAAAAGAAAGCCTGGAATGGGGAATTTCCTTGCCCAAGGTCGTACAAAGTGACAAATACGGGGCCCCAAGGCCAGTGTGAGGACCATGGACAAAGTCCCTCAGTTTCATCCTCTGTGAGATGGGGACCATAGTGGCTCCATGTCCTTGGAGCTCTGTGAATGGTATCCATACGGAATGTTACAGCATTCTAGACACAGGAGGCATCCACAACAGCCCCATTTTACAGAGAAGAAACTGAGGTCTCGCCTAGTCATCACCGGAGGTGGAATTTGCCCCACATCCTCGGACTCTAGAGTTAGATCTTGATGCCAGGTCACACCAATGTGCTGTTTGCTATTTCTTATAGTGGATGAGTTTTCTGGAGTCTGTGTTTGGAGAGAGAAAGAGTACGCGCGTGCGTGCGCGTGTGTGTGTGTGTGTGTGTGTGTGAGTGAGAGCTACTAAGGTGTTGTTAGTAACTGATTCGGATCTGACTTTTCCATCCTGCAGTGTTTTCTGGGACCTTTACTGTGCAGCTCCCGAGAGACGAGATACTTGTGAGCATTCGAGTGAAGCCAAGGCCTTTCACGATTACGTGAGTAACCAGTTTTTAATCCGCGTGATAATTACAGGGTTGGGTAACTCGGACTTCTTGAGGATCCAAAGCAAACACGTGGCCAGCTGGCAGAGGTCTGGCGCTCCCCCCCCTTCTGGGTTTTTCTGCCACCTCCCTCACTCCCCCAAACCTGACAGTGTTCTGCTTTGGGGACTGGTCCATCATCGCTGACATTGTCATCTGCTATCATGGTGGGAACAAGTCTGATTGTGCTCTCAGCTGGGTGAGAGGGTCTCCTTAGAGTGTGCACTGACCCCTGCCCCTGGGTCCTATGGACTTTTGTGGGCAAAACAAGCCTCAGACTTGTGTTTCTGGACATGATAGGGAAGAGGGGAGTGCTCATGGACCGGTCAGCATTGTCCAAGCCAGTTAGTCAGGAGAAAAGGGAGGGCTGTATTGGCTGCTCCCTGGTTGAGGTGCTTGTCTTGGGACATCCTAAGTCATGTGCTTGATAATCCTGTCTCAGAAATAGTGATCTAGAGATGCATTTTTGGGTGCTCTTAGGTCCTTCAAACTGGTCCCTTCCTTGAATGAGGTACTTAAGGACTAAGATCTGACTGAGAGGTTCCCCTTCCCCACAAAAAGTTTCTTGGCATCATTGGTACTAGCTTAAACCTTGATGAGCTGACTGGATAGACTTGGGTTTTCTGTGGCCTTTTTGATGGACGGAGAAGATGTTTTAGGCTTTCCCTCGATTCCTGCTTTCTGTTGAACCTGGAGGTCAGTGGTATTTGAAGGGCATGGAATATGGTAGGTGTTTGTTCTTGGGAGATGGATCCAGAGTGCCTTGGCATGACTTCTTTTCGTCGGCTTTTAGTGAATGGCTGTAGCAGGGAAGACTTGGTGGAGAGGAGAGGGCCATCTTTCCAGTGGCTGCTCTCGCCTTCCCGTCTGCTGGGTCTCCAGGAAGCTAAAGCTGTGGCTGTGGGCAGAGGCATCCAGAGAAAGAGCCAGGGTCCAGTACTGGGGTAGCTCAGACTCTTTCATGGAGAGTCCTTCTGTCTCCAAACAAGACTTTCTGGCGAGTGGTGACAGGCCATTGGTTATGAGCAATGTTCTGGGATGAGATTGGGCCAGGGAGGCATGAGGCTAACTGGGTTGTTCCTTGGAGTGAATTGGAATCTTCTGCTTATTTCTTCTTGGGACAGGCAAGAGAGTGAGTGAAGTCAGTTTTTGGTGGTGAAAAGGCTGGTGTGGGACTGGTCAAACTGGACTGTGGTTCTTTTGGGAAAACCTTGGGTTTATCGGTGATACTGGTTGTTTTGGGCTGTTGTGGCTGGAGAGTGTGAGCAGGGAAAGCCAAGGAGTCTTGGTTGATTAATCTGCCTGAGCTGTTCTCCCACTTGGTTCTGTATTTTGAGTATCTTCTCCTAGACCCTCAAAGTTGGAGGATCTCTGGGTTTGTTGACTTCGAGTCTGTGGTGGTTTCTGAGAACACATCCCAATGAATGTGAGTCTCTTGGTGTAAAAGCAGTCAGTGTCTAGGTACTTTGGATCTGTGTCTAACTTTTGACTAAAAGCATTATGAGACTGGTGGGTAAAGGTGCAAACCTTGTTTGCTGTGTGGTCCCAGCTGTCATACTGAAATAAAATGGCAGCCCAGTGAGTTTGCTAGGTTACAGAATCAGAATGTCAGTCCTGGAGGAGACCTTAAGAGATGTTACAAATGAGGAATGCAAAAGCCCGCATTTCCCAAGCCCGAGTAAGGGGCAGAGAGAACACTCTGCTGTGAAGAGTTCCACTTCCCAGAACTCTGAGTCATTCTCCAGCACAGTTCCCCTTTTGGGCAGTGATGAGGGCCAGAGATAACTGTAGGCCATCCATCGCCTCCATGGTGGGCTTGGCCTCACCACCTCAAGTCAAGCCATCAACATTTACTAACTCCTACTGTGTTGCAAGCACTGGGAATACAAAGAAAGACAAAAGATAAGGGGCAGCTAGGCTCTGGAGTCAGGAGGACCTGAGTTCAAATCTTGTTTCACACACTTGACACTTACTAGCTGTGTGATCCTGGGTAAGTCACTTAACCACCACTTAACTGCCTCATCCCCCCCCCCCCCAAAAAAAAAAGACAAAAGATAGTCCCTGCCCTCAAGGAACTTATAGTCCAATAGAGAAGACAACATACACACAGAATGTAGACAAGATAATTTGGAGATAATCCAAAAAACTGTGTCCCTTACATGGAGGAGATATGTCAGAAATATTTATTGAATGGGTGGAAAAGGCTGGGAAGGAACAAATGAAATACAGTTGGAAGAGGCACTGATTTGGGGGCCAAAGAATAAAGACTGGACTGGTCTGAGGATTTGTGGCGCAGGATGTGGCGACAGGCCAGTGGTGTGGGTAGAAAGGGAGGGGGACTCTTTGAAAGCCAGCCTTGCCCTTGGCTGCTCTCACCATTTCAGGGTCTTGCCATAGTGGACCCCTAACACCCACCATTTCTGAACTAACTCACCAGGAGAGTCTTCCGCAAAATACCACTTTCCTCCTAGTTCAGAGTCCTTCGGGTGCTTCCCTACCATGTCTGTGGGACAGAGCCCCTGAGGCTGTGATTTGGTTCAGCTTGTGGCCTCTGGCTGACCACGGGTTGGCCACAGGAAGAGATTTCCCTCCTGGTCCCCTTTGGGCCACAGGTGCCCTGAGGTCTGTTGCACCTCTAAGGTTGTGGTTCTGTCCCCATCTACGCTATGATACAGAGCCTCCTCTTTCCCCTCCCTTTCCTGTCTCCTCCCTCCACCATCTGAGCTTGGCCTTGGACCGGTCCCCCCTCTCCCTCCTCCTTCCTCCCTGCCCTCCTGATCGGCGTTCAAGGTCCAGCACGAGCCTCCCCGCCACCATGATGCCTTCTCTCTTCCTTGGCCATTCCAGTCCCCATCTCGTTCTGACATCGTCTGTCTGACTCATCTGGCATTTTTCACACAAATGGTTTGTTGTGTCAGTGATCACTCCCCTGTTGTGTGTGTGTGAGTGTGTGAGTCTCACTTTCCCAACCGTGAGCTCCTCAAGGGCCTTGCACCCTAGACGGTTTTCAGTAGAGACTGGCCGATCGTGTAAGCCGTGGTCCGGAGAGAAGCCGCTGACCAGGAAGCAGCTCTGGCACGGAGGGCTGGCCCGGCTGGCACAGAGGGCTGGTCCGGCCCGGCCGGGGTTTCGAAGACTGAATTCCAATAACTAGAACAGTTAACTCACATTAGGCAATTTGCTTCAGCTCACCCAGCAAGTTGGCTAATGTGAGTTCACTGATCTGGTTTCCTCCTCTGTGGAAGAGAATGTAAGATCCTTGAGGGCAGGGAGCCTGTGTGTCCGCCCGCCCTCCATCTCGCCTCCTCCCTCCACCCTGTTTCACCCTCCCCCCGTCGCCGTCTTCCCTTTCCTCCCCCCTCTCCGATCGGCTCCCTCCCAAGTGCCATGACTGGTGCCTTGCTTGCTCAGCATTGGCTCCGGGCAGAAAGCGGTGTGTGGGGGTGTGGTGGAGGCTCTGGTCCGAGTAGGGGAACCTGGGTTCTAGTCCCAGCTCCTGAGGGGTTTGTCACCCTGGCCAGCTTGCTTCCTGACTTGAAACCTCGGCTTTCCTCCCTCTGTGAGGGGCCAGGCTGGACGAGGCTCCGTTGAGGTCCCCGGCGATGCCCAGGCAGGTCTGAGTTGGTGTTATAGGAAAACTGACAGGCAGAGAAGGTCCCTTGACCTTGTCTGACTCCTTGACCCCTCATTGGGATGGCTGGCATTATTCTCGTCATCACTGTTGCTATTGTCCAACGTTAGAAGCCCAGGAGCTGCGTCCCACAGTGATGCAGGGGTTGCACTAGTGAGAGAGCCCTGGCTCTGCCCCTTCTCACTAGGTGGCCAGAAATCTCTTTCTGGGCCTCAGTTTCCCTCTTTGTAAAAAGAAGGAGCTGGGCAGGATGACCACTAACGATACTTGGTGTCATTCTGGCACGTCCATAACAGAAGGGACTTGGTTCAGGAGAAGAGGCTCAGGCCCATTTGGCTTCGGATCTCCCTCTCAGGTTCCCTACAGGGTTTGCAGAGTGGA
Source organism: Pseudochirops corinnae (assembly GCA_028646515.1). Classification (NCBI taxonomy): domain Eukaryota; kingdom Metazoa; phylum Chordata; class Mammalia; order Diprotodontia; family Pseudocheiridae; genus Pseudochirops; species Pseudochirops corinnae. The sequence goes on along the minus strand of CM053586.1, from coordinate 343,719,930 downwards.
TCTGGCAGCTGGTGTGACCTGTCCAGGGTCGTTTTGTTGCTGCCGTCCACTGAGAGAACAGTGAGAGTAGACTCCGCTCCTGGTCACAATAAAGAATGGACTTGGGACATTGAATGAAGAGCAGTCTTTTCTCTTGTCTGCTCACCGCTAAAATGAAGGGGGTTGGACCTTGATTCCTCAGGCAGGTCTGAGGCTGCTCCTGCCATCTCGAAGGCAGTGGAGGGGCCCAGATGTGGGAGGGCCTCCGCTCAGATCCCCTTCTGGTCCTTAGTGGCTGTGTGACCTTGGACACAGACCAAATCAGATGCCTCTGGATTCCCTTCTGGTTGACAGCCTGAGTGGGTGGCTCTCTGGGCCTCAGTTTCCTCATCAGTAAAATGTGCTAAGTGGATGTTTTGCCAGGTGGGATCCCAGTTGGCAGAACTGGGTGGAGGAGGAGGGAGGGGAAGAGCTGGCAGGATAGAAGGGACAGTTAGAGGAGTGGGTTGATGTGGCCCCGTGTCCAGGGGCTGGAGGGAGGGGCAGGTTGAGCCCTTGCAGGCCCTCACTGGCACCTCTTGTTGATTTAATTTAATTTTTTAAAAACTTTTGAGTCTGGTGGAAAAAAGCCCCCAAACATGCACTTTCTGTTGCATTTCTCTCCCTGGTCTCCTGCAAGCTGGCTTGTTTATCCCAAGGCTGCCAGACTTCTTGAACTGTGGCTAATTAGCGTTAAAAGCCTAGCCAGCATCTGAAATCGCCAGTGCCCAGGCCGTGTGGTTCACTCAGTAGGTTTCAAGTGGAGACAAGACCCCAAATTGTGATCACTTTTGCCCAAACCCAAACAAGCCCGTCTTGGCAAAGGGTCACTTGGCCTTCCAGGCCAGCAGCAGCAGCGTGGAGTGGGGCTCGGCCCTCCCTTCCATCTGATGAATACCATCTTTGTTAGCTAATCACTTGCAGACTTGGCCGGAGCCACTCCCTGGGCACTGTGTGCCCACGGGCACACGGCTCTTTTAGGCAATGGATGTGTTCCTAACATGAGTGTTGGGGCGAAGGGAGACAGCAGATTCTGACAGGGCCACAACCAAGGTGGAAACCCGGTGATACTGGGGGAGGTAGTGAGTTCCCTGTGGCTGGGGGTACATGAGCAGGAGTAGAGAATGTTGTTGCTTACAGTTATGCTAAACCAGGTGGCCCCTGCTCTCTGGAGCTTAGGACTCTGGGGAATTCTTACAGTGGCCCACAGGTTTGTGGGTGAGCTTTTATTTTTTTAGGGGCTGATAACGGGGGTGGTGTACGTATGGACAAACAGCATACCTTAATGAGGACTTATGTCCCTTAAGAAAACAAGTTAGCCCAAGCCACAGCCTCCTAGTAACTATAGAAAAATCAAATCTTTATTGCTCCGTAATAATTCTAAAACAATGGCTCCAGTACAGGAGCTGATTCTTTAGAGTTCCCTGCTACCTGTGGCTTAAAGCTGATGTAAGACAGACCCAGGTGGGTAAGTCTTTGTAACTTGGGGGAAGGAAGCCAAGTTTCCACTGTGCTGTGGAGCAGAAAGAGGCCAGGAATTGAAATCAGAGGGCCTGGATTCAAGTCATGACTTTATTCTTAGTAGTCAGTCACCCCAGGACAAGTCCCTTCATCTGTAAGATGAGGCAGTTGGACTATGCGGCTTCTGGGGCCCCTTCCTAGCCCTAAATCAATGAACCTGGGATCTCTGTGGGCCTCACTATCCCCAAGTGGAATCATGACCACTTTAATCTGTGTAAGGAAGGGTCCCAAACCCAGGTGTGTCAGAGAAACAAAGTTGGAACCAGCCCCGTAGATGGGCATCCCCTCAGGGTGTGGGGGCCTCTTCTGGTCCTCCTGGGGCCCTAGTAAAGTCACCACCAGGCTCTGTGTGGGTTTGTGTGCAGAAAGGCCTCCTCGTCTTGGGAATCCTGCCCTGCTCCACCCTGCCCCACCCTACCCCGCCCCGAGCTGTTCTGCCCTCTGTCACACAGGGCTTCATTTCTCCAATAATTTCCTGTCTGTCCATCCCCAGCATGCATTGATGGTGGTGCTTCTAACTCGGCTTTGCAGTTTACAAAGAGCTTTTCCTTCAACTGACACCTGTAGAGAAGGGTCACTGGTCACTTCCCCATTTTACAGATGAGAACTCCAGAGTCCAGTAGAATGTAAGCTTGTCAAGAGAGAAACAATCCGCGTCTCTCTAGCAGTTTGAGGTTGACAGGGCCCTTTGTAACAGCTCTAGGTTTCTTCATCTGTAAAATGTGGTCCCTTCCCCCTGCCCCCTAACTTGATAAATGGTGGTTGAATTGAAAGGGCAGATGAATTCTCCAAGGTCACACAGAGAATTTGTTTTAGTAAAGTGGAGCCTCCTAAAGTCAGGCCCAGAGTCTCTTCCTGTTCCATTTGAGAGGGCCAGGAATGGGGGATGGCTGAGGAAGTCCACCGTTAAGGAGCTGGAAAGAGACGGAGGAGCTAGGAGGGGAGAGAGGGAGGGTCGTTGAGGGGGTCATGATGAATCAGACCCCAGAGGGTGGCGCATTTGGTGATTAGGAAGAGGTGGCCGTTGGTGGGCCTTGGAGATAGCACTCTCATTGGAGAGGTGTGGGGGGTGTGGAATGGAATCTATCACCCAAGTTGATGTATTAAGGTCCTACTGAGTACCGGTGAGAAGGGGGGCGGGAAGGGAGAAGTCATGAGCCGGAAGCAGCAGCAGCAGGCTTAGGATGCTTTGTCCAGAAGGGGAGGAGAGAGATGGGAGAGGCAGAGGGTACTCCAGAGAGGCTGCTCTGGGATCCAGGACCACGGGTTGGCCAACAGGGGAAGGAGCCAGTGGGAAAAGGAAGGGGCTCTGGGTAGGGTCTGGGGCAAATCCTAATGGGCTAATCATCAGTGCTTACAGGAATTTTAAAAAATCCAAACGATTTATTTCTTGCAGTGGGTTTTTTTCCCTTTAAATAAAGGGATTCTTCCTGTCCTAGGGAGGCAGTGTTGAACAGTGGAAAGAACACTGGAGTTGTGGTTGGAGGACCTGAGTTCAAATCCCACCTGCATCCTCTGTACCTGATGGCTTAATTTCCTTGGCTGTACCACAAGGGAAGTGGGACACACTGCTCTCTGAGGTCCCATCAAAGGAGTGTTTGTTTGGCGCCTTCTTCCAGGCCTAGCAGTGTGCTAAATTCCAGCTCATTGGTGAGACTCGTGCCCCTGGAGAGCAGGGGAATTTGTTCATTCAGCCACCTTTGATTAAGAGGCCGGTGGGGAGGCCAGGTCACCGAATCCAAGGTTCTTCTTAGGGAGAAGGAAGGCTTGGGGCCCGCCCCTGGCACGACTGAGCCTGGGGCTGGGGATGGACACCAGGCAGAACCAGCCCCTGACCTTCTTTTGGGGAGGGGGTTGGGGGCAGTATTCGTACTCCTCCCCCCTCCCCGAAAAGCACCTAGCTTCCGAGGGGCCCCTCTCTGCTCCGTCTTAGCACTGGGTAAAGGGCCATTTGAATGATTGGATATTGAGCCGCCACCCTGACCCTGATCTTTAGTCTGGCTGCCTTGGGCCGGTCACTCTCTGGGCCTCCCCTCAGCCTGGGGGAGCTCCCTGAGGGCAGCTTTTTTTTTTTTAATCTCGGTCTCCCCGGGACCTAGAGCCTAGCTTGGGGCCCAGCATTCTCATTGAGTGACAGATCTGCTGACCTCCCATCTGTCCACATTGTGTGAGTCTGGGGTGTTGCTTCACTTTTCACTTTCAGGATTACTCCCACGGCCTGCATGGATGGGGGCCCTTGGGACCCCCGCAAGCCTTCTTGAATGAATGAATGAATGAACTCTGTGTGTGTTGGGCCCTCCTCAGAGGGGAATGGGGTGGGGAGGCCTCTCTGCCCTCCCAGACTGTGTAGGCGGGTGCTATAAATGAACTTTTTCTCAGATTTCCTTTAAAACCCCGGGCTTTACTGGGTTCACGTGTACTTTCCCTTACGCACACTCGGGGCTGAGTTCAGCTTTGCTTCGGCAGGTTCTAGTAGAAGAGCCCAGTTTGGTCAGTGGGTCGAGGTGTGCCCGGCTTCCTCAGGCCGCTGGGCCCTGTCTCATCCGAGTTCCCGGTCTTGGCAATGGGCAGGCATGTGCCTCTGACTTCTTGCCTGCTTCAGCCAGTAAGCATTTATCAAGCGCCTACTGTGTTGTAGGCCTGGAGATAAGAGACTAAACACACAGTGTCATAACCTGCTGTCCTGGGCTTCTGTTCCCCAGCATCCTATCATCCAATCCACAAGCTTTATTAAGCCTTTACCTTGTTCTGGGCCTGGGGCTACAGAGATGGCTGCTGACCTTACCTATTACACATACAAAATACATTTAAGGTAATGGGGAGGGGAGGCTTCATGTGGCAGTGGAGCTTGACCTGAGGGGTTTGCCAGCAGGGAGGGATGCTGGAAGTGGAAGGTGAGGAGGGAGTGCAGTCCCAGCAGGGGGCACAACCTCTGCAAAGGCACGGAGGTGGGAGTTGTAGAGTTGAGCTTTGACCAAAGATATGGCCCGAAGCTGGATGACCTCACGCAAAGCTGGGGTGTGAAGCAGGAGCTAGCTAATAGACTCTCCCCTGGTGTTTCCAGGAAACAGGGCAGGTGGCCAGTGACTCTGAAAATGAATTAATGTTTAATTGGGATGAACTGTGGCTGCTGGCCGGCTGGGAGCTTCCAGTCCATGCGGAGTGTGATGGGGACAGAGGCAGGAGAGCCGCTGGCATATTTGAGAAAGAACAGACTTCCCTGGGGGATTTTTCATGGGGGAGATGGTTCTGAGGCGAGGGTGCAGGAAGGAGCTGAGTGTTAGCCGAGGGGCCTCAATGTCAGCCGGGGGAGTTTGGGTTTGTGTCTGGGAGGGCAGGGTCCTAGGACTGGAGGTGTGCGGCCAGGAGTGGCTGCCTGAACACCTGTGGGCCTGGCACTGCCCTTAGGGGTGGGGGGACTGGCGCTCACTCCCCCAACCCTCAGGAAGTTCAAGACTTCCTACAGAGGATTATTGTACCTGGTATCTCGCCGGCTCCTCAGCAGGGTTTCCATTTGCTAGCTAAGACTGTCTTCCCAGTTATACAGCTGGGGAAACTGAGGCTGAGAGGTCCAGCTTTCATCTAGCTAACCAGCTAACAGAATTGTGGGATTTTTGAGCTCGTCTCTTTTATTTTGTTTTTCTAAAAAAGCAAAACTCTGCCTTCTTTCCCTCCTCCCTCCACTCCCTCCCCAACCCCCATGGAGAAAGCAAGAAAAAACCACTCTAATGTCCTCGATGTATATAGTGAAGCAAAACCAATCCCCACCTGGGCCAGGCTGGAAAAGAAAAGGCTCAATGTGCCCCAGACCGAGCTGAAGGGCTGTGGGGCCTGGCTCAGCCAGTACCGAGTTCTAGGCTGTTGATCTGGTTTTCAGACAAACAAACAACAAGACAGGCTGTTTTCCATTGTTGTGGTCAGGTGTGGGGTGCGCCCGTGGCCCCCACTGCTGATTTTTCTCTCTAGGGGGTTGCCTTTCTGCTGGCAGCCTCCAGGCTGTTTGGGGCAGGCTGGGCAGGCCCGGCTTCCTGTTTCTGCTGCCAGGGAGGGAGGTGGAAGCTCCAGCCTGAGACCCCAGACCTGGCCCCAGGGTCCCTGCTGCGCCTGCTGTCCCAGCACGGGTCTGTCTGTCTGTCTTCTCGCCCCTGTGTCTTTCCTCTTGCTTTTCTCCTTTCACTCCCACCTCACTCCTTTTCTCTCCCTTCTGACTCTCTTTCTGTCTCTGTTTTCTGCTTGTCTCTTGAAGGCTTCTGTGGGCTGGCCCCCTCGGATGTAGGCTGGCTGCTCTGCCCCGCACTGGTGGCAGGCTCTGTGGGGGTTCACCTTGGCCCGTTGGATCTGGGGGAGTGGCCTTGGCCGGGCTCCCACCTTAGCGTGCTGGATCCAGGGGAGTAGCTTTGTACCCCTGCTCCACCCTACCCTTATCACTGGCTCTGTGGGGGCTCTCCCAAGCCGGGGGAGCTGCGATGGGAATTTTACAACATGACAGGGAATTTCAGCCGCAGAGCTCTCTCCGAATTGGCCAATTGATGATCACACTTGAGCGTTTCCATGTCGGGGAAGCCAATACAATTTGAGTTAGCTGTGATGGCTGCCAGTTTAAATACCGCAGTGAATTTCTGTCAAATGGCTAATATGGAGGAGGGGGATTTTCTGAAAACTTGATCATCGGAACAACTCCACTCAGTTTTGACCTCGAGCTATGGAAAATGAACTTAAATCTAGTGCAGTGTCGCTTGCTGCCTTCCGAGGCGACCGTTACTCTGTGTTCCTCTGTTCTCTGGAGTGCTGAGGGGCTGGTTAGGGTGGTCCTGGTCAGAGTCAGAGCCTCGGGACAGGGAGCCAGACTAGGGGGGGCTGTCTGCCTGAAGCTGGCTCACATCCCAGGGGCATGAGGAGCAGCTTCCCAAGGTAGAAGAGGAGGAAGTGGGTGGCCTGGGGGTCACATGCCTGGCTGGAGGAAATGCCGCTGGGCTCCAGAAGCCCAGATTGGGGGGAGGTTGCAAAGGAGGCCCAGTCCAGAAAATGCTCCTCGTGCTTAGAGGGTCCCTGGGTTCTTTGAGCACAGGATGTTCAAGGTACCCCATGCATGCAGCTTTGGCCGGGATAGGGAACAGAGGGCTGGCTTCTGGTCCCAGATCCCAGTGACTTCTCCGCTGAGCCTCAGTTTACTTGTCATGAAACAAGCAGGGAGTTGGGCGAAATGTTCTTCCTGCCATGTTCTTTGTGTTGGGGTTCCTCCTCCAGCCCCCCACACCGCACAGGGTCGCAGTGAGGTGATCCCAGTAGAAAGGGTGCCTGAAACCCAGAGGGGCCGAGTGGCGGTGATGATGATGATGGTGTGGATAGTAGTGACCGCTTCTGAGCACTCTGGGAAAACAGCCCGTGTGATCTTCAAGAGAGGCAGTGGAAGAGGGGGTTCTGGGTTTGAATCCTGGCCCGACGTCAATCACTACCCCAATTACCCATTAAAAGATTGTTGGATCTGGAGTTTAGAGCTGGGTGGGGGATCTTGAGGAGACCCAGGCCAGGAGAGTTTGTGTGACTTGCTCAGAATCCCACAGTTAGTCAGTTTCCAAGGCTGGATTTGAACTCAGCTCTTGACTCCCAAGACCAGCGCTCAATTCTCTCCCCACTGCGGTGGCAGCTCTTCTTCCCTGTCTTTGAACTCTACTTTATTCATTGTATGGTGAAGGTGGCGGTCCTCCTGGGGCAGGGAGGGGGTTTGTTGGCATGAAACAGCTTGGTGACCTTGGAAGAGCCGGGGAAACATGTTACCGTCCGGGCTCCCCCTCGGAGAGAATGGGACCATGTATGGCTCCAGTGCTTTTTGCATGTAGGGGTGTGCTTAGCCCACCTCAGTGAGGGAACCAGGTCTTGCTCTTTGAAAAGAGAAGGAAAAGCCCGGGCCTCCTGAAGGGAGCAGCATTGAGTTTGTGTCCCTCACGCTTTCTTCCTGCGCTGACAGGCCTGTGGCCCTGCAGCCGCCGGTGGGGGCTCACAGAGTTGGGAAGCCTTTGCAGGGAGTGCTGGGGGCCTTTCCAGGAAAGCTCCTTCAGGTACCCAGTGGCAGTGACAGAGAAACTCTTGGAGACTCTCTGCGTTCCTTGAGCCGCTTATTGATGACAAGCAGAGAGAGGCCTGCCACGGAGGTCATGGTGGGAGCTGTTTGCTGGAGTCTTTGCAATGAGAATCCTAAATATTTATCCTGTTCTGTCCCTAATGAAAACAAATTGTCAACAGTTGTTCAGTAACTGACTAAATTAAAATCTGTAATTAGTCAATTAGATTAAAGAGTTGGCACAACCTGATTGTATCATGCTGGTTAGGTTATTAAGAGAAAGGGTGTGATTTTTAATTACTGAATGCTAATTTTGACAGTTTCAAATAGAAACAGACGTGTGGGTTTTTTCTCCCTTTCCCCCTTCAGTTCCCCTAATTCTGAATGGTTGGGAAAGTCGGAGAAATATGTAAATTCAGTTTCATGGAAAAAAAATCTTCCAAAATTTAAATTCTTCTCTAGGGGAGATATTTTAGCCCAAAAAAGTAGAAATGGGAGTGGGGGGGGGGGGGGATTAGTGACAGTGATTGTGTGGAGGACAGTTCCTGGAACACGCCTGCTGCGTCCTGGGAGTGCTTGACTTCGAGCTTCAGAAAGAGATCGCAGAGTTGGAGCGGGGAAGGGCCTTGAGTGACCACCTCATCCAGCCCGTGGCCTTGAGTGCCACAGCTGAGATCTGAACTCAGGTCCTGTGACCCCCAATTCCAGTGATCCTGCCTAGATTTGAGTCACTTTGTAAATGGACAGAATTTCTTAAGTCCCTGTTACTGAGTGCCTAGCCCGGTGTTGGGTGATTTGGGCTGGGCAAATGGGAGAGCAGGGCTGCTGGTGAGAATCCTGCCCTCAGCTGGGTGCTTTTAAATTACAAGGTACTCTATGTATTTGAAAAGAATATTATTATGGGTATGTGGGGTGGGGTATCAGCCTCCAGGAAGGCCTGGAGTTTGAAAATGTCAGAGCTGGGAGGGCCTGAGAACAGGGGATGTCAGGGCTGGGAGGGCCTGAGAACAGGGGATGTCAGGGCTGGGAGGGCCTGAGAACAGGGGATGTCAGGGCTGGGAGGGCCTGAGAACAGGGGATGTCAGGGCTGGGAGGGCCTTAGAACAGGGGATGTCAGGGCTGGGAGGGGCCTGAGAACAGGGGATGTCAGGGCTGGGAGGGGCCTGAGAACAGGGGATGTCAGGGCTGGGAGGGCCTGAGAACAGGGGATGTCAGGGCTGGGAGGGCCTGAGAACCGAGAGGGCCCGAGCTTCAAGAGAGTTTTCACCCCAGAATGGAAGAGCAGATGCACTGGTTTCTTCTGACTTCTTGACTGTCAGTGAAAGGCTGCTAGGCCTGGGAGGTGCTTGTGGATGGCCTCTAGGCCTAGGTTTCCCAAACTGATTTGGGCAGGGCTCCCTTTTGAGACTTGAGATGTGCTGATGGAGTTAGAAATGCTCACCCTCTGGGTGTCTTTAGCTGTGGAACTGCCTCTCACTAATAAAGGGTAGGCTAGGGAAATTTGGAGGAAAATGGGAAGGAGTAAAAGCTAAATTCTTTTTTTTTTTTGCTTTTTTTTTGGAGGGGGGAAGGTAGGGCAGTTGGGGCTAAGTGACTTGCCCAAGGTCACACAGCTAGTTTTTTGTGTTAACTGTCTGAGGTTGGATTTGAACTCAGGTCTTCTTGACTCCAGGGCCGGTGCTCTATTCACTGTGCCACCTACCCACCCCAAAAGCTAAATTCTTGCTAGAAAATTGTTGCAGAATATTTTTAAAGTTTTTCACTGCCTTGACATCCTTTTTTACAAATTTTTATTCTGAAATTCACACACACACACACACACACACACACACACACACACCCCATGGACATTTTCATATATACACAATAGAAAAATAAATGGGCTTACAACATGAAACTGCATATCTTTCACTCTCATTCCCAAACATCTCTTTCCCCAATAAGCCATTCCTTGGAACAAAGCATTCTTTTAAAGGGGGAGGGTGGAATGGGAAGCATCTCAGGCTAATCTGGCTGCCAACCCTCCATGTTAGTGTTCCGCACCCATAGGCCCCCACCTCTTCAAAGAAGGGAGGCCCGATGCCTTATTTTCTTTTTTCAGGCTCGAGCTTGCTTATACTGAGACAAGTTTCCGGGTTCTTTTATGGCAGATTTTTGATAGACTCATCACTTTACGTTTTATTAAAAACTTTTAAATGACAAAGTCAGTGAAACATATTGACAGTTAATTTTTCTCAGTAGCATTTTCGGTTCTTTGGTTGTGGGGTTTCGAGCTGTGATTTCCAACAGCTTGTTCACGCTCTTGGTGTGGTCTGTCTGCTTCTCCGTGATTGTCTCCTGTAATATGCTGGAGGGAAATCACCTAACAAATGGTGAGGGTTTCTCGTAGGATCCTCCCTTCTCCCCCCTTTGGGATCCAGAATTCTGCTGAATCCAGTTGGGGAAGCACTTGACATAGCCCCTGTTAAGTTTCCACGAAGGCCCAGAGAGATCCCATGGAGGCCCATCTTGCTAAAACTATATCCATGCAGTGAAAAATCCAGAGAGTTGGGGATACCGAGGCACTGGTTTTACCCATAGACTTGGGAATATCATGGTGGGTGGATTGTCAGGGGGGACCCACCTTTGGGAAGACCTAGGAAGCCAGGTGGAGAAAGGGTCTAGATTAGGCCAGGGGGGCAGCCCCCACCACTGTGGACGTCCGGATCCGTGTGAATCTCCCTGTGAGGGAGGGGCCCTGCAGAGTTGTGGGGGACAGCCCTGTCCCTGGGCCTATGGCCTCCGCTCTCCAAACATCAGCTTTCTCATGTAAACTGGACATAATCATAAATTGTACCCCCACAACTCGTATGCTCTGCATCCCCCTATCGGCATCGGTGCTGTTAGAGGAGGCTTCCGGTCTTGTGGGAGGCATGGGCATCCAAAGTAGCAGAGCATGATTGTTAGAAGGGGTGGCCGTGGTCCCCGAGACCATGAGCAGAACTGCAGTAGCCTTCATCCCGACTTCTCCAGGTCTGTGACTGGGGGGACCTCAGAGTCTGTCTCAGCCCATTTTACAGAAGGGGAAAGTGAGGTCTAGGGGGAGTTTAAATGGCTTTCCTAAGGTAGAGGAGATATCTATAAAGTGCTTGGTATACAGTGGGCACTTAATAAATGCTCCTTCCCCTCCCCTTTGCAGTATCAGTGGGGTTCTTTCTACTTCCTGGTTCTTTTTCCTCTTCCTCCTGACCTCAGTTTCCCTATTTGTGAAATGAAGAGGTTGGTCGCTGAAGCTCCATCCAGTGCTCAGTCTCCAGTGATAGTAATAGCGCTTTCGAGGTGGTACTTGGAGGGAGCTGCTGTGATTGTACCCATTTCACAGATGCTCCATCTCCACATGGAGAAGCCCGCCCCACTTACACAGCTAGGGTCTGTGGTGGCATTTGAACCCACACCCTCAGTCTCGAGTCCAGTGCCTCACCCTTTCTTGGGGGGCCACATAAAGGTCAGACTTGTAGAGAAGCACAGAATGGGGGTTGGGGTTGGTGGGGGGACCTTCCAGGAGAGCACGTGCGCGTTGAGAACTGGTCCCGGCCAGGAAGGAAGCAGGCACAGGCGGCTGCTGTTTCTTCTTCCTGACACACACCTCCCACCACGTGTCCACTGACCACCCAGCAGGCAGGGCGGCCTCGACGTCCAGGGGCAGCCTGGGCCAGAGCCCTCTGTCCCTGCTGTTCAGCAGTCCTGACCTTTCAGTAGGTGTGTGAATTTTCAAATTCACTTCCCAGGAGTGAGAGAAAGCCAGACCCCTTTTAGTGGACAGGGGTGGGACAAGATCTCTGCGGGGGACCCAGGAGCTGAGTTCGAGGCTTGCCCCCGGGGGGGGGTGCCCTTACTGTAAAACAGGGGGAGGAAATGAGACTTAGCTTGGAGAAGGCCCTGGGTTCAGGTCCCCCCTTCCACTTATCAGCCGTGTGACCTTGGACAAGTCCCTTACGCTCTGGGCATTCATGTGTAAAAGTAGGCCATTGGACTGAGAACCTCTGGGGTCCCTTCTAGCCCCAAATCTGCTTCCACGAGTAGATGGCTCTGAAGGCCTCTTCCTCCAGCCGGTGCTACCTGAAACTCGGGGCTTGGCTCACAGCGAGAGGAGCCTTGAAGAGCATCCGTCCCCTCCGGCTTACATGGGGAGCGGGAGCCCTGACAAGTGAGCCGCCCTTGATGTAGGGCTCACTCCTTGTAAGGCTCCTTGGATCTTCGATTGAGCTGGAAAGGAAACCTTAGACCAGTGGTTCTCAACCTTCCTGATGTCGCTACCCTTTAATGTTTGTACGTGGGCGGAGCAGTGTCTCCTAAGACCATGGGCAATATGTGTTTTTCCATGGTCTTAGGCAACCCTCAATGGGGTCACGACCCACAGGTTGAGAACTGCTGCCTTAGACCATTTTCCAGAGTAGAAGACTGAGGTCCAGAGGGGCTCAGTGACTTCCCCCGAGTCACACTGGCGGGCCTTCACGTCCTGCGCTTCCCCTACTACCTGTCTCTGGCCCATTCTGGACAGATTCTGGATGCTCGGAGCTGGGAGACCCCCACAGATCACCTCATTTCCAGTCTCCTCCCTCCTCCCCATCCCCCACTGGACCGATGGGGGAGAACCAGCACCCCGATAGTCAGAAGACACACTCACAGAATCAAACAAGGGAGTTAGGAAGGGCCAGAGGGCGCTAGCTGGGTAGAGGAGGCCTCAGTTTCCCTGCCTGTCAGATGAGTGGCTCGGACCATCACGGGAGACCTTTTACATTTTGGAAGGAAGGGAGAAAGGAATGAGCGTTTCCCGTGGTACCTGCTGTGTGCCCGGCCCTGTGCTAAGCTCTCCACAAATACCGCCTCCTTTTGAAGCCCCCTGGTGCGGGGCTTCTTCCGAAACTCTGCTTGTTCTGCATCCGGTCTTTCTCCCGGCGGTTTTTCATCGCTCGCTCCTGTCCTGCCTCATTCCAAGCTAATCCCCCCCTCACCCTCCGCCCCAGCCCTGGCTCTTGTATCCGGTGTAGCCCCCAGCCCCACCCTGAGTCTTTGTGTGTAGACAGGGTTCCATGAGCTGAGTGTGGCTAGACAGGGTTCCATGAGCTGAGTGTGGCTTTCCGTCCTGCCCACCCACTCAAGTGGTGGTTTGTTTTTAAATTTATCTTTATCATTTCCCAAAGAAAATAAATTAAAAGGACCATGTGTGTTGACTCTTTAATCTTCAGATCAGGGAATATTTTTCCCCCGAGTTTTTCTAGGCCCTTAAGAATGCAAGTGAGAAGGGCCAGGGCCGGGGCGGGGGGGAGTCCAAATTGTTTGCATCTAAGGCCCAGCGGACCCAGCCAGGTGCCCAGTGGCCGCCCCACCCCTTTCCTGTGAGTCAGCGGGTTTATCCTGGTATATCCTGCTTCCTCAGCCTCCAGTGAAGGCCGGGGTCACGTGGGTGAGTCCCCTGTGTGGGGGCCTTCTCAGGAAGGATGTGGTGCCCACCGCGTCTGGCAGCAGCGGCCCTGCCAGTTTGGGGGTGCCCAGGCTTGCTTTCTCTCCGTTCTGAACAGAGCCACCGGCTGATGGGAACGAGCCGGCTTGCTGGGTGCCCGTCCAAAGCCAATTTTGGAGATCATTAATTTAATGTGCTTTGGCAAGCAGTTTTCTGGGTCAGTGTCCAGGCTGGCTCTCGAGAACTGGGTGGGAGATGTTGTTTGAGAGGCTTGGTTTGGGGAGGGAGAGGATGAAGAGGGAGGGAATGGGGTGGCAGGGAGGAGGAGGAGGAGTGTCCAGCAGTCAACCCTCCTACCCTGGGCGTCGGAGAGAAAGAGTGTGTGTGTGTCTGTGTGTGAGTGTGTCTGTGTGTGTGTGTGTGTGTGAGTGTGTGTGTGTGTGTGTCTGTGTGTGTGTGTGTGTCTGTGTGTGTCTATGTGTGGGTGTGCGTGAGTGTGTGTGCGTGGGTGTGTATGTGTGTGTGTGTGTGTGTCTGTGTGTGAGTGTGCGTGTGTATGTGGGTGTGCGTGAGTGTGTGTGCGTGGGTGTGTATGTGTGTGTGAGTGTGTGTGTGAGTGTGTGAGTGTGTGTGTATGTGTGTGTGTCTATGTGTGGGTGTGCGTGAGTGTGTGTGCGTGGGTGTGTGTGTGTGTGAGTGTGTCTGTGTGT
>CM053586.1:343680513-343706077 GCA_028646515.1 Pseudochirops corinnae | reverse complement strand
ATGTGTGTGTGTCTATGTGTGGGTGTGCGTGAGTGTGTGTGCGTGGGTGTGTGTGTGTGAGTGTGCGTGTGAGTGTGTGTGTGTGCATGTGTGTGAGTGTGAGTGAGTGTGTGTGTGTGTGTGTGTGTGTGTGTGTGTGTGTGTGTGAGAGTGTGGTGGGCCTCCACAGCTGCCTGGGCCTCTGGCGAGTGTTCGTGACGTGGCTTCCCTGCTCTGGGAGGCAGGAGCCCCGGCACATTGTCAGCCTCTAGTAGGAAGGGACCAGGCCCTTTTCTCCTCTTTACAGTTCCCAACACATACTAGGTGCTTAAATGCTCTATGAGTTGGCTTAAGATAAAGAGTACCTTGGAAATTGGGGTTCTCTCCTTTTTCTGTGCTCCGGACCCCTTTATTTTTAAATGTATAAAATAAAACAGGATTGTACAGGCAGCCGACTGTGTGGAAACATAGTTCTCAGAGTATTTTTTGAGACAGGTTGGGGATTCTGGGGTAAGCTCCGCACCCCAAGGGATGGGTATGAGCCCCTTTGGGCATCTTAAAAGAGGGGGGGCAGCGAGTTTTCTGAGGAGGAGGAGAGCTGGGCCCAGAACCAGGCCTCTTCAGGACTTCCTTTGGGCAACAGCCAAGGAGAGGATCTTGTCCTGGCCAGCCTGGCTCTAGGTGGTGCCTAATAGATGCTTATAGGATCGCAGACTCTCAGCATCGGCAGGGACCAGCCACACGCCCAACAAGTTTTGGGCATCAGGCCTTGGCTACCTCCAAGAGTAGTCTAGTCTGCTTTTCTGGACAGAAGACTTAAATCTGCAGCCTTGCCTGCCTGCTCTCCTAGCTCTGCGACCTCCCACGGTGGCAGTCCTGGTCTTCCCTTCTCCATCCTGCCTGTCCCCCCTGGCCACTCCCCGTTTTGTTCCTCATCTCCCCAGAATGCTCAACCTCAGTGCTACAGACGCATCTGTAAGGAGCCAGGGACTGCCGGGTCGCGTCTCCTTCCTCATTCTGTGACCTCTGTGTTTTTATGAACGAAGATTTTGGCCACGTGGCCCTCGACTTGTGGGCCATTGATACCCCTAGAGCTTCTTCTAGCCCTCCCTACTTTTCCCTGTTAACTTCTTCTTCCTGGACTTGCCCCTCTGTGCTGACCCCCCTGCGCCCACTTTGGGTATAGGGCACACCACTAGTGTGGTGTGGAGGTGGACCTGGGGAGGAAGAGGAGGTGGGAGCTCACTGGTTTGTGGGAGCTCCGGAGACTTGGCGGGTGGGGTGTCTGCTTGGCTCCGGAGCGGTCATGTCTGTCACTGGCTGACACGAGAGGAGTTCTCTGAGCTCCCAGTAAATAAATCTGTGTGTTCAGATCCATCCTGGGGAGGCCAGCCATGGGGGGGCTGATGGTGGAGCTCAGTGCTTGTGGACAGAAGTTGGGGGAGACCTGCACATGTTCCTCCAACAAAGATGCAAACAGGTATGTACGTGTGTGAAAAGTCATGTAAATGGGGAGCGCAGCCCCCAACCTGCTAACCTCTCCTTTATTCCATCCTCCCCTCACCCCTTTCACTTGGGGCCCCTTCCATCCACTCACAAGTGAAATGTAACTAGAGCCAGATGGGACAGGACGGGCCTGGCCTGGCCTGGCCTCAGGAAACGGAAATAGGGGGGCCCAGCCTGCAGGCTGTGGGCTTGCACTCTTACCCATAGTCCCCTCTCTCCCCCGCGCCCCTGGGGGACAAACCCCCCCTCTAGGGCTTTGTGAGGATTGGGATGGGGGTCCTAGAGGCAGAGAAAGCCCCCCACCCAAGTCACTTCTGAGGGGAAGGGGGCCCTGCTCACTAGAGACCGGCTGGTGGGGGCACCTGGAGCTTGGCTCCCTGGGCCTTGTCCAGCGCGGGGCCCGCCCCCCTTGTAGTGTTTGCACACTCAGGGTCCAAGCCAGCCTCTTGCCCCCAGTACAGGCAGTGTGAGCCCTTTGCGGGCAAAGGGACTGTTGCCTTTCCTGGTTCTCCCCAGCACGTTCCCTGGCTCATTCAGTGGGGGGTTGAGCCAGCATTGGTCTGGTCCCTGCAGCGCCAGGGGGCCCCTTCTTGCTTCATAGGTGTTACTCATTAGTGATTAGAAGCCAGCCCCTGGTTCCCAAGCTTGTGCCCCAGCCTCTGCCCCTCCCCACCTGCTTCATAGGTGATGAGGCATAACTCGCCTTTGGCTCCTTGGGTTGGGAGAGGCCTAGGATGGAGCCCCAAAGCAAAATGCACAGACCTCCTGGAGTCTGGACCTGAATTCGAATCTTACCCTTCTGATTTCTGTCAAGGCACTTACCCTTCTGCCCTGCCTTAGTTTCCTCGTTCGTAAAAGGAGGGGCTTAGTCTGGATGTGCCCCCTCCCCCAAGCCAGTGCTGGCCAAAGAGCGCCCCCCCCCCCCCCCCCCCGGCTGCTTGTGCCCAGGGTCCTGGTGCCACCATCGCAGGGAAGTGGAGCTGTAATCCAGGCTGAGTTATGGGCCCGCTCAGCCTCAGGTTCTGTGCCTGGCATATTGATACTGCGGGGCGCACACAGGTTAAAGAACGGTCCCATCTGTCTGGGCTGGAGGGAATCTCTTCCTCAGAGCAGGGAAATACTGGGTAGGGGGTTGGATTTGGAGTCAGACCCAGGCTTTAAGCGGCTTTTCCTTCTCTCGTGACCGCAGGCAGCCCCCTGCGCCTCTCTGGGCCTCAGTTTCCCCTTGCAGAAAGGGGGCTTGCCCTGGTGGTCTCCATAGGGCCTCTGGGGTCCTCTGGTGAGCAGACCAGCCCCCCTCGGTGTGATTCCCTGCCTCATTTGCATAGTAATTTGTAAATAAGTGGGGGTTTTTGACTCCACCACTGGCAGGTCTGGGAGTCCCAAATTAGAAATTCGACTTAATCTGAAACTGAAACACCATGACTGTGTAACTCTGCGAAGGAAAAAGACTTGGGGGGGTAAGATCAGGATGGGAGGGGGCCGGTTCTCCCTTCCCTGGGACTTTCTGAGGGGTCTGCTCTTGGAGATTTCAACACATAGAGCTGGAGAGAACCTTCAGGGACATCCAGTTTATTTTACAGACAAGGCTAGGAGTGACTTATCCAAGGTCTCATAGTGTATGTATGGGGGGGGTTGAACTCAGCCTTGGGGGCCACCCCAAATCTTCATCTTGGCCTGCAGCTGCAGGTGTGCCGAGGGTCATGGCGTGGAAGCTGGCAAAGTGCTCAGAGGTCCCTCCAACCACCACTTCTTAGAGAAGGCTTCTTCTAAATCTCCTGCAAGCAGAGTCGGGGGGCTTTACGTTCGTGGGGACCAGTCACTATTAATGTAGAATTGGAGAGTCTGGAATTTGGAGGCCAAGGGGACCTCAGATCAGTTGGTGGTACCCCCCTTGTAGCAGCTGAGGAGACCACGGTCTAAGAGTCTGAGGACTGGGCCAGGGTCACAGGGCATTAGACAAAGCCCTTCTCTCTTCCAAGGCCCCCCCCCCCACCCCCCCATGGATTTTCTTTAGGCTTGAAGGGGCACTTGCCACTGCGATGTCCTCGCACCAGTCCTTGCTGTGGTGGGTAAAGCCTCGTTTTTTAAAGTAGGTTCTAAATACCTGGGGGGGGCTCTTGTTCTGTTTATGCCTCAGTGCCTTTCCTTGTAATAAAGAGAGCTTGGGTTGATGATTGTGAAGGGAGTCCTGGGGGTCAGGAGGCTGTTGTTCCCTCTGTCCTGAGAGCATTGGAAAGAAGCTGGAGCCTCCTCGCGCTGGGGGAGGAGAGGGAAGCATTTATTAAGTGCCTACTCTATACCTTTTACAAATGCCCCATTTGATCCTCCTTATCTGGCTTGGGGCCATGCAGGGAGGTGGGTGCTCCAGGCTTCCAAATACCCCCTGGCTGCTGTCTTTGGGTCCTTAGGGCAGTGCCTGGCTCCAGAAGGTGCTTAATAAATGCTCATTCATTGATTGGTAGACAAATGTGGCTGCCTCAAATGTGGGAGCTTCAGCTACCCTTCAGGGCAGTTGATCCCATGGGATGATACTATGAAGTCCTGTGTGTCTGTCTCCTCCCCCCCCCCCCCCCACTTAGCCTGGTATACAGTAGGTGCTTACTAAGTGCTGGTTCTGCTTCCTCTTTACATTGTATCCTACGGGTCCTTTTCCCTTATAGACTGAAGGTCCCCAAAGGCAGAGGCTGTTTTGGTTTTTTGTTTTTTTTTTTTATACATTTATATATATGTATATATTTTTATAATATATTTTTATTTATTTTTATATACACAGTAGGTGCCTAATAAGTTCTTGGGAGTCTGGGTGGATTAGAGGAGAGCTCGGCCTGGCCGGCCTGGCCCACAGTGTGGGTGGTCCTTGCTATCTGGCTGGGGATGGGGGGGGGGGGGGGGGAGACAATGGGAGGGGGAGGGGCCAGCAGCAGATGTGGAGGGGGGAGGGGGGAGGTCACTATTTGCATAACTGATTGTTGCCCTGGGGATGGGGGGGGAGGGGCACACCAAACCCCCACTTGCCTCCCCTGCCCCTCCCCCAGGGAGCTGCCCAGCCCAACTTGTCTA
The DNA here is from genome assembly GCA_028646515.1 of Pseudochirops corinnae. Classification (NCBI taxonomy): domain Eukaryota; kingdom Metazoa; phylum Chordata; class Mammalia; order Diprotodontia; family Pseudocheiridae; genus Pseudochirops; species Pseudochirops corinnae. The sequence goes on along the minus strand of CM053586.1, from coordinate 343,701,529 downwards.
TCCCTGGGGGGGGGCACAGGGCCCTCCAGCTTTGCTGCTTACTCAGCTTGGGGGCTCCCAAGCCCCCCCAACCCCCATCGCACCAGCTTCAGCCCCCTCCAGAAGACTTGGACCCCTGGTCGCCCGGGGGCTGGAGACAAGTACCTGGGTAATCTCGTAAAGGCCTTTAGCCAGCCCCCCAAGAGTCTGAGGGGAAGTGTGGTCCGGGGAAAGGTGCAGACCCCACCTCTGATGGTCACATGCACCCTGGCCTCAGTTTCCCCATCTGCATCATGAAGGGTCAGACCCAGCCCTAGACCCCATCCTGTGCCCTGGGTGCCGGCTCTGTGCCAGGCCTGGGTTTAAGGTAACTGGGGGCAGCGAGCTTCTGGAGGGGGAGGAGGGGAGGGCCTGGCCCCCCTCAGGAACCCCTTCTCAATCGCCTCTTCTTGCCAGGCCCTGGGCTGAGCCCCTCGGACTGCCCAGGCCTCCAGGGGCTCACAGTCTGGCTGTCGAGGCTTGCCTGGCTGGCAGCATGATGGAGTGGAGGGGACTTAGGGAGCCCTGGAGGGAGCCTTGGCTCTGCCCCCTCCCCTCTGGGGTCCTGGGCTGGTCTCTCTGTGCCTCAGTGTCCTGAAAGGACAGAGAAGGACTTAGTTTTCCCCTGGGGTTGTCTGGGCACACAGGGGCCGGAGAGGAGACCAGGGAGGGGGCCCTGGACTGGCCGTTGCCCAGGCCCGGGTTTGGCTATGATCTGTGGCTGGGGACATGGAGGCTGGGCTGCCAGCCCCGGGCCGGCCCTTAGAGTCAGGTATCTGGTGGAACAGAGGACTGGACCAGGCCGACAGCCGCACTGACCTTCCTAGGCCCCCATAGCACCTAAGCGTCAGTGCTGGCATTATCCCCACTTGGCAGAGGAGGAAACTGAGGCAGGGGCCAGCTGGTGAAGGGGTTGGAGTTGCAGCCCTTGGGCCGGGCAGCGGGCGGGGTGGGGGGCCCAGCACCGGCCTTGCCTGGAGGCTTTTCAGCCCTGTGTGCCCATTGCCCAGTTTCTTCTGCTTGTCCTGGGGAGGCGGGCTTCTCTTAACCCCTCCCCCCCATGCCGCCTGCCTCACCCTGCCCACGGGATGGGGATGGAGCCGGGCGGGGCTGCAGAGATTCCTGCAGCTGGCTTATCACCTGACACCTGCCCTGGGTGGGCTGCCGGGCCTTCTAGTAATGGTGCAGATGCTCCTCTGGGTGGACTCCCTGCCCTCAGGGAGCCCTGAGGGGGAGAGGGACCCCAAGGCTGGGCTGCCCTGAGTTCCAGTCCCTGCCTGATTTGGCAGACCAGGAAACTGAGGCATGCCACACAGAAACGAGCCCTCCCTCTGGAGGCAGAGGACTCGGGTTCAGATCCTACCACAGACGCCTTTGAGGGCCTCCGAGTCCCAGCCTGGTCTTTGAGGCCCCTTCTATCCCCAGATGCTGGAGGGTCCTGGGGAGCCGTTCCCTCCATGGTCTCAGTTTCCTGATCTCCAACGTACTGGATGAGATTGCCTTCAAATCTGGGGCCAAGAAGGAGTCCCGCCTCCTCCAGGAAGCCTTCTCAGACCTCCCCAGGTGAAAACAACCCCCCTGGGCTCCCGATTCTCAGGGCACCCATCCTCCCCTCTCCCTTCCAATATCCTTGCCTACATTTCCTCATTCGTCCCTCCTTTTGCAGCCGCTAAGACGAAGAATAAAAAGGTAAAAAGAAGGCAGTTTGGAGAAGCAGACCAAGTCATGCACATTGCGTGTTGTATTCCGTATCCACAGCCCCCCACCTCTCCCAAGGAGGGCCCCGGCCCGTGGGCCGTAATGGCACAGGGTTACCTCCCTCTGCCTCAGTGCCTGGGCCTCCTGGCAGCGCCCCCCCACCCCCAGGTGCAGGAAGAGAGGCCTGGAGTCCTCTTCTGAGGACCTTATTCCCCATCTGAGAAATGGGCATGATGTAGTTTGTAGCATGTGAGAGGCTTTCAGGCCACTTAGTCATTCAGTGATGTCATCCATTGTCTCTGTGAAGGAAGGTGGTGTGCCAGGCTGCCTCCCAGGCTGGGGGGGGGGGGGGGGGGCATGACATCCTGGTGTTCTAGCCTGTGTTATGTGTCAGGTACAGGGGAGGGAGGCTCTTCCAGGGGGCAGTCTGAATCTGGATTGGGGGGGACCTTGGGGATCCCAAGGAGGTCCAGTGACTTGGGGTGGACCACAGGACCTTCATCCCAGACCTGGCAGCCCAGGCCACCCTTGCCCGCCCTACCCTGTGTCCCCAGCCACCAGAGGGGACAGCCCCGGACCCTGAGGGCAGGGCCCCTCCCCCACGTGTCTGTGTCTCAGCAGTGGGGGTATGCAGTAGGTGCTCAGGCAGTGCTTGTGGGCCAGCTGACTGAGGCGGTGTGGGAGATGCTTCTTGGACTCTGAGGCCTAGGAGGTCTCCGGCTCCTGAATCTGAGAGCCAGGAGGGCTTTACTGAGACCAGATAAGATGCGTTTAACACTGGGCTCCCGGTCTGAGTCCGTAGGATCCGCATTCACCCCCCAGCTCCATAAAGCCTGTAACTATATGTTGTTCACTCGTTCAGTCACTCTGTGCCCCCCCCCTTTGGGGTTCTCTGGGCAAAGATACTGCAGGGTTTGCCATTTCCTTCTCCCACTCATTTGACAGATGAGGAAACTGAGGCAGACAGGGTGAAGTGACTTGCCCAGGGTCACACAGCTAGGAACTGTCTGAGGCTAGATGTGAATTGCTGCCCCATAACTCTGTCTGGCCTCCCGCCCCCTCCCCAACAGAAGGGGAACTCCTGGAGCTCAAGGGGGGGACTCCTTTTTCCTTGTCTATCCCCAGATACTTAGCACTGAGTCGGGTACACTGTAGGCACTTAATAGCTGCAGGCTGAAGGCAATAGGTGGAGTTGGCTTGGGCATTTCCCCACTGGAAAGATGAGCTGGGGAGGGGATTCCAGACAGGCTCTGCATGGCCCCAGGAAAGCATCTCTGAAGGGAGCCTCGGCCCAGGAGGGCCCGATGGGGGAGCAGAGCATGGGAGCCTGACCTTGGGGTGCAGGCACAGTCTCTGCCTCAGGCTTGTCATCTGTGCAGTGGGGGCACAGACCATCTGGGGTGTAATGAAATGTCTGAAGTCCTTAGAGCTGTTTAGAGCCCTGGGTAAAGAGGCTTCCCCCACCCCAGCCCTCCTGAGGGAGCAAGCCCAGCTGGCAGCCCGGCCTTGGGCTGGTTTGGGGCCACCAGATGCCTCCCCTTCCCCTCCCCCTTTCCTGCTGTTTGGTGGAGATAGAGATGAAGGGCCCCACCCCAGCATATCCACCCTCCCCCCTGGGCAGCCCTGGGGGTTCTGAGGCCTCAGATACTCCCCTGGGGGTTCTGAGGCCTCAGATACTCCCCTTCCCCTCCCTGGGGCTGGGGGCAGGGCTGGACCCTCTGGAGAGCCAGAATTAACCCATGGGCTGTAGCTTATCCACGTGTTCTTCAGCAAGACACTGGGCTGGGCATGAGGGGCTTTCGGGTGGGGCTGGAACTCTAGAAATGGGGGGCCCAGCTTGGCCTCTGAAGCAGTGAGATTTGAGAGCTGGAGACCCCAGTGCTTGAATATTAAATGTCAGAACAAAAAGGTGCCTTAGAACTGCGAGGGCCCTTGGAATGAAGTGTCAGGGCTGGGAGGGGCCTGAGAACAGGGGATGGCAGAGCTGGGAGGGCTTAGAGCTTATTCTCCCGTGTCCACTCATTTTAAAGGTATCCTGGAGGGTTAGGGTTAGAAGAGGCTTCTGGAGGTCATCTGTTCTCAGAGGATCTGCTCAGGGTTACAGGGTTAGTGGCAGGGCAGCCCCCAAAGCTTCCCATGTGTTCACTGGTCAATAGAGAAGTCATTCATCCCTTCCAAGCTAGGGTCCGGCAGGAAGGACCCTTCAGTCATTCGCCTGCTTGTTTGCTCATTCCTTCAGTCAGTCAGTCATTCAATTCTTAACCAACTGAAATCCCTGTTTTTGGAAGAGATGTATTTGGTTACGTGTAGGAAGTTAGAAGGACTTGGGACAGGGGCAGCAGACACAGCCTTGAAAGCACAGGGACTTGGGCAGTTGGAGCAAAGGGGGGGGACAGCGGGCGCCTGGACACGAGTTTATCTTACCGAAGTCACAGAGTGCCCTGACCTGGGTGGCCCCAAATGGGTCCCTTGCCCATTGCAATGACCTTTCCCTCTCGGTCTTCCTTTCCTTCCTTCTCTCTCTCTCTCTCTCTCTCTGTCTCTGTGTGTGTGTGTCTCTCTCTGTCTCTGTGTATGTGTCTCTGTCTCTCTGTCTCTCTCTCTCTGTCTCTCTGTCTCTGTGTATGTGTCTCTGTCTCTCTCTGTCTCTGTCTCTCTGTCTCTCTCTCTCTGTCTCTCTCTGTCTCTCTGTCTCTCTCTGTCTCTCTCTGTCTCTGTGTGTGTCTCTCTCTCTGTCTCTCTCTTTGTCTCTGTCTCTCTGTCTCTCTCTCCCTCTCTGTCTCTCTGTCTCTCTCTGTCTCTCTCTGTCTCTGTGTATGTGTCTCTGTCTCTCTCTTTGTCTCTGTCTCTCTGTCTCTGTCTGTCTCTCTCTTTGTCTCTCTGTCTCTCTCTTTGTCTCTGTCTCTCTGTCTCTGTCTCTCTTTGTCTCTGTCTCTCTGTCTCTCTCTTTGTCTCTCTGTCTCTGTCTCTCTCTCCCTCTCTGTCTCTCTCTGTCTCTGTGTATGTGTCTCTGTCTCTCTGTCTCTGTCTGTCTCTCTCTTTGTCTCTCTGTCTCTCTCTTTGTCTCTGTCTCTCTGTCTCTGTCTCTCTTTGTCTCTGTCTCTCTGTCTCTCTCTTTGTCTCTCTGTCTCTCTGTCTCTGTCTCTGTCTCTCTCTCTCCCTCTCTGTCTCTCTGTCTCTCTCTCTCTCTCTGTCCTTTTCCCTCCCCCTCTCTTCTCTTCCTCTCACACACTCAGGTAGATTCCAGGTAATCTCATTAGCCTGCTCTCTTCCTTCCTCATCTCCTCGAGTCCCCAATAATTGATGGAGCATCTTGACTGTATTTACTAAGAATCATAGACAGGCTTCCCTTAGGCTTCACGGCTGACTGATCCATGAAGGACTGGATTGACCAAGAGTGAGTGCCCTTAGGTTTTGGGAGCAGGTGGGATGAATGTGGAGGCTCCTGGTCCTGGCTGGGGGACCTTGGACAAGCCACTGCCCCTCTGTTCCCAGCTTTCCTCTTGCTTGGCATAGATGGCCCTCATTGATGAGATAATAGATATCAGTGCTTCGCAAATGTTAAAGATGGTAGCCAACTGTTACCTTCAAACCCAGGTCACTAGACCCCAGGTGCTCTCATTCTTCTTTGCCCCAAAGGTTGGGGTGTTATAGCTAATTGTGTCATGATCTGGGTGGCTTGGTGTGGCCCCTTGGGAAGAAGGCCTGGGTTTCCGTCTCCCCTCCAAATCTGAGTAGTTGGGGTGGTAGTGAGAGGGGCGAGCCTCTCTAGGGCTCAGTTTCCACCTGTGAAATGGGGATAATTAATACTTGTATCACCTATCTCTCATTTGGCCATTAGGACAATCAGTATTTTGAATGTCTTTCATTCTTCATGAGAATGTTAGAAGACCTGAGTTCAAATCCTTCGTCAGACACTTAACACTTAGCATTTCTGTGGGGTTTTCAGTTTCACAGAGTGCTTTACAAACAACAATCCTGTGAAGTACCTGCTATTGCTTTTATCCCCTTTGTACAGAGGAGGAAACTGAGGCAGCCAGGTTAAGTGACTTGCCCAGGGTCACACAGCTAGTAAGGGTCTGAGGTCGCTCTTCCTGACTCCAGACCATGAGATGAGATGAGAAGGGATAAGCTGTTGAAACTCTTTGCTAATCTTAAGTCCCCATATAAATGCTGTGTCCTAATCTTCTGGAGAAGCCTTGGCACTGACCCTAAATTCCAGCCTGGAGCTTGCCTTGCTCTTCCTGCTCCCAGAGGACCCACCTGGGAGGGTCTGGGGTGCTGCTGCTGACCCAGGGACCTGAGGCTTCCTGTAAAGATGGCCAGACTGACCTTCTAGGAGAGCTGACCAGCAGGAGTCCTGCTACCTGGGCAGGGAGGGCTTTGTGAGACAAGTCTTCTGGGGCATCTCCCCCTAGCTCGGGACCAGTGCTGTCCTTGGTAACGACAGAGATGCTGAGGCTCCTGTATTTGGCAGGGTGCTCAGAGTGCCAGACAGGCCAGAGAGCAGCCTGACAGTCAACAGGCCTCTGTCTACCCAATGTTCACTCAGCACCTGGCACAGTGCTGGGTGGGAGGGGCACACCAATGAGTCTCCTCCTCTCTGTGCCTGTGATGGGTCTGGTGCCAGACCTTTGTGGGCTGGGTGACCACTGCCAAGCCAGTTCCCTCATGGGCGAGCCTCAGTCTCCTCATCTGTAAAATGAAAGCCCGTAGTGGAAAGGCCCTCAGAGCTCATCTCCAGAATGAAGAAGCGAACAGACTGGACCGGTGGTTCTCAGCTTGGGGCCTCTCAACTCAGCTTTAAAATTTCATTAATTAATCAAAATAATTAATTTTAAAACATTTAACTATTTTCAATCTAATTGGTTTCCTTTGTGATACTATATATTTTTAAACATTTGAAAACATTACACTGAGAAGGGTTTCATTGTACAAAACAGGCCGAGAACCCTTCCAGCTCTATCTAAATCCATCATTCTTCATTTTGCAGATGAGGAAACTGAGTCATAGATTTAGACTGAAAGCAGGGGTTGAGGAGAGGGATGTGCTGGGGCCAGTGAGAGCACTCACTCCTTGGTAAGGGGCTAATACTTCCCAGGAAGGCTTGAATTACTGTTTTGTTGGTTCTTAAGAAAATGGAGAAAAACCTTAATGCAGACAAAACTTGAGTGTATTGTGTGTGTGTATGTCTGGGCACATTTATACACATGTGGGTGGGTAACGTTGGAGCCAGTTGTTAAATGCTCAGTAATAACAGCTGGCCAGAAGGGACTTTGCCTTGCTTTCTGGATGACCTCCAGCTGGTCCCTTTATCTCTGGGTCTCCCCTCCCTCCGCTTGTCCGTGTGACTGCCCTTATCCTTCATCGTCCCTGTAGATGTTGCCCTGAGGAAGGGGTCAGAAAGGCTGGGGCCCATATCTTGCCTCTCTGACCCTGGGTGAGTTAATTTCTGAGAACCTTCTTTCCGTGTGCCCTCCCTCTGGGCCTTGCCGTCTGTGGGGACGCTGCGCCCCCACCCTGCAGTTGTGTATTTTCTCCAGCTGGAGGAAGACGCACCCTGAGAGCAGAGACCATCTGAAGAGATTTCTGGGTGTTTCAGGCTTGGCATGCAGTAGGCACTGAATAAGTGCGCGTTTATTCTTTTACTCCTGGTCGCCGCCTTCCCCTTCCCCTAGGGGTGGCCCTTGGCAGGCCTGCTCTCACGTGCTCCTGGGAGTGTAGCCTCTGACTCCGGTGGCACCCTTCTTCTTCTTTTTAAAAATCCTTCTTTATTTTTAGTTTTCCGCATTCTTTTCCATAAGTTTTCAGTTTTCTCCTCCTCCCTCCCCCAAGGAGGCCTGTAATCTGGCATGGGCTCTACACATACATTCCTGCAGAACACATGTTCACATTGGTCATGTTGCACAGAAGAATTAGAATGAATGGAGAGACCCATGAGAAAGAAAAAACAACAAAAAAGGAAGGGTCGGCTTCTCTCCGCATTGCGCCTGCCGTCCGACGGCACCTTTGAGCAACTCCCCCTCCCCATCTCCCATCCAGGTGAGCCCAGGCACCTGTGGGGTGTCAGACCTCTGGGCAGGTCCTGTGCAGCTCACACCGGTCACGGAGCAGGGGCGGCCTCCTGGGTGCAATGTAGTAAGACCGGCCGTTGGGGCAGGGAGTATGAGTCTGGCCTCAGGAGCCAAGGGCCCCTCCTGGGCCTCAGCTTCCCTGTCTGTGAAATCAAGGGCCCCTCCCTGGGCCTCAGTTTCCCTGTCTGTAGGTGCCCTGCAGGGCACCTTCTGGTTCTGTAAAGTCCCATCTGACTCGTGCTGGAGAATCAGCCTTCCAAACACAGCTTCTCCTCCCAGGACCCCAGCGACCATGGTGGGGGGCTGTTTGCCCTGGGGACTTAATAAATATTAACCAATTTTTGTGTTTTAGCCCCGATTATCTGAAGGCTTTTTATGTTCCTGAAACCTGTGTGCAATGCTGATTGTCCTGCCCGGACAGCGGACTTTGGGGATCCCCTCCCCCCAACACGGGTGCTGCAGATGTTAGCTGGACCACGCGGGACCTGTGTGGGTTCTGTGGGTGTAGCTGCAGCACACATGCATGCACACAGGCATGCACACGCACACACATCATCCTCTCTCTTCCTCTGGTGGGGCTGGCAGGGCATTCTCCATAAAGCCACTAGTTTGTTGTCCACTTCTGCCTGGCTGTTCTGAACCTGCAGCCCCTTCCTCTCCCTGGAAAGGTCTCCCCATTCCTATGGCTTAGGTAACCCCGGGTCAGGGCACAGTCCCCTCTGTCCCATAGACACTCGGTTTGTTTGCTGCCCCCCTCACCACCTCTTGATAAATAACATTTATCATATAAATAATATATTTATTTACATAATAAACATAATAATATATATGTAGTATAACATAATAAACATAATAACAAATATCATATAATAGCGCCTCCTGTGTGCTTTACTGACATAATTGCTTTTGATGCTTACAACAGCCCTGGAGAGAAAACTGAGGCAAACAGGTGATGTGACTTGCCCAGGGTCACAGAGCTAGTGTCTAAGGCTGGATTTGAACTCGGGTCTTCCTGACTCTAGCTTAATAGATTTTCATTGTTATATTTTGTTTTAAGAAAAGGGGAAGGAAAGGGAAGGAACATTTATGTAACTCCTACTGTATGTGGTGATATGCCTACCGGTGGACTTTGGCTTTGCTTTCTGGAAGGGTTGGACCAATTCACAGTATCACCAACAATGCACCAGTGTCCCTGTCTTCCAACACTGACTAGTCCCATCTGTTGTCATCTTTGTCAGCTTGTAGGACGTGAGAGGAACCTCGTTTATCTTCATTTCTCTCCTTAGTGTTTAGGGACATCCGTTCACATGGGAGCTGATGGCTGGCTGGCCACTCTTGAGAACTGTTCACATGATTTGATTGCCTTTGGTCTTAAATATGTTTGTTTTCTCTCCATCTTAGAGAGTAAATTCTTAGCAGAGAGGTTGGATGCAAAGATATTTTCCAAATCACCTGCTTCCCTTCTTACCCTAAATACCTTAATTTTGTGCAAAGTTATGCTTTCAGTGATTACACATTTAGCTTTTAAACTTCTTAAAGCATGAGATGATGTGAAAAGATGCCCCTGGATTTCTACTGGACGTGATTCGGCGCTGGGACTCCGGCAGGGATGGTCATCTCCCCATTTGCCGATGACAAAACTCAGGCCAGGTGTGAATAGTCACAGAACTGAGAACCCCCTGCTTTTTGATCCAGCCCCGTGATTTTCCCTGTTATTCCACTGTGTCCCCTTAGCTGGCTCTGGAGGAATTATTACAAAACCTAGAATATTTTGGTCCTGATTTTCTGGGCTCAAAAATGAGGTCATCCCATGTGGTCCTTGGGAATTGGCCTGGGACGCACACATTGGGATTTGTGTCTATTCACCTCTCTGGGTCTTTGTTCTCCTTATCTGAGAAATGGGTATGATTATCCCTTCTAGCTGTCTGTAAGGGTGTTGAGGCTCCCAAGAGAGAACAGACTTGAAAGGAATTTATAGGATTATAAATTTAGAACCTAGAAGCCAACTGATTGAACCTTTCTTTTTCCTTTCTTTCTTTTTTACTTTTGAAGCATTCAGGGTTAGGTGACTGGGCCAGGGTCACACAGCTAGTAAGTGAGGCCACATTTGAACTCGGGTCCTCCTGACACCAGGGATAGTGCACTATCCACTATACCACCCAGCTGTCCATCTTTCATATCTCTTACAGAGGAGGAGACTGAGACCCAGGAGGCAAAGTCTGAGGCACTGGCCTCCTCCTAGAGCATTCTCTGTGATGTCTTGTTGTTATTAGTGTTTGAGCAACACACGCACAGGCCGCCCCACACTCACACGCCACACGCCACCTGCGCAGCAGATGCTGCCACGAATGTTTGCCCAGCTTAAGAAAATAAATTAAAGCTGACTAAATAAACCCCACTCCCTGGTCTGTGCTGGAGGCCCCTGATACCCAGCTTGGTGCTGTGGGAAGAGCCACCAAGCGTGGAATCAGAGAACCTGGGTTCCAATCCAGGCACCGCTCTTCACTGAGCTCTGAGACCTTGGCCAGGTCCCTTCCCATCTTAGTGTGCCTCAGTTTCCCCGCAAACGAAGGGGTTGCGATTCAGGCCGATCCACTTATGGACCTGGGGCAGGCTTGGGATTCCTTAGAGGAGCTGAAATCTGAAGCTGTTATCGGGCATGCCCACATACTTCTGCCTGCAGTGGGAAGGATGCTCCCCTGCCAGCCGCCCCTTGGCCTCTCCCTGGTTTCTCCAGAGTTGACATTCTGGCCAAGCCAGGAACTGTAGCCTGTTCTCCCCACTTCCCTGTTTTGATTTTGTCCTTCTCCAGTCAGAAATTGTGTGTGTCCTGGAGGAATCCCTCCATCCTTCTCCGGGGATGCATCATCTGGTCCCAGCAGACTGTGGGTGATGGTGGTGGTGGTCCTGTGGCTGGCTGGCTGGCTGATGTTGGCAGGCCTGGTGTGACTTCACCTTGAAAATCGATCCTTTTTTATATTTCTGTCAGTCCCAAAGCCCTCCCCTTCTCCCATCACCCACTGATGCGCTGATGCGAGGCTGTCACTGGCCTGTCTGACTCCCGCTGCTCCTGGGGACCACCACCTTTCTGGGCAGGGAAGCCCGGTATTTCCTTTTTTTTAATTTAAAAGAACACCAGCAAACATGAGAGACAGTTGTTTGGAAGCAAACGGAGCTCCTTTTCTGCGTGTTTTTTAGAATTTCCTGACAGTCCACCACTCACCTGCCCACCCGTCCCCCTCGATGCCAGGATTTCTTCAAACGCACCATCGGCTGACAACCTTAGCTTGTTTTTGTTTTCCGTGTCCCGATTTTTGGTTTTTCCTGAAGGATGCTCCAGTCCAACAGACTGTTCAGTTCAGGCGGTATTTTTAAAGTAAATGTTTATATGCATTGCCCTAGGGCCCCAATGTAACTCTTCCCCATCCCCTCCCAGAGAGCCAGTCTTTATAACAGAATAAGATCGAGGCCAGTTCCCTAAAACCAATCCATGCATTGAAAGAAGTTGGGCCTTATGTGCCGTATCGCACACCCGTCATCTGAGTAGAGATGTGGGAAGGCATGTCCCCCACTTCAGCCAGTGTTCTTTAAAAATAGAATTAATAGAACAGGAAAGGGCTGCAGGCCGTGCACTCAGCCCATACTGTCACTTCATTGACAAGTGAGCCTCTGGGGCTGCTTGAAGACCCCAGTGATGGGGAGCTCACTACCTCCCAAGACAGCCCATTCCTTTTGGAAAAGTTCTGATTGTTAGAACATTCATCCCAGTGTAAACCTGAGATTTACCTGTCTTTGCCTCATTGCAGCGCCCTGCCTTTCCGCTTCCGAGAAGACTTGTGAGTGTCTGCCTGCCCCCGGCCTCCTTCTTTAGCTTCTCCTTCAGGCCAGGCTCCCTGGGCTCCCAGAGCCCCCCTGGAACAGGAGCTCCTTGTGAACAGGCTTGGCTTGCTTTTCTCTCTGTCGCCCGAGGGAGGGCTCAGTAAATGCTCATTCAGCTCCCACCAAGGCCTCCCGCAGACCCCCTGTGGGGGAGTCAAGGACCAGAGATGCCTTTGGGGTCCTGGCTCCCTGGTGTTAAGGGGATGACCTCAGTGTCTTGGAAGAATTGAAGACGTCCTGGCTTCATCCCAGCTTCAGTCTATGCTGCTGGAGGGGTCAGTGACCGCCCCCTCCTGAGCCTCTCTGCTCAGAATCCTCAGGGTCTCCCCACCTGCATCTCGAGGAAAGGCCAGAGGCGGGTGCTGTCCACCCGGGCTCTCTGACTTGGTGCTGACCTACCCTTTTCCAGTTTTTGCCCTGATTTTTCCTCCCATGTCAGCAGTCCTGGGCCCTTCCCCTTCCTGTGCCCCCTCCCTCCTCCTCAGCCCAGGGCCATTGCCAGCTGTGTCTCCCTGTGTCCGATTCCTGTGGGCGCTGGGAAGGCTGGCCGGCCGGGGCTTCACTTCCTCCTCGAAGCCTTCCCTGATCTCTCAGAAGAGACCGTCTCAAGATCTCCCTTTAGGGGCTCACATAACCCTGCCTTTCAGTATTTCTCTTACCTCCCTCCCCATAGAATGTCACCCATTTTATTTCTGTGCGTGTATACATACATGCATATAGTGAACCTGCATTTATATGTTTGCGGCTACTATGAGCACATACATGTAGCTAACAGTGTCTTGCCCCGCTACACGCTGGGCTGCTCCTGTAGGCTGAGGGCTGTGGTGGATCCATAGCTCCCGTGTTCTGGGTCCTCGGGGTGCCCTGGGCAGCAGACTCTCACCCAACCGTCATTGAAATGGATCATGACTGAGTCAGCCAAAACGCATTGATCTCTATTGACTGCAGCCCTTCCTTTGGCACCAGACAAGGATTTGTGGGTTCTCCGTTGGGGTAGAGACTTAACTAGGGGTTTTTACTTAAAAATCAGAATGATGGGAAGGCTTGGTCAGAGCTATTCCCTGTCTGGTACGGGTTTTGGCCCAGGGCCTGAAGTGGGGACCCGGGTCCAAATGCTGCCTCAGGTGTTTAATAGTGGGACTTAGCCATAAAATGAGGGGCTTGTCCTTGATGGCCTCTGGGGCTGCAGCGTGCCCTCAGGAATGGGCGAGCATTAGCCGGGTAGATGGGGAGCTTCCTGAAGGCAGGGCTTGGTGGCACGTAGGCCCTTAATGAATGTCTGTTCAAGTGCTATCAAGTGCTATGGATTGTAACATTAGTCTGTGAGATTGGGAGCTCCTCGAGGCCAGGAGCTGCCTTCTTTTTGTATCCCTAGTGTGTGCTCAGCACAGTGCCTGGTGCCATAGTAGGTGCTTGACTAAATGTCCAGTCGGTCCATTTGTGCACGCCCTCCTGGCCAGAGTTCAGTAAACCTCCAGGTCAGAATTTCCCAGGAATGCCAACCAGATTATTCCTGTGCTCTGAGGTGCACAGGGGGAACAGCTGGTCCTCTCTGTGGGGGCGACTTAGATGAGTCACTGCCCCCACCACCGCTGCCCCGTCCTGAGCCCCCACCCCCCCCATACTCCAGAATCGGGCTGTGAGCCTCAGGATCAGCGCAGCGCAGCTCCCATCGGCCCTCTACCCTCCAGGGCCTGCATAGCCATTATTTCTCTAGATAGAGCCTGGCACCAGGCGGGCCTCAGCAAACATTTCTTAAGCCCCTGCTGTTGGCAAGGTCCTGTGCTGGGGCTGGGGCTGCGCAGCCTTTAAATGCTCTGATTCTCTTCCCTCTCTCCCTTTCACTCTCTCTCTGTCTCTTTCTCTTCTTCTCTCCTCCCCCCTCCCCCTTTCTCTCTCTCTCCCCCTCTTCCTCTCTCCCTCTCTCTCCTCTCCCTTTCTCTCTCTCTTCTCCCTTTCTCTCTCTCTCTTCTCTTTCCCTCTTTCCCTCTTTCCTTCTCTCTCTCTTCTCTCCCTCTTCTCTCTCTCCTCTCTCCCCGTCATCCTCTCTCTTTCTCTCTCTCTCCTCCCCCTTTCTCTCTCTCCCTCTCTCTTTTTCTCTCTCTCTCACACACACACACACACAAACACAGCCAGCACATTAGTCCACATTCACACCCTAGATGTGCACGCACATTGCTCACACTTTGGCCATCCCACGTGGTGTCCCTCTCAGAATGTGCTCTCGCTGACATAGAGATGGGTTCACTCTGTCTTTGGGGCCCAGTGCCTGGCACACAGTAGGTGGTTCCTGAATGCTCACTGATGGCACCTGAGGCCCAGGTCCAGAATTCCAGTCCTCGGCCCCCTCGGTCCCTCGGGCGACCCCCGGACAGCTCTGCCTCCCCCGGGGTCTCTCCCCAGTGCAGTCTTAGTGCAGGTTAACCTTATCCCCCAGCGTGCCTAGGTGTGATCACTCGGTGTGGTTGCTAAAGTTTCCCTGTGACTGCCCCTGCGTGGGTGGTGGCTGCTGGCAGAGCTGCCGCCCCGGCGTCACCTCTGTTCTCCCCGGCCTTGGGCGGCCTCAGTGCCCCCATCGTGGTCAGTGGGTCCCCTCCCTCATCCCTGTGATTTCATTGTGGCGGGGAGAGGCAGGAGGGATCAGAAACTAAATGTCCCAGGGGTCAGGGCACATGTAGAGCGCGGGGACTTGGAAGGGGCCCAGCAACCATGTGGTCCAGCTACTTCCTGAACAAAAGGCACACTTTACACCCAACCTCAGCCTGAAAGTGAGTGAGAGTGTGTGTGTGTGTGTGTGTGTGTGTGTGTTTAGGGAGGGAAGAAGGGGACAGAGAGAAAGAAAAGGGGAGTGAGAGAAAAGAGACAAAGGAGGGAGAGAGATGGGGGAGGCACGTGTCCGTGTTGTGTGCGCCGCACCTGCCAAAGTTTGGGTGGAGAGACGGGAAAGATAAGACACTATCTTTGCTGCCTGGGAGTTAATTGTTGGGGAGATGAGAGTGACACGCATGAAAAGCCCAGTAACAAAGCCCTTCCCAGCCTCGTTCATTCATAAAAGTTTGGAGAGCTGCCTGCAGTTGAGGGAGACAAGGGTCGTCCTTTCACTTGGCGATGCACATCTGTCTGGCGCTTTACAGTTTACTGGGCCACATTTGCCAGTCGGAGATAGGCAGGGTCCATTGGTAGGAGTCAGGACGAGAGGGGCAGGGGCCTGGTGGAAGAGTGGAAACAGCTCTGATGGTGGGCCTTGAAGGCAGGGTGTGTGAGCTGCTGCTTCTTCCTTCCCCTCCTGCCTCAGTTTCTCATTTGTGAAATGAGGGCCATCACCTCTGCTCTGGTCATTGTGAGGATAGAAGCAGATGACGTTGGGACCATGGAGCCTGATGGGAGTGCTAGGTTCTGTTACTGGCGACAATCAGACATTTCTGAATCTCTGAGAAGTGTCGGTGATGCCTGGCATTCATAGCCCTGGCCCAGTGGGCTGCCGCTCTCCTGCTCCCCTCGGTCCGTTCCCAGGCTCACCTAAGGGATTTTGCACTTGACCTGTGCGTGAAAGAAGTCCTCCTACCTTTTGGTCATTTCACCTGTCTGAAATGAGGAGGTGAGCCAGTCAGCAAGCCTTTATTTAAAGGTCCACTATGTGCCAACCATCCTGCCAAGCCCTGGGCTTACCAGGAGGCAGACAAAAGGCTCTGCCCTTCAGGAGTTCAGTTATTCACTCATTTGTTCCAGACCATGGTAGATTCTGGGGTTACCGAGACCCAAGAAAGGGCAGGATTCATGTCTGGCTTCCTTTCTAGCTTTAAGAGAGAAGCCCACATTCCTTGAAGGCAGGCCCTTGGTCTTCACCTCTCACTCAGTCCCAGCACATAAATGGTCATTGACTTGAGTCCCAATGTTCCCAAGGGCCATCCCCACGCAATAGGCTTAAGTAACTGAGACTCCCAGGAAGTCTGCAGCCAGTGATCCTGGTCCCCCGTGGCCTCCCCAGTCCCTGCCACCTGCTGCTGTCCCAGCCTGGCCTGTGTGTATGTGCCCGAGGTTGAGAAGGCCTCATTGACTGTGCCTAGCTCCCCTGTGCCCCTCCTGTAGCCACCCAGCTTTATCTCTCTTGGCAGCTCTGCTCTGAGGGTGCTTGGCCCAGGCACTGCCCCTCTTCTCCTGCCCCCAAACGTTGATGGATCCCGCTGCCCCAAGCGCAGCCGCTGTCTGCCTTCCATCCTCGGGGTCTCCATTGCCAAGCGCCTCCTGAGCAAGGCAGCCCCTTGGGAGAGGAGAAAGGGAGCAGCGTCCCGGGAGAGGCAGGGCTTCCCCCACTGCCCTCCTTCCTCCCTTCTCATCTTCTTCCCCTTTGCTCCTCTCTCCCATCTTTCTCTCCCTCCCCATTGTCTGCCCCCTCCAGTCTCCCCTTACTATCTGAATTTCTCCTCCTCTCTCCCCCTTTCTCTCCCCCCCACATTCTCTTCACCTCCTCCTTGCCTCTTTTCCCCCTCCCCACCCCTCCAGTTTCATGCTTCTTGGGGGTCCCCTCACCCCATTTCCTGTCTTCCATGGGATCTGCCCTCCTTGTGGGCTCTGGCCAGGCCCAGGGGACTCCGGCCCCCTTAAGCTTACCTCCCCCCCCTCACCTCTCTGGGGGGAGATTATTGAAACCCAAGCTACCCAGGCACAGATGTGACCCATGGCCCAGATGAAGATTTCTCCCCAGGGAGGGGAGAGGGATTGAGTGGATTGTGGGCAGCCAGGGCAGCGGGGAGGGGGCTGGGAAATCGACACCCTCCTGCTGCTGCCTGTGCCCAGAGCGGCTTTGCTCCCACAAAAGTTTTCCCAGGCCTCTCTCCCCCAATGTGTGAGATGCCTTGGGAAGGAATTCTGCAGGATGCGGGTGGAGCTCACTGGAGAGCCGCTTGTCCCAGTCCAAGAGAGAAGCAGACACTGGGCCAGAGAGGGCCAGGAACTGAGAGTCCTCCCAGTGGTGGTGGGCTCTCCCACATGGTGGGTGTGAGTTCGACTGCTGAGCGACTGCTCCCTGCCTCTGAGGGGGCCGGAGGGGGCTGGGGCTGCTCTGGCTAAAGCCCTTCCAGAGCCTGGCGTCGCCGCCTCTGAGACAGCGCTTTGGGGGAACGGGGGAAAGACTTGTCATTTGGCAGGAGGCCCCTCTCAGACAACTGGAAAATGATGGTACAATTGTAACCATCTGTCCCCCTCCGAGCACGCTCAGTACGCAGCCTTCTGTTCCCCACAGAAGGACAGGCCCGGATTCTGCAGGACGAGGCCGCGCGGCTGACCGGGAGGAGCTGTAAAAGTCCAGCTCTCCCCTTTGTTTGTCTGCATTTCATATTCATCTCTTGCTTTTGGGGACAGCTTGCCAGATGCAACGAAAAGTTTGCCGCATTGTTATGGTCTCTGGGTGGTTGTGTGTAGCTGAGGAAGGCCAGCCTTGAATCGATGGTGTGGCCTTAAAAAAATAGAGGATTTTAGTGAGCTCAGCGGTGAGGCCCCTCCCAGCTCTGACATTCCACGTTCCGAGGGCCCAGCCAGCCCTAACACACCTTGCTGAGAGCCCAGTTAGGCTATTTCTAATAACTGGGTTCTAAGATCCTTCCCACTTCAGATGTTCTCAGTTCTAAGGGCCTTTCCTGCTCTGATAGTCTATTGTGCTCTAATGTTCTCTGAGAGCCTTCCCAGCTCAGACATTCCCTGTTCTAAGGGTCCTTCTTGTTGTAACCTTCTACTATGTTCTGATATTCTAAGATCCTTCCCAGCACGAGCATTCCCTGTTCTAAGGGCCCTCCTTGCTCTAATGTTCTATGACATTCTGATGTTGTAAGATCCTTCCCAGCTCTGACATTCCCTGTTCTAAGATCCTTCCCAGGGCAAGCATTCCCTGTTCTAAGGGCCCTCCTTGCTCTGACGTTCTATGATGTTCTGATGTTCTAAGAGCCTTCCCAGCTCTGACATTCCCTGTTCTAAGGGCCCTTCTTGCTCTGACGTTCTATGATGGTCTGATGTTCTAAGAGCCTTCCCAGCTCTGACATTCCCTGTTGTAAGGGCCTTCCCTGCTCTGACGTTCTACGATGTTCTGATGTTCTAAGAGCCTTCCCAGCTCGGACATTCCCTGTTCTAAGGGCCCTCCTTGCTCCGATGTTCTAAGAGCCTTCCCAGCTCAGACATTCTCTGCTCCAAGGTACCCCCACACCCCCATTCTGTGTTTTTTTATTCTCCCACTCTCAGGTCTTACTCAGTTATAACATTCTATATCCCATCCTCTATTGGATTAATTAATTAGTTAAAAAATTCGAGGGCCCCAGCCAGTAGAGAAATCGCAGCCGGGAGTCGGGCCAAGTTTCGGGAGGTGTAGCCTCCTTCCCAGCTGCTCCCCTGTTGGGCTCCAGAAAGGGTTAAAAATTATGGGGAAGTTCAGCTCGCACTGGCAAGATATGGTTGCCTTAGCAACAGGCCTTCTAATCTGGTAGGTGACCTGAGAGGCTGGAGCCGATGGAGGGGCTGGTTCGGCATTTCATTATTTCATGAGGCGGCAGCGGCACTCCAGCTGGCTCCTTTCTGTGCTCCCAGCCCTGATTCTGGCCGCCGAGGAGTGGCTGCATTCCGCAGCAAAGATGTTCAGATGGGTCTGCTGGGGAGGGGTCTTGGTCCTCCTCTCCAAGTCCTCCAGGCATAGGGAGGGGTCCTGGGGCTCACTTTGGGGCGTCCCCTCCTGCACACACAGCAGCATCAGACATCAGACAGTGACAAGTTGGATGAGATCTATTTTAGGGCCCCTGGGGCTGGGGGTGCTGGTTATTTTAAAGGAATCCCGTGGTCAACTTGAGTAACATCAGGAATGATTCAGCTCCGAGGTCTCTGTCCTGTTTCCCCTCCATTTGAGGGAAACCTCATTTTCCTCTGTTGGATTTGCTTAAAGTAGAACTGCATGTTTGGTTATCAGAGGGAAAGCTGCTTGAGGACAGTGGCGGCCACCCTGTTTGGGCCTTAATGTGTCCTCTGCCTGCCTGCCCAATTAAATCCAGTGCCAGTTTCAGTGTTGGGAAAGGGAGGTGTTGATCTTCTGATCTTCCCTGGTACCCACTCCATCTATACAGAATGCAGCTTGTCCCTTCCCACAGTTGAACATCAATCAGGATTCCATGTGGTAGAAACCAGGGGGACAGTCATCCACTCCCTAATCCTGGGCTATTGACGATCCACCTCTCCCCCTCACAATGAGGGCTGCTAACCGACTGGGAGTCCATTAAGTAACCAGCCTCTTTATCAGACAATCTAAAATTAAAATCTAAGCATCTTTTTCAGACAAATGGCTGCTTAACCACATCTTCCTCTCTTCCCAGCTCCCCATACCCCCTTTTATAGGGTCATAGATTTAGAGCTAGGAGGAATCTTAGAAGTTACTGAGAATAACAGCCCCTCTGAGGAAGCTGGGCACGGGGCAGATAAACGGCCTGCCCAGGTGACGCTGATGAACTCCTCAGTAAGATCCCAGTTTGGGCCTTTTCACTGCACCGCCAGCCTTTACTCGGGACATTGTGTTTTTGGACCCCAAGGTGAAGGCTTTACATTTATTTCTTGTAAATGTTGTCTGGCATCAGAATGTGCTGGATGGAAAGCCAGCTTCCAGGTCAGAGAGACAGAGGATTATATTCTTGCCTCTCTCAGGTCTGCTGACTGGGACCCTGCTCAGGGTTCTTGGCAATTCACTGAGATTATAAATTGCAGAGAGTGCCAGCCTGCATTGGTGGAGGGAATTTCCTCACCAGGGAGTTCCCTATACCAATCAGATCTTGGGGTCTAATTTCTGTTCCTCTTCCTAAACGTTACCTGACTGGTTTTAGTCCATATATTCTGGAATGGATCCTGAGTCTCATCCAGTACAATCAGTGTTCCGACACTGGCAGACTGGATGATAAAAATGTTAAATAGCACAGATCCCTGGGGCACTCCACTGGAGACCTTCCAAGCTGACGTACAGGCACATGATGTCAGTTGTCTGGGTCCAGGCTTTCAGCCAGATCTGAACCCCACTAAGTCCTGTCACCCAGCTGTCCTCTCTCCATCCTTCACTCCAGACCAACACGAGAGACCTTTCCGAAGTCCGAAGAACCTCCCATCTGCACCATTTCCTTGCCCTGCTGGCTGGGGGCTCTCCCACCATCACCACCTCTTCCCCAGCTTGGGCTTCCTTCTCAGTGATGGCCATTTGCACCCCCTTCCCAATTCCTGGATCATTTTCTTCACTAGAGAAAACAGAAGGAAAATCCTTGATCTAAAATATACGTGTTATGTTTTTTCCTCCCATTTTCTAGCCTCTCCCCACCTGCCCTGAGGGGAGGTGTTGGCCAGGATCAAAGATCCCCACCTGGAAGGGGAATGTGTCCCAGTGTCCCCCTTTCCATGGGTGGCCCCTCCCCTCCCTAGGCTCCTGGGGCTGGAGCTCTGAGTGACCACACCAATAGCAGTGAGCCCGTCAGCTGGCATTTCCCTGCTGCCCTCGGGGTCACACTGGCTCGGGTGATTCCCCAAAGGGCCATAGAAAAGGGTTTACATAGGGGCTGGGGGCTTCCATCGCCAAACCCCAAGTCTCTGCGCCTTGTGGCCTCTCCCCTTAATCGTGTGTGCTGGATGAGCATTGAGGCCAGTGCTCCCATTTCACAGCTGAAGAAACAGACCCACTGGGGTCCCGTGACCTGCTCCGACGTAATATTCGAACCCAAGTCTTGTGACTCCAGTATCCGCACACTGTGTGGAAAATAAAGCGAGGGGAGTCAGGGGCGTTAGGGCAGAGGGGCCACTTGGACCTGTTAGCTACCGTGGGGAGACTTGAGGGCCGGCGTGGTGCCCGGATGTATTGGAGCCTCAGTTTCAGGTCTACTGCTCTTGCAGACTGTGCCGCTGGGACTCAGTTTCCCCATTTGTAAAACAAAGGCATTGCACTAGTCAATCTCTAAAGTCCTTGGGGGAGGGGAGGTCTGAGTCATTTTATTTTATTTTTTTGACCTATTTCATTATGCTTGTCACTACATAACAAAGCCACCCATGTCACCAAGTTCAGGGCAGGCTAGGGGGGCCCTTCTCTTATGCCACCATTTCAGGGGACTTAAATGTGGAACAACAACCTTCCTAAGTACTTTAGGGGATCCCCACCCCCACCACCTCCAGTGTGTGACATCAACTGTTCAGAAACCCTTCATTTTGGCAGCCCAGGCTCCAGTCCCTGAAACCTTAGCAGCCCTTCTGTTCCTTTGAGGTAGCCAAGACTCGGAGGTCAGGACCTTAGAACAGGGGATGTCAGAGCTGGGAGGGGCTTTAGAACAGGGGATGTCAGGGCTGGGAGG
>CM053586.1:343625133-343680413 GCA_028646515.1 Pseudochirops corinnae | reverse complement strand
AACAGGGGATGTCAGGACTGGGAGGGGCCTGAGAACAGGGGATGTCAGGACTGGGAGGGGCCTGAGAACAGGGGATGTCAGGACTGGGAGGGGCCTGAGAACAGGGGATGTCAGGACTGGGAGGGGCCTGAGAACAGGGGATGTCAGGACTGGGAGGGACCTTAGAACAGGGGATGTCAGGACTGGGAGGGGCCTGAGAACAGAGGATGTCAGAGCTCAGAGGGGTCTTAGAACAGGGGATGTCAGAGCTCAGAGGGGTCTTAGAACAGATGATGTCAGGGCTGAGAGAGGCCTGAGAGCAGGGGATGTCAGAGCTCAGAGGGGTCTTAGAACACAGAATATGTGTTGAACCTCACTGCCCTCAAGGTAGCTTTCTTGAATTCGTTCCAGCTTGGTAACATCCTTCCTACAGAACAGTGCCCAGCCCTGGCCCCAGAGGAATAATTAACTTTTCTCTGGGGTCACACTCCCGTGTTTGTGCCCCTTTTGAGGAGGAGGCGGCCTGGGAAGGGCAGTTTTCCTCCTGAATAATTGATGTCTTTTCTAAAATTGCTGGAAGTGATGGCCATGGTGCGTCAGGTTGGCATAACTGCCTTGCTGGCAGTCAGGATACCTGGGCCCTAATTGCAGCTGGGTCACAGCCTGGCATTTTCCCTCTTGGTACAGTGAATGTCGTGGAGCTGGGCTGAGGCCAGCGACGCTCCCTGCTGTCCCGGGGCCCGTCAGAGGCCCTTCCAGCTCCCACAGCTGGTGGCAAAGAGGAGCTGCGGAACAAAGTTAGTCCTGGGGCTTAACGTGGTTCTGCCCGGGCAGTGGGGGTGGGCGCTCTCCATCAGTGAGGGGACTCAGTCGCACAGCCTGGTCAAAACGCCTCTCTGTCCCCCTGGTCCCTGATGCCCTGGGTCTGCTCAGCCCGAGGCTCTTCTCTCATGGTGGGACCACCCTGTTTTCCCCACCTCTATCCCCAGGTTACTTGGAGGAAGGGGCCACAGATACCTGGCGTGATGCCCCTGCTAGATTGTCAGGCTCCTTTCTCAAGGCTGGCACATATCTGTGCCCCTGCCCCCTCGGGATTTCGGCTAATTTTTGGCAGAAGCACCAGTGAGGCTGCACAGGGTGTGCTTGTATTGGATTTCTTTAAAGGGGAGCTTAGAATGCGGGATAGCAGGGAAGGGGGCTTAGAATGTGGGATGGCAGGGAGCTTAGAAGTGGAATGGCAGGGCAGGGAGGAAGCTGAGTCTCTCACATTTCCAGATGTGGAATGGGAGGACTGGAGAAGTCAGTCAGTGGTCTTGGCCGAGGTTGCCTGGGTTGGTTGTGCCAGGGCCTGGGTGCGAGCCCGGGTCTCTGGGCCTGCTGCCCAGTGACCTTTCCCCCATGCTGCCCTATTTCCTCTTAGTTTTATCTTGGTCCTCTGCTCTCAGTAGGCTTACAGGTTCAGAGCTGGAATGTGTCTCAGAGGCCGCGTCCTGGGGCCGTCCTTAGAGACTTCCCCAGAGTGTCCGAGTGCCTCTGAGCCAGGGCCAGGGAAGGTGGGTGCCTAGTCACCCTCTTCTCCCCGCATCTTTCCTTTTCCTTCCTTCTCTTCCCAGCTACCCCCCCTCCCCTCACCTTCCCTTTTCTCCTCGTCTTCTCCCTCTTTCCTGGCTAATTCTCTGGCAGAGCTTGGCCACAGAAAGAGTCATTAGCTGGCACACATGCCCCACTGTCCAGCAAACAGGGCTTAGGTCACTGTGCCCCAGGGCAGAGCTGTGATGTTGACCGCTGGGGGACCGAGGTGTCCCCTCTGGTCCAAAGGCCAGTGCTGGCAGGTGCCCACGTGGAGTTGTGAGCCAGGTCCCGAGTGCTTGGGTAGGAAGAGAGGGGACCAGAGGATTTGGCTGGGCCAAGGGGCTGTGCAACGGTCCCTTTGAGGCCGTAGTCCTGTGTTCTTTTGAAGTAGTCTGGGCAGGAGGTGTAGAGCTGGCCAGAGGTTCCTTCTGAGGGGGAGATTTCCATCCTAAGAGCACAGAAGGCTCAGATGAAGGTCTTTCTATACACCCTGTCTCAGTTTTGCATCTAGTTGAATGCCTTGGGGAGGCAGTAGAGCATGGGGGGGAAAAGACCCCCCAGGAAGGCCTTGGTTCCACACTGGACCCTGCCCTAGCCTAGAGGGAGCCCAGTCTCCCTGGACCACGAGCAGACATGTGCAGGGAAGGCCTCAGCCAACGTGGGTCAGATGCCTGGGTGGCAGAGCACAGCCCGCCTCACTGACCTAGGGTGAGTCAGCCTCACCTTAGATACCCTAGAAATGAAGCAACTTCTCCTAGTGCCATAGAGAGAGGGTCCCAGCCAGGATTCACACCCATGTTCAGTGTCTCCTGACTCCAAGGCCAGGATTCTTCATCCTCTCCAGACCCAGAGCTGTCTCCTTACTCCAGGGAACAACGCAGAAGCCCTGGCAAGCATTTCTTGAACTGGAATGAGCTTCCACCCTTGGAAGAAGTACTTAGTCTGCCCGTAAGCATTTGAGGGCCTTTCTTCTCTGTTCTCCCCCACCCTCCACAAAGGGCTCATTCACATTTCCAAACGTGTGAGTAGAGTGAATGAAAAAAAGATTTCGGAGAGGTTGATTTAGTTAGAAATTATGGTACCGGAGGAGGGAGGAAGAAGTAGAAGGACAGAAGGAAAGAAAGGAGAGGAAAGAAAGGAAGGGAGAGAGAGAGAAGGAAGGTTCAGTCCCAGGCCGAGGTCTCTGCCCCGGGAGCATAGCTGTCTGGGACTCCATCTCTGCACGGATGCACACAGATGCCCACATGGGTGTGCGTGTGAGCTTGGGAGGGCCTGTGTGTCCATCCAGAGCTGCTTGTATATATTTAGCATTCCTGAGGTCATGCAGACAGCACTGGGGGCGAGGTGGAGGAGAAGCTGTTGGGATCAATCTTCCGCCCTGCGTGTGACCATCCCCCTGCAAGCTGGTAACCCGGAACTGCATGGGAAGCTCACGATGGTTCTACAGGGTGGGGTCTGGCGCATCTGAACTGCTGGGGGTCTCCAGATCTGCAGATATGTCCTTTGTTGTTCCCTGGTGCGCCTTCCCCGGTGTGGAACAGATTGCCTCAGTCTACTTATCTGCTCTGGCGGTTTGCTGCATGACCCATGACACTCACCGTCTGTATTCAGAGGTGGCAAGTCTTGCGCAGTGGAGTGATTGGCTTTTTGAGAAGTAGAACTGAATCCCAGAGCCTCTGTGGATAGTGGGGTCTTGTGTGTTAGCTTGGGAAGGTCACTTGTCCTCATTTGGGAAATGGGCATAGCAGTATTTGGGCTTCTTCTTGCCTTACAGGTCTGCTGGGAAGACTGGGGTTTTGTGACCCTTAGAGCATAATAAGAAGGGGGGAGGGACAGTGTGGGACCTTGGCCCTGGGAAGAGGCAAATCCAGCCCCTGCCACTCAGCCTTTCTCAGAGAGCCTCAGTTGCTCAACCTGTAAGATGAAGGTTGGGCTGGATCATCCCTGAGGTCCCTCCTGCTCCAGATACAGAACTTGATTTAGGAAAGTCAGGCTCCTGACTTTGGTTTGAAGGTATGGACAATCTCTCCATGGCCACTAGGGGGTGCCACAGTGCACAGAGCACCGGGGCCTGGAGTTCAAATTTGGCTCCCATAGTTACTGGCTGTGGGACCTTGGGCAAGTCACTTATCCCTCTTTGTCTCAGTTTCCTCAACTGTAAAATGGAGTTATAATAAATAGTTCCTACCTCTCAGAGTTATTGTCAGGCTCCAGTAAGATAACAGTGCCTAGCACAGTGCCTGGCATATGGGTGGTACTTAATAAATCTTTCTCTCCCTCCTTCCTTCTGTCCTCCCTTCCCTTTTTCCCTCTTTTGGGGGGGCTGGATGAGATGGCCTCTGAGGTTCCTTCCAGCTCTAGAGCTCTGGTCCTAGGACGGTCTCTTGCAAGCACCTTGGAGCGCACATGGAGGGAGAGATGCAGGCACTGGCGTGGTGGCAGGCCGCCAGCTACTGCTGCCCCGCCAATCCTGGGAAACGTGTAAAATCCTGTTCCTGAAAACAGTCATGGTTATCGCACGGGGGGATCAGGCTGTCCTGACTGGCATATTTTGTTAGTCACGAAACCAGCTTCATGTGCTATATTTTGGGAAGGCCCATCTGCTAAGCCCTGGTGAGGATTTTCACTTGAGACCGAGCCGAGCCTCTGCTGGGGGCCGGGGGAGGGGAAATGGGGAGGAGAAGGCGGGGAACGGAGAACAAGCAAGAGTGGAGGACAGGAGAGAAGGCCGCTCCACACAGGGGCCGAGTGCGGGGCCCTTGGCTTTCTGACTGTCCCTGATTGGACCCAGATTACATGGGAGGGGAGCTCCAGATCTGGAGTTAGACCCGTGTTCAGAACCTAGTTTTCATAGACCTGCATCTGCAAAGGATCTCAAGCTGTCTCGTTCATTTTACAGATGGGGAAACTGAGGTTTAGGAAGAAGAAGACCCCACAAGCCTAAGGACACATAGTTGTGACTTCTTACTGCTGGAAGGGATCTCTGGCCCAGCCCCTTTATTTTACAGATAGGAAAATAAGGCCTAGGGCATAAAATGATTGGCCCAAGGTCACAGAGGTCTTAATTGTAAGAGGTGGGATTTGAACTCAGTTCCTCTGTTTCCAGTGCTCTAAGGAAGGTTTCTTTCATAAATCCTGTGTGTTTATCCTTCCAGGATATCCCTTCTGTTTGCCTTGGACCCTCCCAGTGGAGTGAGAGATGAGTCCTAATTGGGGACAAACATTGAGAGGGAGCAGCCACTCAGATTGCACTTGGTGGGAGAACACAGGAAGGGTTCAAGGTCCTTGGAAGTCTGCTGGTTCAGGGCAGCAACACTGGTTGGAAGGGTCTGTTCTCAGGTCGCCTCTGCAGCTGATGGCCCCTCCTCCCCTCCAGACTCAGCCTCAGTAGATGGAGGAAAGGGATCGATTGAGCACGTTAAAATCTTCCCTTTAAAAATGCATTAACCTGACGGTAATCGGGGCAGGATGAAAAAATCTGTGCGCATAAAACACAATAACCCCTCTCTCATCCCCCCAAAATAATCATATTTAAAAACTAAACAAAAACATCCCATAAAGAAAAGCCATTTTCCCAGAAACTTTGCCCTCTGACCTTGGGGAAAGAAGAACCATATGGTCCTCTTCCTCCATCTCCCCGCCCTAGCTGTTCCTAAGTGTCTTCCCCTCTGTCTCTGTGTCACCTTCTCTGTCGGTCTGTCCCTTTCTGTCCTGCTTTAGGAAGCCAGCCTGCCTCTGTCCCCTTTTCAGCTTGACCCACTGGTTCTGACCTTTGGGGCCAAGCCAAGAGCACAGTCTGATCTCCACCAGGAGACAGCTAACCAGCCTCTGAGCCTTCCCTTCTCTAGGCTAAGCCTCTCCCCACTTCCTCCCTTGCATGGTGTCCTTTCGGGGCCTGGCACCATCCCGGTCACTGATCTCCTGCCTCCTGCCCAGAGTGACCCCAGGCCTCCAGGCATGCCATTTCTCAGCATCATCCGACACATCTTACCATGTTGTTGTGGCCGTGCTGGGGCCCTGGTAAGCGCTTTATTAAGTGCAGAGTTAGGCTGTGTCTTGGCTGTGGAGTGAGCCTGTGGGTCCCCGTTCTATCTCTGACGTTTAGTATTTTTGTGACCTTGGTGGACAGGTCACTTAACTCCGAGCCTATGACTCCTCTTATGGACCGTGACAAGGTTGTACTGGAAGACTTCTGAGGTCCCTCCTCATTCTAAGCCAGGGATCCTGCCAAGGCTGCCTGGATAGTCACTGGAAGCGTCTGGACTAGAAATCTGACATCAGTCAGTGCTGGCACAAGTACAAGTGGTGGCCCTTGCAGGCCACAGACAAGGAGAAAGGCCAGCTTTGGTTCCTGCTTGTGGGGCTCTGGAGTGGGGTGGCCACATAGGCCTTGGGTTGCCCTGCTTCCAAAGGCCCAGCCATCTGGGTGTGCTGAAATCCTGCTTATGAGGTTCTTTCTCCCCTTAAATGCAGCTTTGGGATCAGTTTTTGCCCTGACATGCAGGGCATCTGTGAAGGTATGTGTTCTGGAAGTGGTCAGACCCTCATTGTAGGGATGTGGGCAGACAGAGAGAAGAGGGGGAAATCTCTGTGTTCCGTTGTGGTGGATTTGGATCAGCCCCCAGGACAGGCATATGTTCGGCATGTAACCACAGAGCCCTGGAGCCGAGAAGACTTAGATCATAGAATAACCAAATAGAGGACTTTGGAACATAGAATGCTAGAACAATGGACTGTCCGTGCCAGAATGGATCTTGGAGCATGGAATGCTAGAACGTTGTAGGACTTTAAACCAGAGAACAATAGGGGTCATCTGGGGCTGAGGGTCCTTTTGTGGTGCAAGTCACCCCTTTGGCAGTCAGTCTGAAGCCTAGGGACCCCCTCTCAGAATAGTGTTTGTAAATGTGTCCCAAAAAAAGAAACAAGTTATAATGAAATGCCATTATCAGTTTATTAGAAAATTTATCTCATGGGCCCTGGGTTAAGAGACCCCAGCTAGTCTGTTGTAGATGGTCCTACCGAGGCCTGTAGCAAAGGAGGATACGTGGGGGGGGGGGGGGGGTATTACCGGTCAGTACTTCCTGTATTCTCCCTTTCTGCCTTATTGCTGGAAGGTATCATTATTTCTCCTTAGCTTTTCATAGCCCTGGACACTGGGCGCGATTTGAGCCTCGGTGCCTGCTTGTGCCTTCCCAGAGGTTCCGCTTGTTTGCTGAGGTTTCCGTCAGTCCTCCAGTTATCGGCTCAGTTCCCCAGGTGCTTTCTGGCTTTTCTACACTGGCTCATTTCTCCCTGCTTCCCTCCACAATCCTCCATTGGATTCTGTTATCCTATATGCCCATCAAGCTTTGGGGGACCCATGGAAGCTGTGAAACAAGGCCATACCTTGTGCTGCCTCCCTCCCACTCTCTCCCCTTCTCCCTACCCCCTCCCCCCCAAAATAGTAATAATAATAAGTAATAATTGCGAGGCTTGCTTCCCCGGCCCCCATTGCCTTTCCTGTTGCCTAAGCGCCTGCCCTGGGGTGGTTAGAACGTGTATTTTTGTGTTTGTGGTTGGCTGTTTTGGGGAGGCCTTGGGAGGGCCTCTTTGGTCACTGTTGGACAGAGCCTTGGCTAGATGGCAGGAGGACCTTCCCTCTGGCTGGACCCCGCAGGGAGGTGGGCAGAGCTCACAGACAGACCGCAGCTCACTCCGTCCAGCCTCCTTCGGCAGGACGTTTCTGTTCTTTGGGGCTACCTGGGCCCCAGCTGTATTAGTGTAGCTGAAAATGAGAAAGGGGGAGGGGGCTGGTGGGGGTTGTTTCCTTTGGAAATGTGGTGAGAAAAAAGTCGAGGCTATAAAATATTCATTTATTCAGTTCATTCAGCAAATATTTACTCTTCTGGCCCTGAGTTAAGCTGTGGGGCTGGAGCGAATGAGCCTCGTCCCCTTCCTCAGGGAGGGAGCGCGTGGCCCTCGGATTCCCCCAGTATCGATGGCTCCCTGTTATTGGCTGAACAAAGTGAGCGTTCCTTAGCTTGGCGTTCGAAGCCCTCTTCTCATCAGGCTTTGTGGCAGAATGGATAGAGCGCTGGTCTTGTATTTAGGGAGACTTCTCTGTGGGATCCTGGGATCCCTGACAGTCCCTAAGGCCCAGTCTCCTCGTCTGTGAAATGAGGTTTGACTAGGCTGACCCTGCAGTGTTAAAGCTCTGCTTCTCTGATTCAGGTTCCCAACCTACCCTAGGACCTCTGAGTTGCATATAAATTAAAGAATTGGGTCCACGATGAAAATCTTCCCAGCACCTTCCTAACATTCAGATAAAATGGGCAGCCTTAGGAGGTAGTGAGTTCCCCATCCCTGGGGCTATGGCAAGCCAGAAGAGATATAACCTTCAGTGGGCGATTCTTTTAGGGGCTGTGGATTACACTGGGTCCCCTGTAATTCTGAGAGTTCTCGTGTCCTCTGTCACTGGTGCCCTCGTCATACTCTAAGACACGGTTATGGCTCCCTACCCTTATCAAAAAATGCCTAGAATCTTGACCTGTCGACCTGTTGAAGATCTTGCTTGAGCGCCTTCTCTTCCAGGAAGGCTTCCTTGAGCCTCCCAGTTATAGACAGGCATTGAGGGACATGACATCCTTTGCCTTTTCACTGGAAGTGAGACAGAGTATTAGTTAACTTTGGGGGCCGGAGGGATGGGGCGCATCCTTATTAGCCTAATTGGGCCTTTAGAACAGAGGGGCCCACTCTTCTTCCAAAGCCTAACCCCCTGTCCTCATAGACAATCAAATGAGATTGCCCTGAGAATGTCTGAAAGGGTCATGAAAGCAGTTATGTCAAACATTGGAACTTGAGGGAACATTTGAACACGGAGCGTCCAAGTCCTAAATCGATTCCCTCTGATTACAGATGAAGGAACTAAGCTGTGAACACAAGGAATTAAAGCAACGGTTGGGTTCACCAGATGGGTGTTAGACCCTGGTGGGTGGTTCTGGGCAGTGCTATCTGGTGCTATGGAAGGCTTTTTTTCCCTGATGAGGCGAGTGCGATGCGATGGAAAGGGAGGGCTGGAACCAGAAGACTCGGGTTGAAGCTCCAAAGCGGAGAGTCGTGTCTTGCTGGGAAGAAGGGCACAGCTGAGCCTCCATTTCCCATCTGTACAATGGGGATGATCCCGGTTGCTTTTGAAATAATCCCACGGGGCTTTCAGCAGGCAAACATTTCAGACCCAACACCTTTAAAGGCCGGCGGTATAGCCATTGATGTTGTTGTTGGAGAAACTGGAGCCATTGTTACTGTTAATAATAATTTAAAAGTCTATCAGCAAGCACATATTAAGTGTTTACTGTATGCCCAAAACGCTGCTCTCCTTTCCTTTTCCCCTGTACCTCCCGCGGCCTGCGAGAAGCTGTCCCGGGCCCCCCCACGCCGGAGCCTTCCATGGGGGATGGTTTGCCTCGTCAAGCCTGGGAGCTCCTTGGAGGCAGGAGCTGTCTTGGGATCCGGATCCCCAGCACACAGTAGGTGCTGAAGTACTGGCTGAGTGTGGCAGGCACTGGAGATCAGAGTAGAAAGGAAAAAGCCCACCGTCCGACGAGGGAGGAGACAACGTGTGCAGACCTATCTTGGAGCATGTCCTCGAGTGACTATCTGCACATCTGTCATTAATAATAGAGCCCCAGGGGCCCTGCCATTTCCAGGGGACGCTGTCCCTGGCCTCGGGAAGCTTCTGGGTGTCGTGGTAGCCCAGGGCCCATGGGGATCAGCTCACCTTTATTGCGGTGCTGGTTTGGGAATGAGCCACTGTCTCACGCGTTACCTACCGTCCCTGGGTTTGGGGGCCCCCTCCTTTAATGTATGTGTTATCCGTGTTAAGTGATGGTGATTACTGTGTAATTGGGAAGCCTCTGGTGAATCATAGCTGCCTGTCCAGATGTAGGAACTCGGTGTTCGCCATGCCTGGCGCATGCTCAGACTTGCCAGAGAGTGAGTTATGCTTCTCCAGACGGGAGAGATTGGGCTTGGGAGGGTGGGGGGCTGGGGAGGGGCTGTTTGGATTTTTCCTTTCTGTCTTGCCTGGGATGGGGGAGGTGCCTGTGGCTGAGGCCTGCCCTCCAGAGCGCCCCTGCTTGGTGGCTGGACTGTGGGGGGTGGCAGAGGTGGCTGGGCAGTGGGGGGTTGGCCAAGGTGGCCAGGTAGCAGGGGGGGTGGCTGCGGGGGCCAGGCAGTGGGGGAGATGGCCGTGGGGGGGGGGCCACAGGGGGTGGCCATGGCGGCCAGGCATCCGGCTCACCTCTGGGGAGGGAGGTCCCAGCAGGGGATGGGGTGTCCTCTGCCCAGGGATAGCATCCCTTCCCCTCGGATTCTCCCAGAGCATGTGAGTGTCTGCTCTGTTGTTTGGGGCTCTGAATTCTTTGTCTTGTTTGTCCACTGTGAGTCAGACAGATGTGTTCGTGCTGATGAGGGGGAGGGGGGGAGAAGAGGCTCCAGTTCATCGGTTCCGGGTCTGGATTCTAGACTCCCAGGATGAGCTGGGAGGGCAGCCTCACTGGGGACGGCCCTCTTCTTTCCAGTTTGATTAGGGCTGTGCCCGGCAGTTGGCACCAGTCTCCAGGCAGGCCAGAATCAGCATCTTCTTCAGACTCCCATAGCACTTCATAGCTCATTGGGGGTGGGCGAGGGCTCAGGGGCATCACTTGAATCCACATTCCTGGATTTGATCCAGAAGGACACAGAGGCTGTCACAATCAGTGTGATAATAAATAATGCAGATACTTCCTGGCTGCGTGACCCTGGGCAAGTCACTTAATCTCTGCTTGCCTTGGTTTCCTCAGCTGTAAGTATAAGAGCACCCGGCTCCTGGGGCTGTTGGAAGGATAAAATGAGTTCATGATTGTAAAGTGCTCAGTACCGGGCCTGGGCCATGGAAGGTGCTTTAGACACGCTGGCTGCTAACAGTCGCATGTTATAAATCGGGTTGGCGGGTGTGTGAATGGAAAGAAGTATGAGGGCAGAAACCTGGGGGGTCCTTGGAAGGCGGTGAACGTGGCCTCAGGAATGGGGACATTTGGATGGGGGTGGGTTGTGACCCACTCACACACGGTCATCCCTAAGTCGACAGGGATGTAGAATGTGAGAGGGGTGATGCGGGTGTGCCCGGAGCTTAGATAGCTGGTCTGCTTGTCCTCCCCTGGCCAGGCAGCATCTGTGAGATCTGGGGGACCAAGCGAAAGCTGGGGATCCTGGGATATCATTCCCCATCTCTTGTGGGTTCCCTCTCCCAAGGTGTGAGGGTACAGAAGGAAAGGCTGACTGGCCTTGTGACCAGTTTGGTGGCCTTCCGTCCCTTCATCCCATGTCCCTTTCCTCTGGGCTGTAGCCAGAGAATCTCTTGTAAGGGAAGAGCCCTGAATTCAGGGCAGGGACTCTGAGTGCTGAGCCTCAGTCTACCCCCTCTGTGATGATAGAATTGGTTACGGGGCTTCCTAGGTGGTCATGAACACCTCCCTCAGTTTCCCCTCTTGTGAAATGAAGGAGTTGGTTGGTTTTCCTGGTCCCTGCCAGCTGTCGAGGGCTGAGATGTTCTGATTGTTTCTGCCCGGCCTTCGCCTTCAGGATTCCTGGGAAGGACCCCTCCACATCCTCCAATCCATCCATCCTGCCGTGACCTGGGGTCTGGGCAGAGGGAATAGCAACTGGGAGCCCTGGAGAAGTGGGGGCTGTGGGATGAACGGGTCCCAAGTCTGGAGTGGGGGGAGATGAGAGGCTGCTGAGTCTGATGGGGGTTTCCTTCCTAGGCTAGGGGATCCACCTGGACCCCTGGTGAGTGTTCTGTGCCATTGGTCCTTACTTGTATTCATTGTACATCTTGGAGGGGCCTAAGAGAGGGTGGGTGGGGGGCTCCAGGTATGTAATGTCAGTCTTCACTGATGTGTTTCCCCCAGAGGATCAGACCCCGGGGGGCTTTGTTCAGGCTTTCCGTTGGCCCAGTCCCCATCACTCCTTCCAGCAGAAGCAGGAGGTGTAAAGTGTGTCTGATGCCAGTGGGTGCTGTATTCTGGGAGGGGTGAGATCTCATTGGGTTTGGAGTCCTGCCTACACTTTATGCTCTTGACCCCAGCATACATCCAGTGATGGGGAGCTCATCCCTTCCCAGGGCAGCCTGCTCTGTTGTGAGATAACTCTGATAGTTGGGAAATTAGTCACCACTTAGTGGGCACTAATTAACTCTTTTCTGCATGTCAGGCACTGGGCTAGGCACTGCAAAGGTAATGCCTGCCCTCAGGGAGCTTTCATTCTCACTTTCAGCGTGGTAGTCCATGACTCAGAGGGGGTCTACACCTGGAAGGCTCTGTTTTGGACTGGTCACCTAACTGCTGGGCCTCGGTTTCCTCTGTTGTGAGAAGGGGGGGTTGGGTGGGACTACAGACCTCAAAAGCCCCTTCCAGCTCCGGAACCACTGCTTTCCATTTCTGGGTTCGGCACAGTGCCTTGTGCACAGTAGGCGCTTACTAAATGTTGATTGCTTACCTGTTGCATCTCAGCAGAGAATGAGTTCTCTGGGAGTAGCTGCAGCAGTGGCTGTGGCAGTTTCCTGGGCAGCCATAGGCCTATGGGTGTGCCCCCACCCACCCATTGGCTTCAGAAGTCCTCTCCACCCCTTCCCCCACTTCCCAGGGTAAGGGAGGGGACAAGTGGATTTTTTGTCCCCAGAAGCCTTTGCTTTCTCCATCCCTGTCTTGGAAATATTGTAGGAATGTTGCACATCTGATTGTGTTTATATTAAAGAAATGAAAGGCCGCAGTACTGGGTGGGGAGGAACCTTGGGGGTGCGTGGTGTTTGCAGCCGTGGCCTGGCGCATGTGGCTTTATTTTGAAAACACAGCAATTTTCTCTGCTCTAATAGAATTCTGGTAACCAGAGATGCCTCGGGTTTGTGTGTAGGGGGGGGGGGTGTCATCCCAGGGCCCTCAGAAAACAAAATGCAGTCGTGGCAGGGACCTCACAGTGGGTTCCCTGGCCTGCTCTGCATTCCTGGGGGCTTCGAAATTGGACCAGATCACAGATGAGTGGAAATGCTTCAGGTAAAAGTCGCCTGGATTGGTGGCTTAGCATGGCAGGGTGAGGGGACACTTCTCTCTCTTCCTGGCAGTCCTGGGCTGGGAGGGACGTTTAGAATGAAGACCTTCAACGCTGGTAACAGGGACAGCATCATGTAGGTGTATCTTACCATAGATAACATGTTTGTGTGTATTGTAACATAGGATATATAATCAGTAACACTAACTGGCGTTGTGTTAGGGGCTTTACAGTTACTGCCTCCTTTGGCCCTTGCAACAACTCCTGGGAGGTAGGAGCAATTATTATCTGCATTTTACAGATAAGGAAACTGAGGCAGACAGGTTAAGTGACTCTCATAGGGTCACACAGCTGGGAAGTACCTGAGGCCAGACTCCAGGTGACTGGGTAGGTGTATGTGAGCTACATACAAGTAGCTTGGAGATATAAAGAGAAGCAAAAGGAGACAGTGCCTGCCCTTACGGAGCTTACCCTCTAACAGGACAGAGGATGGGGAGGAGAGGACAATGGGTAGCCAGCCCAGCAGGGTCACGGTGGCCAGTGGGAGAAGGGCCGTCGTGGTGGAAGGCTATGGCCAGGGAGAAGGGCCCAGGTGCTGAGGGAAGGGCCTTGACTGGTCATTTTGCTCTCATGGCCATTGTGTGAGGACAGCAGGACAGAGGCAGCTTGGGAGCGACATGGTCTGGATTTGGAGGCACTGACTTTGCTGCTCCCCTCAGAGCCCCCCACTCTAAGGGTTGGTCCACTGCCTGCCTTAGGGTTCTTCTCCAAAGCGTCCTCCTAAGTAGGATGGGGGGTTTGGCCCCATCCTGTCCCCAAGCCCAAAGGGACTTGAGGCCTTCCAGTGTAGTCCAGCCCTCACTTCCGCCCCAGGGATCCCCTCCGGCTACATCCCTGCCAGGTGGCCGCTCCAGCTGTGGTCCCCAGAAGGCAATTTGGGGCCAGAGATCCTTAGTGACCCGGAAGTCTGCATCCCTCAAGCAGAGAACCCTCAGGTGTATGGAGTTGGACTTTGTTCCCAGATTTCTGCCATGACCAGTGGGCTCTGTGGGCAGGGGCAGGGGCACCAGTTACCCAGCCGGCAGGGAGGTTGTAGGAGGGCCTCACTGTTCTGAGAACCTGGCATTCCTATTCCCATGTAGGATTCCCATCTGGGATCCCCAAACAGACCTAGTATTCTGTGTGTGTGTGTGTGTGTGTGTGTGTGTGTGTGTGTGTGTGTGAGAGAGAGAGAGAGTGTCCGTGTGCGGTAGAGACCAACAGACATTCTGCCACAGGTTAGCACCATCCACACAGAAAATCAAATATGGAATCATTTCCAGAGGGGGTGTATACCAACAGCTGGGCTTGGGGAGCAGTCAGGACAGGCTTCCTGGACGAGGGGGCACTGGTTCTGAGCCTGGAAGGAATAGGGGGATTCCAAGAGGCAGGAAGGAGGGCAGGCCTTCCCAGCAGAGCAGATCAGCTCGGCTAGACTGTGTATGTATGCGTGCTATGTGAGGGAGAGTGATGGTCAAGGCGCCACTGGCCAAAGTCTGGATTTCTGTTTGAAGGACATTCAGGGCCCAGCAGGAGCCATGTTTTCTCCTAGAGGCAGTGGGGGGGCCATCAGTGCTTCCTAAGGAGGGCACTGACACAGCCTGACCTGTGATGTAGGACAGTCCTGTGGGTGGCTAAGAGGAAGGTGGAGAAGGGAGGGACCAGCACAGGACGCCTGCTGAGTGGCTGCTGCCTGGCTCCTTGACTTCTCTCCACCCTCTGATTCTGTTAGGAAATTCTGGGATTCTTTCTCTGCCACCTGACAACTTTGTGGCTGGGCTGGGGTCCCTCCCTGAGCCTCCTTTTCCCCAACTAAAAACGGAGTTTGGCACATTGTACTCTAGAGGACTGGCCCCGAGCCAGGGAGACCTGGATTCAGGTTCTCCCCCTAACCCATGGTAGCTGTGTGACTGCTGGAAAACCAGTTAACTTATCAGTCTTTGTGCCCCATTCCCTCCAAGTCCCCCTCCCCCAATTCAAATCAGAGATGACCAGAAGTCACTGATCTCACCGGGTGGAGAGAGTTTGCACACTGGGAGTCCAGATTTTTAAAAAATCATCATCGTCACATATATTCTGCCAGCGAGAGATGATGAGTCAGTCACTAAACAGTGGTTAAGCTCCCTACTGTGTGCCATGCACTGTGGTAGGCATTGATCACTGCTAAGCACTTTGGAGACTCTATAATGCCCCTGCTTGTGCCCAGGACCTTACTGCTCTCTGCCCCACCCCCAGACCAGGGGCACCTGCTACCGGGAGCTAAGCCTGGGCCAGGGTTTCACTTTCACACCTACTGGACGCTGCCTGGGTTGGTTGATTATGAATCTGGGGCACCCTTTGAGGTCGTGGAGACCTGGTATCCAAGGACGAATTTGATGCCGCTTTTTATCAAGATGGGAGAGGGAAGCCCTGGGCCGTCTCAGCCTTGGCATGCGCCCCTGTCCTGGGTGTTGGGTTCCCTCTCAGCTGTCCGAGCCACTCTGGAAAACCCCTGCCTCTGTTACTGAAGAGCCAGCCATACTTCCCACGTCTCCTTCCTCATCTTCGAAGAGAACCTCCAAGGCCATTGTGTTGGCACAGGAGAGCTTAGGCCTGACTTTGTCTTTAGAAGGTTTCACTTGGATGCAGCCTCAGGACAGAAGAGTGTCCAAGGTGAAAGGACCTTAAATACAGATCCAGTTAAGCATTTGTTAAATATCTACTGTGTGTTAGGTCCTGGGTGCTGTACCGGTGACCCTAAAACAGGGGACATCAGGGCTGGGAGTCGGGTGCAGAAAGCGGCAGAACTGTAGAGGGGGAAACCCTAGAACGTAAGATTGTTAGAACTAGAAAAGCCTTTAGAGCTGAAGCCTAATCCACCACATGTCAGACATCACGTGTGGTGTGAATTTCTAAATTCTGTGTTCAGGTTGACATGCTGGGAACCACCCTGCTTGTCCAGGTCCCTCTGAGCTTTTCTCTGCTCGTTTCATTTTCTTGATGGAGAAATTGGGGAGTGGGGGGGGTTAAGGGGGCCAAGATAACTCGCACCAGGGGACTAAGGATGATTGGGGCCTCAGGCCTGGGCCTGTGGCTCCCGAGTCTATTCCCCCCTCACAGTCTCTCTCTTTCCCTCTCTCTCTGTGTCTCTCTTTCTCTCTCTCCCTGTCCTTCTCTCTCTCTCTCTCTTTCCTTCTCTCTCTCTCTCTTTCCTTCTCCCTCTCTCTCTCTCTCTCTCTCTCTCTCTCTCTCTCTCTCTCTCTCTTTCCCTCTCCCTCTCCCTCTCTCTCTGTGTCTCTCTCTTTTCTCTCTGTCTCTTTCCCTCTCTGTCTCTCTCCTTCCCTCTCTCTCTCTCTTTCTCCCTTTCTCCCTCCCTCCCTCCCTCTCTTCCTCCCTCCCTCTCTTCAGATGCAGCCTTGAGAGGGGAGATGGTTGCCCCATTGTAGGTAGGCCAGGCACTGGCTACTTGCTGGCATTGTTCATTTGGGGGGGCCCACATGGGCTTCCCAAGGAATGACTGAGCCAGGGGACTGAAGGGCCCAAACTGGCCACCTCTACCACCATGGGCACCCCCGCAGCTGCTCGGCCCCTCGATGAAACCCCAAGCCCCCAGAGAAAGCCTTCTATTTTCTTTGGTCTAACAGCAGTGGTGCCGCTCGGCTGTCCCCCAACAAAGCCTTTGGGACAGATTTCCCAGCTTCAGAGGAGAGGGCAGGCAGTGTACAAAGGGCCCAGCCCTCCTGCTAGGGGCTGGTGTGTACATTTGGAGGAAGGGGAGGTCCCCTGGAGGAGGGGGTCAGGGCTGGGGTGGCCAGACCCTTTGGACCCCTCCCCTTTCCCCTAGACTAGGATTAGGGGAGGATGGAGACCTGACCCCGAGATGGGATTGAGGGGACTGGGGTGGGGGGAGCCTGGCATCTTGGAGCCCCCTCCCCCACCCCCAGGCTTTATTTCACCAGACATGAGTTGGTGTCAGGGAGGAGAAGCCCAGGGCCTCTGGTAGGGCTGGCGGCTGGGGTCCAGGGTTGACAAGGGTGGGGTGGGAAGGCCAGCCACAATGGGACACATGCAATGCCTGGGGTGTCCCTGGGGCTTCAGACAGACCCTGCTTTCCTGTAGCTCTCCTCCCCCCTCCTCCCCGACCATAACTCCCTATTGATTTTCCTGGAGCCTGGAATTCATTCCCACCAAGCTGCGTGTGATCCATGGCCTGCTCAGCGAGGGAAGGAGGGAGGGAAGTGGTTTTTGTCCCCTCAGCTCGCTTGCCTGGCAGGCTGTCTTCCATGGGGGAGAGGGGGCGGGGGCTTTGATTTAAGAGTGAGCGGCATGTCAGTCACACCATCCTTTTAATGGACTCTGGCCTGGCACTTTTCTCTTTATTTTTAAATGTACATACATACAGCATTCATCTTTAGATTTTTATTGTGTGGGGGGGTTTTCTTCATAACGTCTTCCCCCTCCCAGTTAGAACCAGGGTGGGTGGGCAGTGATGTGCCTTGCATTCAGATGATGGAGCCTGAATCCGTCCCAGGGATTGGGCTAGCAAGAGCTTGATGTCACTCACACTCACACTCATACACTCACACACACACTCACACACACACGTGGACACACACACATACACAC
Source organism: Pseudochirops corinnae (assembly GCA_028646515.1). Taxonomy (NCBI): domain Eukaryota; kingdom Metazoa; phylum Chordata; class Mammalia; order Diprotodontia; family Pseudocheiridae; genus Pseudochirops; species Pseudochirops corinnae. Next base: position 343,663,154 of record CM053586.1, on the reverse strand, counting down.
TCACACACACACCCCGGACACCTGCCTAGCCTGCTTGAGCTCCTCTCTTCCTAGGTTCAGGATTGCCTGGATCGAGCCCCGCACCAGCGTTCAGATCCAACCCCGAACACTTCACACACATCCCTTTGTATGTTGTCCTCAGTTTCCCATCTGTAGAATGGGGATAACAATAGCTTGTCTCCGTTCCTGTGTTCTCTACCGGCTTCTTCTTACGTGGGCTTGTTCCGTGTCCCGGGTTTTATTCCCTGGCCTCTGAACTTCCATGCCCCTGTGCGTGAATCAGGGTGTAGCAGTCACCCCGCTGTGGGTGTGGGGAGGTGAAGAAACCTTTGGGAACGTCTGCCGTTGCCGCGACTGTTCTCACCTTTGTATTCGCCTGGGTTTCTTCAGTCTGGGAAGCTCCCCCAGGGAGAAACCCCTTCTCTTCCTGACCGGTGCAGATCAGTCAGTCAGCAAACATTTCCCCAGCTCCTACTAAGTGTCAGCCACACCCAACAGTTAGCACCTACTGTGCGCCTTCCTCTGAAAACAAAGTGTCAGAGAGAGGCACACGGCATGTACCGCCCAGAAGCAGGACTTGAGCCCTGGTCTTCTGACCCGGACAGCCGGCTAGCTCGCCGATAACAACTCAGAACCACCCGTAACTTATTTTCTCTGTTGTGACAGACCAAACCTGTCTGACTGTTTTTGTTTCCTGGACTCTGGGCAATGTGGTGAGTTAAGAATTCTCTGAATTGTGTTTTTAAGTGCCTGAAATATAAAGGAAAATGGTCATACATGGAAACACTGCTGCTTGCCACTGTTGAACAGTCACTGAGCTTGGGGTAAGAGCCCCTACTCCAGGAGCAGAGCTTGGATCACTGGGGTGAAGGCGTGGCCCTTTGACCACCAGAGGGGGGTGTCCCACCCTTAGTAAGAGGCCAGGAGACCCCTCCACTCCTCCTGCAGGTCTGAGGACAGTCAGCACACAGCCTGGACACCTCTCCTGCTCTTCGTCCCCCAGCCCCTAGGGGAGACCCAAGTTCTAGAGTCAGGCCGATTGTATAGATCAGGGCCAGGCCTCCTGGGGATAGGGCCGTCTGACTTTTAGCAGAGGCAAGGGCGAGCCGCCTTTCACTTCCTGAAGGCATCTGGGAGAATTGAGCCCTCTCAGAGCTTAGAGCCGAGGTTCTCAACCTTCCTAATGCTGCAACCCTTTAGTACTCTTATGTGGGTGTAATCTGCATGTGGGTGGACCCACCTAGAGATGGATAGAGGAGCAGTGTCTCAGTTCCTAAGACCGTTGGAAATAGTGTTTTCCACTGGTCTTAGGCAACCCCTGTGAAAGGGTCGTTTGACCCCCAAAGGGATCATGACTCACAGGCTGAGAACCACTGGCTTAGAGGGATCTTAAACAGAGCATGTTTGAGTTGGTGGCGATCTGAGAACCCAGACTGTCAGAACACAATGCCAGGTGTGTCCTAAAACATGGAAAGGACCTTAGAACACAGGAGCTCAGAACCGGGAGGAACGTTAGAACAGATAATATTAAAGCCAGAGGAAAGAAAACCAAGCTTGTTGGGACCTCAGCACACTGAGCAGTAGATGTGGGCAGGTCCCAAGAACCCTGCATTTCAAAATTAGAAGGGGCCTCTGTCATTGGGCCTCCCCTGGAAAAAGGATGGGTTGCGTTGGGTGACTTCATAGAGAATAGGACTTTACCAGGGACCTTCAGGATCTGTCTCAATCCCCTCATTTTCTAGATGAAGAAAGGTGCCTTGGGTCACTAGTGCCTGCCTGGTATTGGAACACAGGGCTCTTGACCATCTGATTTCCCAGCCAGGGCTCTTGTGTCTCTGCCCTCCTGTTCTCAGGTGAGGCCTGGCTTTTAGTTCCCAGTGTCTGGGCATTCTTTAGACTCTGAGCTTTTATGGGATGTCTTATTAGGGCCCAGCTCACCCTGTATGCCTGGAGTGGGCAGGAGACTCAAGGGCCATCCGCTCTCGTCCTACAGACATCACTGTGTCACACAAATGAGTTAAGAGAATTCACCGAGCACAGACGGGTGGCCAGACTTACTCCTCATCAGGGGCACAGCCTGAGCCCTGCCCCTTCCCATTGAGACGTTCCAGCATCCTTTCCAGCCTCGGAGCTGGAGTCTTTCTCTTCCCCCACCTCTTTATTTTCCTTCATACTCTTCTTCCTCCTCCCTTTCTAAAAAGCATTTTGAAAATCACAACATTTATCTTGAGCCTTATTATGGGAGACTCTTATTCTCCATGTTTAAAAATAAATGCCGGGTTGGAGAACTATATTTGGTATATAGAAGTAGTTTGCATGTAAATGTGCCTTAAAGGACAACCGCTCCATTGAAGAGGCAGAATGGGGCTTAAAAGCCAGGCTGAAGCAGAGAGGAGGAGGAGGAAGAGGAGGATGTCGGAGAGCAGCCTGGGGCTGGGGGTGGGGGGAACAGATGAGAAGGAAGCAGGAAGCTGCTCAGAGTGCCGGAGTGGTAGCTTCTGGCTTGTCTGGGATGAAAATAAGCCCGGGGCCCCCTCCAGCTCCAGTGCCTGCTGCCCCCCATGCCCCCCCACCCACCAGGACAATCGCACAACTGAATTACTCATACTTAAAAATTCATAGAAAATGTTTCTTATCACCACGTCATAATTGACATGACTCAGAAAGTAGAATTACCTATTTTCTCTCTCTTGATGTATACCAAGGCCCTGGCAGCTGCAGCACTGTCTTAAAAAGACAGAAGAGAGCTTTGGTGGCCGGGGGGGCGGTGTTGGTCAGTTCTTTCTTTATGCCCCATGCTCCATTGATTTGAAGTCTGGGCCCCCTTGGTCTTGCGGTCAGCACATTCTCACTGATGGATAGATGTTGGGTACTGGGCCGCCTGACGGGGTTGCAGGGCCCGAGGTGGATAGATGATGCCGTGGGCCAAAGCCTTGGACAAGAGGGATTGGCCAAAATGGAGTAGAGTGGGCAGGGCAGACTCCCTTTGAGCATGGGGCTTGGGGATGGGCCTCCCTCAGCTGGGAGCCTCAGAGAGTGGCCCCCACCCCTCCACTCCCACTTCCCCAGGAAATTGCTGTGCTCAGCCATCCGTGATGTGCTCCTTCCATGAAAGTCATTCATTGTGCCCCCCTCGCCCCAGGTTCTCCAGACAAAGCCAAAGGGACCAACTTCAGGGTCTCTTCTGGGCAATCCGTCCTGTGTTTGGTGGCCTCAAGGAGGCTGGACTGTTAGGGATTATGTTTCCAAAGGGCCTTCTGGCTAATCCCTGGGTGTTTTCCAGAAGCGGGGTGGGAAGGTGGGGGGTGGGATGAAGATAGAGACAAATGATGCGGAATCCCGGAGCCTGTTTACAGATGGGGAGAGAAGGGGGGGACCCCCGTGAATGATGGAAGAGCTTAGAATACTAACCATCATCTAATGAAACCACCCACTGTGGGGGGTGGCTGGGGGGCAGCTGAGTATTGCCGTAACGCTCGTTAAAAAGGGTAAAGTCTTCAGAGATCTCCCCCTTTAGGACCTGCCCTGGGCTGTGGGGTGTCCCAGGCTGTGGGTTCTTTTCCCCACCCTTGGCCCTGTGTAAGGTTTCAGGGATGGCTAATTGTTTCGGTAAGAGAATGTAATTATCCTCTGTGATCATCAGATTACCCTGAGCCTAGAAGAGATGTGAGAATTTCCCCTCTCCTTCCTTCTCTCCCCTGCAGTTTAGAGGCCTTTTTATGATGGCGTAGAGCCTTTGGCCTTTGTGCAGACCGGCCTGGGGTCAGCCTTAGCCAAGGAGGGCCTGAGACCTGCTGTTTAGAGTAGCTGGATCCAGGTAGACAGGGGGCCCAAGCAAAAGCTGGTCCTGGCTGGCAGACTTGGGGGGCCTAAGTCAGACCAGGTGTGCCCGGGCTTAGGCCAGTTACCTAAGCAGGCAGGTGGTGTTGGGAAGCAGGTGCTGAATTTGGAGTCCTGAATATCTGAGTTCAAATCCTGACTTAGTTGTGTGACCCTGGGCCTTTCTCAGCCTCCGTTTCCACATCAGTAATATGAGGAGGGCTAGATTCCCTGTTGCTTCTTAGCACCTTTCTGTTTGTGTTAACTGGAGAGGAGTTCTTGATGGCGGTGCTCTTAGGAGACACAGGTTGGCTTTCAGAAGGTCTATCTGGAAGATAGGACTTTGTGGATTTTTTTAAAGCATTCGATTCAATAGAAGGAATGGCTCGTTCTTAAAACTTGCCCTCCAAGCAAAGTGTGTCCTGTGCATAAATCCACATTAGACCAGATTCTTGGAAGGCTGGAAACTCCCTGATAACCTTGTTGAAGCCCCTCAGCTCATTGATAGGGGCTCAGGTGAGGTTTAGACAGGAGGGCAGCTGCTCTCCAAGGTATCTGGTCCTTCCATGGAGATCCAGGCCGGCGTCCAGACTGAGGAGGCAGTCTGTACAGAGAAAAATAGTGAAAGCAAGGCTATAGGGATAGAGGCTCTCCACTAATCTGATTGAATGAATCCAAGGAACAGGAAATGATGGCTTGGTGTGTGTGGTTTGGGGTCACACCAGGTTTGGTGTGACCCCTCCCACAAGACTGCTGGCTGGTTGTCTGAAGGGGGCAGGTGTGAAAGGTGCCTGGAGTCAGGAAGACCCATCCTCCTGAGTTCAGATCTGATCTCAGATACTTGTTAGCTGTATGACCCTGGGTAAGTCACTTCACCCTGTCTGCCTCAGCTTCCTCATCTGTCAAATGAGCTGGAGAAGGAAATGGCAACCCCCTGCAGTATTTTTGCCAAGAGAACTCCAGATGGGGTCAGGGAGAGTCGGCACACTTGAAAGGACTGAACAACACAAGGGCTTCCTGACTCCATTGCACCACCACCAGCTGCCTCCTTTTGAAAGCAGAGCCTGGTTCCCCTAACCCGTACTGCCCCAGAGCCTTGGCATGTGTCCTGCTCTCTCTCCACCTTGCTGGATTTGGTGAAGGGAGCCAGCTTCTCTCAGCCCCGTTGCCTCCAAGTTTGGGGCCTAGCTCGCGGGGAAATCTGGCAGCTCTGCTCAGCCATATATCTTGAAAATCGCCCTCCAGAAACCACCTCATTTAGCAGATTTACTGATGGCCTGGTGACATTTGTTCTCAGGTGCCAGCAATGCTAAATCACAGCACATCCCCCAGACTTCCACTCAAGACAAAAAACTTTTCAAAAAATTTGAGGCAGGAAATATTGGCACTCCATTAACTACCTCCCTATTAATCTGCTGCTCAAGTACTGCTGTCCTCCCGAAAGGGTTCTGAACACAAAGCAACACTGCCCCATTCTGTAAATCAGATGTGCCAATGGCTGGCTTTCTTCTCTCCTGTCCCCCCACCGCAGTGGTAACTACAGGCTCCCAGAATTGATGGAACGTGGAGTCGGACTGTATGCCTCATCATGTTCTCCGTCTGGGAAGCATCCAGCCCGCGCTCCACCCCCTGCCTCCAGGATGGAGACTGGGGCTGTCCAGAAGCCAACCACTACCCCTCTCCCCCAACCCCTGAAATTGGGGAGCAGTATGTTCGGACTGTGGGTGTAGAGGAATAAAATGATGAAAAAGACCTTAGACCTGAGAATATTGAAAATATGGAATGTCAGTGCTGGGAAGGACCGTAGATCATGGGGCGTCAGAGCTGGGAGGAGCCGTAGAAGAGGGAATGTCACAATCTGAAGGAATCTTCGAACGTGTAATAATATTGTTTTTATTTAAGCATTTTAAGGTTGAAAAGCCTGTTTCACATAACTCATTTGATCCTCATAGGAACCCTGGGAGGCAGGCGCTGCCATTATCCCCGTCTTAAACTGGGGCACGTCGCGAGACGTTCTCAGGGCCACACAGCTGCTGTGTCTTAGGAAAATTCAAACACAAGTCTTCCTGACTCCCAAGCCCCATGTTGTATACCACCCACGTCCTAGGACTTGGAAAGGACATGAAATGGCCCAACGAGGCGTTGCAGAGGAACCTCGGGCCTAGAATGGTCAGAGCTGGGAGGATTTTTAGTACTCACCATTTTTATCTGGAGGAAACCTCAGACATCGTCTGGGTCCCCACGTCTTACAGAGGAAGACAGCATCACTTCTCCAAGACCCCCTCCAGATTAGTAGCCAGACCTAAAGAATTGTATAAATGTGAGCTCCCACTGGCAGACTTGGGTCTGGAGCCCAAATCTTCCCTCGTTCGTGGGCCTCTCATACAACTCACACTGAGTGCACCGACAGTGCATTGAGATTATCACTGGGAGCCTAGGAGCCATTGACTGGTCTCCAAACTTTTCCTCTGTGATTGCTTTCAGATCGTTGATGTCTTTGGTGCCCACTGTTGGGTTGGGTTGGGTTGGGTTGAGTCTTTCTGAGAGGGCAGGCCCATGTTGGAAGGGGCCTCAGAAATAGGACTCGTCTTGCTGCCCCTTCTTTCTGAGCTGAAGCGTGCCTTCCCCAGACTCTCCCCAGACCTTCCCTCTCTGTCGAGGTCCACGAGTTTGTGAGGTCAGGACGCTGCTTTCCATTTAAGCTCAGTTCCCAAACTCTTAGCGTCTCTGTTCTTGGTCCAATACCCCATTGACTGTGTGCTGGTATGGATTGGGCCTTCCTCGAGCAGGGCCCTTATTTTCCTTAACAATAGTCAAATAAGGCTTGCTGGTATTTCCTCTCTCCTCTCATGGAGTCTTCGGCCAACCCCCGGATTGAGTAGGTATCATCCTTGTATTACAGGTGAGGGAGCCGTGTCTCAGACATGTGCAGTGATAACCGTGGCCATACAGCTGAGAACCTGTGTCGTCCCCCCCCCCGCCCCATGCCTTGAATCTCCCAGATCTCACAGTAAAGTACTTCACAGAGAATGAAAAAGGCCCCATCTGTTCTGTTCCTGCTTGAATTTCTGTTTCCATTATGGTTAGACTCGATACATACATGGGTTTCTTTCTTGTGTTTTGTTTTTTGGAAATGAGAAAACAGACAAAAAAGAGACAGACTTGTCTGCTTCCCCGTAGCCTGGCATGCAGCAGGCATTTAATAAATGCTTATCAATTGGTTGTTTGTTCCTTAAATATCTTTAACTGTCTCCCAGGAGCCTGTAATCTCGGGACCTGGATTCAAATTCCAGTTCTGGTGCTTTCTTCCTTGCCTGTGTAACCTTGGGCCCTTCGCCTCAGTTTCCTCACTTGCTAACTGGGGGAGTTTGACCGGACCACCCGAAGTCCCTTCCAGCCCCAAATGTCTGGTTTCCTGGAGCCTCGGGAGCTCTGTCAGCCTCAGTGAGGGCTTATGCCTACCTGAGCCGTGGCTTCAGGCAAGGGAGAAAAACACTCCCAGCCTACCTGTTGAGGCAGGGTGAGGGCGGGCAGGATGGGACAGGACAGGACAGTAGAGAAGGTGAGGGCTCCCTCATGGGCTCTTGCCAGGATGAGTGGAATGCCTGGTCCTAATTCCAGAGCCCCAGTGGCATCTGGCCCCACTGGAGGAACAGGTTTCCTTGGCCTTGCTCCCAGCCCCAGCCCCCACAAACATATTCCGTACTCTAGGGATTCCAGCCAAAGCAAGCGCTTCCTGGGTCTATTTTCTGTGGTTCTGACAACCCGCGGTACTGGTTCATGTTATTGTTGTTTCTCTTGGAGAAGCTAGTTAATGGCATCCTGTTTCCAGGCTCGGGTCTGGTGGGGAGGGAGCCATTTCCAACAGAGGGCCAAGGCTGGACTTTTACTGCCTTCAGTGTTCCAGGCCTCTAACTGCTTGTCCTCTCCACTCCCATGCTGGTCACCTGCCGTCACCACTCACCTGGGCCATTACACTTCTCTCTCTGATCTCTCCTTCAGCCAGCGGCCAGTGCCATTTAATCTGGCCCTTAATGAATGCAGGAGGACTGACCAGTTGCTCTCCAAAACTTGCCTTGATTCCTGACACTGACCTTCAAGGCTCCTGATGGGCAGGCTTCTATGCAATCCCATCTTTTCCCCCGTGCCTGGATTTCACTCCTTCCTTCATTCTCCTTCAGTGAATCCATAGCTTAGCTCAGGGCTCGTCCCAGTCCCCACCTTCTTCTTGAGCACGTTTCCTGTCCTTCCACTCCTTCCCCCAAATCACCTTCTATTTGGGGGGATCTCATCTCCTGGACCCCAGGGCCTATTAGATTTTTATCATCTTTGCACCCCCCACAGTATATTAGTGTGGGCCCAGAATGTTAAAATTGTAGGCTCTGCTTGGTTGGACTTTCTGCATCCCTGCTGAATCAACCTACTCACTTGGCCTAGACCCTGCCTTGGAAAGTCAGAGCTCCTGCCCTCTCCCAAAGGAAATTCCCTTCAAAGATGGCCCTGCACTCGGGCTGTCTCCCTTCCCCAGTCTCATACTTCTCTCACCCCATTTGGATGTTTTCTTATAACATGCATTTCTGGTTTGGGCTCACGCCTTACCCTAGAGTGCAAGAGTGCAAGGGATTGTGTTTTATGTCACCTTGTACATAATAGGTACATAATTAATATGTATTCAGTGGATCACAGCAGGTGACATCCTCTGCAAACCTCAGTTTCACCATCTGTAAAAAGATGAGGTTTACCTAGATTGGGGGTGGGGGAGGGCATTAGCAAGCCACATTCTTACCTAGATGTAAAAGGCCTTGGCTCCCTGGCCTACATAATCCTTAAAGACCCTTCTGGTTCTGACGGTCTCTGTTCTTCCAAGGCTTCCCCCAGCTCTCACTTCACCTGTTCTGTAGATCCCGGCAGCTCTGACCATGTCTTCTGAGGAAGCCTCCAGCCCTCACATTCTGTGAGCTGCCCGAGGCCTGGGGCTAGATTCCAAGGGATACAGCCCCTTTCTGTTTTCCTCTAGAGTCACAGGTTTTCTGGTCCCGTCTAGGTGTTGGTAGGACTGTGGCCTCGTCCCACAGGCATCCATGTGTCTTACAAGGCGTGGGATTTTCTGGAGGCCCCCAGGGATCCTGAGAGGCTTCAGTGTCCCCTGGGCATTCTCAAGGCTGGAGAGTCTGTGTCTCTGTGTGCAGACAGCAGGGCTTGATGGGTGAATCACTGGTCTAGCAGGCCCAGAGTCCTCTCTGCTGGCCAGTTATTTTCTTCAGAAATAAAAAAGAAGGCCTCATTTCCCTGACAACACCTTCCAGGTCCCCCATTTTCTCGTCCTAAGATGCCGTGTCTGGATCGTTCCTCAGTGCACACATGGGGAAACACTGAAAAGCTCTCTTTGGGGTTCAGAATTCCAAGGACCTGGGTTTGAACCCCGCCTCGGCCGCTTGTAGTGCTTGCATCACCCGGGCGAGTCCCTTAGCTGCCAGGTGAGGGTACTGGACCTGCTGCCCTGGGGGAAGGCCTGCTCCATCTCTGAATTGGAGATCTTGAGTCCGTCTTCCTCGAGAGAGTCTCCTTGGAAGTCTCTTGATCTTGCACCACAGTCTGCCTCCCTTTACTTTCTCCTGGGTCTTAGTTTTCAGCTCGGGGACACAAAAAGTATTTATGTTGAATCAGTCAGGCAGTGAGCATTCATTGGGCACTTAATGTGTGCTGGCACTGACAATATTGAATACCCCACCCCCAAGGAGCTTACGTTCTAATGGGGGCGATGGCTGTTTGGACATCCATGGCACAGATGGTAAACTGAGGCAGTGGCAAGACCAGGCACTGGCTCCAGGTAGGCTAAGAGGGCCCCTGGCTTATGGTCGGAGCTGAACCTGCCAGGAGGCCCCGCCTGCCTGCTCCTCCAGGCATCACTGGGCCTTGGCCGACGTTTCTTTTCCTCCTTGTCCTGGTTGAGGGAGCCGGCTCATCTCATGTGGCTCCAGCACTTCCCTGGCTGTGTGCCTGGCGTTGGTCACTGCCCCTTCCTGGGAGCCCTTCTGTACCCCATGTCTTGGCCGTGGAAGGAGGGTCAGGAGATCGTGGGCACAGAAACGTGCCTTGTTAGCTACCAACTGTCCCACCCTGCTGTTAGTTCTGCGGAGGGAGATAGCAAAGCTTAGGAGGGGAAAGGGCTTGGCCTTGGGTCACTGAGCCAGCATAGGCAGATGTGTCCTCATAGGCCCTTCCTAGCCTTACCTGTGGCATAGAAGCTAGACACCTTGTGGCATTGTCTCCCCAGCACAGCCTGCTAAGTAAGAGTGAGCTGGAAGAGCCCCCCACAGATCCTCCATCCCTTCTATGCCTCTAAAAGCCATCCCTCATGTCTTGGGGGCATCCTCCCCTCCCTCCAGCATTCCCAGAATCTCGTAAAGACCCTGAGGAAGGGGTGCCTTCCTGGACCCCGGGCCCCAGACCCCGCCCAATTACTTTCTATGTGCTTCGTGCTTTTTGCTTCCTGGGACGAGTGTCTCCCCAGTTGAATGTAAGCCCGTTGAGGGGTGGAACTGTCATGTTTTAGGGTGGTGGTGCTTTCTTCTCTTCCGCACTTGGGCCAATACTCTCCTTATTATAGGAGCTTGGTGGATATGTGTTGAATCTCACTGAAGTTCCTTCTGGTAAAAGCATCCTGGGAAGGAAAGTTCCCTGAGGGTCCGTTGGACTGGATTGCAGCACTCTAGGGTAGAATTAAATAGGGGGGGGGGGGGTGTGATTAGAATTACAGAGAGTCATCTAGGCCAAACCTTACATTTTCTAGGTAGGGAAACTGAGGCTGAAAAGCAGTGAGCTAGCCAAGGATACAGCGTTAGAAAGTAGCAGAGGCCAGTGTCCTGATGCCACGTCTGTTTCTTTGCTCCCCCATGTCTCCTCACAGTCTAGAGTTTGGGGTTTTTTTTTGCTTTTTGGAGGGCTATTGGGGTTAAGTGACTTGCCCAAGGTCACATGGCTACTAAATGTTAAGTGTCTGAGGCTGGACCTGAACTCAGGGCCTCCTGACTCCAGGGCCAGTGCTCCACTCACTGCAACACCTAGCTGCCCCTACAGTCTAGATCTTTACAAGGAACAGAGTTGTTCTAAATGTCCCCAGGAAGGAGGGAAAGTTGTGGGTCTTTTTCCAAGTATATTCAGTTGGAGTAAAATGGAATCCTTATCATCCTTTGAGGAGCGGAGTTGGGCATCTGATTTGATTCCAGTAAGCATTTGTTAACCATTGTCTCTCTACCAGCACTGGGCTAAGTGCTACACGTAGAGACCAAAATGCAACCATCTCTTATTTCTTGGACCCACAGGAGGGTCAGACAGAGTAGAGCTACGTGGCCCTCCTGCCGTGCTCACCTCCCTCCATGCTTTGGCTAGTTGGGAATATGAAATCTTGCCAAGTGTCTGTCCAGGTGCCAGACCTGGGAACTTTCTAGGGTCCTGCTCTGGGTAGCCTGGTGTCTGATGAGAAAGCAGGCTTCTCAGCAACTCCCTGGTGCCCTTTGGGCAGTCGCTGCACCAGTTTTGGGTCTCTGGCTTCCTTATGTGTAAAATGAAGGTCATGATAGCCAGCCATCAGGACTACCTTCTAAGGCTGTGATGAGGGGAGGCCTGGGCTCTTCCATCTGATATCCTCAGCTGCTGTTCCCCCTCTTGACCTTTAGGGGATGTGGCCTGGGCACCATTTCTTCCTTTACTGGCAGAACAGTGACTTTCAGGAAGAAAATCTCTCATTCTGAAAGCCTATATCATAAATATTGCTAATCACATTATTACACAATGTCAGATCCAGAATGAGACCTTCAAACTTTGAGAATCTGAGCTAGAGAGAAACCTTAGAACATAGAATGTTAGAACTCATAGAAGGCTTTGGAACATGGAATTCCTGAGTTAGAAGCAACTTTAGAACATAAAGTGTCTGAACCAGCAGCACTTTTAATAACCAGAAGCTTAAGAACATGGAGGGACCTTGGAACGTTAGAACGTGCAATGTCAGAGTTGGAAGGGACATTGAACATTATCTGGTGCCAACCTAGGCATCTTACAAAGGTGCAGATGGTTAGAAGGGACAAAATCCAGCGACCCCCAGCTGTGTCAACGGATGGACGTCCCACCTCCTGGTACGATGTTCTTTCCCTTGTTCTAATCCAGACTGGTTCTCCAGACCCTAGGAGGCAGGAAGTGATCACCAGGGCTTGCCAAGCTCCCTGATATGATTCAGGTACAATTGATTTGTGTGTATTGATCAGCAGCAAGCCTCATGGGAATCTGTGAAGAATCTGGATGCTGCAAATTGATCTTTCAGTAGAAACGCCTTGTGTGAGGTGGTTTGGAGAGCACTTGTCCTGAAATTTGAGAAGGCTTGTCTAGAGCCAGGCCTGGGGATGTGTTTTGAATCATGTGGCTGGATGTAGCTGGCTGCCCTCCCCAGGCTTCTCCCCTTTGTGAAATGAGACAAGCAGAAAATTCTGACATTTAACCCCACATGGATCTTTTGAGTGGGGCCGTCAGCTTACCGGAAGATCCCCTCTGGGGTTTTCCCTTAGCCAGACACCCAATAATGCTGTGACCTTTGTGGCTCTGATTTCGTAAAAGTCTACGTGAGAGTCATAGAGCCGTAGATTCTTAGAATTCTGGCCTCTTGTGACTCCCCCTGCTTCTCTCCTGGTCTTCTCAGAGACCTCTAGCAGGGAGTATCCCTGGGGCTGGTGAGACTCATGGGGCTAGGAGAGTCTGCAGGGCCTCATCTTCCATAAGGGCAGGGCCGATGGTTCTGTTTCGGGTTTTTGTTTTAATTATTGTGATCTCTGAATCTCCAGTGCCCAGTACAGAGCAGCCACTTCCAGTGTCTGCAGGATTGAGTTCTGTTGACAGAGGGCAGGAAATCCAACGGGACTGCCAGCTGTGCCTGGTCTCTCCCCATCCCTGGAACGCTCTCCTCCCCCACCTGGGCCTCCTAGCATTCTTAGCTTTCATTCATCCTTGCACAGCTGGCCAGACACATCTCATGGCCTTCCATTTTCACTGTCTTGGTTCTTAGTGTTATCTCCTGGAATAGACTTGGTGCATAAATAAATTGTAATGACTTTTTGTATCCCCACCAACATCACACCCAATTGGATGTTAGCTCCTTGGAGGCTGGAACCATTTCATTTTTGTCATTGTATTAGTGCCTAACACATACAGACTGTAAATACCTCATTTTGAAAGCAGATCTGGGAACTTCGATTTTAATCCTTTCTTCTAGCTCCTACTCTCTGCTCCCCCCACCCACAACAGAAAAATACAATTCACAATAAAGAAAAGAAAGACTTACAGGGACCAGTGGTTTTTTTTTAAAGCCCCTTTACAGCCCAGTAAAGAACTTTGGGGGGGGGGGGAGGAGGGAGCTGTCAACTGGCAGTTCTTGCCTGAAAGTAGGAATTTCCTCCCTCTCTTTGGAAGAAAGTGTCCCAATTATGGGGGCTGATCATTAAGCATGGTAAAGAGCAATGCAAGGGGTGACTGGAGAAGGAAATTAAACTGATTCTTGACCATGGGAGGTTCTGAACTGATGCAGGAAGGGGTGGTGGTTGTTGATTTTTAGAGACTGCAAAGGCTTAGAAGAATTCTGGGCCCTTAAGGCTCCCTCTGCTCACCTCAGCCTTGTGTTGGCATTTCTTTGCACTCTTTGCTAGGAGAGACCCTGCTAGGGAAGAGGAGGGTGGAGAGAGAAACCATGGGGGTCCCCAAAAGTCAGTTGGACCAGAACAGCAAGGCCAGGGGAAACAGTGTTAGACTGGGGAACGAGGGGAGTCTCCTAGGAAGCAGAGAGACATGGAGGGAGGCGGTATCTTGTTTAGGAAATGGGACTGGACATGATGATGGATGGACTTGGGTCCATGAGAGCCATATGTCCTTGGACGCTTGGACTCTCCCAGCACTGTTCTTCTCCTTCCTAAAATGAGCGTGCTTGCAATCCCTGCCTCAAAAGACAGAATGGAAAAGCTGATAGCCATAAGAATACTGGCTAACGAGGTTTATTTTTAACCAGCTGTGAGATGATGGGCGATTGCTTCATCTCTCGGATCCTGAGTTTTCCCTTCTCTGAAATGGGAATAACAATACTTGGTATTGCCTCCCAAGTGGTTGAGAGGAATATGTCTCTGAAAAACATTCACAGTTTTAGGATTAGAAACTGTCATCTGGGGCCTAGACCCAGAGGGGCAGCTCAGGAAGTGCTGCATGGGCCGGGAATTAACCTTCTTAATGCCCCCATTCCCCAGCTTGTGCCATTTTGAAAGGGACCTTGGGAGAAGACAGCGAGGAGGGGCACAGACTGCTGCTGCATCCCGCTGCCAGGATCATTTCTCATGAGCCTGGGCTTCAAGTCTCCTGGGGCCAGAAGAAGGCGGCTCTCACCTCCTCACCCTCTCTTACGGGGTATAGTAGATAGGAAGCATTTTAACTCCAGCTGGGTGGCTTGGGCCCTCAGTTAGAAGAGAATTGGTTCAAGCACCCTCTCACTTAAGGGGATTGGGGGGGGGGGGGGAAATGCTTCCAATCCAACACTGGAGATCAGTTTGACACCTTCTTTTTGAGCCCCAGATGGCTGGGTGGGGAGGGAATTGGCCGACAGCTCTGTTAGGAAATAGAATCCTATCTCTGTGTGTGGGTAGATAGCTAGCAATGAGATTTTACATGTGATACATACTATATATTATATATAGTGTGTATGTATATATAGATAGATAGAATGCTATATATGTGTGTATGTGTTTATTCTCTATATAAATCTATAAAATGCTCAATATGCCACTTACTCTTTGCTTTGTTTGGGATTTTGAAGGGGAGGTGAACATTCTCAATGAATCCTTTGGGGTAGTTGGCATCTTGGGCTATGGTGTATCAGAATCTGTCCCAGTGACCGTGGGCCAGGGGATGAGCCTTAGAGACCCAGGGAGGAAACTAAGACACAGAAGGAGACCTCCCCTGCTCCAAGGCAGCCCACAAGTGAGTGGCAGAGAGCATCGAGGTGTGGAGGGTCTGCCGAAAACAGAATCCAGCCTTTTGCTGCGTTTGCGGCAGTCCCTCGGCCCGAGGACTCCCCTCCAGTCTGTTCTCAGCCTTTGTCTCCTGGCCCAGGCCCTCAGCTCAGGCTGCCATTGTTCCCCCAGGAACCCCCAGGTGGTAGCAGCCAGTCTGGCTTGGTTCAGAGTCGTCTGGATTTGTTTCTCTCATCACTGAATCATGGGGCTGTGGGCAGACAAAGGATCTTGGTAGTAGAGCCCCTGGGCTTTGGGTCAGTGAGCAGAAGAATGGCTGCCTGACAGGGCCCTGGTCATGGAGGGAGCTGGCTATGTGGGGGGATGTGGGGGGCTCTCCCAAGCCCTTTCCCTCCTGCTTTTGGTTCAGTATGTCCATTGGCCTGGAGTTCCCAGGTTTGTAAGCCCTTGGTCTTAGAGGGAAGGCCACTGAGGCCCACAGACACAAAGTAGTTGTGTGGAGTGGAGAGCACAGGCTGCATTTGGTCTGAATCCTCCCTTTGACCCACCTGTGTTACCTTGGGTAAATCCCTTCACTTCCCAAGAGCCTCCATTTCCCCCTCGGTGAGGGGCCTTGGAAAAGAGAAGATCACAGTTGAGAGCCCTTGCTTAGAAGTGAGATGGAACATGCTTTAGAACCTAGAATGTCGGAGCCCAAGGGGCGCTTGTAGCAGAGAACATCAGAGCTGGAAGTCGGCTCCAGGATGCAGAATGTCAGGGCTTAGGGACCCCAGAATGGAGACTCTTATACCCACAAGGAGCCTTAGGACACATAAGGTCAGGCCTGGGAAGGACACAGGAGCTATTCTGGTCTCATCAATTGACTGGAGGAGGCAGGAGCCCGTTTTCAGCTGTGTCCTTGGGACAACCCCCAGGCTGGTTGTTGTTGTGGGGGTGAGGGTGGGCTCTCTCTGGAGCCTCCAATTGGCAGGTGCCAGGATGGGGGGGAGGAATTGACTGAAATAACACTTCTCTTCCCCAAACACACATGTCCCTGGCAGAGGCATTGCTGGCGAGACCTCCTCCTCCTCCCTCTCTTGAGGCATTGCTCCGAGCCATCTGGAGCCCGCCGATCCCAGACACATTCAGGGATCCGGGAGCCAGCTTCCCGGGAAGTGTTTGGGAGGACGTGGGCCTGCTGTGCCTGGAAGGGTCCTGGATCGAGGGGCCCCAGCTGAGCTCGGGACAGGACCAGAGGGATGGGGAGGGAGCAGAGCAGATCGCCGGACACAGGCAGATGCCAGCCAGCTTCTCATCGTGGCTGTTGACACAACCTATAGATCCTGAATTCTATCCTCCCGCTCCTAGAGGCACAGACCCTCAGCCCCACAAGGGATCAGACTTGAGCTCTCTAAGCACGGCAGCGTCCCCCATTAGAATTTAAGCTACATGAGGGCGGGGATCATTTTATTTTCTGTGTTTATATCTCCGGTGCTCGGTGTACATGTATGCTTACAGAGGGTGTTTAATAAGTGTTTTTTGATTGGGAAATGAAAGCTCATAGGGTGAGGGTGACTTCCCCCCAAGCATTTATACTAGATGGTGGTGATGGAGTGAGAGCCCAGGCCATAGGCTCCTACTACTGAGGCCTAGCAAAGGCCCATCCATCTCCTTTCATGCAGGAGTCAGCTGATGTGAAGTCTAATCCCCATGGCCAAAGTCAGTCCTTGGCTGTTCCAGCAGAGGCGACATTTGAACCCAGGCCTTCAGGCTGAATGTTCTTCCCTGTGTGGCCTCCTTTCTCTCTGCAGCTGTAGCTTTTTACAGAAGCATTTACACGCACGTGTTCCTCTGACACTTCCCCCCTTCTCTTACCTTCCTCCCTCCCTCCCTTTTCTCTCTGCTCTCGCTCTCGCTCTCGCTCTCGCTCTCGCTCTCGCTCTGGCTCTGGCTCTCTCTCACCCAGTCTCCTCTCCTCCCTCTCTATTACTTGCTACTTTGTAAATCATTTGTAGCTGGTGACCTGTACGTAGCCACCATCAGTAGGATATAAACTCCCTTTGCTTTGGCTCTGGCAGTCCAGTGCCTAGCCTAGTGCTTTGAAGCTGGTCAGGGCTTAATTGCAGGTTGGATTGAGTTGCTTTGAGTGTCCAGAGGCTTCTTGGTGGCAAAGCAAACTGCGGCTCCTGAAGTGGGAGCCTCCCATGTGACCTCCTGCAGGGAGGGCCTCCCCCCCTCGCTGCTAGAAGGACCATCATTTAAGGAGACTGCAGGGGACAATTTGATGCAGTCCATTTTTTTTTCTTTAATCTGTAAAGCCAAGAAAATAGAGGTGATGAAAATTTCATTTCACAATCAAATTATACTAAAAGTTTTGCATCAGTTAACATGGCTGGGCCTTCTAATGTCAACTTATCTTTGGGCCATGGTGTCTTTGACTGGATGGGTGTTAAAATGTCAGTAACACATAGTGGGATTTTGGCCTTGGGCTGATGCCTGAATGGGCTCTTCTCAGCACTGACGCTGATGAATTGGGTGATCTTTCAAGTATCAAAGAAATGAAGGCATTTTGAATTCTCCCCTCCTGTCCCTCCTGTCTGCCCACCGTACCCCCCAAAAAGCCCCAGCAGCCCCTGGTCTTTTCTGTCTCCTGGAGAGCTGGAATGATGGTATTAGGCCCCAGGCCAGACATTTTTGAAATCATAGGGCTGGTCTTAGTGGCCTCTCAGAGAACCTTTGGGGAATGAGTCACAGGATGTGGGGGTGCGGGGCTGGCAGTGCCGGACTCATGTGTTCCAGTCATCTCTTTCCCTCTTCACCTCCCACTCCCCCCTTTACCAGGGCCTTCCTGCCTCACTCACCACCAGCACACTCAGGTTGGACCAGGACAGGCTGGTTTTCTTGCATTGGAAGCCGTCCTGAGATGATTCTGTTGGGGTCCATGTCCTTCCATCTTGGAACATGGAATTTCAGATCTGGGACGACCCATAGAGGAGATGGGTCCTCCCTAAAGTCTGCCCTGATCACTCTCCTTGGCTGTCTGACATCACTGCTCATTTCTACAGGTCACACAAAAGGCAACACCCAACAATGTGCACATAAAGAAGGCCAGAGATGTAGGGAACGGGATGTCAGAGCTGGAAGGGGCCTGAGAACAGGGGATGGCAGGGCTGGGAGGGGCCTGAGAACAGGGGATGTCAGCACCTCCCTTTCCGAGTGGGCTCTCACAGATGACTTTGTTCCCATCCTCCAACCTCCAGAGATTACACTAGATCCTCTTTTCTTTTATTTCATCTCTTTGTCTTTCTCTCTTTTTCTCTCTCTCCCTTTCCCTCTCCTTCTCCCTCTGTCTCTAAAGCGTTTCCTTTAGTGATTCAGGCAGGATGTTACAGACCTTTAGTCCCCTCCCTCACTTTGTGAGGGACCTCCCCTTTCTGAGATGTCCTAAAAGTGGGGGAATTTCCTGGGAAATCACAGGCAGCTCCTTGTGACCTCCCTGGAGGAATTGGGGAGAGGGAGGGGTCTCCTGGCCCGGATCAGTCCCGGCTCCACACTGATCCTCTGGTCTTTCCTGCCCACAGGCTGCCTGGGGGAGGCTGATGCCTGGGGGAGGCTGACGGTTGGACTTGGGTTAAACCTGCAGTCCGGGGCACCTCTGAGCTGAGCTCTGGTGTGCCGTCTGAGCCGCCATCCCTGGAACTGGCAGGGCCATGAGTGTCAGAGGGGAGCGAGCGGGGTGTGGGTCCTGCCCATGTGCTGTCATTGAAAGCACCTGTGCAGGCCCTGCCGGCTCGCGCTCGCTCTCGCTCTCTCTCTCTCTCTCTCTCTCTCTCTCTTTCTCTCTCCCTTTCTGTCTCAGAACTCCTCCTGGTCAGAAAAATCTAGTCACTCCTGTGTCCAGCAAGGATGGGAATGTTTGCGGTATTATCCTCTAGGCTTTGGGGAGAAAGCCCTCCTTACAGAGGCCTGTGGGGGTGGCTTCTGTCTGTCAGTCAGGCGGTCAGCAGGAAGCCACTGTATTCTGACGATGCCTTTGGGGGGAGTGCCTGCCCTCAAGAGGCTTACCATCTTACCTTGTCAGCTCAAGCTTGAAAACAGCTGAATTTCAGCCTCGATTACATGTGAGAGTTTCCTCCCCAACGAGATTGTGACCTCAAGACGGAGGCCCAAAAGTGGTTGAAGGTCTTAGCTCAGGACCCTCTAGTGTGTCGGGAAAGGGGGAGATGGAAGCCCCTCCATCTGGTTGGCCTGTGTCCAGGCCAGCCACCAGGAAATGCCTTTTCAGGGCCTTCCCCTGACAGTCCACAGTCTCTGCTCCTGGTGGCCCTCTCCCTTCCCTTCACGCCCCCCGCCTTTGCAGATAGAAGCCTCTTGACATAAGACCTGTCTGTGGCATTCCCAGTGCTTAGCATCATATGTTAACAGCACCTGTTAGTCTGACTTGGAAGAACGGTTCTGGATTAGAGGGCGAGGGGTTTGGGGGAGAGGCAGAGGTATGAGAAAATGCCCACCCACAGCAAGACCTTTCATTAGTCACCTGCATGGGGCCTTTCCAGGAGACCTGTCTTGTGTGTGCTCTCTCCTCTTCCTCATTAAATATGCTTGAAAAAACAAACAAACAGAAAAGCACCCACTTGGAGCTGTTCTCTGGAGGGGAGGCTGGGGAGCAGAGCTAGGAAGGACAGCATGGCCCAGTGGGTTTACTTCTCCCCCACCCTCCATGGCTTAACTTTCCCGCCCTGAACACACTGGTGTCCAGTTACACAGATGCCCACTGTCCCGTTCCTTGACTCCCACCCACTACCCACCCCCTTCTCTAGGTACTGCCTTCCCTGTGAACAAATCAGAAGGATCCCTTCCTCTCCCATCAAGTGCCTTTAGCTACAGTACAGAAAATGTTAGAGCTGAACAGACCTGGAACATAAGATGTTAGCTCCGGGGAGAGTTTGAGAATACGGAAATTCAGGGCTGGGAGGGCTTTAGAACAGAGGATGGCAGGGCTGGGAGAGCCTTAGAACAGGGCATGGCAGACAGAGCTGGGAGGGCCTTAGAACAGGGCATGGCAGACAGAGCTGGGAGGGCCTTAGAACAGGGCATGGCAGACAGAACTGGGAGGTACCTCCATCTCCCCAAATCCCCGGTCCTCAGGAATATTGTTCAAATGCCACATCCCACATGAAGGCTTCCTGGGGCTTAATTTGAAGGTAGGAACATCCTTGTGTCTCCCATATCTCCCCCATCAGAATGAAAACCGTGAGGACGGGGACAGCCATCTTTGCCTAGATGAGGTCCTGCTATGTATGGAAAAGAAAAATAAGGTCGTTTTGGGTGAGGAGAGCAGTGGCAGCTGGGAAGGCCTTGTGGTCCTTGAGCTGAAGGAAGAAGCTAAGCCTCTGATTTGGGAAGCTTAGTCCACACTGGTGGTGGGCAGCAAAGCCAGGGCTTCATCCTCAATCTTGAGAAATTACAATCACAGATCTAGAGAGGGTCCATTCCCCATGTTTTACAGGTGCAAAAACCAAGGGGAATGTTTGGCCCAGTGGCACAGAGGGAGGATTTGAACCCACGCCCAGAGTGCAGTCATTGTCAGACAGCAGGGAGAACCTGGGAAGTCGATTTTGGCTTTAGAACTGGGAGGAGCCTCTTATCCACTGTTCTCACGTCATAGATGGTGTTGTTGGAGAAATTTAGGCCCAGAGACTCCGCACAACATCTGAGATTTGGATCAGATTCTCCAATTCTGTATTTACTGGGCCCGCCCCCCAAGAGAATATGAGAAGGCACCTTTTCTCACCCTCGGTGGGCCCTGTAGCAGTCTGTAGGGGGCAGGGGTGTCCCTGGAGGAGATGGTGAAGTGGGAGCTCCCACCTTGGTCTCGCCCTGAGATGGGGCTCACCTCCTTGCTGAGGGCGGGCAGGCTGGCAGGCCTCCAGAGGCCTTGGGGAGGGCCTGCTGCGGCAGGCGGCATTTTGTCAGAGATGGGCAGATGGTGTTCACCTGCTCTGGACAAACTCTGTCTCCGGAGCCTTTGGACTCCCGAGCATAATAACAGACAGCTGCCGCAGAAAAATAGTCTGTGAGTCGCTGGGCCGTGTGGCCATTGAGCGGCCAGGACGCATGCAGCGGGAGCGAGGCTGAGTGGCCCGGCGCCTGCCTTTCACCTTCTTCTTATCTTTTGTCCGTGGGTCCAGAGATGGTGGGTTTTATCCCCCTACCCCCCTCCCCTTCCCACTAATAACAGCATCAAGTGTCGAGCTCAGCTAAACAGAATCCCTCTGTTTGGGGGAGAAGAAGAAAGAGGACCTGCTGTGTGTGTGTGTGTGTGTGTGTGTGTGTGTGTGTGTGTGTGCGCACACATTCGTGTGTGTGTGTGCGTGTGTCCGTGTGTGTGTGCGCATTCGTGTGTGTGTGTGTGTGTGTGTGTGTGTGTGGCGGGAGGGGGGGGGTGAGACAGAGAAGGAGAGGGATAAAGAAGGAGTGAGAGGAGAGATGCTTTGTTCTAAGGGGCAGATGATCTCTTCTCCTTTCCATCATCCTTCCTGATTAGTTCTGGGCAAATGAAAAGGCAGCTCTTTTACCCCGATTCCTTCCCCAAATATGCAGGAAAGCCAGACTTTATGGCATCAAGTCCAGTTAGGGGACACTTGGCATCATTTCAGAGCTGGAAGGGGTACCCTGGCCAGGTAGAAGTGGGGAGACTGAGGACCAGGCAGGTCGGACAGTCGGTGGTATCCTAGACAGGATTAGAACCCCTGGCTCAGGGCACCTCACAACTTTCTCTGTTTCAGATTCTCCAGCCATTTTCTGAATCCTCTTTGTTAGGGAGATGGGCTGCTGGCACATTTTTATGTTACCTCTGTCCCTTTCCTGAGTGTGCTGTCGGGTTCTTTCTCGCCCTCCCGTATTCTCACAGCACTTGGGGTGAGTGGCCAGTTTGGCAGCGCCATGGCTGTAGCTGGGGCCCATTTTGTGTCTGCCTCTTCCTCCACTATGGCTCTGGCGTGCTGGGAGGGATCCCAATGAGCCCCCTTACTTTAATGATGAGGAAGCCAAGGCCTGTGGGATGGCAGGGCCTGAGTCTTACTTACTTTATCCCAGAGTCCCCAGGGCTGAGTCAGTAGGAAGCTAGATTTAGATCTGTGATCTACTGGGGATTATAGGTTAGGTAGCAGAAGGGACCCTGTCATTTTAAAGGTGAGAAAATTGAGTTCCCAAGCAGGCAGTTTGAGTGGCTGAGGGTCACACACAGCGTGAGTGACGGCAATAGAGTTCAAACCCTGTTCTCCAAATAGATCCTCCCTGCCATCTGAGGTTTATTCTGAGGTCATTGCCTTCCACAAAGGCAGGGACGGATTCATTTCTGTCTATGTTCCCATGAATTTCCACGGTGTCTGGCACATAGTAGGGGCTTAAGAAATGCCCATGGATTGGTTGGGTTAGTTCCTCCCCAGTTTAACACTTTCCCATATGCTAAACACCTGGGCAGGTAACCGCATTAATTTCTGACAATATTTCAGCGTCTTAGTTCGACCAGGCTTTATGAAAAACAAGCCAGAGCTCAAGCTCCGTTAGGCCTAAGCTTGGATTGGCATGTGATGCCCCAATGGGCAGTGGTGGCACATTTATTCATGGGGAAGGTGGGCTGAGGACAGAGGGTATGAGAATTTGCCTTTCCCTGTAGGCTTTGGAGCAGGAGAGGGCCGGCGTCAGAGCCTGGGGAGGAGAAAGGAAGCAGATGGATTGGAGCGCCAGACACTAGAAGCAGGGATCCCAATTAGGAGGCCCTTTCAAGAGGCCAGGTGAGAGGTAATGAGGGCATCTACTTGACCTCCCAGACTGATGGAGGCACTTCAGCGGATCTTTGTTTGCACACATGCTCTCACACACACAAATATTGTGCTAATTACAAAGAGCCCCTATTTAGTCATCAAAGCTGCACGGGTCTCTTTATACCCTAGAATCCCCTTTTGTCATTCATTAACATTTATTCTAATTTAGACTTTAAAGCACACCATCCTCCCCTGCCCTACTCCACAATTATCACCAATTGGTGGGACCGTTTTCTGTCATTCAGTCTCACAAACATTTATTAAGGCCTCTAAGGCTCTGGCGACACTCAGCCCTGTTCTCAAAAGGCTTTCCTTCTAATCAGAGGCACAGATCAGGCTGAGGGAAGGGTCTGCGCTGAGAACTCCTGGGAAATTGGATGAGGGAGAAACTCAGGCCTCTATCAGGATTCCAAGAAAGTTGAATTTCCACTGGGTGTTTTCTTGCTTTTTGGTGTTTCCCCCCCAGGTAAAGAAAGCTGGCCTTGCCTGTAGTGGCTTTTTGTTGAAGTGAATTGTCACACACACACACACACACACACACACACACACACACACACACACACACACACCCCACATTGATGATGAAAAGAGCTAACGTTAATGTAGTGCCTTGAGGTTAGCACAATTCTTTGCAAATATTCTCTCATCTGAGCCTATGGGACAGGTGCTATTTATTTTCCTACTTTACGGATAAGTAAATTGAGGCATAAAATAAGGCATCCTTCCCAGGATCACACAGCTTGTGATTGTCTGTGGTCAGAGTTTGAAACCAGCGCTCAGCCCACTGGGCCACCGCCATCTTGTACCTGTCTTGTCACATAAAAACTTACCTGTACATTTCACAGAATTTCAGCATTGGGAGAGTCTTCAGAGGCCATCTGTTCCTGGCCCATTCCATTAAAATTCTCTGACCCGTGGTTGCCAGACCTGGAAGTTGCAGGCCAGTAGAGATAGAAAACCTTCTCTCCGCCCCAGCAGCCGATTCATTCCACTCAGGGGCAGCTCTCTTTGTGAGTCTGTCTCCTTCCAGGGAGATGTGAAGACTGCCATTGTTCTTAGTTCTGCTCTCTGAGACCAAGCAGGCCAAACCTTCCTCCTTCTCTATCTAGACCAGCCATTCTCTTGGGTAACGGAACAAGAAAGATGGTGTTGGCTAACAAAAGGCCTTTTCCTAGAGAGCCTCACAACATGCTCAGAACAGCTGACTTCTAGGTAATTGGAGCTCTGAAGGAGTTAGGCCCATTTAAGTACTACGGGGATTGTTCTTGGACAGTTTTTTCCTGTCCTACCAACAGCGTCAGATGACCCATTATTCGGTCTTTCTAGGAGGGACTGGTCCTGTGGCTGGTTTTTCCACCTGTAAATGTCTCAGTACATCATATGATATTTTACATTCTCTGGTTCTGATTCTTAACTTGAGGTTCATGACCTTGGCTGATAGATAGATAATTATTTTATGTTTCAATTATTGTATATTTCAATGTAATTGGTTTCCATTGTAATCCCAATTTATAATCCCAAATTGTAAACTTTCACAAACATTTTGAAAAGGGTCTGTAGGTTTCTCCAGCTCCCCACTGATGAGGGTCCAAGGCCCAAAAAGAACAGTAAGAACTCCTGATCTAAAACAATTATTGGCTAAATGTTGAGTGGTTGAGTGGAAAGTTCTTGGCAGTAGAAGTTAAGGACCCGAGTCCTAGGTTTGGCCCTCATGGTGACCTTGGACAAACCTCATCAACTTCCAGAAAGCGTGTGACCCAGTCAGTCCACATTCCAGTCCTGTGTCCTGTCTGTAACCCCTTCCCCCCAGTAAGAGTCTATCGAGCTTCCCTTCTTCCCTAGTCCTGGCCATTTTAACTTTCAGCCCTGTTTTGTTCCCTCAGACTTGAACCCATCATCAAGCCATTCTGTGGTTCTTTTAAGGAAGTCTTGTGTGGCTACCCTGACCTTCAATTTCTTTTACTGTAAGGTTCATGCTAGGTGAAGAGATGAGATCACAGATTTGGAGCTGGAAAGGGCCCAAGAGGTTATACAGTCCAACCTTCTCATTTCACAGATAAGGAAACAGGTCTGGAGTCAAGTCAGCAAACAGATCAGCCCTTCCTGTGGAGGAGGCTCTCGGCGCTGCTTTGCATATATGTATATATAGTCCTATCACCAGGGAGCATTTATTAAGCTCCTGTTGTGTGCTCAGCACCAGAGATACAAAGAAAGCCCAGAGCCCACAGACCCTCTTCTCTAGTAGCTTACATTCCAGGGAGGGGGCCTGCCCGTGTCTACATCTGTGCCTGATTTATGCAGGGTCTGGGAGATGCTGGCTCAGTGGGGGCACAGAGGGAACACACGCCAGCAAGGGCCTCCCCTTGTTCCAGATGGGATGGGAGCTGAGTATGGCAGGAAGTGCAGCCCCCTGGGGGTGGGAGGGTAGGAGAAGGGGGGCAGCAGCAGAGGGGACCCACCAGCTGTAGTGGGGGTGGGGGTGTTTCTTCCATACACCACTTACATCCTTCTGGCATGGCCTGAAGTGGAGGAGAGCATAGGTCTCCAAGTTCCAAGCCTGACTTGGAGGGATGAGAGTGTACTAGGAGACTTATACCTGTGTGGGCCTCTAGCCCCTGAGAATTATCACACTATGGTACTAGAGCAGGCACCAAGAGCCATGGCAGAGGGTCTGCCCCTACCTCCCCGGCCACAACCATCCCGCAGCCCCTGTGGCAGCATCGTCAGAGCCTGGGGCCTCTTTCCTGGTTTCCTCCTCTTACTCCGTCCTTTCTTTTCACTCTGTTGTGTCTAATTATTCTTAAATTCTCTCTCCTCCCTTGCCCTTCCTTCTGCTCATTTCCTTCTTTCCCTTCACCATGGCTCCTCTCCCAGTCTTCTCTTTTTGGGTTTCCTTCCTTCCCGTTCTTTCTTCTCCACTTCCCCAATGTCACGGCCACCTTTTGGAGGTCCCAGAAGGGATGGATGGGGTAGGTGTTCCCCATGTGAGGGAAAGTTGAGGATTCCTGTTGTAGGAAGCACAGAATACTTGGCAGGAATCCTTCTGGGGTCCCTGTTGAGGGGAGCAGGTATATAAAGGGGAGCCAGAGGGTTCAGCAGCCAGGCCAGGCTCTGTCGGTGAAGCCGAGCTCTCACCAAGGCCCTGCACAATCCCAGCTAGCCTGGTGTAATTATTTTTTACATAACTTTTTTTGGCAGGTGGGCCTTTGAATGGGTCTTATTGATTGCTGGAAAGCAGCCTGGTGCTTCTGTTGGCAGCACTAGACAAGGGGAATTTATAGTAATTAATACCTGGGTGTTTGCATCATTTTAGAAACGCGCTAATTGCACCTAAACGCAGCCCGGGTTTGAGCTTCTTGGCAAGCCCCTGAGTGGTAGGAAGAGGGCCTCTGGTGGATGGCGCTGACATTGGGGTCGGCCCTGGCCCCCTTCTCCCACCTCCCTCCAGGCCAGAGAAGGAGCCCAGAGGGCTGCTGGGCTCAGGGTAGCTTCCCACCTGGGGTTCAGGGCTCCTGTGACTTCTGTGACCTTGAATGAGCAACTTTAAAGTCACCTCAGTTTGGATTGAGGGCCGTGGGCACTATCGGGAAAGAGCCAGTATTACTGTGGGCTTAGCCCTGCTCTGGCCACCAGGAAGAACATGGGGGACAGCAAACGATTAGAACGGGCTTTGAGGCGGGAGGCCTGCATGTTCTAGGTCTGTTCTTGACTCTGAGGGACCCATGGGCAAGTTTGCCAATCAGGGTCTTTTTTCTGATTTGTAAAATGAGGGGATCAGACTAGATCTTCTATCCCTTCCAAGTTCTAAGGCCCCTCCCTACTCTGACATTCCCCTGTTCTCAGGCCCCTCCCAGCCCCGACATCCTCTGTTCTCAGGCCCCTTCCATTTCTAACATTGCCTGTTCCCTATATCTCTGGTCTTCATTATGTGCTCATGGTTGGGTGTTGCCTTTTGTGTGACCTGGGCTTGAGGTGGAGATGAGCAGTGATGTTAGACAGCCAAGGAGAGTGAGCCTTGGGGGAGGTGATCGGGGCAGGCTTTAGGGAGGTGGTGAGCTGAAGCTGGACTGGACCGTGGTGGAGAGCCAGGGACCCATGTTGGCCTTCTCCAGTCCATTTATGATGACTGGCCAGATGGTCTTCGCTGGTGCTCCCTTCCCCAAACTCAGACTTTCCTTGCACTAGAGCACGTTTCTGCCCCATCCCACCAATGGGGCCTTGCCCCTTGCTGCCTCTGCAGAGGGAGTGGGAGTGATACTGTCAGTGACTCCGTGTGCTAGGATAGACTGGAGGAAGCCTTTGAGGTTGGGGTGGAGCTGTCTTTGCCTTGTCGTCCCCAGTGCCAACAAAGCACCCGACACATGGCAGGCATTTAAAGGCTTTCTGATTCATCGGGCACTTAGGTTTAGACCTGAATTTGCATCTTACCTCGGACATTATTAGCAGTGTGACCCTGGGCAAGTCCCTTAACCTGTGCCATCCTCCATTTACTCATCTGTAAAATGGGAGTGATGGTAGCATCCACTCTGAGTTATGTAAAATGTTTAAGTGAGGGTCGCTGCATGGTGTGATGGATGGAGCTTGGGACCTGGAGTCAGGAAATTTCATCTTCCCAAGTTCAAATCACACCAGCTGTGTGACCCTGAGCAAGTCACTTGACCCTGTGTGCCTCAGTTTCCTCATCTGTAAAATGAGCTGGAGAAGGAAATGGCAAACCCCTCCAGCCTCTGCCAAGAAAACCCCAGATGGGGCCACAGAGAATTGGACAGAACTGAACAATAAAAAAAGTCTCTAACGGCTATTGTTACAGTGATTATCGATTGATAGACTGAGAGGCAGCGCATTATTTCCATGGGGCTCTTCCTGTTGCTCTGTGAGTTTGGTTTGTCAGGCCAGTTATCCCATATTACAGATTAGGAGACTGGGGCAGTGACCGGCCAGCCCCTGGTTAGACATCTGGTGAGTTCTGGAGGCAGGACTAGAACCCCAGCCTTGATGTTGTCTGTCACTGTGCTCATGGCTCTGCATCCCTTTGGAGGCAGAGGGCCTGGGTTCAAATGCAGCTTCTGCCTTTTAGTACCTGTGCAGCCTTGGGCCAGTCCCTTAACTTCTCTGCCTGTCTGTTTGCCCCTCTTTAAGGAGGGGGCTTCGCCCAGACAGCTGCGGAGGTCTCTTGGCATGGCCAGCACCCGTTTGGAAGAGAGAGCCCAGCAGTGAGCGCCTGCCTAGACAAAGCCTGGGATCACTGGGGATTCTCGGTGGGTCCCCTGAGCCAGGGCAGGATGTGGTCTAGTGGGGGCGAATAGAGAAGAGGGAGGCGGACACCTTTTCAAGAGAGACTTCCTTCACCCCAGGAAACCACATGCCCCCAGCCACGATTCCGGCAGGCCCGAGCAGACGCCCGGGCTGCTTGGTTCAGGCCCCAGGCTCCCTTCAGTGTGGTCCCATCCGGCCTGCTTCTCTCAGCCTTGGCTTTCGCCCTCCCTGGGGCTGCAGCAATCCTCTCCGTTGGTCCTACCCCAGGCTCTTGAAATCCTTGCCCAGCTTAAGAGCCTCCTCCTCCGTGCTCCCCCCAACTGGGCCTCACAGAGTACTTTGGACAAGGTCCTTCAAAGTGTCCTATAGCATATAGTGGTCTCAGTTGTCAAATCTCCACATTGTCATGATATTGCCATCACTCATCTCAGAGTACCATCATCGTTGTGTGTCTTGTCTCACTAACCTGTGCTATTAAAGAACATTTGGATTTGAGGCCTGAGATCTTGGATTCAAATCTTGGTCTGGGCTTTTGTGACCTTAGGGAAGCCTCTTGGCCTTCTGGGTTCCTTGAAGCAAGAAAAGGTTTGGACTAGATGACTTGGAAGGTCACTTCTGTCTGGTTAGAATTGAGGGCCAGGAGGAAGATACCGGGAAAACAGGCAGCACTTAATTAGGGCCTGTTGATTAGGGATCCATTGCTAGACTGTATGCTCCCTGAGGGCTGCTTTGCATCCCCAGCCATGAATGAAAAGTCATGCACACATTAGGTGCTTTAGGAATCTGGAGGGCTTTGACAAAGAGATGGAAGTTTTCCTGGAGTCTTGCTACCATGGATCCTAGCCTTGGCTAAGGGAGTGGGAAACGCCAGGGTATCAAAATGAACCAGGAGGGAGGGGCAGCGATCGTGAAGAAATGGCTTATCACTTCTCCCTTTGTAGGGATTTGAACGTGGCAACTACAGAAGGGCCAGTATTAGTTTCTCCTTCTTAAATATTGATAATGAGCAAATAGTATTGGGCCTTACTGGGCTGCTAACAGTTTTCTGATTGCTCTCCAAATTGTGCATGCAAGTAGCAGTGTGTATATGTGTACGTCACCCCCCCAAACCTCCTGCTTATAATTTTCACTTAAACAGAATTTTCCTCCTGGAGCAGACCTCGGGTCATGACATGTCAGAGCTGGGAGAGCCCTTAGAACAGGGAATGTCAGAGCTGGGAGGGGCCGGGGAACAGTCAGAACCAGGAAGGGGGCCTTAGAATATAGAATGTCAGAGATGGAGGGGTTAGAATCCCAGCTCTAGAGCTGAAAGGCCCCAAATGTCTTGCCCAAGACCCCCCAGGTTGTCACTGTGGGAGGTGAGATTTGAACCTGGTTCTTTTCACTCTGGAGCAGGAAAGGGAGCTTTCCACTGGGCAGGGCTGATCAAGACCTTAGCACACAGAATCTAAAGACAAAGAACCCTGGGCTCTTTGAGCTGGTAAAGAGCAGCCTGGTCTGAGCCCTTTATTTTAGAAAAAAGGGAACAGGAAAGGGGAAGGGGAAGGGATTTTCCTAAGGTCACGCAGAACAGGCCATTGACTGCCTTGCCTCCTTTGCTTGCCTGACCTTTCTCTTCTTCTCTGGCTTTTGCTTTTGTCTTCCTCAGAGTCACTGCAAAATATCTCCACCCTGCCAAGCTCTCTCCTTGGGATATATTTAGATAAAGCAAGATCAGCGGAGAAGGAATGAGAGAGAGAGAGAGAGAGAGTGAGAGTGAGTGAGTGTGTGTGTGTGTGTGTGTGTGTGTGTGTGTGTGTGTGTGTGTGTATAAGAGAGAGAGTGTTAACATCAGGGCTATCCAAGGGATATTGGGGAGTGTGAGGGTTGGAGTTACCTTCCCAGAAGCTGATGAGTGTGTGTTGCTTGCCCCAGGTAAGGCCTCCTGCCATCTCAGGGGGTCTTCTGCATTCTGTCCAGAGTCTCTTGCTTCACTCTCTCTTCTCTCCTCCCATCTGCAGCCCTCCATTAATGGGATGAGGGTGGGGAAAAGGCCTTTTATTCTCACCTCTTGGGTGCTTTCATATACATTAGCACAGACACGTACATCACTTACTGTGGGCTCTGTGTGTCTGCTTGTTGGGGGTGAGGGTTGTTGGGCAAAGAAAGACAGGAATAAAACCATTCCAGCCCCTCTTGGTTTTTCCAGGAAGCGAAGTCTGTGTTGCCCATGGCCCTGTTGTGAGGACTCTTATTATTTCATCCTGAGAGAATGAGATAAAACAGCAAATAGAATTATTCCCTCATTTAGCTTTATTGAGAAGTCTCCTCGACGGTGTAGCCTCTTCCATTACATTCCATACAGGAGCTCCCTTACTCTCCACCCCAGGTCCCAGGGTATGAGAGTTATGGACTGGTAAGCCAGGAAGGGTCGAAGACCAAATGTTCCAGCTTAGAGGGGACTTAGAGCATAGCATGTTAGAACACATAGAGTGTTGGATTTGGAGGGTCCCTTCGAATGCATAATGTCCGAGCTGGCAGAGGCGGGTTTGCAGCGGCAGTTAGGACAGAGGTTCCTGGGCTTTTGCGCAAAGCCTGTCATTTTTCCCTGAGTGGAGCATTATCGTAAGGTTACTTATTCATGGATCTGGATTTATTGTCTGTGTACCTCAGTCAGTAGACTTAGATTTTTACCTTCCCTGTGAAATTGTCAGCCCTAAAATTGAAAGGCCATGAGCTTGGGCAGGTATGACCATGGGGCAAGTTGTGTGTGACTGTGGAGCCTTGTTTTCTTGGTCTGTAAAATGGAGTTCATAGTAATCTGGGAAGTCATTAATAAAGTGCTTTTTGAAAACTGATATAGAGGCATACGTTGGGGTTTTTTTTTGGGGGGGGGGAAGCATCTTTATCAGGATTCTCCACAGATGGAGGCTGAAATAGTGGCAGATTTTGGTTTAATGTCAGGAAAGCTAAGAGAGAAGGTACATCCAGAAGTGGAGTAGAGATGGCGGGCGCGCACTCCCTGGTAATCCGCAGAGGCTCTGTGGCCAGCATTCCAGCAGCTGCCTACCTTGGGCCAGAGCCTGTGGCAGCAGGCTGCTTAGGGGTCTCCAGAGGTGGTCATTGTGATATGACAGCGCGGCCATTTCGGGGGGGGGCTTAGAGGCAGGGCGGGGGGAGTGGAAAGATACACAACTGTCCAGGTGAATCAGGGGGTGTGTTTTGGAGGAGCTGACATTTTCATGGGCTGGTTTGGATTGGGTGGCATTTCAGAGCCTAGAACCCATGGGCATGTGGGGTGTGTCGAGGGAAGAGTATAATCCATATAGTCCAGAGCCAGGTTCTTTAGAGCCTTGAAAAGCTGTGGCTGAGGAGTCCAGCCTTTATATCCCATCAGGCATAGGAATGATGTTATATAGCTGCTCTATGAGATATATTGGCCAGTAAGGCATTTATAAATGCCCACTGTGTGCCATCATCCAGCAAGCATCTGTTAAATGCCTCACGTGTGCCCTGCACTGGGGATACATACCCTGTCTTCATATCTTTTGGGGGAGACATAGTGGATTCTCAGTATAGACAATGCAGGTTATTTGGGGGATCTGTCGCTACATTTAATAGATAAGGAAGCTGGGTAGTCCCCTCCCCAGTTCTCATGTGTTTCTGTTGGTTGGCCCATCACCTCTGCCCTCTGGCGCTCCCCAGCTCCCAATACCTTCCCTAGCACTCTGCTGTCCTCAGCCATGTGGGATTTGGGGTTTGTGGTACTTCCCCTTTTCACCCAGGACTGAGCCCCATGAGGATAAGGGATCATGTCTTGTCTAAAACTCTAATTCCCCAGCCCTGCACCCCACGCTGTCCTCCCAGCAGATCCCTGATCAAACTTTCCTCATGGTGTTTGTGTGGCCCGAGAGCCAGGCTCTGGGGGGTGTAAACACAATCCAAGGCCCAGAGAAGCAAGCTGCTTGGCGTGAGTGCCCCTCAGGTTGAGGTGGGGCAGAGCTGGGTTATTACATTCCCCACCCTGGGTTTGTAGGATGAAGGCAGTTTTTAATGAGATAAAAAGCTTAACCAGGAGTCCAATTAAAACCACAGCCTTACCTGTTTAGGCAGGCTGTCTGCAGGCCCGACCTGTGTTCCAGCTCTGCCCTGACCAGCTCCTGGAAGCCAGGACCACGCTCTGGGAGCATGTCAGTAATGGTCCTCAATCTTCACTAGCCATCTCTTGCCCTGGGGGCAGGGGGGAGCCATGCCCTTGGGACTCAGGGGCATCTGGTTTTCCAGCATCTCTCCCTTTTCTTTACACACTCATGCCTAAGAGGGAGGAGCCCCCCAGTCAAGCTTCCCAGATTCCTTCCTCCCCTGTCATGGCATCCTTCGCTGGGGATGGCAGGCCCAGGGGACCTGGAACTATACCAGGGACAGAGAAAAAGAGGTTTGGCAGAGACCTGCAAGGGTAGAGGGGCACCAGCTTCTTCAAGACTAGACAGATGCAGCACAAGCCTTGGCATGACTCACCAACCTGGGAGTTGGGCCTGGGACTGGCCTGTCTGTCTCTCCTTTGAGCATTTAGCTGGCTCTGGGCATAGAGTGCCGGACTTGGAGCCTGGGAGATCTGAGTTCAAATCCAGCCTTCAACTATATAGCCCTGGGCAAACCAGCCTCAGTTTCCTCCTCTGTAAGATGGGGTGTTGTGAGAATCCAGTCTGCCAGCATCGTTACTGTGGTTTTCATTTTTATCAGCAGCAGGAGCCGCATCTGTTCCAGATCTGACAGTTCCACTCCTAAAATCCTTCCCCACTTGGATGTTTTATGTTCTCGGGCACTTAGTAGCTGTGTGACTCAGGGCCGGTCAATAGCCTCCACTTCACAGAATGGTGAGGCTCCTGTGCAGTGATGTGTGTTTCCTCCTCTGGTTATTGGGGTGACCCTAGAAGTGCCTCCCTCTCCAAGTCATGGCAGTGAGCTCGGTGAATGTGCAGTGCTCAGCAGAGAGGCAGGCCCTTCCTCGAGCCAGGATGAAGGAGAGTGCGCATTCAGCAGGGGAGACGGGGAGCGGCTCGCCTCGGCTTTGAAGGAGGCGGGAACCCCAAAGTCAGACACTGGCCCTGCCCTGTTTGCGCTGCGTGACCTCAGGCCCGTCTCTTCTGTGCCTCTGTTTCCTACTCTGGGAAATGTGATCATTGGGCCATCAGACCACTAACATCCCAGGAAACTTTGGGATCCTGTAGTCCCCAGATGTGTTGTGGAGGGTGAGTCTTGGAAGAGAATCTGCCGCCTTTGTAACATCAGGAAACAGGAAAATTCCAAATGAGTAGGCCGAGGCTGTTCTAAGGGCAGAGCGTCTGTTGGAATGTAGTTCTCTCCAGGCTGGTCCTCCTGAGCAGGAAGGTGCCACAGCGCCATCGGGGCACAGTTTGGTTGGTGCTTCATGCCCTGAAGGCTGGTTGGCCACCTCCAGAGAGCTCACCTGACCATCTTCACAGAGGGCTCGAAGGACCGACTAGTTGGGCAGAAATTCCCCCTTCAGACAGGAGAAATTGGCCTCTCTGAGGTCTCGACTCAGATTCTGGTCAGCCACTCACTCTTCCTTCTTGCTGTGATTAATTTGGGAATCTCTTTGACGAGTTCTTGTTCAGCTGATTTGGGCAGAGTGAGTCATAGAACTTAGACCTCCGGGACCCCAGAAGGTTAATCCTTCTTAACCTCTTTGGCAGGCAGAATGAGGCCTCGGCCTGAGAGTTAGTCCAGTGGTGCCAGGTACTGCACCCTGGAGTAAGGGCAAAGGACTTGTACGCCAGCTCCAGGTGTCTGATTTGTGGGGAATCTTAGAACACAGACTGCTAAGGCCCTGTTACAAGGGACCTTGAAACAGTGTTGCAATGGAGAGGAAGGAGCCTTAGAAGGCAGAATATCAAAGCTGGAGGCACCTGAGAAGAGAGGATGGCAGGGCTGGGAGGGGCCTGAGAACAGGGGATGGCAGAGCTGGGAGGGGCCTTAGAACCTTGTAAGTTAGATAGATCATTAAGTAAGTAACTAACCCACTTATTTTATGAGTAAGATAGATCATGGTCACCCCTTTCATTGTATTGTTGAGGAAACTGAGCCCAGAGAAAGGGATCTATTCTCCTGTTGTCTGTTCTATTATCACTAGTGCGTCTCTGGCTTGGACCCAGGCCTTCATTCCCCTTCTTCCCAGGGCTCACAGTGGGGGGCCCCTTCTGTCAGTCAGTGCCCATCACGTCCCAGGCACCATGCTGGCTTCAGGGGCTACAGGGACCAAAAGGAAGCAGTCCCTGCTCTTGGGGGGTGTCCCTTCTTTTGGGCCCGTGGCTCTACCCCTGCTGGCCCAGACTGCTCTCCTGCTCTCCTGGTTTTCGGTTCAGGACCAAATTGAACCAGGGAGCAGGAGGAGGAAGGGGGCAGTGCATTCTTCTCCACTGACATCAGCCAGTATTCTCCAGCCTGTCCTGGTGATTCCAAGAGTCCATGCTCCTTCTAAGGGGCCTGTGGTTAGAAGGGTCTCCAGGTGGGAAAGGCCCCACCCAGTCTGCCCTTCCTCTGTGTCTGTCTTGGGGAGGCTGGGGCCTCTCCACCTGCTCTTCCTGAGCCTCTTTCCCTCCCCAGGGGCAGGTCTCCCCAAGTGTTTCCTGTTGGACCCTCTGAGGGGAGCCTGGAAACATGCAGCTTGCCACCCCCTAGGGCAGTGAAAGAGACATCTGTCTTGAACGTGGCAGGGGGGGAGCCAAGGACTCCAGCCTCCCTGGCTGGTAAACAGCCTGCTTTGTCTCGGAGATATACAGTAGGTGGGGTTTGCAAGAGTGAGATAAATCACTAGGCCATGCTCATCCTTCCCCCCTGAGAGATGATTCCATTAGCGTGAGTCTCAGCCAGCGGGAGGGAGAAGAGGGAGGGAGGGGATACTCCCACTGTTCTCTGCCCTGGCCACAGCACATCTGGTGTCTCCAGGGCTGGGCACCAGCGACAGCATTCTGACTCTTGTTTTCACATAGTCACGGTTAGCAGAGTTGGCGACCTGTGGCAGGAACAGCCTCAGCTTATCCCTGGCTCCTCCCTCCCACTCTCCCCTATCTGCCTCCTTGCCCTTGTGGGGTCCTCCTTCCCCCTTGCTCTGGCTTCATTCTCTGGCAGGCTAGGATTGGAGATGGGCAGCGGGCAGGTTGGCATTTCCATTCCAAGAAGCCTCCTCCACTCACTACTACCCACTGTGGCCATGTGGCATTGCTGGTATATATCAACTGAATACCAAGCATTTATTAAGTGCCTCTTGTGTGCAAGCCTGTGGTACCAGACATTAGGGATGCAGAGGGAAACAGGCCCGACTCCCAAGGATCTTTTGTAGGGGACAGGGCTGTGCATACTATAGCTAAGAGAAATTCAAGTAAATACATGGGAGTTTGGATGGAAGACAGCTAGCGGTCGTAGGAGGCAAGGGATGAGGCAGGGCATCATGCCAAGATGGTGCCAGGGCTGCATCTTAAAGGAAGCAAACCCTCCAAGGTAGAGTTGAGGAGGGAGTGCATGCCTGGAGTGGGGGCTGGCCAATGAAAAGATCCAGGAGCTGGAGATGGAGTATTTATTGTGTGTGAGGACAGAGGGGTAGTCAGTTTGGGGATTTCAGGATGCTGTGGGAGGGAGTGGCATCCACTGAATCTAGAAAGATCCAGGAGTTTGGGGCCAGGTTGAATAGGACTCGAAAAGCTAAGCAGGAGTTTCTAGTTTATTGTAAAGGCAGTGGCAAGTACTGTAGTTGGTTGACTAGGTCAGCAGCGTGGAGAACAGGCCTAAATGGTGAAAGGCAAGAGGCAGGGAGGCCAGTGAGGAGGCCATTGCCAAAATTGGTTATAGATTTAGAACTGTAAGTGACCTCCAAGCCATCCAATTCAATTTCTTCATTTTACAGAAGAGAGACTGAGGCTTTGAGGTTAAGGGCTCCTTTCCCAAGGTCAGACAGGTCCTCTCTAGCATTTGTGACCCTACCAAGATCACAGGTTCCTAGTTCTAAAGCTGAAAGGTTCTTAGAGGCCACCCTGATTTGACAGGTGAGGGGAACTGAGGCCAGAGGAGCACACAGATAAGTGAAGGGGGTGGGATTTGAACTCACGTCCTTAAGATACCAAAGCCCACGTTACTTCCTCTGAATCACTCAGTCCCTCTTGGGACTCCTTTCAATGGTCCTACTCTGTAAGGGGCCCAGGCTTGTTCTCAATAGGTCACTCACTTCTTGGAGTCCAAGGAGATGAGCAAGCCCTCCACACCCAACTTAGACCCTGTCTTAGCTGGATATTTAAGAGAGAAAGCAAGCAAGGAAAGACGGGAGAGAAGAAGAAAGGAAAAAAGAAAGAAAAATAGGAAGGAAAGGAGAGAGGGAGGGAGGGAAGGAAGGACGAAAAGAAAGTTACCTTTATCATTGTATGTATGAAAGGTGCCTTGTGACAGTCGTGGGCTCCCAGATGTCTGTCTCTCTGTCTCTCCTCCCCTGTGCTGACTCTGGAAACTGAGGCTGTCAAACCCCTACAGAATTCCAAGGCAGGATAGGGGAGGGGGTGCCCAGTGTGTTTGTGTGTGGACACTGTTGAAAGTGCTGTGCCCCAGTGATAATCTTCACTCTCTCCCCCAGATAGTTTTGTGAAATGGGCCTCCCCACCCCAGTTGCCCTCAGTCGCCTCCTTGGTCCAATGGGCCCGTTGGTCTGGAGCCCTAAACATGGCGGCTCAGTTTCCCCTGGTGTTCTTGGATCCTGGAGAGTTGTGTCTATGCAGCAGTGCTTGCAGGGCCCCCAGGTGAGGACCGAGCCATGGACAGGCCTTCAGAAGCCACTGAGCACAGCCTTCGCCATATACGGGCCATCTTCCCCATCCATGCTCCACCCGGTCTTGGAGCGAGTGCATGCACCATGAGGCATCTGTGAGGCATCTGACCTGTCAGGATCTGTCCTTTTTCCCATACTTTGCTGCTTAACCCCCCAAGGCACCAAACCTCCTAGGAGTCTGTAAAATGGGTCTAATGATAGCATCTCTCTGTCCGCTGGGTTGGGATGGGGATCTAACGCTCCATAAGTGTCCCCCCTCATCAGTGGTCCTCATGGTTTTGGAGGCCTCTGCAGTGCTAGGTGATCAGAGCTCCCATTTGGCCCCAAGACTCTCTTACAGGCCCCAGTGATTCAGTTGCTAGTGCATACCACCTCCTGGCATGCACCCGCTCTCTAGGGTCCCAGGCAGCAGGGCCCTGGGGGCTTCCCCTGGAGCCAGACCAGCCCCAGAAGCTCCTCACCCTCCTCAGGCCCTAGTGGGCCATTCCACCTGGCCAGTAGGGCCCCCAGCATGGGCACAGCACCCGTTGCCAGGCTCCTGCTCTGCTTGGTGGGGCTCTGGGCGTGTTCTCCTGCCAACCCCATCTTCTTGTTGTGTCTGAGCACCGGGGGGCCCGGCCCATGGGGACGCCTCCCACAGGATCAATCCTTTGCAGACCCACTGCCTGCCTGGGTTGCTTTGTCCAATTTCTATTGCCTTCTGACCTACATCATTCTTTATTTGCAAAGCCGTCCGCGCAGGCAGCGGTAATAAATCAATTAAAGACTCTGATGAATCGCTTAATGGCTGACAAAATAACGCTAACACCAACAGCTTGGATCTCTCCGGCAGTACCGAAGGACGCTGGTTGACTCAGGGTGGAGAGAGAAACAGAGACTGTTAGCTCAATTAGGACAATTAGTGAGTGCGATTTAGGGGCTTAGCTGGCATCTGCTGCTGCACCAAGGCAGGCTCTGGTGACTGAGCAAATGTCTGTGGCTGGGGACATGGGCTCCCGCTCAGCCCACCTGCTGCTGCGCTGCGGGGGGCCCTCCCCATCCCCCCCAGCACACACGCATGCGCGCACACACACACACACACACCACACACACACCCCCTCCCCATCCCCCCCAGCAAGGCATGTGCCTGCACTGTCACACACACACACACACACACACACACACACACACACACCCTCCCCATCCTCCCAATACACACACACATTCCCCCAACACTCACACACACCCTCCCCATCCCCCCAACACACACACACATCCCCTCCCCATCCCCCCAATACACACACATTCCCCCAACACTCACACACATCCTCCCCATCCCCCAACACA
>CM053586.1:343558704-343624633 GCA_028646515.1 Pseudochirops corinnae | reverse complement strand
CACACACACACACACACACACACACACACACTCCCCCAACACTCACACACACTCATATACACCCTGTCCATCCCTTCCACACACACACATCCTCCCTATCCCCCCAATCCCTCCCAATACACACACACACACACACACACACACCCTATCCCCCCAGCACACGCAGACACACATATTGCCCCACAGACACACATATTCCCCCAACACTCACACTCACACACACCCTCTCCATCCCCCTCCACACACACACCCCTTCCCTATCTCCCCCACAATCCCTCCCAACACTCACACAATCCCTCCCAACACACACACACACACACACACACACACACACCTTTTGGAGCCAGGCATCACCTTGTCCCAGCCTGTTTCCCTTGGACCCAGCAGTGTGCGCTCCTGCTTCCTGATTAGGATAAGGGCAGGGAACTCTCCCTGCACCTGGGAAGCAGGTCCATGTGTACAGGTCTCCTCATTTCTGGGCTCTTTGCCTGTCGATGCTAAAGAGGATATTCTTGCACCCAGTGGGCATCTCAGGATGATCCTCGTAGCCCCACATGGGGATCCAGGATCCAGCTTGAGATCATTCATCTAGTCCAGTGCCCAGTGCCTTTGGTTTGCAGATGGGGAAACTGAGGCCCATCCAGATGCCTTGGAGGACCTTTGAATGGGTAAATAGAGGGGTGCAGACTGTGGAAGCCCCTCTTAGAAAGGATGGGTGCTTTCCCCTCGGCTTCTTCACCTGTAAGATGAGGGGGATGAACAAGAGGGACCCACAGCCCCTTGTCATGAC
This sequence comes from Pseudochirops corinnae, assembly GCA_028646515.1. Taxonomy (NCBI): domain Eukaryota; kingdom Metazoa; phylum Chordata; class Mammalia; order Diprotodontia; family Pseudocheiridae; genus Pseudochirops; species Pseudochirops corinnae. The sequence continues at coordinate 343,623,843 of CM053586.1, read as the reverse complement.
CCTGCTCTTAGTTGGGTGCTAGGCTTGGTTTAGTTCTTTAGGTCTTAAGATTTCCTATTCAGGGATTCATCCCCATTCTCTGGGCCTGTCACCTTTAGAGTTTGCCCATGGGTAGCTCCATTGGAGATGTTCCCGGCAGCCACCTGATGAGTGGGGAGCAGTGGCCATTTCCCCAGTGGGCTGTGTTGGCAATCTGTCAGTAGCTCCCTGCGGCCTGCCTAGGGGCACCCTCTTATATGATCTGCTAATGGGTGTCAGGACCCCACAAGAAGCTTGTCTGTCTCTCCCTCATTTCTTTCCTCCCCCCTCACCCCCAAGGAAAAAACACACCAGCTATATAAAGAGACTGCTGCCCCTTTTCCAGGCAGAGGGAGCGGGCCAGAGTGGTGCATGGCATCCCTTAATCTCATTGTGCAGGGGCATGGTTTGCCCACACACGCCCTGTGTGTGGCAGGCAGGAGGCACCGAGGGTGTCTGTGCAGGGAGGTGAGCTGATCCTGGCTGAGAGCCACCTTACACCAGGCTTTCCACCCAGCGATGCCTGCCAAGGGAACCGGTCCTGGGAAGGGGCTCATGGGCTACAAGCCTCCACACTGTCCCCTTCGCCACTTTCTAAGAGGTCTCTCTCACACACACACACACACACACACACACACTCCTCTCCCTCCAAGAAAGATACCTATTCCACAAACTCCAGGCAATGCCCCCCAGGGGCTTTAACACTTTCTTCACCCCAGCCTCAGTTTCCTCATCTGTAAGATGCTGGGGGTTGGGTAGCTAGCCTCAGGTCCCCTTACACTGTGCATCTGCTTCTCTTGTCCAGGGGCACATAGGGGTGAGGTGTCACTGCAGACCATTCATTGTTTAAGGTTTCCAAAGCACTTGGCTGTGGCATCCCCCATCCACGTTGGTGTGGCAGTCTGGAGAAGGGCACTATCCATCACCTGACCTGAGTTTACATTTCATCTTGGACACTTGCTAACTGTGTCGCCCTGGTCTAGTCACCTGACATGTGCGTGCGCACCAGCCATGGGGCCCTGAGAAAAGAGTGGAACTTCCTGGGTCTCCCCAGCCCAGGGGTTGGCTCCAGTCCTGTTGTCTCTGGACCTACGTCTGTCTCTCTACCCCCCAACTCAGCAGTTCTCTCTGACCTGGGTGGGAAGAGGGGAGGCCAGGGCTTACTAACCAAGTTGGGAGAAAGGATTAATCAGCCAAGCAGACATCCGAGCTGGGAGGAACCCTAATTCCACCCAAACCAGTTAGTAAGTGCCTTCTCCATGCCATAATCCCAGATCCTGGGGACATGAAGCCAGATGAACTGACTGCTGCCTTCCCGAAGGGGCCAGGGGCCAGGGGAGGTGTGGGCCTGGCATCTCTGGGTCCTGTGGTCACTTAATGTCTAATTCCAAACAGCTAGAGCCATTCAGAGCTTCACCTGGATTTTTATAGGTGTGTTTGTGAGGCAGAAGGACCTCAGGCAACAAGACTTTTTTCTTAAATGATCAGGATTGACAGGCATCTTGGCTCAAAAATGAGAGACCTGTCCTCAAGGGGCTTACGATTTTTTAGTCTACCAAAGGGGCTCCCTGCCCCCCATGTTCACAAATATTTAGATAGGAAATACATGGAAAATACTACAAAGTGATGGGGGGTCAGAAAAGTAAGCGCATGCACGTGTGTGTATAAGTAAAATTTAATATGCTCTCTCTGGTCAAGCCTGTTGACCATTGCTTGACAAAAACGAGCTAGAGTCCTGCGTGCAGGTCCCTCCATATGCCTGGAGAGGGTCCGAGCCGTAGTTACTAAGTTTCCCTTAAACCCCTATGGCGGGAGTTATGTTGGTCTGTCTTTCGGTCTGTCATCCGTCACTTTGTCCCCCATGGCCCTTGCTTCCCTTTATGGCTGAGGTCATTCATAATTCTATCCCCTTGGAATGTATCTGATCACTTCTGGAACCCGTGACTGTTGTCCGCTGTGTCCCTTCCAGCCAGGGGCTTGGCCCAGATGGTCCCTGCAGTTCCTTCCAGCTCTAATGTTGAGCTTCTGATCTGCTGTCTAAGGTTCCACCCAGCCCCAATGGTCTTTGCTCTGTATGCTGAGGGACCCTGTAGATCAGATGTCCTAAGAGGTCCAACCATGGCTTTTGCCCGGACTTTGAAGAACGGGTGCAACAAATATTGGGGTGTGGCGGAGTTCAGGGGGAGCGCTGCGGGCCAGGAGAGCTCAGAGGGCCAGAGGTTGCAGTTCCCTCATTTTCCCCAGTCCCCATTAATTAGTTAGCTAGGGAGTTTGGCAGATGGAGCGGCCCACCTGGAGTCAGTGAGACCTGTGTGCCAATAGCCGTGTGACCCTGGACAAGTCATTGAGCCTGACTTTCTTCATCGATTAGATGAGGCCAATGATAGTTTCACCTTAAGTGTTGGCAAGATGGGTTACACGCTTTGCCAGAAGTGCTATTTAGATGTTACTGGGATCACTCGTTCTTTTCCAATGACCATCTCGTCTCTTGGAGGGCCTCGCCTTATACATCATAGGTGTTGAGCGCATTTCGCTGAATGAATGAAGTAGGAATTGATCTGTCATCCCTTGCACTGGTATAATGGGATACCCTGGGCCAGGGACCCCAGGAACTGTTACCACCAGCTCTTGGTGTGAATAGGACCAAGTCACATTTTCCCCGGAGAGCAGGGTCCATCTCTCGTTCTGGGCACACAGAAGGGCTGCTGGGAAGAGGAGGCCTTGCTTTCGCCCGGGGGCCTGCACCATTTTTGTGATTTCCATCCTGCCTGTATTGGGGTGTTCACTGTTTCCTGCTCTGTGTCCCAGGCTTCCCCCACCTTTCTGAGCTGTTCATACTTTTTGGCAGAGCGATAGATCCTCCATTCTGTTCCCCCACCATATTTGTGATCAGTTTCCCAGTCAGGGCGTATTTACATTATTTCCTCTTTTTTTTTTTTTTTTTTTTTGCTCCTACAAATGTTTGGTGGACATGAGACTGCCTTGGGACATGCCTAGTTTCCAGTGAGATGACGTTTGTGAAAGCATTTCTGTCCGTCATACAGTAGGGGCTAGGTAAATGTTTGTTCTCTTCCTGCCCTCCAGTAATAGGCCCTCTGGTTCTAAGGGTAGGGTCCTTTCGGTCCCTTTCTTAGCCTGGCTCCCCAGTGAATGGATTAACTCGGCGCTCCCCCAGCACTGCACCCTTCCTTCATGGGAGGCTCTCCCCTTTCCTCATCCTGTGGCAGTTTGCTGGGTGTGAGGCAAAATCTCACAATCATTCTGATCATACGGTTCGGTTTTTCATTTAAAAACCTCTTGTTCCCGTCCTTTGGCTGCTTATCGTGTCTATTGGTACCAGTTTCCTGTTTACCTTTGATGGGGGCCTGGAGAAGGACTTGCCCTAAGATTCAAAGAGTTTTTTATTTAGTAGAAATGCTGACATTTGAACCCCGGCCCTACTACCACAGAGCCAGCCCAGCCCGCCTTCCCCTGGGCCTCTCCGCTCGGTCCTGTTTGTCTTGATTTCCTCTCCCCAGAGATTTGATAGGATCATAGGATGGAAAGAAGGGGGAAACTGAGGCCCAGACAGGAGAAAGTGAATTACCTCCAATTACAGAGACAATAAGAACAAGGTTGAAATCCTAGTCACAGAAAAATGTTCTGGCCACAGACATCCAGGGGTCTGGGAGCCTCTGTAAGGCCGAGGCAAATGGGCTTTTCTGCAACTCTCAGAGGTGAATTCCTTGGCTGGTGATGTGTACCCCTCCCTAACGTGATCCTTCTCTCTCTTGGGGATCTCTGTATTCTCTGTCTCTGTGAGACACACACACACACACACACACACATGCACCCCCTCTCGAGGCCCACAAAGCCTGTGCCAGCTTTGATACTGCATTCTGGGCTGCTGGTAGCTTCTCATGTGGGACCAGGGTGTTACAAGCCAAAACCTGAGTGTTTGGGGTGGGGCAGGGGGAGGAGGTGGTAGGGGAGCCCAGTGACACTTCACAGCTTCATCAGGCGTGCCAGAGGGTTTGGCCAGGCTGACTTCCTCCTCCCTGGCTCAGGCTTCTCAGAGGCAGATGAGGGAAGAGATCACTCAGGGCGGGATCTGCAGTGGTTTGTGGGTGGGAGTGTTCTAGCATTCCCTTGGGAGCCTTGCAAAACAAGACTGAGTGGGTGGGTGGGTTGGGCTAGATGACTTTGAACTTGAAGGAGCCCGCTCCACGTCCCTCCCTGTCCCTCTGTCCCCATCTTAAGAAGAGGAGCATCTCCCACTTTTGAACCACAGATGGTTCTCGGCAACGGGGCTTGTGCGGGGCAGAGTTAGGGGCTTGATTGGAGGCAGTTCAGCCATTAACAGTTAATCATAATCCTCGCAGCAGCGCTATTGGAGGCAGCCTGGGTCAGTGCCCAGAGAACCGGCCTCCAACCAGGCCTGGGTCTGATAGGCTGGATGATCCTGGATGAGTCTTCTGACCTCTCTGTCCCTCAGGCATCTCCTTGTAAAATACTATGGAAATACAAAGGTGAAGCAAAGAGTTTCTTTATCTATGAAATACTGCTCCAGCTCCCAGAGAGCTGTTACTTATCTGTTGCTTTCATGATCACAGCATGCTTTACAGATTTTGTATTCTTGCTGCCAGCACCATTACATTACCTCCACTTTACAGATGAGGAAACTGAGGCTGAGGGGTCCTGGGACATGCCCACAGTCCCACAGCTATGATCGCCATCCTGTCTGTGTTTTGTTTAACTTTAGTTTGGACTGGGGATCGGGGGATGAACCAAGTTGAGATAAAAACCATTCCCTGCCCTCAGGGAGCTTCTAGTCTGGTGGTCATTGTGAGTAGTTTGGGAAGGAAGATGAGGACGGTCCCTCCACCAGTGCAGGTTGGCCCCTCTCTGCATGGGGCACACCTGCCTCCCAGGTTGTTGTGAGGATTGAATGAGAGAGTATTTGTAAAGGACTTAGCCCAGTTCCTGGCACATAGTAGGTATTTTGTAAATCCTCATTCCCTTCCTTTCCCCTTGTCATCATCATTATTATGTGCTAAGTAATTAAATGGTTCTACAATAACGGGCTCCAGTGTAGATCAAATAAAGCGCCTACTGTGTCCTGGTCACTGCAGGACAGAAACAAAGAAGGAAGCCGTTCTTCCTCTCCAGGAATTCAGACTCTGAATGCGTTGATAAGTGTTAAGAGATGAATGCCACATCATTTGGGGGTGGTGCCTAGGTGGATGGGGCTTCAGCGGCATCTTGAGGGGAAGAGGGAGGCTATGAGGTGGACGTGAGTCAGGTGTGCATTCCAGGTGTGGAGATGGCCTGGGCAAAGGTGCAGAGATGGGAGAGGATGCCGTGTTAGAGACCAGGGAGCATCACAGAGAATCACACCCCCACATGAATGTTTACTAATCCTTTGGGAGTAGGGCTGGAGTAGACATGGAGGGGTAGGATTTTTATCACTTCGTTCAGTGATTTGGCTCCTGGTGGCACCATTTTGGTCTGTCTTCAAAAGATTGGCAGGAATCCAGGCAAAAGAGGGATTAGAGACCAGGTTATGTGGATGGGAGCTTGTCCAGAGGAGGGTGAATAGCTCAATTGGACCAGACCATAGTTGGCCTGAAGACTGTGGAAATGGAGGCTTGAGGCTGACCCCAACACCAGGTTGTGAAGGGCCTCCGTTGGCATCTAGTCATTGCTTCCAGATGCTGGGACCCCAAGGGCGTGTCTTTGTGATGTGTGATAACAGGGTATCAGGCCCAGTGATGCCTAAAGTCCCCTCCAGTCTGTGACAGGACCCTGTTTGCTTTTCCTCCAAAAGTATAAATAACTACTCCAAGGGACATGGGTCAGATGCCCAGCAAGCCTACAGGGTTGGAAAGGGGCTGTGATAGCCCCAAGTGCCGTGTAGACACCTTGTGTGTAGGTTATAAGTCTGAATTTGATCTCCATTTGTCTTTGGCTTTACCTTCAGTATTTCCCGAGGTGTAGACAGCCCACCTTTACATAGTACCCTAAGGTTTGGATGCTAGGGCAGTGGGTGGAATTGAGTAATGTTATATCCCCATTTTAGAGATGAAGAAACTAAAGGCCAGGGAAGAATGATCCAACACTTTCCCAACCTGAGTCAGCTCTGAATATCCCATGTTGGAGTCAGGAGCCTGTGACAGCATCTGTAGGACTCGGGTACTCGAGGAGGAGAGGACTTTGTTGGAAGTCACTTGGGGTTGTTGGCCATGATCAGAAGCAGCGGTGGGACGTCCCCATCCCCATCCCCTGTGCCAAGCTCCCCACCGGTACAGAGCAGCTTAGGGAGCAGCCACACTTGGGTTTTCTTGTGCTGCAAAGCTCAGTGTATCCAGACACTGCCCGGCACTGGTCACTCAGTCCACATCCTCATCTCCTCATTCAGTTGGTATTAAATTAGCATCCTGCGAGTTTGGATGCCCACTAGGTAATTCGGGGGCCATCTCTTTGACTAAAATTCTCTGACCCACCACCCTTCACCCTTGCGCCTCCCCCCCCCAGATCCTTGTAAAATATCAGCGATCACAGCCAGGAAGGAGGTCGGGGGCCTTTGGCCGGAGAGAGGGGTTCGGGCCGTGGAGGCTGCTGGGACCAAAAGGCCAGTGGATGCCAGTGGGTTTGTGTGGCGCTGACCTCCCCCCACCTGGTAGAGGCCAGCTCCCTTAAAGACGCTTCTCCCCATAGAGACAGACTCATCACTGACACTGCCGGGAAGGCATCTTTATTTAGAAGGAAGAGAAGAAAGTAAATACACTCTGCAGGCGGGGAGCCGGCCATTCTAGGGAGGCGTAGATGGGTCTTGGTGGTCCTGCGATGACCACTGGGTGGGGGAGGGGCAGGCCGGTCAGCGTGGTGCCGCCCCGTGGGGATGGCTCATCCCTAGCAGCAAGGCCCTGGTGAAGAGGCCTCTGCGGGCCAGGCAGGGTTGCCAGTGTCCTTGTCCCTATTGAGAACAGTACGGTCTTGGGTTCCCGTCACGCTCCTGAGTCTCCAGAGCGCTTCATGGCGTATTGTCTACAGGAGGGAGAAGAAGGCCACCAGGGTCCTTGGGATGGAGCTGGCAGCCTGTTAGCAAAGGAGAAGGAGCAAAGGTCCTATCTCTGCCCCCTCTGGAGCCCTAAGGGTGAGCTTAACCTTTGCTGCCTCATCTGTACACTGGGGACAATGATCCCAGGACTTTGGTGAGGGCCAAGTGAGATAACTTAGGTAAAGCACTTTGCAAACCCTAAAACTGTGTGATAGAATTGATTTCAATGGTCTAAGCCCTGGTTGGAGTCAGAGAGATCCAGGTTCGAATCCTGGCTGGCTCAGCTTGTGTGATACTGATTGAGTCCAATTGCCTCTCCTGCCTGGACGTTCTCAGGGGACCCCAGAGTCCAGGGTTTGGCACATTATCACTTTTCAGAGCTAGAGGCCCCCCCCCAGAGTCATCTGGCCTACATCCAGACTCTTGGCATTGATTCTTTTTTCCAGGATCCCCAAGGGAATCAGTGGCCAAGGAATCTGAGGCCCTGGGTTTGAATCTCACTTCTGTCACCTCGTACAAGTACATACGTAACCTTGGGAGAGCCATTTCAACACCTGGGCATCAGATCAGGTTCCTTATCTTAGCAAGTGGAGAGAGTTAGACTGGCTGGCCCCAAATGTTGCTCCCATCTCTACCTGGTGAGTCTGAGCAAATCACATCTCCCCAGGCTAGACCTGTGAGGTCACTTCTGAATCTAGACTATAATACTGTGGCTAGGGCTCTAATCTCACCGCTTCCAGTTTCCACCTGCAGGAAATCTCACTTGAGAGTCACATTGAGAGCCTGTGTCCAAACAAGGGGGCTCCTCTGTGGCCTGTCAGACAAATGGCATTCGCTTGAGACCTCCATTGATGGTGAACTCTCTCCCTCCCAAGGCCACCCATTTCGCTCGTGGATAGTTCTGATCGATTGGAAGTTTCTCCTTCTGTCAAGCCTCAGTTGGCCTCTCTGGGGCTCCCAGACCCTCCTCTGGGCCCAGCAGAACAAGTGGAATCCCTCTTCCAGGGGACATCCCTACAGAAGCTTGAAGGTGGTCCTCACAGTCGCTGCTTACTAAATGTTTGTGGAGGGACCCCTCAGGCCATGTTACATGAATTTCTAAAAGTCACCGAGCCCCAGCTAGCCAGGACTGGCTCTCCTGACTCGCTTGACCACAAGCGCAGGCAGAACGACTATTCTCCATCTTTCTCCTTTCCTTCCCCATTCCCAGTCTGGTGAGCAGAAGTGACCTAGACACCCTAATTCCCACCTCCCCAAGGTTTCTGCCTCTTGTAAGCCAATCCTTTGTGACGGTTTGACTTATTTGTTTTTTATTATTATTCATTCAACAAACATTATTGACTGCCAGGCCCAGGACTGGGCAAATGAGGGGTCCCTCCCCAGGCCCTTCTTCCTCTCCCAGCACAAGCAGCTCACTGCTAATAATAGCCAATGGTTGATGGAGCACTTTTAAGATTTGCAAAATATTTTGCATATGTTACTTAATTTGAGCCGTCCTAGGAGATGGGGTGGGGGTGGTTCTTATCCCCAATTTACAGATGAGGAAGATGGGGCCCAGAAGTGAAGTGCCTTGCCCAGAATCATGGAGCTGCTGAGTCCCTGAGGTAGATCTGAATTCAGGTCTTCTGACTTAAAGCCCAGCACTCTCTCCAGCTACCTGGCTGCCTCATGGTTTCAGGGTGCAGAACCAAGACCTGTCAGGGGAGGTAAAGAGATCTAGCTCTGTCATTGTCGGTGTGACCTCAGGCAAGTCACTTCCTCTCTGTGGGCCCTGCCAGTCAATCACAGGAGTAAGTGGCAGGCAGGGGATTTGAACCTAGGATCTCTGACTCTAATTCAGCCATCTTTGCACTGCCCTGTGCTTTTAAATGAGAGGATTGGACTCAGTGACCTCTGAGGTCTCTGGGCCTTGTGCAAGCCCCTTCTTGCTGGGCCTCAGTTTAAAATGAAGGAATCAGGCTCACTAAATGGTAGGGCTAAGGTTCCTCCCAGCCCTAAAAATAAACCTGTGTCCCAGCACAAAGCACGCGTCCAGTGCAGGGCTCCTGGATTCCGGAAGGCACTGGCTTCTGCCTCTGCCACTGGCAAACAGCTGGTGCTCACATCCTGTGGCCACATGGCCCTCCAGCGGCAAGCATGGGGACCCTGGGACCCGGAGCCCGCCCATGAGCTTGGGAACAATGAAGCATCCTTCCCCCACCCCAACACCTAGGAAGCTGCCGGCTCCTTTGGAAGGAGAAGGTTCAGACCTCCTGAAACAAGGGAATCTGGGTTCTTGAGAGTTGGCCGTCTGGATGGGTAGTGTCGCCTCCTCTCCTCCCACCAGCACAGGCTATGGAGGGTCCCCCATCTCTAGGCGGCCGTTCCACTTTGGGGCAGCGCCCAAAGACATTTGTTCAACATGTCTAGCTTAAACAGGCCTCTTTTCAGGCCCCCCAGATGCCCTCCACCTTGGGTTGAGCAGAGTAGAGGTCATCTCTCTCACAGGCAGGGCTCAGAGGTGGTCATTGTGACTGCCTCCTGAGCCTTCTCTTCCCTGGTAGACGGATCATTTCTCAACCCTGGAATCTCACATCCCTGCTGGCCCCATAATCTGCATGTGTCAGAAGCAGGATTTGAACCTCAGGCTGCTCCCCCAGTACCTCAAACCCACCTCCTCAGAGAACCTGGGGGTCTGTGGAATGCTGGGAGTTCTGGGAAAGGGATGGAGAAAGCTGACCTCTGGTGAGGAGGGGGTGTCTATTCTCATCCTGCCCCCACTCTGCAGACTGCTGCTTCTCTGCCTTCCCCTACTCCCACCCCCTGCACACACACAGACACACATTTTAAAGTCCTCCGCTCCCTGCCAAGACATAATTATTAGTAATAAATTACATGAAGGAGCATTTTCACAGAAGCCGCGACCACAAACAAACAAAGCAAACAGGCCCGGCTCCTCTGGCTGCCTGCTAATGGGTACCATTGGCGCTCCCCACCCTTAGCCCCCTCCATTCCACCCCCCAGGCTGCCTGTTGGCAGAGCTCAGCTCCAGGATGGGCAGGGGCCTGAGGCCTCACTGCCAACAACCCCTGTGGCCTGTGCTGGGTCGGAGAGGGAAGCCTGAGCAATTCAGCAGCATTAGGGAGCCATTGTGGGGGTACCCTGGAAAGAGCCTGGGGGCTGTGGATCGGGGGCCTAGATTTAAGCAATGGCTTTTCTCTCAGCCCTGTTCATGGGAGTTGGGGCAAGGCCCATCACCTTTCTGTGTCCGAGTTTGGGTTGTTATAAAACATGAGCGTGGGCTCAGCGGTTTTTCCCTTTTGACCTAGTTTCAGCATTCTGTGTTCTGAGCCCCCTCTCAGCTCTGACATCCTGCTCCGGTATCCAACATCCTAAGGCCTCATCCGACTCTTTTCCAAATTCTGTATAACACCTGTGTGTCAGGACAGGGATATCTCTGGGTAGGCGGGCAGCATTTGAATATTTGATACCTTTCTTTTCATAGAATAGTTTTGTTTTGGAGGGCAGTTGGGGTTAAGTGACTTGCCCAAAGTCACATGGCTAGTGTGTCAAGTGTCTGAGGCTGGATTTGAACTCGAGTCCTCCTGACTCCAGGGCTGATACTCTACTCACTGCGCCACCTCACCACCTCCTTAGAACAGTTTTTTAAGTTCTTGAACAGAGTATCTTTGCTGGTCTCCTCCTGTGACTGAGAGGTACTATGTGGATATGAGAGGGGTGGGTGTGGGTGGGTGTGGAAAGAGAAGATGTAAAACCTTGGAGTTAGAGATCTGTTCAAATTATTGAATATCAATTACAGATTTCCTGTGTGTGATTTCCCTTTATCCTGCAAATGGCGCTAGCCATCCCTACCCTCCTCCTTCCCAAAAGTCTTTGTGCAGCTTTAAACTTGAAATTATTCTAAGACTTTAATATAAACATCGGGAAGAAAATGATCAATTTAGTCCTTGCCCTCAGAGTGCTTATTTACAGGTAGTGAAGAAAGCACCGTTGTGAGAAATCTGGCTTCAGACTTCTGCTCTGACACATATGACTGTATACGACACTTTGTACCTCTAAAGCCCAGGTTTCTCACTCATGAAATGGCAGTGGCCACCTCTGTACTCCCTCCCTTTCTTAAAGGGAGCACCCAGCTGAGTCTCCAGATAGTGTTGAATTGAGCTGAGTCACAGTGCAGTCTGGGAGGATGGACACAGCATTCCTCCCTGCCTCCCCCCACAGTCTCAGGTTCCACTTTCTAACCTTCCCCTCTCTCTTTGTCTTCACAGAGTGCAGCTGCGGCCCCAAGCCCTGTGCTGGGCAACATCCCGCCCAATGATGGCATGCCTGGAGGCCCCATCCCTCCTGGCTTCTTTCAGGTAGGCCTGAGCCTTTGGGCATCTCTCTTACTTCCCTGAACCAAGCGGCCGAGTGGAGTGTGGAAGGCGGGCTGGGAGGGCTTTTGTGGCTAGCTCAGTTTGCCATGGTCTAAATACTATTGATGTGACACTTGGTTCAAACTCTCTTACCCTCCTATTGCTTCCTACCACCACCACCACCCCCCAAAAAAAATTAAATTAAATTCTCTGCCATTTCAGTGTGTGTCCTCACTGCCGAGTTGGCTTTTTCCTGATAAACTGGTTTAGAATTTTGATTGGTTTAGTTCCTTTTGTGTGCTGGGTATCATTTCCCTTGGAGTTATTGTGAACCATTTTCACTAAGGTGGATGTTGTGCATCTTTTGGCATTTTCTTTTTCATTGTAGTCACCTTCTGGTTTTCCTGGCCCAAACAAACAGCCCAATACAAACAGCTGGGTGCTGGCAGGGTTGGGGCTTGAAATCTTTTCCCTCTGGTTAACCACTCAATTTTTTCGAACTGTAATCACAGAAAGTGTTTGACAAACAGTTGTTGAGGCTCTCAGCCACAGATAGAAGTAGTCTTCGCCTGGGTCGGGGGCCCTGGGTCTTGTTGACAGTGCCTTACTGGGATATCTTAGGGGTTTTTTTCTCATCACAGTGGTCCTATTTTGATCTGGAGGGCTCTCTCCCCTCCCCATCCTCTTTCTTCTCTTTTTCCTTGCCTCCACCCAGAGTAATCAGTCCATTTGCAGGCACAACAACACAGGCTCTAAGAGCTACTAATGGGTAGGGCCGTTATGAGCCTTCCTCAGATGGACATTTCAAAGATTCATGAAATGTAGCAGCATGTCTTTAATTTCCCTGAGAGATCTTGGGGCTCTGGGTCTGGGAGGGCAAGCCGTTAACCACGGGAAGTCTCAGGACACTTAAGCTGTGTCCCTAAATGCTTCCCATGGCACTCATGCATTGAGAGAGATGGGTTTATTGCTTTGCCTGCCAAGTTTCAACTCTGGCAGGTGGTCTTCAGCAACGCTGGGCTAGAATTCTTCTCTCTATCTAAGTCTGGCCATTGTTAGGGGTGTTCCCGATTTTCCCTTCTTTGAAGTACCAGAATTCTTTTCGTCATCTCACCTCTTGGCTGCCTCTAGCCAAAATTGGTTGATAGGTGGCCAGGGACCTCACTGCAAGAGAGCAGTCAAGTTTTCTCATTTCCATGCCCTGTCCCAGCTTACCTGTCCCTCTATGCCCATTTCCCACCTGTTCACATCCCAGCTCCAGGGCTGCTGCCTCCTTCCCAGTGCTGTGCCTGATCCCCATCCTCCCCTGTCCCCCAAATCCTTTCTCATAGCACTTTTCATTTCATTTCAACATTCATGTTGCCCTTTCTTATGGACCCACACCTCTGATCTATCTCTGATGGATTATCAACTGTTTGAAGGCAGAGACTGCATCTTGTTCAGAATGCCATCTCTCCTTAAGCCCGGCTTATAGTGGATGCTGGATCAATGTTTCTTTCATGAGACCTAATGCTGTTCACAAGAAGAGAGAAAAAGAGCTTAGGCCAAAATTTCTTGACCTTCTGTATGTCCTGGAATCCTTTAGGTGTGTGATGGAACCTAGGGCCCACTTTTTAGAACTATACTTTTAAATGCATAAAATAAAATGTGTAGGAGTATAAAGGAAACCAATTATATTGAAATACAGTTATTAAAATATCTTTACGAAACCTGATCCCAGATTAAGAATCCCTAACTAAAGACTGGGATTGGAGGTGGGGTGAGGGAACTTCAGAGGCCACTTTGTCCAAACCCGAAGGAGAAAATGGACTTCTAAAGTGGTGACATCTTGAACTTTGTGTCCAGTAGAGATCTTAAACTAAACATGTCCAAAGCTAAGCTCGTTATCTTTACTCCAAACCCTCCCCACTTCCAAACTTCTCCATTACTGTAGAGAGCAGCACCACACCCCAGTCCCTCAGGCTCCCAACCTAGGAGTCACCCTGGACTCTTCACAGTCTCTCAACTCCCTGTTTCCAAGCTGTTGTCAAGGCTTGTCGATTTCACCTGTGCAAATCTCTTGTCAGTTTCACCTATGCAACATCTCTCATCAATTTCACCTTTGGGCAACTCTTGTCTATTTCACCAATGGAGCATCTCTCCTCAATTTCATCTCTGCAACATTTCTCATAGATTTCACCTCTGCAACATCTCTTACTGTTTCACCTCTATGCCTTCTCCTTAATTTCACCTGTTACATCTCTCCAATTAACCACCTTCTCTCCTCTTACTCTGCCCCCACCCTGGTGCAGGCCCTCAGCACCTCACACCTCAATTACTGCAACAGCCACTGGTGGGTCTCCCTGCCTCAAGTGTCTCTCCACTCCAGTCCATCCTCCACTCAGCTGTCAAAATGATTTTCCTAAAGCCCAGAGCTTACCATGTCACACACACACACACACACACACACACACTCACTCAGTAAACTTGGGCTCCCTCTTACCCACCAAGAGCAAAGATATCCTCTGGTATGCAGAGCCTTTCATAACATGGTTCTCCCCACCTCCTTCCAATTCTTATGCACATAAACCCATGTGTACTCTGCTCCATTGACACAAAAAATTACATTCCATCTCTTGATTCTGGGCATTTTCTTGGTCTGTTCCCCATGCTTGAAATGTTCTCCCTCCTCATCACCACCTAGTGCCTTCCTTGGCTTCCTTTAACTCCCACCTTTTTTTACAGGAAGCCTTCCCCAACCCGTTAATTCCAGTGTCTCTGCTAATTATTTCCTATTTATCCTGTTAATTAACCCATGTTAATTATTTCCTATTCATCCTGTATATTGCTCATTTGTACATATTTGTTTGCTGGTTGTTTCCCTCATTTAATTGTAAGTTCCGTGAGGGCAGAGACTGTCTTTTGCCTCTTTTTTTTATCTTCAGTACTTAGCACAGTGCCAAAGGAAGTACTTATTAAATGCTTATTGACTAGTAACTGAAATGATTTTTCTAAGATCACACAAGCAGAAGAACTGGTTGAGACTTGAACCCATGCTCTTTCTGCTGTGCTACTTTAAGGAATCCAATTGGACAGGTGTGTAGTCAACACCAGCATTTTTTTCCTGTGTTATGCACTGAGGATACAGTTTAAAAAAATGAGACGGCCCTTGCCCTCAAGAAGCTTACATTCTGAAAGAGGGAAACAGAAAGGCCTAGTCATGTCATGGTCTTTGCAGAGGAGGGAAGAACGACTCCATATAGGAGATGGGACTCATTTTACAGATGAGGAAACTGAGGCTGAAAGGGATGGAGGGGCTTTCCTAGTGTCACATACGTAATATTCCAGAGAGGCTTAATTCAGGGTCTTCTGATGCCTAGTCAGTTTGTCTTTTTGAGTTATTACATGAGACGCCTGTCTAAGGCAGGAGTCCCCTTGGGGCCGGGAAGGGAAAGGCCATTGTCTGTTGTCAAATGGAGCTTGACAAGGCCGTTTCCTGAAGGTGTCCGTGTCATAATAGGCATATTAGACCTTGGCTGTTCACCCTAAAACAAGCTCATCTTATGGTAAACGCTTCTGAGAGTCGAAACGGAAGCAGAGATGCTATCTTGACTTTTATCTGCTGCTAACAATTCCCACTCTCCCCCTCCTTGGCTCTGGTGACATTCTCTCCCAGGGGCTTCCCACCATTCTTAGCTGCATCTGGGTGCAGGCTGGCTGGCTTTGGCCAGCCTTCTCCATCCCCATCCTTCCCTCAGCCATGAGCTGTGGATGGATTAGGGCCCCTCTGACCTGTCACCAGCTGAGGCTCTGTGGCCTTCGGGAAGACCCTTGGGGAAGGTCACAGCAGCTGGCCCCATCACCCCATCACTCCCCTTGTCTAACCCCCAGACCCAGGAGCACTGGGACAGCGCCAAGAACCGTCTTGGGCAAAGCTGAAGATTCCCCTTAGAAACATCATCCCCTCTCTTGGGGTGTGTCATTTACCAAAATAATGGTCACAATCATAGTTCAGAATCTTGAAGCCCTGGAAAATTTACAGAACATTTTGCTCCTAATAACATGAAGGACATAAGTCGTGGAAGTATCTGGACCATAGAGTTTTGAGCAGTAAAAGGCCTTAAAGGTAAACAAATGAATCCACACTCTCATTGATCAGTCGGCACCTACTATATACTGGGTACTGAGGGTCCAAAGCAAACGAATGAATGAAACACTCCCTCCTTGCAAGCAGCCTTTGCCAGCCATCCTGACCAGGCCTCGGCCATGTCTAGCTTGTTTGTTTCCTGTGATTAGCCCGGCACTTGGCATGTAGTAAGTGTTTAATTAATGCTTATTCAGAGCTCATGTGGTAGAGGTTGCTGCCTGCCCACACCTACCGTATTTCACTCCCTCACTTTGCAGAGACACCTTGAGATCCTAAACAGGCGTGTCATTTGTCTGACCTCACTTGGGCAATCAGGAACAGAGGCAAAAGGTGTACAACTGTTTTAAATATAGCAGGGATTCCAGTAGACTAAATGGTCCCTTACAATCATCACAGTTTATAATTTTCTACTTCTTGGCTGTGGTTAAAAATGGTTTCAGACCCTTTTGCCCCTCGTGACAACTTTCTGAAATGTCCCGTGCCTTTTTTGTTCTCCACATTGTATGGAGGCTCAAAGAGGGGCTTAGATTTTCTCAAAAATGCATAGCTCTAAATCATAAGGTTCTAGATTGGAACCCGCCTCTTTCCGAGTGAAGGCTATTTTAACTTTCTTTGTAGGCATTCACATATACACAGGTGAAATTCCCTCCCAGCCCTGATCGCCTCTTCTGTGTTCTTAGGATAATTGATTTACAGCTAAAGAGGCCTTAGAGTCCAATCCAGTGAAGCTCCATCACTTTGAAAAATAAAGAAACATATCTCTAGATGGCAGGAGCAGAATTAGAATCCAGGTCCTCTCTTCTGTGACCCTTTCTCTTTTCCACACTCTCATGTCTCTGTTCTTTGTTCTTTGTTTGCTTCTAGTTTTTTATATTTGTATTTCATAGTTTTTTAAACAGGGCCTTTGACTTTGGGGAGTAAGAGGGGAAAGGATAGGAAAATGGGCATCACTTTCAGTTCCAGAGTAGATCCAGTGGTTAGATTTTGCGGGCTGGACTTCGTTTACATGAACTGGGCTCAAGGGAAGGTTTTTGGGAAGGTGGGTGGCTGAGCCCCAGCCCCTCCCCTCAGGGCACATGGAGGCTGGCCCTCCCTTTGGGTCCTGAATCAAGCCCAGGCTCCCTGCCTCATCCTCCCGGCCCTGTCCCAGTATCTTCCTCATCAAGGTTTCCAGATGTTTTCCAGTCCCCACCCCCCTCTTCCATATTGTGCTCAAGCTAGATTCTCCTTTCCCTTCTCCCATCAGATTTTGAAAGAAGTAGAAATCTAACCATCAAAGACATCCCCACCCCCTTCTTGGGACTGGTAGGACAGGGAAGGCCAACACAGATGAAGACAATAGCAGGACCCCCATAGGCCACCCACCCCCATTCCTGGCAGTTGGAAGCAGCGTGGAGATGAAGAGACGAGAAGACTAGGAAGAGAATGAAGAAGGGGAATAGAGATGAAGACAGCCGAGGGATGACTGGGGAGGGCAACCTTAGGACCAGGGATGGGAGAGAAGGCCTGTGGGCAGAGGAGGAGGAGGGATAGAGGTGGACATCAGGCAGATCGCGTGGGCTATTCATTACATGCCTACAGTGTGCTGGCATCCCACCAAGTGCTGTAAACACAGACAGAACAGAGTTGGTCCTGACCCACAAGGTGCTTGTTCTGAGGAATGCCATGTGTGCGGGGTGGGGACTTCTCATGGGAAAGGGAATCTGAGCCAGGCAAGGCTTCTCAGAGTCCCAGGTCAGGACTGGAGCAGGAGCATTAAGATTCCGTTCTGTGTTTAGTGGGGCACCAGGGTTCCTGTTACCTGGCACATAGCAGGTGTGACGGGCAGTGGTGTGAACTACCTTTTGGATGAGTTTAGGATAGAGCAAGGTATTGGCGAAGGGTGGTACCATGGACAGAAGTCGGGAAGAAGGGAAGCTGAGAAGTGGACCCTGTTTCAGACACGTTGAAGTCGAGGTGCCAGGAGGGGCATCCACATAGAGAAGGCCTGACCTACAGCAGGCGGCTGTAGAGGTGGATCTGGAGCTCAGAGAGAGGTCAGGGCTTGAGAGCATACACTTGGGCCACCATCTGCATTGGGGTTGATGGAGCTGCCCAGAGGAGACAATAGGCAGGGTCTTATAGGATCCCTCGCAACAGAGGTGCCCTTGGAGGGGGCTGGAGAATGGGGACCTGTGTTGGCATGAAGAAGAGAGACTTCGGAAGGAGGCAGGGGTAACTGTGTTGAGCGGCAGAGGTGCAAGATGACAAGCAGGGCATTGTTGACTGCTGTTTGGGAAGAGTGGAAACCAGGCTGCAAGAGATTTTAGGTCCTAAGAAAGTGGAAGCTTAAGTTTTAAGGAACATCTCCAAGCATTTAGCAGTCAGGGGAAGGAGAGGAATGGGCCAGGAGCGGGGTGGGAAACAAGGTCAAAGAAGTGAGCTTTTAAAATATATATATATATATATTTTTTATTCCCCCACACCAGGCATGATGGGCAGCCTGTGGAAGGGAGCTGTATGTTTGAGTGAGACAGCCGGAAAGAGGGCTGGATTAGCCACAATAAGGCTCTGGAAGAGACAGGAGAGCAGTGGAATTATGGGCAGAGAGAAGAATTAGCCCCAGGGAAGGAAAGGGGCATGTGGATGGAGGGGGATGTTGGGGGGAGTGGAGGAGGAGCCTCATGGGCCAAATGCCTCATCTTTTCCATCAAGTAAGAAGCAAGGTTGTCTGCTGCAAGCGTTCTGGCAGATGTTATGAGCAGGAAAAGGACGGTGACTGAAGGGTCAGGGGATCACAGCTGGAAAGGTCGTCCACTCAAGCCCCTTCCTTTTACAGAGGAGAGAGCCGAGGCCCGAGAGCTCACTCTCTCACCTGAGACCAACCAGGCTTTTCAGGCGCAGGAGGCTTACAGAGGAAAGAAAGCTGTATGGGGAGGGGCAAGAGTCCTGGAGCTGGCTCCCAGCTCTGCCACCAGGCACCTGGGCAGTCCTGGGCCATCGCACCAACAGATCTGGGCCTCAGTTTCCCCACTTCTAAAATGATCAGTGTGGATGAGAGGTCTAGTCTATGATCTTAGGATTTATTCAGCACTTACAGTGTGCCAGGCAGCTTCCTGGGGATACAGCAACAAAAACCAGAAACCATGCCTGTCCCCAGAGAGCTCACGTTCTAGGGGAGGTGGTCACATGTATATGTGTGTGTACACAGAATAGAGGTGGTGTAGTTGGTGGGTAGGGCCCTGCAGGGGCCCAGAAAAAGCAGAGTAGGAGCTGCCTGGGGGACTGAACACACACACACACACACACACACACACACACACACACACACACACACACACACTCTCACTATCTCTTTCTGTCTCTTCTCCTCCATATGTCTCTATCTCTGTTTCTTTCCTCTCTGTGTCTCTTCTGTCTCTCCTCTTCCTTTCTCTCTCCTCTTCTCCCCCATATATGTCTCTCTCTCTCTTTCTCTTTCTCTCTCTTTCTCCCTCCCCTCCCCCTCTCCCTTCCTTTCTCTTCCCTCCCTTCTCTTCTCCCCCATTTGTCAGTGTCTGTCTCCTCCCCCCACCCAACCTTTCCCTGTCTTGGGTCCCACTATAAGGTTCCATCTAACATATAGGTGAAACTATCCAAGATCCAAAGAACTTATCCCACAAGGACAGGAAATAGAGATATACTGCCCTTGGGGATCATGGATCCTTGGAGAGAGCAGCAGCTGCTCCAGCCTCTGCGGTCCCTCCCCCCAGCCCCAGCCAGCTCCGGCTCCCCTCCTCCAAGACTGACAGACGGTCGGGTTCACCCCCTCTGAGAAAGGATTACGGTGTGGGCTGGGCTCTCCAACTGCTGGGCTGTGTGCCAGAGTGGGGGGGAGGTGTGGTGGAGCCCCTCCCGGCCTGTTCTAACACCTCGCCGACATAGAACTTCTTTCTCTCTCCAGAATTTCACCCCCGCCCTATGGGCCAGGATATGACCACTGGACACAGTCAAGGTTTGACGAAATAGAGACTTAGTCCCCTGGCCAGCTGGCCTCAGTTTTCTCTCTTATAAATCGAGTGTTAGGTTCCCTTCCACCTCTGACATTCGGTGATTCTCTCTGACTCTCCGCTTTTGCCAGGGGCCTGATGCCTTTCCCTTGTCCCCACCATCTTCTCATTGCTTAGTCTTCAAGAAAGGGTCTCGGACTCAGAAAGAATGAGACTTTTCTCCCTTTCTGAACCATCCTTGGCAAAATTCACAAGGCCCCAGCCTTATCTTTGTCCCCCCCAGTGGCCGATCGACCCCTGTTCTCCTATTCTCAGCCTTGGACGAAAGGCTTCCAGCCAAGGGACCGGGGAGCTGGGGCACCTCTCTCCTTCCTCCCTCCCTTCTGAAAAGTTGGGACTTCAGTATCTAGTGATGGGGAGGTCGCTGTTGGGGGGAGCATTAAAGGGGGAAAACAGGTGAGAGAGAGAGAGAGAGAATGAACATGGATATTTGTCCATGGGGGGGTAGATGTGTACATACGTGTGGGGTTGGGGGGTGCGCATGCAGACATGTGTGTGGGTGTTCACAAGCATGTCCTTGGCCTCTCCTGCCTTTCTCTAAAATTTCAAACTCCAGTGAGTCGCCTTTGAATGAGGAGCGGAGACAAGACCAGGAAGTCTCTCTCTGCCTGTTGCTGAGCATGCTGGGCGCCCGAAGGGCTGGCTGGATGTTTCCTGCCAGAGCTCCTGGCTGGGCCCATCGGTGTGACAATGCTGCCCCCTAACGCACAGAGTCCTTGGCACGGGAAGCCTGGCAGCTGGGGGGCTCAGGACACTCGCCCCTCCTCCCTCCTTCCTTCCTCCCCTGACCAAGGCTCCCTGATAGGCTTCACGCATGGAAGAGATGGGAGAGCCATTGGTCCGAAGGAGGGCTGGGTTTGGAGTCAGAAGAGGCATGTTGGAACCTTTCTACAGTTTGCCCTTCTGTAAAGTCAAGGCATTCCCCTAGCTGGCCTCTGGGGTCCCTTCCAGCACAAGGCCTACATTCACATCCTGGACCTGCCACTTCGTGTCTGTGGGGAATGGGGCTGTTACCTTCCTCATTTGTAAAATGAGGGGACAGGGCCCCCCTCCCGGATCCCTCCTGCTCTGAATCTTCTGCTCCTGCACAGGGGGATTAGAGTGTTGGCTCCTAATGCCTTTTCTCCATCTCTGTTGACCCTCTTATTTTTTTAAAAAAGGCCAGGACTGTGTGTCTACCTTCCAGCTTCAGACCTCTGGGGCATCTTCAAAATGATGTTTTAGGGAAAGGAAGGTGGGTCAGTCAGTCATTAACATTTCTACCGCCCCTGCTGTGGCCTCCAGGCCCACTTGGCTGGTTGACCCTGGGCAGATAAATCCATTGGCTTTCCGGAGCCTCAGTTTCCTCATCTGGAAAACTGGGGGCTCTAACCCTAGTGGCCTGGCTCTGCGCAGGTAGGCGCTGTGTCTTCTCCATGAGTGTCTGGCATGCTGGGTCTCTTCTATGAAACAAGGTGTCAGGGAGGCAGATCCGAGGAGGGGAGCCGGAGCTGGCTGGGGCTGGGGGGAGGGGCCGCAGAGGCTGGAGCTGCTTGAAGAGAGCATTGGAGGAGCCAGGGGAGAACACTTCCAGCCGAGTCCCATTACACGCTGGCTCCGCCCCAGCCCCGGCCGGCCTGTGGGTTTGCATAGCTTGGCTATGCTGAGTGAGGGTGGGCCGCCAGGTGCTGGCTTCCCTTTCCCTCCCTCCCAGCCAGTCCCAAGCTCAGGGCCTGAGCTGGGCATTTGGCCCCAGGAGCCCAGAAGGCAGCTTTCTGCTGCCCTCCCCCTCCCCGCCTTCTCTTCTCCAGGAAGAGGCTCCTCTTGTGCCCCAGGCTCTGGACACTCTCCCCTTGGTTCATGTTCCTCCTTTGCCCTGCTAGAACCTCAGGAATCTTCTCTCCTCCCTAAATCTGTTAACAAACATTTCTTAAGCCCCTACTATGTCCCAGGCACTGGGGATGCAGAGAAAGGCTGAACACAGGCCCTGCCTTTGGGAAACGCACATTCAGTCAAGGTTTAGCATGAATTCTTGGGAGCTTTCTTTCTCCCCTCCTGTGCCCTTCCCTTGCCTCCACTAAGGGATTTTGGGAGGGGGGAATCCTGTCATTTGGCTCTGGGAGGTAATCCAGTCTTAAAGGAAGCAGCCAGGGATCCAGCCTTGGCCCCGGTCTCCCTAGTGAGGGATCATGGGAACCCATAGGGAAGAAGGGGCTTGCTCAGGGTCAGAATAGCAGGGCCAGGGTTCACATCCATGTCCTGGGACATCAAGGCCCAGAGGTGTGCTTCCCAGCCCAGGCATCTCTTCACATCCCAGATATTGTGCAGGAGGTGCCTCGTGAGGTCCTTGGTTTGGCTGCCTCTGAAACAGGATGCTCCAGGGCTCTTGACTTGAGGGTCTCCAGTGGCAATCCAGTCACCCCTCAGGAGAGGAGATCTGTACACTAAGTGGCCTTGTAGGAGGTCCACTAGGACCACAGACAGGACCTGACAAATTAGGGGAGTGGGGACAGCACAGGATTCTGCCTGAACTGTACTCCACTCAGTCATTCAGCAGATATTCTCCAAGAGCCCACCTAGGATCAATCCTGAGGATAGGCCCTGACTCCTCAGCCTAAGCTGGCTCCCAGCTATCTTCCCAGCCTTATTTCCCATGCTTTGCTTTGCTGTCTAGCTGGTGGGCAAGACTCCTGGCCCCTTACATGGGTGGTCCCCATGTATGTGGCATTGGTCCTGTATTGTTCCTCCTCAGGAGAAGAGAAGGGAATTAGTACCTACTGTGCGCCAAGCAGAGCGCAAGAGAGAGAAAGAGTGTGTGTGTGTGTGTGTGTGTGTGTGTGTGTCCTGGAGTAGTCTGAGAGAAGGTAGGATGGGATCTTTTAAAGGTGCCTAGAATTAGGATGGATAGAAGGGCCTCTTTCCTCCCTACCTTAACCTCTCACATTATTCTATGGAAATTTTAACCCTTTTACCTCAGTTGGACTAGATTTCTTCCTTCCTTTGATCATTCTTTTTTTTTTTTTTTTAAAACCAAAAAACTTTTGTCCAAGAAAATACAGTCAGGGGTCAGTTCTTTCCCTCTGCATGGGGCTGAGTTGGAGAAGATTGTGTCCTCCCCCGTAGGACCGAGACTCGGATTCTAGAATAAGGCATCAACTGTGCCAGCTGGAAAGGTCTTCGGGCATTATCATGACCAGTCTGGGTCAAGGAGATGAATAGGCATCAGAGATAGTATTGGAACTCAGGCCTTTAAAGCTCTCAGGCTCTTTGCATGAGACCTTGTTCAGGGCTGGGCTTCCCAAGGCTTGTTCCTGGCCCAAAGGACCCTGCCTTCCCTGGCTGTGCAGAGGCCCGCTTCCCCTCCCACCCGTCAGGTAGCGATCAGAGGTCAGTGTCTGCTTTCTAGCGTGCGCAGCAGGGGTAAATGGGAGCTTGTTTGAGAAGAGGGGCCCCAGCGGTGAAGGGGAAGGCTGGGAAAGACTTCCTGGAGAAGGTGAGATTGGCACTGAGGCCTAAGGGAAGCTAGGAAGGCAGGCTGGGGCTGGAGGCTGCTTGGTGGGGAGCTCCAGGTCAGCTACCAATTTTTCCAGATGGCCTGAGGTCCCTTCCAGGCTTTGATTCCAAGGGTGCCCCCTTTGCCCCATGACTTCTCTGAGCTTCCCTTTCCTCATCTGTGAAACGAGGGAGGGATTCTGCTGCTGTTAACCTCTTCACTGAGAAAAACTGCTTGGGATTCAATGAGCACAGATAATTGGGTGTCTGTTTTATCCGTCTCACGGCACCTGTGCATCCCTAGAAGTAAACACAGGGAGAAGCAGATTGAGGCTTGATAGCAAGCCGTCCCAGGGCAGGCCGCGCTGCTGGAGTCCTCACTGGGGGAGGTGTAAAGGGGGACCCTTGTTCAGCTAGAGGTCGGGCTAGAAGGCCTGAGAGATATCTCTTCTGGCTCCAGAATTGTGGGGTTCTGTGATTGGTTATTGGAGGTTGAAATGATCTAAACCAACCTCTTGTTTTACAGATGAGGAAACTGAGACTGGGGGAGATGGAATGAGTAGTCCCTGCACTTTTCTTCTTCCCTAGGGCCTGCCCAGAGATCACTGTCAAACCCCCAAGATCTGGGCCCACCTCATTAGCTCTCCCCCAAACCTGTACCGTTCTACAGTGGACTCCAGCTACCTCCACAGCTGTGTCTACCGAGAGCCCCATAGCTCGTGCAGAGAATAAACCAGGGAGGGAGAAGGTAGAGAAACCATCTCTCTAATGGGGAGCCTCGAATGCCAGACAAATGCCAGTTTCTTTAGAACTCGGTGTTATCAGCAAGAGTTTTATTAAGCTCTGTGCTAGAGGCTGAATGAGACAGACAGGACCAAAACAATCTCTGTCCATAAGAAGCTTCCATTTTAGCAGGCTGCTGGGATCTTTGCCAAGTCTAAGGCTTTTATGAAGATAACCCTTCTCCCTGTGGCACAGGAAAGGGGAGAAAGGTGTTTTAGCCTTTGTGTGGCCTGCGTGGTGCAGAGGGAATGATGCTGAATTGGGGGTCAGAGAACCAGGGTTCCAGTCCTGGCCCTCAGTGGCTTCCTCCATAAAATGACGAGGGTGGATTGCTTGGCCCGGGGGTCCTTTCCAGCCCTTCAATCGATCTTAGAACCCTCCATTACGGGAGCTGTTAGCATCCAGCTCCTCCTCCCCGTCTCTCGCTGTGAGCCTCCTTCTTGACCAGGGCCCCTCCCATGTTTATCAGACGGAAGCCTGCTAAGTCCCACAGCCCAGACAGAATGGTCCCTCCTTGTTTCCATCCTAATGAATTCCCGGCTTGCTGAATTCTGTGAATTCCATACTCATTCCTTCCAAAGCAGGGAGTCCCTGGACCCAGAGGCTGTATGGGTGAATCACCTTGTTCCTTTGGATTCACCTGTCTGGATAAGTGGATGGGGGAAGGGGACATCCCAGGATTCACTCCCTGTATCAGAAGGCAGCCCCCATGATTTGGGGTATGTTTATGGCTCTTGGTAAGCAATTAGCTGGAATCTGCCCACCCACTCCCAGCTCTGCCCTCTGGGGCCAAGCAGGGCATCAGAACTGTCTGTCTCCATCTTTGGCCTTCTCTAGCCAGTCCATTCTTCTTCCTGAGCCAGACCACTCTAAGCGTGGAAAAGGGAGCTTCGGCAACAGGTACTGGGCAGGCCTCACAGGCCTCCTCTGCTCAGGAAGCTCCACCATCTCTCCCCATGGCCCATTTCATACCCGCTTCCTTTCTCCAGCCCATCTTCAAAGTCGTATCAGGGCGAAAGAGAAGGAGGGAAAGGAGAGAAACACCTGCTTTCTCTCTGCTGGTTGGAAATTCATCCACATGGGGATGTACCTTCAAAGCCTGCAGTTTAGCTTGTTGGTCCTGGGCTCTCTGGCTCGTGGGGAACAGCTGACGGAGGCTTCTGGAGATGAATCATAGCAGGCTCGTCCAAAGGCCTCTGCAGGGGGCCTGGCTGTTGCTTCCCACATGTCTGGAGGGTGAATATTTTCTAGTGGACCCAGCACAGCAAGGCAGAGGAGCAGCTTCAAGGGCAGAGCACTTGCTGGCCTTGAAATTGGTAGCCCTGGGGTCTTGTTCTAGGTTCCCCCTCATATTATAGGTGAGGAAACTGAGAGAGGGTCACACGAGATAGTAAATAGCAATGCCAAAATTCGAATCCAGGTCTTGATGTCAAAGGAAATGATCTTCCAATGTACCAAGGTTACCAACGAGTTAAGCCAGGGCTTCTGCAGAGAATAATGAACTAGGGAGGGAGAGTGTGGAGGTGTCATCTCTGGTGGAGAGCCTTGAATGCCAGGCAAATGCCAGTGTCTTTAGAACTCAAGAAGTGTATTTTTAGAGGCAATCAGATTTAAGTGACCTGCCCAGGACCACATAACTAGTATGTATGAGTAAGTAAGGCCAGATTTGAACTCAGGTCCTTTGACTCTAGGCCCAGCGTTCTATCCACCACACCACCTAGCCACCCCATCAACAAGAATCTTACTAAGCTCAGATAAGAGTGGAACAATCCTGGGGACTAACCCTGGGGAGGTTACTTCCCTCTCCAGCCCAAGTGATATTACTACCACAGAAAGCCAGCAGTGTTAATCTGTGTCTCTCTCTTCCTCCCTCTTCCCTTCACACCTCCTGCCTCCCCACAAAGCCTCCTGTGGCTCCCTATTGCCCCTAAGATAAAATACAAATCCCTCAGCTTGGCCTTTAAAGCCTAGGCAGCCTAGCTTGTACCCACTTTTTTTTAACTAAACTTCAGTTTTCCTTCTCTCTAAATGGGTATAATAACCACTCCCCAGGGTGGCTGGGTTCAGATAAGTTAATGGAGATATGTAAAACCTTAAAGTAAATAAGAAGTTGTATGGTGATACGGCCGTCGAGTTGTTTGAATTTTTAACTTGGTGGATGACAGGAAGGTACCGATGGGTGGTCATGAGTGGTAGTCTCGGTTTCTCTGACAATTCTGTTCTGTTCATCCAACAAGCACTTTGTAGCTGTGACTGGAAGGGACCCAGGGGCCGTCTGGTCCACACTGCCCGACTAGAGTAGAATCATCTCTACAGCAGCTGCGTCTATAAGCCCAGCCTTGCCCGGATACATAAGACATGTTACTAGCAAATTCACTAGCTCCTTCACTAGGACAAAAGCAGCGTCAGGTTTAATTCCTCATTTTGGCTATGAAGGCCAGTGTTTGGGCTCAGGAGAGGCAAGAAAGGACTTTTCTATCAGCCTGGAATAAGGAGACCTGGGTTCCGGGTCCAGGCCCAGCTCAGTCCTTACCTCACTCTCTGAGCCTCTGTTTACCCATCTGTGACTCTCACAATCTGTATTCTCAAAGTGCTTGGTAATCGACAGGCCTTTAAGCCAGATGATTAACGCCCTGGACCTGAAGTCAAGAAGGCGCCAGACCTTTACTTAGCTACATGGCTGACCTTGGACAGATCAGTTAACCTTTCTCAGCCTCAGTTTCCTCATTTGTAAAGTCGCCGTTTTATTCTTCCATCTCTACAGTAACAACCTCTACTTTGTCAAAAACAGTAACACATGATGTACTTTGTAACTCAAAACTGACTATACAAAAGCAATTTGCTTCTGTTGTTACTATTTTATTACTGTTATTATTGGGGACGGTCCCTGTGTGAAGTGCTGGAGATTCAAAGAAAAAGCAAAACCAGGCCCTACCCTCATGGAGCTTCTGTTCTGGTGGTGGATACAATGTATATACATCAGAACATACGAGATAGATACTAAGTAGCTGGAAAGTTATGGTAGAGGGGGCTGGGTTAGTAGTTGAGGAAAAGCAGGAAAGGCCTCCCGGGGAAAGTGGTCCTGGACATCTAAACAGAAGCCAGGACTTCTGAGAGGCCTGGCTTGGAAAGGAAAGCCTTCTAGGTGAGGGGGACCAATCAGTTCAAAGGCATGGAGGTGGAAGATGATGGAAGGTCAGAGGAGGATCGGGTATTAGGCCTGCATGTCTCCATTGGAGAGGAATCACACATCAAAAAGCCTAAAAATGTTTGAATGCCAAATAGAAGATTTTCTGTTTATTCCTGGAAACAACTGGAATCATTAATAGTTGGACAGTAACTTGGCAGGAGGGTCTCCAGGGGAGTGCCCCAGGGATCTAGACTCACCCTGAGTTATCTGTGGCTTTTATCAGTGGCTAGAGACGGAGTAGCATGCTTATTAAATTAGCAGGTGACCTGAGGCTAGGAAGGGATAACCAGCCCACCAGCTAAGAGTCAGGACTCCAAACAATCCAGAGGAAGTCCATTGAGAGAGATAGAAAGTCTCAGACTTGTTCAGTTTCCCACAGACAAGATGAGGGAGGTGTGGCTAGATAGCAGATCATCCGAAGATCTGGGGATTTTAGTGGACCACAAGCTCACTATAATAAGTTAACAGGGGAAGGGCAGCTCCAAATGCTCGTGGGATCTCAGGCCACCTTAAGAGTTACCAGGACGAGGATGAGTCCTGCTGGCCTCCCGTTGCCCATCTGGAATCCTGTGTTCCCTTGTCAGGGATGCGATTTAACAAGAACGTTGGTGAGCTGGAGAGTTTCCAGACGAGGGCAGTCTAGCCTCGATGGTAAATCTAACAACAATGGCATTTGTGTCAGGCTTTAAAGTTTACAGAACAGCAGTTCTCACAGCGGCCTTGTGAAATAGGTGTTGTCATTATGCTCAGTCAAATGTCCTCATGAGGAGACTGAGGCACAGAGAGGTCAGGTGACATGCCTGAGATCACATGGGCAGTAAGTCAAACTCAGGGCTTTCCAGGCACTCCTCAGTAGCAGAAGGGATTGAGGATATTTAGCCTGGAGGAAAGAAGACCAACTTGGAGATCTGGCTGCTCTCTTGGTTTCTGAAGGGATATCCAGAATGTCCTGCGGAGGACACATTGGGCTTGTTGTGATTGGCTGTTGAGAAAGGGAGGAAAGAAACAGAGATAGGGGAAAAAGGAAGGCCAGCCGAGCAGCTCAGGAGGGCCACTTTGCCTTGCTGGCCAGTAGACTGCTTGTTGAGCCAGTACCTTGGCCCTCCCCTGCTGGGGGCAAACACTGAGTGGATCACAGCTCCGGTCATTAGACACCAGCGGGTTAGAGGGGGGAGCAGCAGCCAGCCACCTGGGGAGAGTGGGCAGAGGAAAGACGAGGACCCCTGGTCTTCAGTCTTCCCAGACTGAAAGAAGAGGATTCTTGTTCCAGAATCCTCTGAAGGATAGTCTGTGATTCTTTCATAGTCCTCACCTCATTAATGTTGGAGTGAATTAAAACGAGATTGGGGGTCCAAGGACCTGGGTTCAAAGCCTAATTCTCCTACATACCAGTGTAGCCTTGCCTCAGTTTCCTCCTCTGTAAGATGAGGACATTTAAGAACTCTCCCAGCTCCAAATCTATGATTCTGTGATTCCCAGAAATGGAATATTGTAATGTACTTGACTGATAGGCTCCCATAGGACTTTGGGGACACAGCCGGTCACAGCCAGAAGGGCCTCCAAGTACAGAATGTCACGAGGAAGCGGGGAATGGCCAAGGTTTGGCTGTGAGGGAGCCTCTGATTTTATTACTGAGTAGGATAATACATTTGCACAGCTTTTCAGGCTTGACCTCCTGCCAACCTTGGGGGCAGGGAGGGCAGAAATTATCCCCGATGGACACACACACACACATCATAAAGGAACATTCATGAGTATCAAAGACTAATGAACCTTCTAGCTGAACAGGACTTAGAAAGATCTTGTCAAAGGAAACAACTTGGTTCAGTAAAAGATAGATGACTAAAGTCAGAAGACCTGAGTTGGAATCCCAGTTCCAGCATTTACTCCCTGTCTGTGACCTTGGGCAGATCCTTAACCTCCCTGGGCCTCCATTTCCTCGTCCTTGGGTTCCCCTGCCTCCAGGTTGTCCCGGTGAGGAGCTGTCCAGTGGCAGGAAGGCCTGTGGTCGCCAGTGTTGAGCTCTCAGCCCTTGCAAGTGTTCATTGCCAGGCTAGAGCTCACACACTCTGCCAGGGAGACTCTTGGGGCTTCCCACCCTGGGTGTTGTGAAATCCCATGAGCATTTATCAAGCACCCTACTCCAAAGATGGCAGTGGGATACTGTGTCCCTGGACAAGTCACTCACTCTCCCTGGGTCTCAGTCTCTTCATCTGTCCAATGATGGCATTGAACCCCTGAGGTTCCTGTGATCTTATGTTTTAAACAGTCCCTGTCCTCACAGTCTGCATTCTACTCCCTTCCAAATCCCAAGGGGTAGGTTGAGAAGTCTTGACTAAATGGCCAGTGTTAATTTAGAAAAATGTGGGGCGTCATCAAAGGAGTACTTAGAATGAACTCACACCATCAGAGGGAGAAGGCTGGCTGGAGGGGCACCTTCTGGGGACCCCGACCTCCCAACAAAGTCCATCCAATGAGCGTTCATCAGTTTGATGTAGATGCTATCCCCTCAGAGTCCCCTCAACAGTTCAGAGCCAGGGCTGGTGCTGGTCACCTCACCCCTTGATCTGAGTATGGTGTTTCCCCTTGATCTGGCCACAGTCACCCTCGCAGTTGGCAGCACACCGCTACTGAGAGCAGATCGGCCGAGGCATTGGGAGGCCCAGGATGAAACTTGCTGGATGGACCAGATGCCGCTTTCCAGGCTTTTCATCGCCGTTGCTGGACCTCAACGGAAACCTTCCCTGCCTCCCTGGCTCTCTTTTTTCTTCTTTTGGGCTGGTTTTCAATGATCTTGTTTACATCACACCCAAGTTTCCGCTGTACAAAAGACTTGCAGGTGCAAATATGTCCTGCCTTCATTAACTTTCCCTCCCTTTCTAATTTACGTGATTTCAATTTTCCTTCCCTGTACTGTTAATTAGGGGACCCTCTAATCAGTGCCATTATCTCAGTGGTGTTCATGTTTACGAAAGCTGCTAAACAAATGCTTGCAAAATTGCTAAATGGCTAATTAATGTCTGTTAATTAAGAAAATTGCTCATGGTAACAAACCGTGCTGGCAGCCGCTAGAAAGGCGCACACTTGTTGAAATTAGTAACATGGCAGGTAGGGGAACATCTGCTCTGAGGCTCGTCTCTGACGGGAGCAAGGGAAGGCCGTGTGCAAGCGTGTACGCAGGGGAATGGGCTCGCGCTTTAGCTCCCTCCCCGGCTCTCCTGGCGCCCCAGACCCTGCCTGCTCCCCTCCCCTTGCAGGGTTATAGGTCTGGCAGCGCCTCATCGGCCCTTCCCATCTTTACCCCTCATTCCTGCCGTATAAGAGGGCGGCATTTGGACGGACAGGCCTCTTGGGGTCCTTTTGACTCCTCACAGTTGCTGCTTGGCCATCTCTTCTGGTTCTGACCTCCCATCTTCTATAGACTTGGACTCCTTGGACATCTGGAGTCCAGTGCCTTGATACTGGCATGAAGCCAAGAATGCGAGTCCCGAGTTCGGATCCGGTCCTCTGTTTGATCATCTCCCAGCCGCCTCTCTGGATCTGTCTCCCTCTCCATAAAGAGGGTTGGCCCCTTCTGCCACAGGACTGTAGCTATGAAGGTTCCATTTTCACATTGCACCAGAGGAGCTCCCTGTGCTAAGGCATTGGGAGGGTGATTCCCCAAAATCACGGCATGATAGCCTTTTATCCCTTAGTAGTGCCCTCAGGGCCTCTGCCTTTTTTTTTTTTTTTTAAACAAAGCAGCTGGGTTGGGTCATAATGTGGAATTCAGAAGACATCATGAGTTGGAATCCTCCATCAGACGGCTCCCACCAATGAGGCCCTGAGCAAGTCACAACATCTGTTGGCCTCAGTGTTCTCCCCTGTAAGATGGGGGTGAGACTTGCCTCCCAGGGTTTTTGTGAGGATACAGTACCATGTGTAAAGTGCTTTGCCAGCCTAAAACCATTGAATGAATAGTAGCCAGAGCCAGAGGACCTGGGTTTGAATCCTGGCTGTGCTATCGCTGTGGCCTGGGATGAATGACGTCTCCTGTCTGACTCAGTTTCCTCATCTGTCAAAGAAGCAGACCAGACTAGATGACCTGCATTTCTCTCTCCCTCTGCCTTCCATTCCCTGCTTTTATGCTGATGCCTTCTCTCTGTCAGTTCTCTAGTTTATCAGCCGTTTTTCCAGCCTCGATCTTGATTGGACATTGTGGCTTGCATGTTGTCTTCTCCCCCTGCACCCCCTTCCACCCCACCCAGAGCCCCCAGAGCCAGGACTGTCTTTTGCCTTCCTTTGTATTTTCCGCGCTTAGTGACTGTTCACCAACACTCCCCACCCACCCAGTCTTTAAATAACAAGGTCCCCTGACTTCACTTGGGGAGCTGCAACCCTTCTGGGGCCATCTGAAGAGATGGTGTCCTCTGTGGGGCTTGGCCTCTGAGCTCAGCGTGCCCACTTCCCTTGGCCACCCCAAGACATAGCATCAGGGCCTGCTGCTCTGTAGGCAGGGGATGGGGCCAGGACTGAGAGCAAGGCAGGGAAGAAGGAAACAGAGGGGATCAGGGTGCTTCTTTGCCTCTGTATAGAGTGAGTGTGATGGGTAAAGATGGGCCCTTGGTGGCTTCTGTGGGCAGTTCATCTTGGAGTGGTTGGTGCTGCTCTACAAGGAGGGCCCCCTAATTCGTTAGAGTGAATGTATGGGGGGAGCATGGGGGGCTGGTCTTTTGGGGAAAAGCAACCCAGCCTGAGGACTCAATCTCAATTTCTAGGGGGTGGAAATCAGGACCACCCCCATCCCCACCACCCAGAAAGAAGGTCCAGTTTTGTAAGTAAGGGGACCAGTCTGGGTTCGGACCATGTGTCTCTGTCTGTCTCTCTTCCCTCTGTCTCTTGAGTCTCACCCCAAGGTATTGGTCATGGCAAACTCAGAAAAAGATGTTTCCTGGGACAGTTTTTCCCCCGTATGGTTTGAACAGTGTGTTTGATCTGTTTTCTTTCGATTGCTCGATTTTTATTTGTTTTTTAATCCTTTATGAATGTATTTGTCAATCTTGATTTTATTTCTTTTTCCCTTTTAATGGCCAGCGAGCTGGTGATTTTAATGAACAGAACGAGCCCCCATCACTCCACTTCTTCCCCCGCCAAACAGAGCCAACACGTACCCCGCTCCCAACCTCCTGACCCCACCACTTTGGTTGTCTTTTTTTTTCTTTGTTTTTTGTTCGTTTTGTTTTCATTTAGCTTTTTTCTGCGCTTCTCCATGTGCTATGATCTATAACCTCCTTCTACTGTCTGACCTCACAGGGTCCTCCGGGTTCCCAGCCCTCGCCCCACGCACAGCCTGCACCACACAATGCTAACAGCATGATGGGACCCCACAGTCAGGTAAAGGACACTGTAGCTCTGCCCAGGGTGCCTGGGGAGTAAAGAAACAAACAAATGGAAAGCATTGGGTTTTTCCCCTCATCCCATCGAGTTTTGCTCCTTTGAGAACAACTATTTTTAACCAAGAAGACTTGACAGGAGTTAGCCTCTTCCCTCCTCGGCCTTCCTCCCAGCTCTGAGCCAGGCCTCCCAGAAGGAGCCGCCAGCCTCGGCAGTGGCCCCTCCCCAGTCTGCTGTTTGACTCCCCCACCCCACCCTGTGTGTCTGCTCACTCCCTTTTGGGGGGTTGGGCCCCCCTTCAGCTGCATACGCTGGCCTCTCCTCCGTGCTCCCCTGCCCCCGCTCAGAAAGCTTCCCTGTGGGCTCCTTTGCGGTAGGTTGTCCCGTTGTGCCCTGGTGGTTCTCCTGTGTTCGTATGTATGTGCGCGTGCGCGTGCGTGTTTGGCTTCATTTGCGGGTTTTCGACTTTCATTTCAATTTGGTTTTTTGGTTTTTTAAAGACCTTTTTTTATTTTTGGTTTGTTTTTTTTTTTGCCCTTGCCAAGGGTAGCAGAGGGTCTCCCCATTGGAACCTCTGCCCCTAGCCCGGCTCCCCCAACATCCTTGATTTCACTTCGCCATCTGTTCTTGAGGCCAGTCCCCCGGCCCAGGAGAATTAAGCCCTAGGGCGCAGCAGGCCGGAGCCCGAAGATCCACCTTCTTCTTGGCGGATGGGACTGTGTGTTCTCCCCACCCTCACCCCCCTCCCAAGGTTTTCTGGTAGAAGGAAAAAGGCAGCCACAAAAAATTGAGTGAGAGAGAAAGCCAAGAGGGAGCCGTTACCGAGCCCAGCGTAGGCCGGGCCTTCCTGGAGTTCTGTGCAGTGAGAGGCTTCTGTTGGTCCGTGTGCTCTGAATGCAGGCTGTCATTGAATTAATTTCCTGTAATTACAGCCCTTTATGTCACCACGATATGCAGGCGGCCCCAGGCCCCCCATCAGAATGGGAAACCAGGTACGGTACCTTCCTTTGCCTCCTTCCTTTTGCTGGCCAGGGTGGTGGTCGTGGTGATGGTGAAGATGCCGGGGTCGTCCATCCCCTTCGGTGTGGAGGGAAGGGAGTGGGCCAAGCTGGAGGGAAAGAGAGGTGGGCACCCACGCTCAGCAGGGGAGAGTTGGCTCTCCTCGGAGCTCCAAGAAGGGGCCACCTGGTCTGTGGCCCTTATTTCATAGTTGGAGAAACTGAGCCCCAAGGAGGAGGAGTGATGGATAGGTCAGAAATCTAGGGCTAGGAAGCACCTTGGTGGTCATCCAGCCCATCTGCTTTATTTCACTGAGGAAGAAATTGAGGCCCAAAGAAAAAAGGTGCCTTAAAATCCGATTTGAAACAGAAAGACTTGGTTGATCATTCTGGCCACCTCCCTTAACGCTCCCTTTCTTCATAGCCCCAGGGCTTAGCATGTAGTAGGTACTTACTTAATAGATGAACAAAGTGGAAATCAAACCCCCAGGGACCCTGGAGACCCTCTAAACCAGTTTCTTAAACTGTTTGGTCTCAAGACTCCTTGGTGCTCTTAATAATTACTGAGAACCTTGCTCCAAGCTTTGTGTGCACATAATTTACTGTATTAGAAATAAAATATCTTAATATTATTTAGGAAAATAGTTTTGACCGTACAGACTCCTCTGAAGGGGCCTCCGGACTCTCCTTGGGAAACTCCCTTTTACAGATGAGGAAACTGAGGCCTAGAGAGGTCATGTGATTTGGCTGAGTTCACGGAGCTGCTGAATGGCAGGGCTGGGATTCAAAGCCAGGTTCTTTCACCCAGAATCCACCACTTCTGTTTGTTTTAGAGGGGAGGATACAGAGACGGCTCCTGAGGACAAGGGACTTGGCCCAGGGTCAGCCAGTGAATGTGCTGCTTTGATTTCTCTCTCTCCTGCTGTCTCTGTCTCTCTGTCTCTCTCCTCATCTCTCTATCTCTCTGTCTCTACACTCCCACCTCCCACTCTGGCATTAATATCTCCGTTCTGTCGCCCTTGATAGGGCAGCCTGAAGGTCATCTAGTCCAACTTCTGCATTGTATTAGACGACAGATTTAGACCTGGCGGAGACCTTAGAGGCTGTGGGGAGCCCATCCCCCTCATTTACAGGCCAGGAAACTGAGGCTCAGAGAGGGGGGGCAGTGATTTCAAAGTCTCAAGGCCACCCAAGTCTGTCTAGGTCCTGATTGGTGATCCATGGCCCTTGCGTGCTCCAGAACATCAGAACAAAGGGTGATGCTGGTCCAGCAGAGAGCCTTGGGGCCACCCTTGACCTGCAGAACTATCGACTCTTTTGCCTTTGAAACAGTGTGGAATAGTAGCTGGAGCATTGAATTTGGAGTCAGTGGAAGGAAGACTTTAATTCAGATCCTACCTCTGATATGTGACCATGAGGAAGCCTCTTAGCCTCCCTCATTAAACCTCTGTTTTCTCATCTGTAAAATGGGGACAGGGGAGGTGTTAGACTAGATTTAACAACACGTGGGAGAAGAGTGAGAGCTCTCCTCTGAAATAAGAAATGGACTGTTTGGTGGAGATTTTAAAAGTAGCCTCCCCATACCCTAAGCAGCCATTCTTAAGCTTGGCTTCTGTTTGGCTCCAATGTGTGGTCTTGAGCTCCCTGGGTCCCCAGGGTGCTCCAGGCCAACCCCCCACCCCCATACCCCTCCACACTCAGGAGCAGCCTCTGAACATTCCCAGGGCCAAAGTCACTGGGGAAATGCCCTCGTGGGTTGTGTTTGGAGCAGGTCACTTTGTTTTCCTTCTGACTGTTTTTTCATTGATTTCATAAAGACCTTTTATAGAGTAAATGAGTAAAACTTGTGTGCAACCCTTGCTATGGCTGATAACATCTCATGATTCCATATTCTGGGAGCATAGATCGAAGATCATCCTGTCCACGCATCTCATTGACAGATGACATAACTGAGGCCCATGGAGTTAGGTGACTTGTCCAAGGTCTCACAGATAGTTTCAGCAATAGGGTTTGAACCCAGGATCTTGGGATCTAAAGTCTAGCCCATCCCTCTGTGCCAGCGGGCTCCAGCAAGCCTGGGGGTATAGGAAGGCTTCTCTGAATGAGATCCTGGTCTTTTGTATTGCAAGAAGGCTTCTGAGAGCTGGCCCGTGGGAAGGTAGGCTCCCTAAAACAAAGTTCGCCGGGCAGATGTCAGGACTGGAACCAAGAAGTCTTAAATCATGGTCCACCATGGTTTAGGATCCTAAACCTGTAGCTAGAAGGATCTCAGATGCCCCTCATTTTACAGAGGGGGAAAGCAAGGCCCAGAGAGATAAAGGAACTTGAATAGGCTTACGTTGGTGGCAAGCATCAGAGGCAGAATTCAAACCCAGCTCCTCTGACTATAAGACATAGGAGACCTGGGCACGTATGTCACTTCAGGCAGATCGTTTCCCCGTCTTCCAGGCCCTGCTTTCTTCATCCGTAAAATGAAGGGTTTGGGACTAGTACACCCCTGAGGACCCTCCCCACTCTGAGCAGCACTTAGTGTACTGATTTTGGCCAGAAGGAAGGATCTGGTCAAAGGGGAGTCAGTCGTCTGGGGGAGGTGCTGAGCTTCTCATCACTGGGGGTATTCCAGAAGAGACCACTTTTGTAAAGGAGTTTTCTCAGATTTGAGGTGGCTTCAGTGACCTCTGAGGCTAGGGGGCTCCCCACCCTCCTCATTTTCCTGATGCTGGGGGCCCCCGCCATCCACTTGCCAAGGCTGGTCTTCCCAGGTGTGGACTGGCGGAAAGCGTCCCCAGCCTCAGAGAAGTACCCTGTTCTACCCGGAAACAAAGCCTTCTCTCGGAAATTTAACGATTGGAATTTATTTAGCGATTAAATCCAAGCAATAGCCAGTCCCTGGGACACCTTCAAAGCCAGCTTTCTACCTCCATTTTATCCTTTTCTTTCTCCCTCTCCTTCACCCCCTCCTCTTCCCATCTTTAAAGCTAAGAAAATAGTTTTAAAAAAAAAATTCCTTCAGGTTACCTGCATTTCCCACCCAGGAAACTAATCCTCATCTCAAGAACCTCCCTCCCCCACCCCATTGTGCCTGATCTCCCTTTGATCTCTCATGGTTGGTCCATTTGGGGAACACAGAGACCTGTGACCTTGGATAGTCACTGGCCCTGGCCCTGGCCCAGAGCCTGTTAGAGACCCTGCCTCCCCTCAGGAACTTGTTCTTTAGAGTCCTATGGTGTAGATGTCTCCAGAACTGAAACGGACATGAGCATATAGATGATAGCTCTAGATGGAACCTCAGAAGAGTGTGCTTAGTTTGCAGTGCCTGGCACATAGTAAGGGCTTAATGTTTACTGAATTGAGTGTCAGAGCTGAGAAGAACCAGCTGGATATGTATCTGCAGATTATTTATTTTTATATTTATATATATATATATATATCCAGGTATCTGAGCAGTTTGCTTTAGATTTAAATCTATATATATTAAGCACCTACTGTTTATATGTTTTTTAAAAATTACTTTTTGGCATTTCAAAATATCATATACATAATATATCATTATAATATGTAGCTGTGATATGACATACATATAGTACGTGCCTAGTCAGTGCTTATTGATTTGTTTTCTATTTCATTCAACAAACATTAAATGCCTCCTAAGGACTGGCCACTGGGCAGGACATCAAAGTGTCCCCTGCCCTCTGCTCTAGCCTGGGGAGATAATATTGATCTGGCTCAGAATGATTATGAAACAAGAACAAAGCTGGGCTGTGGGGAGGGACAGCTCCTGAGCTTGGGCTCTTAAGGGAGCCGGGGATGTTCCAAGGGCCAGAGGGCAAGGAACATCCTGGGCAGGGGACGGCCACGGTCACCATCCTCCTGTTCAGCATCAAGGGAAGGGGGCCGGGCAGCCAGGAGTCACCAGCTCTTTGCCAGAGGAGACCCAGTGTTTCACCTCTTCCACGTTCTCGCACCCCCCAGCTTCTAACTCATCTTAGTGTAGATGGTCAGAAGCTTGGGGTAGGCCCCAGCCCATTCCCTTGTCCTCAGAGCTTTACTTGCCTCATCTGTAAAATGGGAGTGACAGTTATCATGCTCCTTAGCTCAGAAGGCCATTCCGAGGCCCTGGCGAAGCATCGCCTGGGAAGGTCTTCATCAGTCGTTAACATTGTTTTTAATTTATTTGGAGACATTGTGACTGAGAGGTCTTTGGGCCCCTGTGAGCACCTGACAAGGACTCCCCAGTGTCTTTACCAAAGCCATTTGGTGTGGCCACTTTGGGGGGAGGTGATGGTACTGTTGGCAGGAGTCAGTCCCCAGGCATTTATAAGTGCCTACCATGTGCCAGGCATCAGGGATGCAAGTTCAAAGAAGGAAACAATTTACATGCCATAGGAGGACAAATTTCTTGGCCATGTGTGGCACCTCGGATCAAAGGCTAAAACTGGAATTAGAGAGCATGAGTTCGAATCCTGCATCTGCTGTTGACTGCCTGTCTGGTGTTGGAAGTTGCTTAACTTCCCTGGGCCTCAGGGGCCTAAAATAAGATGGGAGGAGCTCTAGGGGGTGCTGTAGTGAATAGATTCATCAGCCTAGATTCAGGACAAGAGTTCAAATTTGGCCTCACTTATCAGCTGTGTGACCCTGGTCAAGTCACCGCACCCTGACTACCTCCAAATACAATACAATAAAAGAGGAGTTCAGCTAGATGGCCTCTGGTCTTAGGAATTAGAGCTGTCAGTCCCTCAGTGCCCTAAAGTGCTTTGAGTGGTAAGTTCTCCATCCCTGGAGGTATTCAGGTAGGGAAGTTGGACCACCACTCGTTGGGATGTTGACTGGATCAGAGGCGTCCAAACTCTACGGCTTAGACTCAAAGACCCTAAAGGTACTAGATCGTCCAACGATCCCAGGAATGGAGGGGCTGGGAGTCAGTCCCGCGCTTCTAATCCTCACTTGGTTTGGAGAATGACCACAGATGTCTGCTCAGTGCCTTAGGTTTCCCCATAACGTGGAGTCCTTTGCTAGGAGACTGGATGCTGGGGGGACAAGACCAAAGGCTGTAGCAGCCAGGAGGCAGACTTTCTGGCCACTGAGGCTAGAGGTGGCAGGATTTTTGTCACCTGGGTCATTGGTACGGGATGTGGCTTTCCTGTCTCCAGACCGCCAGGTGGAAAAGACATCAGGCTTTAGAAATGACCGGGCCACTATTAGCAAGAAGCTCCAATCCCCCACTTCCCCTGTATTCTCTCCCTGAGGTTAGATGGGGTGAGGGAGTGCTTTCATGCCAGAGCCCAGAGGAGATGCCTGCCCAGCCAGGGAGATAAGCCGAATTTAGACTGGCACCGAAGGATGGCGAGCTCATCCTTGCCTGTTTTTGAAGGGGAGGTCGGCCCCTTAATGATGATCCAGGGGTCCAATCTTCAGAGTGCCATCTGTGACAAAAAGACTGGCTTCGCCCCTTGGCAGAGCCATGCTCCCACCTGCCTAGGACTCAGTTTCCTTTTCTGTCAAATGAGACTTTGGACTACCATGGGTCTGAGGTTCCTCCCAACCTGAGTCAGTGCCCCTAAAAATGGGAAGGACCAAAACAAACCTAAACCCCCCCAGGGAGCCATTTCAGCTATCTGTGCTGACATGGGGCTTGTGGATGCCATTAGCCTGGCCACTGGGGTCCCCCCTGCCCCCGGGTTGTTTCCTCCCCCTCTTTGCATCTCCTGTCTCTTTCAGCCCCCCGGAGGAGTTCCCGGCACACAACCATTACTGCCCAACTCAATGGACCCCACGCGACAACAAGGTATGCCTGGCCAGGAGCATCCAGCAGGGGTGCCAGGGGTGGGGGAGATACAGCCGCTGCCTGCTCCTTCTGGGCAGTGGCTCAACATTGGGCTTGTTTTCCCTCCCCCTTCTTCCCCCCGTAATGCCCCGTGTTCTTTCTTTTCCCTTACAGGACACCCCAACATGGGAGGCTCAATGCAGAGAATGAACCCCCCACGAGGAATGGGACCGATGGGTCCTGGCCCACAGGTAACCTTCTGTTCCCCATCAGCATCTCATTCTGACATAGACTCAGTCAAAGCAGAGAGGCCATTAGGGAGCCTCAGCCTTCCCCCCAAGAGTGGAGCCAGCATCTCTGGGGCTTAGTTACAGTCTAGGCTGGAGAGCAGAAGGGATTTGGGGTAGAGACCGAAATCAGCCGTGCCAGTGTGTGGGAATGAAGGCTGCTGTAGTAGATGGTGGGGCATCCCAGTTGTGCAGACTCCAGTCATCCAAAGGTGGCTCTATGGTGCTTGGGGAGAGTGCCTTCCCAGCTCCACCCCCTGCCACCCCATCCCCATCTCCCATAACAATGTACATTTGCCCAGCTCATATCCTCTGGAGTTCTCCCCGTGGTAGATCCGAATTCACCAATTTCCTGCCACTACAACAGAAGTCTCCTTGCCCTCTGCCCCTTCCTAGTCATGCCTTGAAAGTAAGCAAGTGAGGTCCAGTCGTGATGGAGAGAGCTCTTCACCTGAGCGAGGAAGACACGTCTCGGGGATGAGGCTGAGAGATGCTGGCCTCTCCTAGCCTCCCTCAGCCCGGAGGCTGCTTTTCCCTGGCCTTGGTTCAGGCCCAGAGGAGGGGTCCCACAGGCTATCCCATTTAATAAGCTCTTCCAGGCCAAGCCTTGCTGGGTGCTGCTCTGTGTCTGGCCTTGTCCCCGCTTTCCAGAGGAGCTGGGGATGGGTCTCCTCGCGTCCCCTCATGGACGTGCCTCCTCTGTTCAGAGTAGGCGGTGTCTCCAGCTCTGCCTGCACCAAGCCAAGGCTGCCACTGCCATCCCAGCCCAGGGCTCACGCTTTGGTGGTGAGGGCTGGAGGAGGGGGCACTCCTCTTGCCCAGGAAAACTCTTTTTAAAATGTTTTGTAGGTGCCAGTTTTATGGTTTGTATGACCCTTGGGGGGAGCACTGTACATCCCTGACCCCTATCATTTTGCAGAAGGAGAAACTGAGGCACAGAGAGGAGGATTCTCTTGCCCAGAAAAAGGCTCTCCTTGAAAAGCTGTGAGAACAAAATCAGTTGTTCACTGGTGTCTGACTATCTATGACACTATCTGGGGTTTTCTTGGCAAAGATACAGGAGCTTATCTTACAGATGAGGAAACTGAGGCAAACTGGGTTCAGTGACTTACCCAAGGTCACACAGCTAGTAAGTGTCTGAGGCCAGATTTGAACTTGGGAAGAGATGAGTCTTCCTGACTCTTGCTTTATCCATTGGGCCACCATGACTTAGGCTAACAGTCCTGGGTTCAAGTCCTATCTGTCCCCTCACGACAGTCACTTAAGCTCTCTAAGTGCACCTTAATTTCCTTATCAGTAAAATCAGGATTTTGGGCTAGATAATGTACAGGGACCCTTCTGCTTCTAAATCCACGGGCCTCTGCCCTGGGCTCTCGCCCCACGTCCGTTCTGTGGCCTTGGGTCCCTCCCTTCTCTGGCCCTCAGTGTTTTCATGTATAAGGTAAGGATAATAGAAGGACTTGGCACCAGAAGGGGCCTTGGAAGGCTCCCCAGGGAACGTCTCCCCTTCCCTGCCCCCTCTCTGCATTTTGGCTGGATCCTAGGACCACTTTGGGGTTTGGAGGTTTGGCTGACTTTTGTCCTTTGCCTCTGAGAGAAAGTGGGTGAGGGTGTGGCTTTAGGGAGGGTGGATGTTCCCGTTCCCCCATCCCCAGTAAAGCTGTCTTCTCAGCTGAGGGTGACAGAGGAGACCCCAAACTGGGAGACTCCTGGCTTAACCTCCCTGGGTGGTCGTGAGTGTGTCATCTCCTGCCCCAGGACCTACTTCAGCAGGTGACAAGACCCTGGGTTTCATTCACGGGGGCCCCTTAGGAGAGAGGCCCCTTGTCAGAGCCAAAACACCTTAGTCCCCTTGGGCCGGTGCCTGTCCCACCTTGACGGGCCAAGACGTCTTTGTGCTGTGCCCCAGGGAGGCGTCAGAGGGGGCCCTGGTAGGAGGTTCTTCCTAATGTGCCGTTTTCCTCGGAGGCCCCACCAGCCCTGATCCTTCTGCAGTGCAGAGGGTGTCCCCGTTTATGACTGGAGAGGAGATGGATTGAGGAGGGCTCGGTCCAGGTCTTCTTGCTTTACAGATAAAGAAACTGAGGTCCAGAGGGTTAAAGGGACTAAGCGAACTAAGATCGCAGGAGTAGAGAAATCAACAGAGGATTCGCACTCAGATCCTCTGACTCCAAGTCAGACTCTTCATAACACCACAGTTGTAGAAAAAGTAGTCTTTAGCTTAGCAGTAATGCTCAGGTTGGGGGCTGAGCTGAGCATGCGTGATAATTCCCTTGGAGGGTGTGTGTGCGTGTGTGTGTGTGTGCGTGTGTGTGTGCGCGTGTGTGTGCGCGTGTGTGTGCGTGTGTGCGTGCGTGTGTGCGTGCGTGTGTGTGTGCGTGTGTGTGTGCGCGTGTGTGTGTGTGCGTGTGTGTGTGTGTGCGTGTGTGTGTGTGTGTGTGTGCATGTGTGTGTGTGTGCGCGTGTGTGTGTGCGTGTGTGTGTGTGCGTGTGTGTGTGTGTGTGTGCGTGTGTGTGCGCGTGTGTGTGTGCGTGTGGCGAGGTGTCAAGGACAAGTCTGGACTTTGTAGTGGTTCCATGCTCCAACCCCTGGGTGCCCGTAGCTGGGCCCCTCTCTGGACCTCAGCGTATTACAAGGGACTGGTTGGCTTCCAAGGTCTAAATCCTCCTCTCCCTCTGTCTGGCCAGATATGGTTTCCTGTGATTGTTCAGGAGCAGCAGGGAGGATGGGGGTACAAGGGTCCCTGTGGCTGCTCCTGCTCCTCCTCCTCCCACCCCCCTGCACCCTCCCCTTGTGCCCGGCTGTCATCCTGGGGCCCTGCCGGCAGGCTCTGCACCACCCACTGAGGCAGCATCAGTGAGCTGCATGGCCCCTGTGGGGTTAATCCCATGTCTCCAATTTCTGCCGCCTCAAAGAATTCCTTCCTCCCACCTGCCTGCCTCCCTCTTCCCCTGCCCCCACTCTTCTGCTTGGTCTCTCTGGCCCAGCCCCCAGGCTCAGGAGTCTCTGTTCTGGGTATGCGATCTTGCACACATTTCTGAGCCCTCACCTGAAAAATGGGGGAGCCACCCCACTTTTATTCTCAGCCTCACAAGATGGCCATGAGAGAAGCCCTGGGTGAACTCCCCCAGCCCCCTGCTTCTGCCCTCTCTCCCTCTCTCAGGTTCCTGCACTTCTCCCGCAGGGGCCAGCACTCCCTTGGGCCACCTCATTTTCCCAGCCTCTGCAGAGGAAGACCCTCCCCATATTTCTGTCAGGCCCAAAGCCCCTCTCTCCTCTGTTCTGCCCACCTATACCCCCTCTGGCCCTAACACCCAGCTTAAAAAAAAAACCTGCTTCACCAAGACCTCAGAGACATCTGGTCCACACCGTCCTTGAATGAAAATGCCCTCCAGCCTGCCCAGTGACTGCCAGGCCTCCTTGGAGCCCTCCTGTAATGGGGAGCTCGCCTGCCCTGCCCAGGCAGCTCCTCACCATGTTAGCTGTGCCGTCTGGGGCCAAGCAG
The DNA here is from genome assembly GCA_028646515.1 of Pseudochirops corinnae. Taxonomy (NCBI): domain Eukaryota; kingdom Metazoa; phylum Chordata; class Mammalia; order Diprotodontia; family Pseudocheiridae; genus Pseudochirops; species Pseudochirops corinnae. The sequence continues at coordinate 343,580,905 of CM053586.1, read as the reverse complement.
AAACAGGCCAGCCCTTCCCAGATCCTCAGAGAGTATGCAGTGCTAGCATCTGCCCCCATGGAGCAGACCTGCTCCCTCCGCTTAGAACAGCTGCTGAGCCTGGAATGGGGAAGGCCCGAGTGCAGATCCTGCCTTTAGCAACTGTGTAATCCTGGGCTAGTACTGAGCCTGTGCCTCAGTTTCTTCCTCCCAGGCGCTTGTGAGGCTGAAGTGGGATCATGCTTGCAAAGTGCCCTGTAAATGCTTGTTGTGATTATTTCCAGTGCCTGGCACAGAGCGAGCTTTTAATGAGTGCTGGTCGGCCGTCTGCCTGCGGCCACATACACTTCAATTCATTGATTATTAGCAATAACTGGTTGTTAGTACTTTTTCATAATTGGCTCTTACAATTAATGTTAAATAGTATCTATTCATATAATTTATTAATTCAAGCATTAATGTTGATTGTCATTCATTCTAATTGTGATCTATTGTCATCAATAATTACTACATTTTGATATCAATTCAACCATTAATTATTATAGTAACTGATTAGTATCCATTCAGTCATTAATATACCAGCATTTATTAAGCGCCACTGTGTACTGGATTCTGTGCTAGGCACTGGGGGTTACAAAGACAAAAATAAGATTCTCCTGCTTTTGTCAGGACTTAGAATCATAAATAAACGAGTAAAACAAAGGCAAGTGCCCTTTTCTAGAGGTCGGGGCTGGTCAGCAAACGTCGAAGGTAAGGCTGGAACCCACACGTGTGACCTGGAGTCTAATTCCTTTCCGTCAGGAATGACTGGAGACACACGGAATGACTGTTAAGCGCCTCTTGGTAGCAGGCACGGGGCTGCTCCACGGGCCAGCCCTGCCTTCCAGGAGCTGCCACGCCACAGGGAGGGGCGGTGGGGAACAGAGCCCTGGGCCATGGCTGCTGCCCGCTGCCCACCCCCTTTTTCAGAGCAGTAGGAGTGGCGACCTGTGCCCTGCCCTTCAAACAAAGATGGGCCTTTACAAAAGCCGGAGCTGGGCAGGGTGTGGGGCCGGCTGGTCTCAGCCCTCCCTGGCCAGGAGTCCCCTTCAGAGTTTGCACCCGGGATGAAAGCAGACCTGCATGGCACGCTCTGGGCCATAGGACCTGGGTTCAGATCCTCGCTCTTAGCTCAGTGAGGCCAGATGCCTCCTCTTCACTGGGACTCAGTTTTCTCCTCTGTAAAAAGGCACTTTGACCAAGAGGAAACACTTCACTGTTTTGTGTCCTAGACCCCCCTAATGGCCAGTCTAGCAAAGCCGATGGTGCATTCTCAGAATCAGGTGCTAAAGTGTGTGTAAGAAAATAACAGAAGATTACCAGCCAAGCCTTATATTGAAATACAGCTATTAAAAAAACATTCTTTTTAATGGACCCTGGGTTAAGAAACCCTGGCCTAGAGGATCTCAAAAGAGCCCCTCACCCAGGGCTGGGCACTTTCCCCACCTTGACTTTTCCTTCCCCCCTGCTCACCCTCTGGCCTGGTGCCACGGCCTGGAGTCAGGGCTTCTGACCTAGGGTTGAGTTGGGGGTGGGTCAGGGTGGGGGCAGCAGTTGTGTGTAAATGTGCTCACTCACTGGCCTGGTGGCATGGCCAGGAGTCACAGATTGAGTTGCGGGTGGCTCAGGGTAGGGGCAGCAGGCAATGTGTTGTGACTGGCTCCACCTCCAACACAGAGCCTTGCCCAGAAGGGAGCTCGTCTCCATCTCAGTAGACAGGAGGGCAGTACAGCATGCATTGCTGGGCAGCGCCAGGGGCTTGGTAATCTGTGGGATAGGAGTCACTGGGAAGTGTCAGCAACATAAGGGGAAAAGCTAAAGAACGTTACATTTTAAAATAATGTTTAGCATTTAGTTTGCTGCTGTGGGGGCCTATAAGGGATGAAACATCTTGCATCCCGGCAGACTGTCTACGCATCAGGTAATTTTACTGAACTTTTCTCTTTTTCCATGTTCCTTGTAACAGGGGAAGGCTTTGTAAGTAAAAGGGAGGGAAAGGATAGATAGGAAGGAAGGATGGAAAAGAAAGCCTATTTATTAGTTACTGTGTGCACAGTGCTGTTCTGATTGCTGAGGATACAGATGGAAAAATGCACCAGCGCCAGTACTTGAGACGCTTACGCTCTAACACATGGGAATCGATCTGGATACTCTTCCTTATTTTTCAGTGTAGGCCTCTGAGGACACCCGCCCCCTCCCAGGCATTACAGTGGCACATCAGTTAGGATTCCTTATCATCTCCCCTTTACTCCCCCTAGAGGACTTCACCTTCTCATAGCAGTCGTCCCAGGCTGGGGTCTCTCTGCACCCTCCCCAGCTGATCCTTGGTTCTCTTTACAGAATTATGGCAGCGGTATGAGACCTCCACCCAACTCCTTAGGGCCTGCCATGCCTGGAATCAACATGTGAGTCACTGACCCAGACCTGGGGCTGGGAAGGGGACCTGCCCCGCTTCTCCCTGCTCCCTGTTGCTCTCTGGGTAGCTTTGGGGGCATCTGTCCTCACTAAGCCCCCGCCCATCTTTCCCTTTCTTCCAGGAGCTGTCCAAGGTCCCTGCCTTCTTTCTCTCATTGTTTCTCTTCTGAATTTCAGGGGCCCTGGAGCTGGCAGACCTTGGCCCAACCCTAACAGTGCTAACTCAGTAAGTCTTGGTACCTGGCCTGACGAGGTGGTAAGGAAGTCAAGGGGATGGGTACCATGCTCCCTGGCAGGGGAAGGTGCACACTGCCTTCCCCCTGGCTTCTGTGGGACCATTCTTATTCTTAGAGCCTTGGAGATGATAGGTCTGGGCTCTCCTTGAGCCAACTCTGGAGCTGGCAGGGGCCTCAGGAACCACCTAGCTCAGTCCCTCTCCACTCCAGAGCAGTTGCCTATGGTCACCCAGAGAGTGAGGGGTACAGGGGCTCCACCTCTGGTCTCTGCCTACTGTGCAACACCAGAGTCAGATGGAAAGGGGTGAAACCAGCCCAATAGTTGGGTCCTTAGACTATGCCAAGGTTCAAGGAAGGCTAATGGATGCCTCCCTATCATCAGGCATAGGGAGGCCATGGGCCTCCCTTCTGGCAGGGAGACCTGTCCAGGCCCAGGTATCAGCACCGTGACTCTCTCACAGTGCAACTTAGGTATGGCCTTCAGTTTCCTTCTCTCTGAAAGAAGGGTTGGCCCTGAGGTCCCTCCCAGCTCTGCATGGAGCTGCACTCCCAGGAGGAAGTAGAAGGGAGGAGGGGGCAGGGAGCTCCTCCCCACCCCCACCACCTCCCCAGCTGTTCTGGGCATCCACCCACGGGGGCCTTTGTTGCACCTGGGAGGGGTGGAGTGGTTTGGGAGAGGGCTGAGGTGGGGAATGGAAGTAGAAGTGCCTCCACATCCAACCTCTCCAAATCACATTTCCTTCTCTGGAACAAGGAGGGGGTAGCCCTCAGATGCCTCTCAAGATCCCTTTGTAGGTCTCTGATATCACCCCTCTGCGAGGGTCTCTAAGCAGAACTTCTCTTGGGGTGGCAGGGTAGGGGCCAGCCTTAGAGAGAGCACTCTTCTGACCTCCATCTGTCCCTTTGCAGATTCCGTACTCCTCCTCATCACCTGGTACCTATGTGGTAAGTTCCTGGGGTTCTGGGGTCAGCTGGGGGGTCTTGTGCAGCAGCTCCCATGTCCTGTCCCCCTCCCCTGCCTTCCTGAGTTTTCTGCTCACCAGATGGCCTCTAGTAAGACCACCACCCCACCCCCCGCCCCTGCACAATCCAAGTCCTGAGCTTGCACCATCCCTGGGGGTGTCTGTGATCACTGACTGGAACCTGGATTCAGATGCCATCCATCTCGGCCACTTGACTGCCTTGGTGACCTTGGCCCACAAGCTGCGTCTCTGTCTCCTGCTCTACACAGTTAGAAGGTTGACCTTAGATGGGTTGTGAGGCACTAAAAGTGCTGCCATCTCTGATTGTCTAATCTGAGTTTTCTTCATCTCAACAACAGTAAACCAAACCTCGTGTGTTCTGGTCCCTTGGGACCCGACCCATCTACTGCATGGGGGCGGAGGCAAAGGTTTCTCAGATGAGAGCTGGGGTCAGGCCTCCTCCCTCCTCATTTAGGAGGAAGGTCCTGGTGACACAGCCCCCCTCAGGGTGGGTCATCCCTGCCTGTCTGCTCCCCAGACTTGGCCCCCCTCCCTCAAGCACCAGACTGGCACTCTGCCTGAGCCCCTGCAGGAACGGGGAGCTGGGGATGAATGCTTGGCTGAGGACCGAGGTGAGCTGTTGTTGCTGACTGCCACGGGATCTCCTCATGTGCCCTTCTCTCTTTCTAGGGGCCCCCTGGCGGTGGCGGCCCCCCAGGAACGCCCATCATGCCCAGTCCTGCAGGTAATTTCAAGCAGCGCCCCTCAGAGGGTGGGTGAGAACCGCCCGGATGAATGAAGGGTCCCAGCCCCATCTCCCTCCAGCCCTGGGGCTGTGGTGCGGGGGTAGGGGCCAGGCCTAGGCCTCAAGGCCACTCTCTGGGCCTCATTTACCTTTTTCCTTTGAGTGGGATGCCCCCGAGCTGCCTTCTCCTTAGAATAATTCTTGCCACAATCAGCTTTGTGTGAAGTCAGGGAGGCGAGGGGGCAGGGCCACCAGGCTCTGTGCAGCCCGGGCATAAGCAGATGGGTGGGAACAGCTGGGGACCCCAGGGGGACCCATCCCTCAGGGCTCATGGTTTCCTCAATGGTCTGGGTAGGCCTGAGGTAGCCCTCCCCTCCTGTAAGGGAGGGAGCGAGCCAGGGTGCCCCAGCCTCTAATATACCAGAACCAAGGAGTTGAGAGCAGGGTCTCCAGGGCAGAAATCCCAGCCGTCTGGTAGCACACCTCCTCTCCCCTGCTGTGGCCCTGTTTCTTGGGTAGGGTCTCCACCTTTCTGAGTGTCTGGGATGCTACAGGTGAGACCTGCCTAAGGCCGGATCATCTGGGGCTACCCTTCCCTGGTCCAGGAGGTCACCCAGACTGCTTGTCCACAGGAACACTAAGAGGGTGAACAGCACAGTCCGTGCCTTCAGCAAGCAGAAGGAGATAAAACATACCTGGTGGGATTGGGAGGAGGGAGTGCAGTGGGGGCTCAGCAAACCCTTCTTTCTAGAAATCTCATACTTTCCAATTATGAGAATTTAAGGGCTCCCGGCTTCCCATTAGTGGGGACCCTCCCTATCCTGCCTCCCCACCTTTTCATTGGCTTACCCCCAGCCTCAGTCAAGATCCCACCTTCTCCCAGAGGCCTTTGCTGGGCCTCCCCACTGCTAGGGCTGTCCCTCTGGGATTCCCTTTGGTGCAGACTCCGTGTCCTGCGTGGCTCCTAGAGGCCTGGCCATGCTCTCACCTGTCTGTCCCCAGACTTTATTGGGCTCATGGTTGGCACATAGTAGATCCCTCAAATGCTTGGTGACTGACTAGCCATGTGGCCCTGGGTGAGTCACCTGCCTTCTCAGCCTGTTTCCCCAGCTATCCAGTTGGAGTTCCTGATCCTCACCCTTCCATAGAGCAGGGTGGTAATTGTTTCACATTCCACCCACTGAAGGGCTTAGAGACTGGAGGTGATCCTTGGCTGGGGAGCCATTCCCCCCACCCCCTGGGGCCCAGGCAGGCGAGAAAGAAGGGAGTGAGCCCTCAGCTGAGGCAGGAATCTGAGGATGTTCCATGTGGTGTTTGCTCTGCCAGAAAACTTGTTAGTGGGCTTTCAAATAGACATTTTAATGCTAATTTGGAGGGAGAGGAGTGGGGAGCTCTTCCCCCCCCCCCCTCGGCTGCAAGGGTAGGGCCTCTGTCATCTCTCTCCCCCTCCCTCTCTCCCTCTTTCCCTCTTTCTCTCCCTGTTTCTCCTTTTCTCCGTCTGTCTGTCTGTCTGTGTCTCCCTCTCCTCTCTCTCCTTCTCTTTCTCCCCTCCCCCCCCCCCCCCCCACCGCCTGCTGCTGCTGCATTTTTATGAGCTCTCTGACCTACATTTCTGGCTAGGTCACAATAAAGCTCTCCATATGGCCAGTGCCTCCCCTCCCGTCTCCCCCCACGTTCTGGGGCGAGGCGGGGGCAGTTCCATCTGCATTCCCTGGCCAGGGCAGCCTGGGCAGGACCCAGGCCATTTGCCTCCCAATGCCCATGGCGGGAGAGGGGGGTGAGGGGAAACAGGGCTGGGTTGGATAATTTTCACAGTTGAATTTTCTGTGATTAAAAACTTTGTGAATCTTCATTAAATACAAATTAGCCAGAAAATGGCAGTACTTAGAGGGAATTTTCGGTGATAAAATACAAAAGAATGAGTTCAAGTGGCATGAGTTTGTTTTAATTAAGAAATGAATTAATCACCCCCCCTCCCCCCCACTCTCCTCCAGACTCCACAAACTCCAGTGACAATATCTACACGATGATTAATCCAGTGCCGCCCGGAGGCAGCCGGTCCAATGTGAGTCTGCGTTCTAATCATTTACATATCAGATACCATAACAAATCATAATTAACTTCATCAGCTGAGGGGAAAGCCCGTTTAATTGATTTCAGCCATTTGTTGCCAGAGAGGGATGAAAACACACCATCCAAGATGTGATTAACTCAGGGGCCTCTTGGCGCCTGTTTCAGAGGCCAAGGGGCAGCTTGGGGCACTGCCAAGACCAGAGGGTCTCAGGCAAGGGCAGGGGCAGGCCCAGGCCTTAGGGAGGGGGACCCAGCATGGGCTCCCTCTCCTCTGGCCTGCAGAAATGGAGAAATAACCCAGTTGAATCAATACTTATCAAGTGTATTGTGGCAGGGCAAGGCTTGGAATCAGGTAGGCCCAAAGGGAATCCCACCTCAGAGAATTCACCCCCTGGGCCTCGGGCGTCCAGCTTTGGGGGCCAGGGGCTAGCCCTCCAGGACTCTGCTGGAAGCAGTGGGGTCTAGGGCGGGGAAGTGGGCATGGATGAGACCCTCGGTACAGGGGTGAGAGCGAAGCAGAGGCCAGAAGGGGAAGAGAATGTCTGAGGTGGGGAGAGGTGTTCCATCAGGTGGCCAGGGCCCCTTCGTGGAAATCTTTCCGTTGGCTCCCTGTGACCCCAGAAAGTTGCTTCCCCTTCCTGGGCCATAATAATAACGGGCATTTATTAAGTGCCTGCTGTGTGCCAAGCATGGTGCTCAGCACTTTATAGTTATTGTCTCATTCAGTCTGCACCACAATCCTGGGAGGTCAGTGCTGTTAAATATCCCCATTTGACAGATGAGGAAACAGGGCAGGTGATAACCAGGTGACAGCTGGTAAGTCTCAGGCTGGATTTGAATGCAGATCTTTCTGACTTTGGGCCCAGTGTTCTAACCACTCAGGATACCAGGCTGCCTCCAGAATGAGGGGCTGAGGCCCTGGATTCAGGTGTACCCCTGACCTATCCCAGCCTGAGCCGTGTGCTAGGACCAGAACAGGCCCATCCACGTTGGAGTTGGGACTCACCTCACCCGTCGTCCCCCAGACCAGTGAACACATAAAATAAAACCTGCCCCCTGAGCCTGGGTCCTCGAGGCCCCTCCAGCCGGGGGCTTCTTTGACTCACAAAGCTGAGTAACTAGCACAGAATGTGAGCTCTCCTGAAGGGTACACGCTGCCTTGGTTTTGTCGGGGGCAGGATTTTAACCCGGGGCTTTTCCGTCTCCAGCTCCAGCCCTCTGTCCGCTCTGCCACCTGTTTGTCAACCAGGCCCTTCCCTCAGGTGGCAGGAGGGAGGGAAGGACTTGGCCACCGGGTGGTTCAATGCATAGGGCTCTAGACTTGAATAAGGAATGCCCAAGTTCAAATCCTCCTGAGGCAGTTATTGGATGATTCTGAGCCTCCCTCAGCCTCAGTTTCCTCTTCTGAAAAATGGGGCGACCAGTAGCAGGGTTTTTGTGAGGATCAAATGAGATAACTTGTAAAGCACCGTGCAGACCTTACACTAGATATTCGTGACTGTCCAACGGGCACAGCCCAGCTAGCCTGCCGCCTGGAATGGGAAGGTGGGGGTCAGCAGGAGCTTTCTTGGACCCAGTTCCTTCATCCACACACCCTCCCTGCTCATCCTCTCCAGCAGTGCTGTGTAGGGACACTAATTAGTAGAAGATCAGGAGCTCTAGTGGGACCCCAAGCCCAACATAATTCTAGTGACATGGCATGGCTACTGCACAAGCCAGTGAGATTTGAGACTGTGCCAGTAGTGCAGAAGGAGCAGAGCCATGGTCCCGCTGTCCTCTGCCCTGGTCAGACCACATGTGGAATATCGAGTCCATCTCTAGATGGGTTAGCCTGCACTGAGAAGGGGAACCAGGCTCAGTACTGGTTGGAGAAACAGGGAGGTTGAGCAGGAAGAGAAGGCCTGGGGAGTCGGGACAGTGGTCTTCAAGTGCTTCCCAGAATCACAGGATTTCAGATTTGGAAGAGAGTGGCCCCAGCCACCCCCCATCACCTGAAACCAAAGTCAGCCTCTCTGATTTAGGGAGGGGAGGATCCTGGTTCTAGGCTAGGGTCCCCAGGGCTCGGGGCACTTGCATGTGAAGTGAAAGGTTGCCCCTATCTCACGCTGCCCCCTCCCTGCTCTGTTCTCAGTTCCCCATGGGCCCTGGCTCAGATGGCCCCATGGGCGGCATGGGTGGCATGGAGCCCCATCACATGAATGGATCCTTAGGTAAGTAGAGGCAGCCTGGTGCTGCCTAAAGGTGGGGGGGTAGGGCACAGGACATGGGTGGCATCCAGAATTTTCTGGTTGTATTTAAAGGGATAGTTTTGCTTAGAGAAAGCTGTAGGTCTAAGATTCGAGGCCAGTGGTCAGCTTCTCCAGCAAACAATTCTGGTGGGAAAACCAAGTATGGACTTTACCCCTCTTAGGGTTTCTAGATAAGGACCTTGGGGGAGCCAGAGGCACTGAATGGGGTGGTAGGAAGAGCCCTGTCTGCAGCGGGAGTAGCACTCTTCCAGGCATCAGCTAACTGATCTATAAAATGCAAGGGGGGGGCGGTGTTAATATTCTGTTCTAAGGCCCCTCCCAGCCCTGACATCCCCTGTTCTAAGGCCCCTCCCAGCCCTGACATCCCCTGTTCCAAAGCCTCTCCCAGCTCTAACCTTCAGTATCCTGAGGGTTGGTAAAGCCCCCCTGGTTTAAGGGACTGGCTAGGAGCTGTGGTTTTTCTCCCCACCCTTTGCAGTAACTACAGGGAATGTTCTAGACAGACCCACTAAGGGCCCTCATGGATAGTGACAATATAACGAGGGGTTTTTTTTTTTCCCCATTTCAGGGTCAGGTGACATAGATGGACTTCCCAAAGTAAGTCTGCATTCTGGGGGGGAGGGGGCAGCAATCAGGACCCCCCTGAAAACCTTCCCATCCTCCTTTTCCTCCCGGCCCCCCAGATTGGTCCATTCCTTCCCCAGCCCCCAGCCAGGCCTTCTAGCACACCTGAGGGGATGAGGTAGAGGAAGAGCATGCATTAAGCGCCTGCTGTGAACCATCCCTGGGAATGGGCCCTCCCTGGCCCTCAGGAGCTCCTGCGTCTGGGGAGGGAGGGGGCACAGGGGAATGTGCCCGACTCTGACTACCTGTCCCTCTCTTCTCCCTCTCGAAGAATTCCCCAAACAACATAAGTGGCATTAGCAATCCCCCCGGCACTCCCAGAGATGATGGCGAATTAGGAGGAAACTTCCTCCATTCCTTCCAAAATGACAATGTAAGTCCTCTGCACCCTCCCGTCCATCCCTTAGGCTCCTGCCCCTCACCCAAGCCCCCAGCTCTGCCATCTGCCCAGGGGGCCTGGAGACCAGACCTGAGGCTGTGCTCCACAGGGAGGAGGGATGGCACCTACACTTTTACAAGCCCATCTGTGTCCTCAGCCACTGATCAGGGACCCTGGAAAAGGGGTGACTTCCCTATGAGCACGTGCCTGGTCCCCATCCCCAGGAGCAGCAGGGTGGCCACTTCTGACCAGTAGCAGCCTGCCCCTCTGCCCCCTCTTGGGCTCCTGTCAAAGCCAGGAGATTTACCTGTAGCGGATGGGGGTTGGGGGGGCGGCCCTGAGGTGTCAGTGGCCATATTCCACAGGCCCAGGATGTGAGTGCTAACCACACACCTGAGATCTTGGCCCATTCTTGATGGAGAAGAGTTGTCTCTCTTTGCCCTTCTCTGTGGTACAGTGGACCCAGGTTCAGATCCCACCGCTGTCCTGTCCATTGCCTGGGCTTCAGAGTGTTCTCCTCTGGAATGAGAGGAGTTGCCCCCAGAGGCCTCTGAGGCCCTTTCCACAACCTGAGCTATGAACCTTTGCAGCGGCGCCCTTGGGTCTTTGAGCAAAGCCTGTTCAGGGAGGCAGGGAAGGGGCTCAGCTTGCCCAGGAAGCTGCCCTCAGCAGAGAGCTGGGAGACCTGGGTTCTACTCCTGGCTCTCTTCCTCTGGGCCCTCTGAGAAGCCACTTTTACCAGCTCTGAGCCTGTTTCCCCACTTAGAAAATGAGGCAGTTGGCCTCAAGTGATGTGTCCTAAGGTCCCTTTCAGCCCCAACATTCCCATCGATTCTCGAAAGTCAACCGTGTTCTAAGCCCTAGAACTAGAGGCAGAAATGACATCACCCTTTTGTTCACTAGTCATCTGCAGCCTGTGCCCCTGGGGCCCAGCTTCAGGGTACTCCCTGTTCTTGGGGGGCTGGTGGCAGGGGGGACATGCTGCTCTGATGGGCTCTCGGGCCATGTCTGTGTTTTTCCCACACAGTATTCCCCCAGCATGACGATGAGCGTGTGATTCCCCCCCTTCCTCCTCCTTCTCTTCCTCCCTCCTCCTCCTCCTCCCCCTCCCCCTCCTCCTCTTCTCCGGGATGCCGAGCAAGCCAGCCGTGGCAAGCGGGAAGATTCCAGAAATTATGCAAGAAGAAGAAGAGAGGTGTTACTTACTGGCCAGGAGACGGTGAGGGGGCTTCCCCCCTCCCCCTCTCAACCTTCCCCTCCCCCTTCTGCCTCCTCAGCCCCCCTCCCCAGTTTTCGTTTCATGCAATAAAAAGGCTGAACTTTTTATTCCATAAAACATGAAGGACAAAACTTAAAAGAAAATGAAAATATATTTCAAGACGCGGAGCAGGCCCCTCCCCACCCGCCCCTCCCCTCTCCTACTCTCCGCAGAGGGCCTTCTATGGACGTGACACTTTTCATTTCTTCCTTTGTTTCTGTTTTATCGGGTTTTTATTTCATTGTTTGTTTGTCTTGTTTTTGGGGAAATAAAGACGGAAGCTTCTAGCAACCCCCTCTCCCCCACCCCCCCATCAACCTCTTTGCTTTCTTCTTTTAAAAAAAAAGGCAGAAAAAAGACAAAAAAAAGGAAAAAACCCAACCCTGTTGTATGTTTGTGCTGTGACCCCATGGCGGGAAAGCTAGTCTAGATATGAAATCTCCTGGTGTCTGTTGTAGCCATTTAAAGACCTAATAATAAACTGGACAGTTTACAATCTGCGCGTCCTTCGGAAAGGCCTCTTCTTCCAAGGCGGGAGGGCCAGGCAGAGCCGGGAGGCAGGTCCTCGAGGGTCCTTTGTAGCTGCACCTGAATCTAGCCCCCTTTTCCCTGGACAGACATGCACACGCACACCCTCCTATCCATTCAGTCAAGATGAAGGCATTGGCAAGACCATAGGGTAGGTAACCATCTCATTGTAACTGTGGCCTGCACTCACTCCCCCTCACCTGTCTTGCTTCATATCTCTGGAGACGGTCTGCTCCCCCTTCCCCCCTCAGACTTTTCTACTGTTTTGGGTGTTTTCCACAGGAGGCTAGAAATCTGGGAGAAAGGTGTTCCCTGAAGGATGCCCAAACTCCCCGAGATTTTCTGATTCTGGGGCTTTAGTCTCCTAACATTACAGTGAAATGTTATCAAAGTGTATTGGAAGCAGAGGGCCTGTATCTGATGCACACTGTGGGGGGAGGGGGTTCTTTAGGTCATCTTCAGTTCTAAACCTCTGAACCTACGTTCTTGGGGCTGGATTTGGAGGGGGGATACTGTTCTATAATTGTTGGTAGGGACAAGGAGGGCGCAACATTACAAATGATTAGTGACAGCTCCCATTAGAGGGAACCCCAGAACAGGGCCCCACAAACATCCTTTTGAGGGTCTCCCCTAGAGTGGGAGGAGGGAATCCTCGTTTCAGACCTCTCCTTCCTTCCCAATGTGACTTGTCGTTTTCTGATCCCCTAGAAAAAATGGTAGGCTCAGAGACTCCTTTGTAGATGATGAGAAACCTGTGGCCGTTGTCAACAGTAGGTGGGGTCAAGGGCTCCCCTCACCTTGTGGTCTAGAGTTGGTAATTATTCCTAAAGTCTGCTCATCATGGGGGGGGGGGGGGCAGTTTAGGTTTGGAGGCCTTACCATGTTGTGGAAGGCTCCTGGGCCAAGTGAGGGTGCAGAGGGAGGTCAGTCCCACTGCTGCAGCCAGATTAAATGCCTTGCTCTGTGATTGCCCTGGGTTCTCCTGCTGCCGTACCCTTCCATGCTGCAGAAACATGCTGGGAACCTTACATGCCAGTACCTGGTCCGTTTCCTTGTTGACCTCCTCCCCCCCCCCCCCCCCCAGCCCCTTTTGTCTATAAGGTGAGCAAACAGAAGCCTCTGCCAGCCCCAACACCCTAACCTTGCCCAGGAGCTTTTCCCCACACTGGCTCCTTGCCAACCCCTCTGTGTCTGCACTGCCCTGGGGAGGAGGGGGGACACACCAAGTGTTTCTGCTCTGATGTGACCAGCTAGGACCTCTAGGCCTCAGTTACCTTTTCTGTGAAATGGGCAGACTCATCTTAGGAACACCTGCTTCAGATGGTCTGACATCCAGATGACAGCTGGGGTTGAGAGTGGTGGGGAGAACTTGTGTCAGTGGTTTGCCTCCACTGAACCTCTTGCTGCCCTGGGTGCCATAATCACAGATGCAGAAGTACAAGCGAGACAGCCCCTGCCCTCAGGGAAGAGTGACTAGATGCCCTCCTCCAGTCCAGTGGGCACCTCCAAACCTCACCATCGAAAGTGGCCTAGACTGGCCAGCTCTGTATCATAGCCACTGTACCACACCGTGAAAGAGACTGAAATTCCTACAAAGGTTACGACCAGTGGCCAGAAAGAAAATTCACACAGCAGGAGACTCACAAGATAAAAACTGGATGGTGTTGAGATAGTCGACCTCCAGGCCTGGCCAGCAAGCATTTGCTAAAGCACCTACTGTGTGTTGGGCCCTGCTAATCATTGAGGACACAAAAGCCAGAACAAAAACCTGCCCTCAAAGAGCTTCCAGTTTAAAGGAAGGAGAAAATGTGCAAAAGACTTCATGGCATCTATCGATCACGCAAGCAAAGCACTTTATAAATATGTTCTCATTTTATGTCCCAACAACCCTGGGAGATAGGGGCTATTGTGCCCATATTTCAGATGAGGAAACCAAGGCAGACAGGTATCTTACACCAGTGTGTGAAGCTGGATTTGAACCTGGGTCTTCAAGATTAATGCAGTATAAATAGACAGGAGGAACCAGTAAAGATGTGTTTGACTTTCAACACAAACTTATTTGAATTCTGTAGCACAGAAAATACACAGAAAGGGAGTCATTTGTCTCATCTACCCAAAGTGCTAATGAAAAAGAGCTTTCACAAGTGTGCGTGGAAATGAATCCCCTTTAGGGGCCCTAGAAGGGAAGGGGCTGGGTGCTGTGCCCTGCTCATTGTTCAGAGAATCCAGGTGACTTAGGATATTCAGGGCCCAGAGTCTTCCTTTTCCTTTCACAATTGGGGTGCGGCTAGAATACATCTGCCTGGGCTCTGGCAAGGCCTTTTCTCCTTGTCCTCTTCTCCAGGGCTTGGTTCCCTGGCTGAAATCCTACAAAGACCTGCAGAGCAATGGATCTGAACCTTTTAGCTCCTTTTAGACGCTTCTCAAATCTTGGCAAGGAAGATCCAGTGGGAGTTGATGCGGATGCGGGCCAGAAGTCCCCGGCCTATGGAGCTGCCTCGGTGTTACAGAAAGCCCTGGAGAGGCAGCCAATGGGACTGGGTTTAAATCCTGGTTCCATGGCTGATGATAGTCAAGACCCTGCACCTTCTGAAGTCTCCGTTTGCTTATCTGTAAAATGTGGGGGTGCCCAAAGCTCCTTCCCTACTCTTACATTCTATCTCCCTATAGCAGCCCTTCAAATGCCTGAAGACAGCCGTCATCTCCCTCCTGAGTCTTCAAGCTGAACACCATTTTCTTTCAGCCAATCATATGACTTGGACTCCATACCTTTCACCATCCTGCTTGTTCTCTGATCCCTTTCTAGCTTTGTCAATATTCTTAAACCACATCACCCAGAACTGAACACAATACTCTGGATGACGTCTAGTAGCTGCATGACCCTGGACAAGTCACGTAATGTCTGTCTGCCTCAATTTCAGTGTAAGATGGAGGATAATAGCATCTAGTTCCCAGGGTGGTTGTGAGGATTAAATGAGATTATATTTGTAAAGCACTTTGCAAACCTTAAAGCGCTGTGAATGCTTGCTATCATTATCAACCATGCCTCCCCCATTTATTTCTTGTGAAATTGATTTTTTGTACCTCAGTGCAAGACTTTACATTGATTCCTCTTGGGTTTCATCTTATTGGCTTTAGCCCAATGGTCTTTCCTGTCAAGATCTTTTTTGGGGGCGTGGGGAGGAAATCCTGACCCTTATCCAGTGTGTTAACGTTTTATCATCTTCAGACTTTATGTATGCCCTCTTTCAGGCCATTGACAAAAGCAGTAAGTAGCCCACGGTTAAGCACCGATCCGCCACCCAGACACTAAACCATTAGCAATGACTGAATCCCTCTAACTATTCATCTAGTCAGCATCTCTCCGTCTTCTCTACAGAAAGAGCATGAGATATTTTGGGGGTTCCCATAAAATCTCATTAGGGAATGAATTTATGATTAGAGCTGATATTCACCCAGCTTTCTAAGAGCTGCAAAGGGATTTGACTCTTGACTCTTGCTGGAGCCTTCCAACAGCCCTGGGAGGTAGCTACCCGATGAGGAGACAAAGGCCCAGAGAGATTGACTTGGCCATGATTGAGCAGCCAGGAAGTAGCAGGGGTGAAATTAGGACCCAGGTCTTCAGACCTGCCCTTACCTCTCCCTGTCTGAATTAAAGAAGCCGTTCTACCTCATCCCTAGTAAGTTTTTATCCAGCTTCCACTTGGAGACACCTTGATTATGAGGAAGCTTTTCCTTAGGCTACACAGAAATCTGCCTCCATGCAATCGTCACTGATATTGGCCCTAATTCCATCATTAATGAGCATGAGCATCAGGGTAGGGTTTGAAGTCTACAAGCCATGGCTGCACTGCCTAGAGACAGTCCCTTAAACTCCTTCCCATCTTGAAAATGGGGAGAATGACGCGTGTCCTGCTTTACTTCCCTCAAAGGGCTACTGTGAGAAAAGTGCTATGAAAAGCTTGAAGTTCAATTGAAATTCAGCAGACACTTACCTTCAGGGTCAAACAAGAAATCCGTGATCCAGGGCGGGCACAGGGTCACAGCTTTGGACCTGAGAAAGGGTCTTAGAGATCACTTAGCTCAACTCCCATTTTGTGGATGAGAAAGCCAAGACCCTGAGATACAAGAACTTCCTCAGGGTCACAAAGGGCCTCCCAGGCTTCAAACTCGGGGCTCTGCCCACCAATCCACCTCACAGACTTGAGAACAGCTCCTCGGTGTCCCCCCAAGCCTTCTCTCCGCCAAGACTGACAAGTCACCGCTCCCCCTGTGCCTTCAACTGATCCTCACAAAAAAGGAATGTGGCCAGGACCTTCACCCTCCAGATCAAGGCGGGCCCAAGACTCCAGATAGAGTTTGACCATAGCAAAGGACCAAGGGGCTATCATGTCCCATTCCTGGAAGATCTCTGTGTCTCTCCTGTCTTTGTCTCCCTCTCTCCCTCCGTCTTTGTCTTTTTTTCCTTCTCTGTCTCTGCGTGTCTCTATCTGTCCTTTCTGTCTCTGTCTCTCTCTCTCCCTCCTCTCCTCCCTCCCATTTCTCCCCCTCTCCCCCCTCCCCACTCTCTCCCCCTCTCTCCCTCTCTCTCTCTGGTGTAGTTTTTAGCAGGATTCCCAGGGCCTGCCCACGGCCTTTCTGATCCATCACTGAGTGCTGTGTTGACTACACGGGAAGGGCTATGCACTTTAATTTGTATTTAGCCATGAATTGTGTTCTTTTTCATCTTATTATCAGTAAAGTCATTTTGTGTTATATTTTGTGGCCCACAATGTCTCACAGTATTCCCACCCTGAGCCTGAATCGTTGGCTGTAGCCTGGCTTAGGCCTGGCCCAGAAAGGACTGTCTATGTTCCGAGGCTCCTTACAGATCTAACATTTTATAGCTCTATGATTATTTTTATTCCCATTAAATGGAGGGATAGATTCGAGGTTGTCAGGTTTTACCCCATCTATTTTGGGTCCCAGCTCCACTCCCACAATATCAGCTGACCCCCATGGTATATTTAAAAAGTGCAGGAGGGGTCAGGGCAAGGTGGAGATCTATTTGGGTGAAGCCAATCAGGAAATGCTTCCCAGAGGAGATGAGACTTAAGCTAGGCCTTGAAGGATGATTTAGCTTTAAACAGAGGGAGAGAAGTGAAGAAGCATTCTAGGCAGGGAGACCAGTGTGAGCAAAGACTGGGCGGCGCAGGACCCAGTCTAGGCAGAGGCTAGGGTTGGTTGGGGCCAGACCGGGGTGCGTTGGAGGTTGTTAAATGTTCAGTGGGAGCTGTTAAAGCATGGAAACCATCAGGAGCTACAAAATCGGGACTTCGATTATTGTTCTGTTGATTTCCAAACTTAATACAGTGATGAAGAAAATGCTGATAACAAAGATCAAACTCCAAAGTGTGTGCGCCACCCCCTTCCTCCCCCTCCT
The DNA here is from genome assembly GCA_028646515.1 of Pseudochirops corinnae. NCBI lineage: Eukaryota > Metazoa > Chordata > Mammalia > Diprotodontia > Pseudocheiridae > Pseudochirops > Pseudochirops corinnae. The sequence goes on along the minus strand of CM053586.1, from coordinate 343,563,996 downwards.
CTTCCCCCCACCCCCTTCCTTCCTCCTCTTCCCCCCACCCCCTTCCTCCCCCTCCTCTTCCCCCCCCACCCCCATCACTCCCCTGCTCTGGAGGGCCCTGAATGTTCATTCATTGACAGGACCGCGTGCTTCGGTCCAGAGCGTAGGGCACAGCCAAACCTCGGGGTCTGTCCCACATCCCTGGACACACTGATCTGCCTTGTCTTACCTTCCTGGTTATCGCTTCACTCACAGAATGTTCAGAACTTGGAAAAGAGGAATAAGAACCTTTTTTTTTTCTTTTTTTAAGGGCTCGGCCTTCCTTCCATGGGGGAATATTTCATTTCCTGGAACGTTCCTGAGATACCAGGGGCTCTCCAGGGGAGGCCAGCTGCTAGGTGACCAGGGGATTCTGGGGCCTCCTGGGCTTGGGGGTCTGCCAGACCCCTGGAGATCTCTCTGGACACCTGGTTTCCCAGGAAGGACCCAGGTTCTCATGGGAAACTAGAGGAGAGGAATCTGAGCCCAGCTCTCCTCCTACCTCCCCAAGCACACAGCCGAATCCAGAATCCAGGCCGGGCAGTAAGTACTTCCTAAGTACTTAACACCACAGGCACTGTACTAAGTCTTCAGGATACAAAGACAGACCAAAAACAGAAACAGAAAACCAGTTCGTGCCCACTAGGAGCTTCTACTCCAGCAGGGAGACCAATACACAAAAAGTATAAGCAGTGTTTCTCGAAGGTGACCCCAGAGGGAAGGCCCTAGGGAGGGGGCACAGGAGCAGCCCCTTGCTGAGGATGGGCTTTGAGCTGAGATTTGGAGGAAGCCAGGAGAGCTAAGAGGCAGAATGGAAGAGGGAGAAAGGGGGATTCCAGGCCCAGGGACCACTGGTGAAGTCAGGGTCTGGAGAGGCTAGCACCCTGCCCAGGGCTGTGCAGAGTGCAGAGGAGACAGGAAAGGGGCAAGGGCTCCCAAGAGAAGCTTCACATTTAATCCAGTACTTGAAAGGAGCCACTGGTTTGGGAGAAGCAAAGCCCAGACGAGAAGAGTGGGTTCAGTCAGATTAGGGAAGGTCAGAAAATGGCTCACTGAGAAGTGAGTCCAAAGGTGACAGGGAGTCACTGAAAGCTTCTGAGAAAGACAGTGACCTGGCACCTGGACTCAGCCTCCTTCCTTGCCCTGTGTTTAGGAGCAGGGTCCCCAGGGCATGACTGGACAGAGGACCAGGGCAGAAGACATGATTGTGAAATAGACTTTAAAGTAGGGTGATCGGGGATTTTTTGGCAATTTGATGTCTGCTCCCCACTCCTACCCCCCTCCCCCTCCCCCCCCCAATCCCCAGTCAACCTCTTCATGCCTTGAAGATAATCTTAGGAAGAAAATACTCCATTAAGCCCTAAAACAGCAAAATTCAATTCAGGCAACTTTTGTTAAACACCTACTATGTGCAGGCGCTTGGAGACATAAATCAAGGAAAATGAAGGGATTCTAGTAAGAGCAGACTGAGAGCTAGAAGGGCCTCAGAGGTCATCTCACCCACCTGCTCACTTTACAGGTGGAGAAACTGAGGCCCACAAAGGTCACAGATGACCCACAGAGTCAGCATCTTCATGAACCCGTCTTCTGCCTCTCCAACCAATGTCCTTTCCACTACTTATACACAGATAAATATAACTTGTGGGAGGTCAGACTAGAGGAACAGCCATGTTACTCACCTGTAAAATTAGAGGAATTTCAACTGCTCTATTGAAATGAATTGATTGGAAGGGAACTGATGGTGATCTCATCACAGGGACTCCTTCCTCCCATATAACCGTCTCTGCCTTTTCATCCAGGGTTATTTCTTGCCTCTCCTTCTGTAATTCTTAATAGAAGACCCATCCAATCTTATCAGAGGCCTTCCCCTGGTCCTCTTCAGAGCCCACGGATACTGGGGCAACCTTGGGATTGTATTGCCCCTTGTCTCCCTCTCTGTCACTCCCTGACCATCCAGCCCCCCTCCATCCTGGTCATGATGACGTCTCAAGCCACACTGCCCTCAGTCCTCCATGGCCACCTGTTCACAAAAATCACTCATCTTTTGAGCTTTGCTTTACCTGTAACTTTGATCCTTGGAAGGTTATGGTGTTTCATGGTTGGCAAACACGTTATCTATCAACAGGAGGGTATTTGTTTGGTTCAGTTCAATTCGACAAATATTACTGGGGATGAAAACAAAATGAGACAGCCTCTGCCCTCAAGGAGCTTACATCCCACCATTAGGAAACAAGTATACCTGCAAATAAATGCAAAATCTAGAGGAAGAGTTCATGAGGATGGGTAGGAGGGAGAACACCAAAACCAGGCTGGCATAGGGGAGGGGTCAAGAATAACCCTGGCGAGTGAAGAATCTCAAGGGAAATAAATGAAAAAGGGGAAAACGGAGAGGGAGGGGAGGTTTTCAGTACTAGATCTCAAACCATGCTAGAAAGCAATAATCATTAAAAGTCATTTTTGATACTGATTATAAAAGATACAGTAAAACAGATTAATGCATACAAAAGCAACAATCAACAGTAGCACAGTGGTGAGTAAATTCAAGACCAAAGTCACTTGGAAAAGGAATCAGTGTTTGACAAAAATTGCTGGGAAAACTGGACAACAGTTAAGATAAAACTGGCAGAAATTGGGTTAGACCAACACCTTACAACATACACCAAGATAAGCTCCTAAAGCATATATAACCTAAATATAAAAGGTCAAATCATAAACAAATTAGAGGAGGAAGAAGCAATTACCTTTCTGATCTTTGGACAGGGGAAGAATCCATGACTAAGCAAGTGATGAGGAAGATAACAAAAGAGAAAATGGACAATTTTGATTGTATTAAATTGAAAAGCTTTTGTATAAACAAATCTAATGTACTTAGAAAGGAAACAGGTAACAGGAAAAATTCTTTGCAGTAAGTTTATTGATAAAGATTTTGTATCTAAGATATAGAAGAAACTCTTTCAAATTTATAAAACTAATTCCCAAAGGACATGAACAAGTTGAAGGACATGAATAAGTTCTAAAAGGATGAAACCCAAGCTATCAACAACCATATGAAAAAGTACTCTGCAGGATGCTCTGAGAAAAACCTGGAAAGATTTACATGAACTGATGCAAAGTGAAATGAGCAGAACCAAGAAAATATCATACATAGTAACAACAATATTGTATAATGATCAACTGTGAATGACTTGGCTATTCTCAGAAATACAATAATCTAAGACAATTCCAAAGGATTTACAATGAAAAATGCTATCCATCTCCAAAGAAAGAACTGATGGATTCTGAATACAGATCAAAACATTTTTTTTAGCTTTATTTTTTTTTCTTGGTCTATTTTTTCTTTCACAACATGTTTTGCATGACTGCGCATTTAAAACCTATATATCAAATTGCTTGCCTTCTCAATGAGGGGGAGGGGAGGAAGGGAAAAAATTTGGAACTCAAAAAATTTAAAAACCCAAATGTTAAAAGTTGTTTTTACATGTAACTGAGGAGAAAATAAAATATGAAATAATTTTTTTAAAGTGCTCTAAACGAACAGTTAGAGACGTGCAAGTGGAAGCAACTTTTGAGGTTTCACCTCACAACCATCAGACTAACAAATGTGACAAGAGAGGAGAATGACAAATGTTGACTGGAGTTTCTGTGCATTGTTGGTCAAGCTATTATGGAAAGTCATTTGGAACTATACCCCAAAAGCTACTATACTGTGTAAATATTCCTTGACCCAGCTATACTGCAATCAGGCCCATACCCCAAAGAGATCAAAGAAAGATTTTTATATGTATAAAAATGCTATGGCAGCTTTTTTTTTTTTGCTAGGTTCCAAAATGTAGAAACTAAGGCAGTTATCATCCTATTGGGAAATGGGATAGAGACATTATGATATATTAATGGAATGGAATATTACTCGGCCACAAGAAATGACAAACTGGAATGTTTCAGAGGGAATTGGGAAGACCTCTATGAAGTGATAAAGATAGAAGTGAGCAGAACCAGGAGAACAATTTATACAACAACAACATTATAGAGTAAGACAACTTGGAAAGACTCAAGAACTCTGATCTATGCAGGGAAAAACCATGAATCCAGGAGGCTAAAAATGAAGCAAGGCCACCAACCTCTTTCCAAAGAGGCCATGAATTTAAATGTAAAAGACACAGTCAGTGTGGGAATTCATTTTTCTGCATTATGCATCCTTATTTAGAGGGTTATTTTTGTTGGGGGGTGGATAGTGGGAGGGTTGTTGTTGTCATTCGTTTTTGAAGAGGACTATGACATCATGGAGGTGATGCTATGACTTTTGAGTGAATTGGATTTGGATTTAAGTGAGGGAGGGTCATGCAAAGCCACTAGCCTTACTTTCTAATCCAGCAGTTCTCAACCTGCGGGTCACGACACGACCCCTTTGGGGTTTGAACAACCCTTTCACAGGGGTCACAGGGGTTGCATAAGGCCATCAGAAAACATATTTCTGATGATCTTAGAAACCGGGACACCACTACTCTATCCATCTCTAGGCGCGTCCGCCCACATGCAGATATACCCACATACGAGTATTAAAGGGTCGCGGCATTAGGAAAGTTGAGAACCACTGCTCCAAAGCTATCTGGGTCCAATAGCCAGATATACATCAGTACGACTAAAGATGGCCCCTAATGCAGTGGGGGACCTTGGCTTTTTTTCTGACACATAATAGGAACTATATAAATGCTTATTCCCTTTCCCTTCTTCCTCCCCTCTCTATTATGTCATCAAAAGTTCAGGCGATTAAATTTTTGTCTATAACTACTGTCCAAGACCAAGAAAGGGCCATTCTGTATTGGTGTGGGGACTAATCACGTCATTAAGGTCAGTATTTATACAGAGCTTTAAGGTTTGCCAATGCCTTTGGGATGCAGGGCAAGTAAATGATTGGAGTAGGATTGAAATTCAGGTCTTCCTGACTCCAGATTTTGTCTCTATTCACACTGCTACTAAGCCACCAAAAATGATGAAATCATGAATCTTTTAACAACTTACATTTATATATCATTTCAAGGTTTGCAAAGCACTTTCCTACACAATCTCATTTGAATGGCTCACCAAACCTGTGAGGTTATTGCTGTTATAGAAACTAAGTCTCCAAACCCAATACCTTTATGAACACAACTACAAAACACTTTTCACACAAATAAAGTCAGATCTAACTAAATGGAAAAACATTAACTGCTCATGACTGGGTCGAGCTAATATAATAAAAATGATAATTTTACCTAAATTAAATTATGTATTTAG
>CM053586.1:343529384-343558204 GCA_028646515.1 Pseudochirops corinnae | reverse complement strand
ATCCTGTACATGATTGCATGCCACCATGGGGGAGGGGGGGAAGGGAGGGGAGAAAATCTGAAACTCAAGTGATTGTGGAACTGAATCTTGTAAATTAAAAGTAAATAAGTAAATAAAAAAATTAAAAAAAAAAAAAAAGAAACTAAGTCTCAAAGAAATGAAATTATTTGCTCCCAGGGCATCCATTTAGCAACTATCAGAAGCCTGGCCCATGTCTTCCAGACTGAAAGCCCAGTACTGGTTCCTCTTTGGTGTTCTATGGAGCACAGACATTTCATCTCCTTCAGTCAGTCAGTCGTGAAATGAAGTGGGAGTGAAGCTTCTGGCCCCCAGAGCTATCACTGGCTGTTCTGGACTCTTGGGTAAGCCGGAGGATGTGGGGAAGAGCTGGGGGAGAAAGGGAGTGTGTGTGTATGTGGGGAGTGAAAGAGATGGGGAACGGAAAGAGAGGGAGAGGAGAGGAGAAGAGGTAAAGGGAGAGGAGAGGGAAGAGGAGGGGAGAGGAGAGAGGTGAAGAGAGGAGAAGGGAGGACAGGAGATTGGAGGGGGAGAGACTTACACTTAACATGTCCAAAACTGAACTCATTGTTTCTCCCTAGATCCTCCCCTCCTCCAAACTTCCACATTACTGTCAAGGGAACCATCATATGCCCAGTCCCTCAGGCTCCTAACCTAGGAATCATCCTGGACTCCTCTCTCACCCTCCACATCCAAGTTGTTGTCAAGGCCTGTCGATTTCATATCTACATCTCTTGTCGATTTCACCTCTGGAGCATCTCTTGTTGATTTCACTTCTGTAGCATCTTTTGTTGATTTCGGTTCTGCAGAATCTGTTGATTTCACCTCTGCAGCATCTCTTGAACAAGTCCCTTTCTCACCTCTGACACTGCCCTGACTCTAGCACAGACCCTTACCATCTCATTTAACCAGACTCAAAATAGCCTGGACTATTTCTCCAACTGTCCCCCAGGTCTGGAATGCTCTCCCTCTTCATCTCTGCTTCCTATCCTTCTTCAAGTCCTTCTAAACCTCACCTTCTCCAGGAAGCCTTCTCCAACCCCTCTTCATTCCAATGCCCTCCCTCTCTTAATGACTCCCTATTTATTCTGTCTGTAATTTATTTGTGCATTTTTGTTTGTTGTCTCCTCTATTAGATTGTAAGCTCCATTAAGGCAGGGACTGTCTTTTGCCTCTTTTTGCATTTCATAGAAGCCAGGAGGCCAAGATGAGGAGGGAGAGCCTTCCAGACACTGGGTACAGCCAAGGAGGCCAGTCATTGTATCATTGAGAGTAGTCTTAACCTTAGAAAACTGGAATGATGAGAAAGGGGACTTGTTGGCAAGAGCTTTCAACCTCTAACAGAGGATTTTGTATTTGAACCTGGGACGTAACAGGAGGCCAGTAGAGTTAATTGAATGAGGGTCAGGGGTGATATGGTCAGACCTACCCTGACCACAAGAAGGAATTCTGCAAATGTCCTGGGAAGACTAGAATCCCAGAGCTCAGTGAGTGGGCTGAAGGACTGCTTGTCTCCAAAACGCTTTTAAAAAAAGGAAAAAAGACCAAATGCAGGCAAGTTCAGACTGGATGGCACGTGAGAGAAGGCATGGAGGATGTTATGTCTAGAATTTTCCCGGCTGCTCTTTCCAGGGGAACAAAGGCTTACTCATTGTTTATAGCTGCCTGGATGGTACCCTGGCTTCCTCTGGCTCCCAGCCAGGAAAAAGCAATAAAGTCAGAGCAGCTCCCTTGCTCAGGCCTGAGCTAGTACGGGTGGGTATACTCACATACACACACATGCCTTGGAGCTCCCAGTCAATGAGGAAGTCTCTTTTAAACAATATTAGAAACGTAAGACAAGAAAGAATGGCTCGTTTTTGTTCTTTGAAAAACTCACCCCTCAGCTGACAACTTGTCATTGTGCCTAGTTTCATCCTAGGATGAAGACTTACCAAAATGCTGCAAGGAACAGCTAGAAGCCCTTTCGGCCACTCCAGAAGTGCTGACCCAGACGCAGTACTGCGGCTGCAAAGGGCACCAGAGAGGAAATGCTCTGGTTGTGCAGCTCTTGCACCCACCAATGAGAGCTGGGAGCAAACAACAGGACTGGGCTTTGCCTGGGCTCTCAAGTACTGCCTATGCCAGGCCAGGGGCTCCATTTCACACTGCCCCTCACAACTTACGAGCTTTCAGTCTTTCAAGAGGGTCTGCTGACCCTCGAGGCAATGCAGTGCCTGGGAGAGCCCAAGATGGAAAGTCCGAGGACTTGGGTTCGAATTCTGATTTTCTTATTTTGTAGCTGGTGAGTTGATGCAGGCCCCCCTCCTTCTCTGGACTTATGAGGGGGTTAAACAACCGGGTGATCTCTATACAACAGGGACAGGTCTGACTCCACCCTTAACCTGTCATTAACGATTACAGTAATAACAACAGCCACTTGGGTCCCAGTTAAGATTCACAAAATCCTTTCTCTCCACAAGCAGATTTAATCTTTACCCAGCACTCTGAGGTGGCCAAAGCTACCACCCCATTCTATGGGTGAGGAAGTTCCTACACACATCACATCCGTCCCTCAGATACTGATGCCAGGTACTGATGATTTCCACTCTACAGTGGAGGAAAGGGACGCTCAGAGGGGCCAATGACTTGTGTAGGGTCACAGAGTCAGCAGAATGAGGCACAGGATGGGGTGGGTATGCGGACCAGGTTGGGTCAGCCTCCACCACCGAGGAAGGACAATGCAACAAAGAAAGGCTCGATGCTGGCTGTCTGCTCTCCTAGCACCACTGACTGGACTATGCCTACTGGCTGAGGCCCGTTGTCTCTGCAGGAGCTCTCGGGAAGATCAAGAGAAAGTGCCAGGGATAAGGGGGCAGCTAACCTCCACAAGTGGAAGGGAGTTATTGCTGACTAATGATAATGAGGCTTTGCTTAGGGATCTTGAGAATTCAGGCAGGAGCAGAGGCACCCGTGGTCACTTGGTGCCCTCAACCAGCCCCAGCTCAGTTTCAAGGAATCCCTTGGTTCAAGGTATGTGAAGCCAGGAGGCCTAAGGAGGCATTAGTGGCAATTCCTGTAGCAGTCTGACCCTCCCAGCACACAAATTCCCCAGAATGACTTGGAACAGCGCCTGCCAGTCTGGGCCGGCGGTCCCCAGCAATGACTTTTCCAGTACACTCGCTGCCTTCCCAGAAGGCTCAGCACGCCCTTTGCTACACCTGGATGCATTTCCTGATGGACAATGGACTGGGCCCTCCTGGCTAACGATATGAAAAAAAAAAGCAGAACAGCTAGAACACTGTTTTAAGTACGAGTCTCACCGGCTGCAATGATCCTGAAAACACTCAAATTAATGACAAGCTCAAGGATATAAATAGCTTTTTATTGTCATCCAGGAGATTGGGTCCAGATGTGGGCCAGGGTGACTGCCAGGAGCCTAGGGCTGTTCCCACCAAGGTCTTCGGACAGGCTGAGGGCTGGCGCTCAGGTTGCACCGTGTAAGTACATTGCTAAAAACTTCCTGAAAGTCCTGGGCTGATAATCAATAATTCCAACAGGTTCCTGGAGAGAATGTACAAAATCACTTTTCTGTTATCCCATTTAATGGATATAATGAAAATAAAGATCAGTTTCACAGGGCTTGAAGAAGCGCTTTCTCTAATGCTGGCCCCCACCCCTTCCCTGGCCACCCCCACCCCCCAGAAAGAGGCAGAAGAGTGGGGGCCAACACAGATACTGCCGCTCGCTTCCTATGTGAACTGAGGGTCTCAGTTTCCTTGTCTGTACAATGGGGGACCTGGCCTGGCTGATCTTTCTCTGAGATGCCCTTGGAGGACTCTACCTTTCACCTGCACAACTTGTTGGTTCAGCACAGAGTTGGTCAGGGCATGGAAGCTTGCTGGTTCTCTCACTAGTGAGAAAGCTCAACCCACTTTCTTCTCCCTTTCACTGAGCTCCCTAGCAGAGAACCCAACCAGGATCATCACAAAGCCAAGAAGCAGGAACAAAAAGCTGGAAGTGCTGAACTGGGTGCCAGAGGCCCCTAACCTGCTGGGTAACTTTCCTTTCTCTCTCTGGGCCCTGCTTCCTCTTTAGGATGAGGGTGGTCCCTCTCAGGTCTAGGAGGTTAACGCAGACAAGGGAAGGGGCTCCACTGACTTCAGGAAGGGGGGCGCCTTCAGAACCTAATCCTTTATACATCCCTTCAGGGTGAGATTTCTGTGCCTGCCTATTTCAAAAAGGAGACAAGGTGAGGCCTGGAGAGTGGCCTAACACACACACACACACACACACACACACACACACACACACACACACACACACACACACACACACCCCCCAACAGGATTCACACCTACCACAAGGACTTTCTTTTTAATGACGGGAAGACATCGAAAATGCTGATAGAGAAGCTGGTCAGAATCCATCCAGACAAGATTCTTGACCCCCTCATTGGAAGCCAGATCTGTTGTATTCAGCTGGAACACCATGAACTGGAAGACTCGACCATCGGTGCCAACGCTCTGCACCACAATGGGCTGCTCCAGCACCCGAGCCTCCTTCTGAGGAAAGATGGACAAGCAGAGCCTTGGGTATCACAGCAGACACCCAGCCCAAGCAGGCGGCTTGGCTCCTACCAAGCACCCTTTCACTTGTCAAATGGCTAGCTCTCATGGCAACTGAAGAGGAACATGGAGGTGGGCCAGGCCTTGATTCTGCACTAAGGTCTCCTTCCCCGCAGGTCAGAATGTCTGCTCTCCTGCTCCATCCTGCCTGCTGCTCTATTTGGCAATGGCATCGAGCTGGCCACAGTTGGGCCCAGATGAGACTTCCCCAGGCAGGGGCTGCTCTGGGTCCGGGGCTTTCTAAGCAAGGAAGGAAAGGCAGGGGCAGAGCCGAGCCGAGTTCCTCCCAGGTGCTGAAAAGGTCCCTTGCTCCTTGACTCACTTGTCTTTGTACCCTCTTGGAGCACCTGGCAAAGGGCTGTGGACTGAAGGCAATCAGCCCAGTAAAGGCTCCAGCTGAGCTGGGAATGCATCCAAGAGTGTCTGCCCTGGCTGGCAACCAAAGATGCCCAGAAACCAAAGGCCCAGCCTTAGAGTCCCTAGAGAGCACTGTTAAGTGAATATCCCACATTCCAGGTCTACAACCTGGTTCCAGATAGATGGAAGAAGCCAGGGCTTAACCCCACTCAACGAGTCTAATGGCTCACAAAAACCATGAGCAACAGATCTGGGGACAAAGCTTTGGGTCTTGTGCTGCCTGGTCACAGGGAGAATGATGAGGCCAAGCATCCTTCCTGGCAGCGCTGCCACAAGCTAAGGGGGTCCCAGTGTGGCTCCCATTTAGGCCCTTAGCCTCTCCAAGAGCCCAGGCCAGCTGGCCTTCATCAGTGAGGATCCACCCCCTCCCCCCAACCCCACTCTGAGGGCCTTGGCAATTTGACCCTTTTGGACTCTAGCTCCCTCAATCACTGCAAAACTGCTGAAATGATGTAAAGCACCCTGAGAGTGGTCTGTCCTCAAAGGGGCAGGGAAGGGTCTTCTTCTAGCACTGCAATCAGTCTCTCTGCTCTCATCAGGCCTACATAGATGCTGCCAGGCTAACACACATACACAGCCAGCTTCACTGGTGGCTGCTTCCCTAGCCAACAGGCCAGTAAGAAAACAAGAGAGCACGTACCCCATACACAGCCCGGGCCTGAGCCAGAGCATTGCCAAAGGCGAACATGATCATCTTGGCTCGGAGCTGCTCAGGTCGAAATCGAGCCCGGCGATTGCTGGCTGCCTCCATGAAGTACACAGTGTGTGGGTGGGGGTAAGGGTAGCCTTCATGGAAACCTAGAACGTGGAAACCATAGAAGGCAGGCTGGGTGACTGTGGCATTGAGCCAAGCAGGCCACAGGACTGAGGCTAGGCTGTTCAGGGGCAGCACCAGCCCCTTCCCCCTCATAGCCTCAGCCCTGCTCCACGCTAGAGACCACTGGTGAAAAGTGAAGACATGAGGAAAATGAAGTGATGAAATGACTTCCTGGAGGGCAGGGGGAGAAGCCTCTAGTCTGGGGGTGAGCGGCTCCCCCTGCCAAGCCACAGCAGTAGCCTGCCCAGAACCTCAACATCTTAGAGAAGCACTCAGGGCCCCACGGGCAGGCTGTCAGAGGGAAGACTCGTTCAGCTCACCGTGCTCTGTGCACCTCCACAGAATAACAAGAACAAAAACAAATGCATGGGCCTAACTAGGGAGTTGTCTGAGAAGAAGAGTCCCTGGAGTGCTGCACAGTATGTGGCCACTCCTCCTGCTCAATGAGGAAGCAGGATGGGAAAACCCTAGTGGGGACCAAGGATTCTAGAGCAGAAGGTGCACTTTACCCAATGGCCCAGTTTGTACCAGTCTGGATCACCCACAGCCTAAAAGCCCAGACTGCCATGGCCAGACCATCCAGGAGGTAACGCAGGAGGGCATCTTCTTAGGGACAAGCTGCCAGCTCTACTACACTGCCCCACCCCACTCCCCTTCACTGGTACAATTCTGGCATAACCTCATATCTCATCCTCCTAAAGTTACTATATTTCTACCTGGACAAGGGGAAAGATATATAAAAGTAGGAAAGAAGAGCCTGACCTTTGCCTCTCCCCATCCCAGCCCATTCCACCTGGCCTCCAAGCGGCCCTGCATATAAACGAACGGCTGCCCCCTCAGTTCCACCAACCTGGGTCCTCTTTCACATCATAAATGTCGCATTCCTGAAGATTAATGGTTGGAGCTATGGGGTAGAAGGTCTCTAGAACATGATTCTCTGTGGCCTGGACCTCTTCCTGAGACGCAATTGGCAATAAAGGATCCTTGGCACTCAAACGAGTTCCATTAAGACCACGGATCTGAAGGAAAATGGATTCTGTAAGGAGAGAAACAGGCAAACAGCTACCTCGCTGTTGAAGCACAACAGGCCTCTATGAGGCCCTCACCGAGTACAAAAAACAGGGCCAGATGTTGGGGGAGACCCAAAGAACTCACAGGCTAGCCAGCAGAGATGGTCCATACACAGATAACTAATTCATAATCTATGTGCATGAGCTGCCTCTGTCCTGGAGCAGATGGAATATGGGGCTGGCAGTCAGCAAAACCTGGATTCAAATCCTACTTCTGACATACTAGCTGTGTGTTCTTGGGGAAAACCTCTTCACCTGAGCCTGTTTCTTCATCTGAAAAACAAGAGGGAGAATGGGATGAGGCTCTCTGTAAGGTCCCTTCCCACTCTAAATCCAGTCTCCTGGGATGAACCTTGTTCCCAGAAGACTCACTTTGTTTGGCAGACCACTTGACCCAATGGAGAGCCTTCAGCACAGCACTGAGAAGCAGGAATTATGAAAAGACTATGAGAAAAGCCTTCAGCACCCAGCCTCATGTAACCTCATGCAGGATGTGAAGAAAGGCTTGGCTTCAATCTGCATTGGTCAGGGCAGGAAAGGATGCATACTCATATCAGGAATCCAGCCAGGGAGCCAGTCAGCACTTATGGTTTCCAGTGCCCAGAGCCAAGGAGAGGCCAAGTGCCTTCTCTAGTCAAGCCTCCTTTGCTCAGATCAGGTCCTGGCCCTGAAAGGGCAGTGGGCTCCAGCCCCATCTCAATAGGAACTGCATTCCCTCCAGACTCTTCTCACTGATGTCCTCCTCCCAGGGTGGAACATGCCACTTAGTGGGGAGGGTTTCCCTGAGCCCAAGCTTCAGCTGCCTCTCTGTAGCTTCTAGTCAATCCTCTTAGTTGTACCCTCTAAAACAGTGGTTCTCAACCTTCCTAATGCCGTGACCCTTTAATACTCGTATGTGGGCGTATCTGCATGTGGGTGGACCCGCCTGGAGATGAGCTAGAGGGCAGTGTCTCAGTTCCTAAGACCACTGGAAATATGTGTTTTCCGATGGTCTTAGGCAACCCCGTTCAACGCCCAAAGGGGTCGGGACTCACAGGTTGAGAACCACTGCTCTAAAACTAAAGAAGCCCCATCTCTCTTTCACATGACAGTCTTTCAGACACCAGAAAATAATGTCACTTTGCTCTAAGTTTTCTTTTTTTTCCAGGCTAGACAGCCCTGGTTCCTCCTAAACAAGTGATTCTGATGCCTGGTCACCCTCCCAGTTGCCCTCCTATGGATGCACTCCAGCTTGGCAATGTCACGTCTAACCCACGGCAGCCAGAGCCAAGCCCCAGGCTGGCCTGCCCAGGGGAGGAAAGCACAGGCCCTGCAGCCACCACCCTCCATTCTGGAACACCTCACTAGTGCCTACCATCTGAGCTCCTCTTTGGAAAATGTCTCTGACACTGCTCTGGCTGCCCTGGAGGGCACCAGAGCTTTGTCCTTTTGAAGTGGCTCTGATCAGTGGAAAAAACCAAGTCATTTGGAGCCAAGTAAAATGCAGTGTCTTAATCAGGTGGGAAACAGTTGTTATGAAGGAGCAAAAAACCTCAGCACTCAGCAGTGAGACTGATGGTCTCATGTGGCTCATAAACAGGCTTTGCTGGGAACTCCCCAAAAGGAGTGGCCCAAGCAATCGTAGCCAGGCACTGCCCAGTGGCCCTGGCCCTGAAGGGCAGAAGACTCATGGGGACAAAGTCTATGAGGCTTTTAAAAAACCAGCCCAGCTACTTTACACCTTGCAAAATGGTTTTATTTTCTCGTGGGTCATTTTACCACTCTACGACTCAGTTTCCTCATCTGTAAAATAGAAGGGCAGGAAGAGGTTCCCTTCCAAGATAACTCAGTGACTTCCTGTTTCTTGACCATAGGAGCAGGGAAGACAATAACTGTCCCCAGCCCTCTGGTGACCCTGGGTAGTAGGGCCTCCCCACAGACCACACCAGTGTGGTTTCTAATTCAATCCTCAACACATCCCTTCTCTGTGACTACAGGGAGTGGAGGAGTTTAATTAGAGGTAACATTTGATATTTGCTATTATGCACTTCTCTGCTTAATGAGGTTCTAATTGATTGAGGGCACCAAGCTTTCTGTCACTCCAGACTCCTCCGAACAGGCTCCTTGCAGCAGAGGCTGCTGGGGAGCTGTGGTCGAGCAGCTTCTCTCTACCAGGAAGGCAGCAGTATCCATGGGATCCTGGCCATCTCTGTCCAAACCTCCAAAGTTTCCCCTTCCTACAGAGGTCAGGATAGAGAAGGGAGACTGGGCTGATGAATGAATGAATGAATGCCACGCTGGGAAAGCCCCTGAATGAACAAGCATTTAGTTTGCACTTATTAGTGTCAAGGACTGTAGTGCTTAGGGGTACACCTACCAAACAGGTTCTAATAGAGGGAACACTCATCAGGAAGCACCTGAGAGGGCACATCTAACCTCATGAAGCAACTCATCCAAGGGCCCACAAGGAAGGAGCAGCAGGGCATGGACTGGAATCTGGGTGTCCTGCCTCCTGCATCACACACACCCTACCCTCATAACTGTCCAGATAAGAAATCCTCATTGACCCATTCCACAGAGACAAACTGAAGCAAGGAGGGGTAGAGGCCCCAGGGGGTGCCCCAGCAGCACTGACCTCGATGCCATGAGGTTGACAGCATGTAGTCCCTGGCCTGGATCCTCCTGGTCAGAGCAGGGTACTGGGGAATCTTGGTTTTACACAGCTGTATTAGATCGTCCACAATGACAGGGCTTTGGGGGAGAAACGACAGATACATGGTGAGTGGAGCCAACAATGTAACTCTTGTTCAGTCAGGAGTACAGCAGGGCCACGTGCTTCTGCAGGCTTACCAGTATGTCTCTCTCTTTGGGATGTCCTCAGTGGAGTGCCACAGGCGTGCATGACAGATGGCATTCTGTACTTGCTCATCCTGGTTGTCGATATGGCTTGCTGGCTCTTCAGTCAGCCTGAGGACCCTCTCTGGAAGGCCTTCTATTAACTTGGACTTGGTGAGCCAGAGCGCTTGCTTTACACCTGGGGTGGGGGGGGGGAATTCAGCAAAAAAGACAATTAGGATGGAAGTGGCTGCTACGGAAGGGGGCATCAAAGAGGAGTTTTGGGTCCCACCCAACCTACCTCTAAATTCTACAGGTGCTTTTGGGGCTCCCTATGAAGGGGGGGATGGGGTAACAGCCCCAAGAGGCCCAGTTCAGCTCTCCTGGGATCCTAGAATGGGGGACAGGGGGGTTGAGTAATGGGTCCAAGCCCCTGGCCAGATGTTCCCCCATGCATCACTCAAAATGCCGTACTTGGCTGGCAGAGCTTGGGCAGTCGCTTTTGACAGCAGGCCATTTATTAAACTGAGAAAGCTGCCACAAGCTTGCTCAGACTCAGGGACAAGTCATGAATTAAACATCGAGAGCTAGGCTGAAAGCGAGTCTTAGATGCTTTGGAAAGACCATTATCAGAGGGCAGGTCATATCTCTGGGTGGCAGAGGACGCTGTGAAAGGCGTCAAAATCAGAAAGATGCCCCTTCCTCTCGGGGGCAGAGGGCAGGTTTCCGAACCTGAAGACAAAAACTCTGAAATCAATCTGAACTGAACGTTGGCAGCGAATGGGCAGGTCTGCTCCCTCTGTATAAACAGGGTAACTCTTTTACGGTGGCACCTCCCAACACCTTGGGATCAGCTAAGAGCGTGTAAGTGCTAGAAAAATGAACCATTGCATTTATGATCACTCCTTGTTTGGGAACCGGGAGAACTGAGGCACAGCCCTGGTTGGGCCATCAGCCTCCAGACTTGGCCAAGATCTCACGTCACACCTAACAGGCTACATCTGTGTGGCCCAGGGAGGTTTCATGAGGCGAGGCAGCTCCCTCTAAAGCTGAACATGCTGGGCCCAAGAACTTGGTCATCTCTCCCTCATCCCACAGATGAGAAACTGAGGCTTCCCCAAAGTCACACCAATCAAAGCAGCCAAAACTGCAGCATTCAGACACATGTCCTCTGCCTCCAAACCCAGCACCTTTTCCCCTACAGCCCAAGTCCCGTCTCCACATCTAGCTGTTTACAGAGGCACACCATCAGAAACCTGGGAAGTCACTGGTAGCTTGTTTAAACAGAGGGAAAGTGACTGTTCATCAGGTAACACCGTGGAGAAGCTTCCAGAATTCAACAAGTGTTCAGAATAGGTAACCTGGAAGATCCCTTCCCAAAGCCAGACTGCTGCCTTTGGCTTCCTTCCCAGTCAAAGAGAGACTGGTATAGTACAGTAGATAAATGGGCTGGAATTGGAGACAAAAAGACCTGGGTTTCAGTCCAGTCACCGACACACGGGTGGGCCATGGCAAAGTCACTTACCCTTCCTAACAAGTAACAGATGAGGTACTAATCTGCACTGGTGGAGTGAGTTTCCATAATGGGAGATCTTCACAACAATTAAATCACTAAGAAGTTGGGACTCACCCACCCCCAAACCACACAATCACATAAAAGGCTTGCAGAGGTAGGAGTTTTCTAAGCCCCAGGAGCATAAGATCTAGAGCTGGAAGAGCCCTTAATGTCATTTAGTGAAGAAACTGATGCCCAGAACCAGGTGACTTGTCTGGGTCACATCAGGTAGTAAGGAGCCAGGCTGCCGCTCCCCAGTGGGGCCTCTGAGTGCTGATCTACCCCATCTCCCTCTAGTCACGTCCTAAAGGAGAAGTCCCCTTTACAATGTCCCTAAGGGGCCATTAAAGCCCCTAGGAATGCTAGCTACTGAATAGTGGCTACCTTCAGGGAGAGGGAGCACTGCCCTCTCCCAGCAGAATGCCCAGGGTTATTGTCAAGCTTTCACTCTGTGCCAGTGCTGGGGGTACAAAGAGAGGTTAAACACAATGCCCAGGGAAGCACTGCCTAATCTGGAGTGGAAACTTTCCTCCTTGGAATTCCCTATGGATTCAAGGGCTGCTACCTGGGCCCAAAGACAAAGTCAAACGTTCTGTCTACATGAAGAGAAGGCCTGCCCAATGGGCTTCCCTAGGCCAAACTATTTCTGCTTACCTTGGCTCCCCATGTTATTTTCCTGTATGTCCATGACCTTTCCCTCTTCAGCTCATGCTGGGGAAGTACCCTAGCCTGACTCTCCTATCGACTTCTAGGGAAAGACAAAGAAGACACACCAGAGAGTGGAGAATGCCACTCACAGTCACGCAGTATCTCCAGGGACTTCTACCTGCCACAAAAGGCAGCCTGGGAACCAAAGAACTCAGTCTCAGTGCCAACACTTTGCCCTGTGACCCTAAGCAAACCCTTCCCTGACTCTGGATCACAGTCCCCAACTCTGTGAAAGGGGTGAGAGGGCGCAAGAGTCTCCCAGGTCCCCACGGCTCTCATCCCTTTGGCCCATCTGGGTCTCTGCACGTGGCCTACTCACGCTGATGTCACAAGACCCCAAGCACCTGCCATCTCACGGCTCCTTCTGGCTCTGTGAGATAAGCAGGAAAGGACTAACTATATTTATTTTATGGGAGAAGAAACTAAGGTTGGCATTGAGGACAGGGAGCTGTGACAGAGCCAGCCTCCTAGGCCAGGCCTCTTGGACTAAACCACAGCACAGAGACTCTGGGACACTGGGCTTTCAGATCCTCAGAATGGCCAAGTAAAGGAGACCTTAGAGATGCTTAAAGGTCCAAGCCCTTCTATCTGCAGAGGAGGCTTAAAAGGCACAAGGTGACAGTGCCCAGGTCACAAAGTGAGCCAATGGCAGTGTCCAGGGCAGAGCAATTCAAAACATGCATTAAGTACCTACTAGGAGCACAAGAACAGAGCAAGAATTTCCCAAAGGAGCAAACTGAGGCCCAGAGACATTAATCACAGTGTAATGGAATCACAGTGTGAATACTGGATTCTGGAGTCCAAAGACCTTTAGGCCTAGATCACAGGGATCTAAGGAAGCCCCCTCCCTGCCCAGGCTTGTTTTCTTATCTGCAAAATGAAAGGGTGGGCCTGGATGATCACAGACATCCCTCCCAGACCCAGGATGTCTCCTAGCTGTCTCATAAAAACCCTCCAGTACATGGCACTTTTATCCACAGGGCAGTGATTGGATTAGCAATTTCATTAGTAACCCCCAGGGGAGGCAACTCCCTCTCCCCATGCAGCTCTGCACCCCTCTACGATCTAGTGTGAGAGGGCCATGTGGGGCACTGAGAGGGTAAATGATGGGGCCAAAGTTAGAGGTGGGACTTTAAACTCTGCCTGGAAACAATCCTTCACATGTGTAAGACACCTACGACCCCTGGTATGCCAGAGTTCTCTGTGCTTTCTCATCTTTGACATGTGGGGGCTGCATCACACATGTCAAAGATGAGAAAGCACAGAGGTGAGGAGGGAGCACTCCAAGAACAGGGTGCACACAGGAAACAGCAAGCAGTCACTTGGGCCGGACAGCCCGGGCCCAAGCAGGAAGTTCTGTTCAATAAGCTTGGGGTAAGACCTTGAGGGGCTATCAGGGCCAAACAGCCAAGCTTCCAGAGAGATGGATCAGATCTGAGATGGAACGACAGAATTGTGGCCACTGTGAGGAGGACTAGAGGCAGGGAGCCCCAGCAGGGAGGCTGCCGTGATCCTTCAGGAAGGGTGGCATCTCTCTGGGAGAGCTGACAGGAGGTGGAGAGTGTAGTGCTGTGGGGGATGGAAGAAGAGCAGGCCATTTTGAGCTACAAACCGCCACGTCACCCCCCAGGTTTCATGACTTACCCACTCACTAACGGTGTCTGTAGTCAAACAGGGAGCATTTATTAGACACCTACTAGTGCAGGCCCTGGGCTAAACCCAAGAGATACAAAGAAAGATAAAAACTGCCCCTGCCCAAACCACTCTTCCAGCACCTATGTACAGACAACGTGCAGACAGGATCACTGGGGGCAGTGTCAGAGGAAAGGGGCTGGGACTGGGAGAGCCTGGGAAAGGCTTCTTGCAGATGGCAGGATTCCAGGTGAGAAATGAAAGAAGCCAGGGAAGCCTGGAGGCGGAGATGAAGAGGGAGGGCCCGGTGGGCGAAGGATGCCCTAAGTGGCCAGATGGAGACCAAAAGGCCCGTCAACCGCACCAAGAGCACAGGAGGGATGTAAGAAGACTGGGGAGGGGGTGGTTATGGAGAGCTGTAAGTCCCTAGAGGTTCTGTACTGGACCCTGGAGGTAATAAGAGGCCACGGGAAGTCACGCGGGGGGGGGGGGGAGGGGGGCAGTGAGTGACCCAGTCGGGCCTGCATTGTAGGAGGATCACTGACAGCCCCAGCAGAAAGGAGGGGATGGATCCTGCGCCCGGTGGGGGGCAGGCAAGGCTTGGAGCCTGAGGGGGGGGCGGGGCGGAGAAGGTTCAGAGTCCGACGCGCTGAGTCTGGACAAGGACAGCATGGAAGCAGCGTCCACAGGGCGCCAGGCTCCGCAAACCTGTCCTGCGAGCTTCCCCACGACCTCGGACACTCCTCACCGCGGAAAATCAAACAAACAGGCTAAGTGACTGGCTTGGAGCCAGAGCTGGCAGAGAGGCTGAGGAGGCCGGGCAGGTCGCAAGGCTACGACCCTTCTGGGCCTCAGTTTCCCCATCTGTAACAGAAGCCTCGAGGGTGAGATGGCAGCAACTGCACCGCGGGGCCGATGGGAAAGCAAAGAGATCGGCACCGCGCTCAGCAAACCTTCGGCCTGCGAGGGCCTGAGCTACTGCTTCACCGGCACGGAGACCCCCGAGAGCGCGGGAAGGGGCGCTGGACGGCAGGGCCAGATCCCGGGGCTCGGCAAGATCCGGGGGCTCGGCCTCCCCGGCCCGCGGTCTCACTCACCTTCCAGCAGGCGGCAACTCTGGTGCATCACGTGGCAGAGCTCCTCGCGCCGCAGGGGGTGGGAGTCTCGCGGGACCCGCCGGGGCCGCCTCGGGTCCTTCCAGCCGCGCTCCCACGGCGGGAACACGGGCCTGGCCAAGCCAGGCTGCCGGTGCAGGAGGCCGGCCCACGTCACGGGCTCCACACCCGGGATCTCGTACACGCGGTCCAGAGGCGGGGGCTCGCGCTTGCGCGTGGAGCGCACGCCCCATTCGTAGGCACTGCGCTGGGGCCCCCCCGGGCCCAGGCCGCCCCCCGGGGCCGCCTTAGCCCTCAGCGTCCCGACCACCCGCCGGGTACACAAGGCCGCCGCCATAGTGCCCGCCGCAGAGCCGGCCGGGAGCGGGATGCGCGCGCAGCCGAGGCTGGGCGAGATCACGGGACGCAGAGCGGCGGCCTCCGCCGCCAATCGCCGCTATCCCAGACTCGGGCCTGTAAGGGAGCGTCTCGAAGGACGGCCCACGCCCCGAAGGGGGCGGAGCTCATCAGAGCGGCCCGGAAAGGAGGTGAGTGCTTCGGCTCCACACAGTTACGGTTTGTGTGAGAGGATCCCCGTGGTGAGCCTGGTCGATCTCGGGGGCGTGCGGCACTGAGCGGTAGGGATGGCTCGTGGTTGGGAGCCCAAGCTGGGAGATCCCGGATCCCCGACCCCCGATCCCCTCCCAGGCCCAGTCTTCCAGCCCAGCTGCGGGGGCTCCGAGCTGGGAAGCACCCCAACGCCCTCATTTTACAGAAGAGGAAACTGAGTCCCGGTGTCGTGGAGCGGTATACAGCCACCCCCCGCTGTGCTCCTGACTCCCAGTGGTCTTTGGCCGGAGGCAGCCCGTGCAGTGCCCAGGGTCTGTGCTCTTTCCAAGTGCCCCGGGTGCTTAGAGAGCGTGCCTTTCATTTTACAGAGGGGGGAAACTGAGGCCCGGAGGGGAGAGGCGAGTCGCGCAGGCTCCCTCTCTAGGCTGCCCTTGTGGCCCGGACTCCAGAAGGGGCCCCGAGAAGGGGCATCCTCGATGGGCTGATTGACCTCTAGTCTCAGAGGCGTCCGTAGAAGGCTCGGGGGCTCGGAGCTACCGGGACGCCTAGAGCTGGCTCTTCCCCACCTGCCCCGCGGCCGGACAGTGCCCGCCGCACTTAATGAATGAATCTGGGCCCTCTGACCAGACATTTGGAGCTCGTTTAACCTGGAGGAGCCATGCGGGGTCTGCGGTGCAGAGCCCGGGGCTCACCTAGCCTGCTCCGCCCCCGTTTAGACAGGTGGCGAAACTGAGGTTTGGTGTTTCTTCCTTCAGAAGGAGGCATTTGCACCTGCCCCCCTCCCCCCCCCCTCCTCCTGCTCTGCACGGTCCACAGCAAAGTAAGTCTCTGAGAAAGGTGCCCAGTGTGGAGCTCAGCATCCTTTAACAATCAGAAGACACATTTCCCTCCATACGGGGCTGCCAATCCCCTCTTCTATTTGGGAGGGAGACAGATTATATTCATTTTTTAAGTAGTTGAGGTCTACTCACACAGAAAAAGAGAGAGAAGAGAGAGAGAGCTACATGTATATCAGTCATTTCCCACTTTAATGCATCTCAACCCTCTTTCATAACAAAGAAAAGATGAAGTGAAATAGAACAACCAAGCAGCTTCTGACAGTTTATGCAGTATTCTGTGCCCATAGGCCCTCACCTTCCTACTTAGAAGAGGGAAGTATGTCTCTTCATTTGTTCACTAGGAGAAGGATTGGCCATTGCATTTAACCTGAGTTTAATATTAAAACTTTTTTTTTTTTTAAATAAGAGGAAACATGGCTTAATGGATAGAGAGCAGGTCTCAGAGCCAGGAAGAGGTAAGGAATTCACTGCCTACCAAGCCAGCCCTTGGCATACCCAGACACACACACACACATAGATGGATGGATAGATGGATTTCTGCAGTTCTAATGGTTGGGAAATTTTCTCCTTAATATCTGCAACTCTTCCTGGCCTGTGGGGCCTCCCATTTTTATAAGATCACTTAATTTTTGGTATGGACCTTTGATTTCATTCATATAAGGAGTTCCTAATGGGGAAATTGCCTCTACCTATGGAAATCTGTTATTGTTCTGTGGCATCCAGTCTTAAAGAGTTATTTGGAGCCCTGATTGAAAGTGGCTTTCCCTGGGTCCCCATAGCCCTAGTATGCACCAGGGGCAGGACTTGAACCCATCACCCTGACTCCTATGCCTGGATACTATCCACTTAGCCACACTATCTTTTGGATGGCTTTGAGTGATACAAACTCTAAGGCCCCTGGACTCACTGAGCCCCAGCCTCCTCATCTGTAAAATGGGGGTAATCATGTTTGTTCTACCTGCCTCTGGGAGTTGTGAGGAAAGTAGGCACTTTGTAACCCTGAAAGGGCTAGATAAATGGGGCTGGGGGAGTGGGGATTCTTCTTAATAGCATTTCTGAGAAGTGAAGCTCAAAGGGCTGAAAAAGAAAGATTAAGGGGAGAAAATCAGGCCCGAGGAGCCTTTTGGAGGCAGTTCTCAGGAGGGAGGAGGTTAATGTATTCCCAACAAGTCTGGATTGCTGGCATTTGTAAAGCTTTGGGAGGAGTGTTCCAAGACTCCTCTTTCACTCTGCTTGGAGCAGCCTGGGGGAGGCCCTGCTTCTGATTTCTGATTTACATTCAAGATAATGGTGAGCCTGGATTTGCAGGTGCAGTGATTAGACATGGCTCCTTCTATATAAATGGTGGCCCTCAAATGTAAATACTCGGGAATCCAGATTAATCCCAAACTTTCTTCTCCGTGGAAGAATAAATCATAAATCATGCCTCTAGCCACTTAACTCTTCCCTCACTGTGCCCTCCCAGGCCATGGAGTCAGACCTGGTTGCTGGTAGCTACCTCTCACCTCTACAGCGTGAGTCATCCATCCGTCCATTGGTACATTCATCTATCCTTCCATCCGTCCATCTGGCAATTCATCCATCCATTGTGGAATCCTAGCCCTAGAGTGGGAGTGATCTGAAGCCATTTAATCTAGCCTCCTCATTTCAGAGATGAGGAAACTGAGACCTGGTCTGACCACCTCTCCCCTTCCCCCCAGGCCTTAATGCTCTCTCTTCCTCTACTGTCCCTTGTTATATCCACCCCTCATTAGAATCCACCCCTACTTTAGGGAAGGGTGGCTTCATTTTTCTCTTTGGATCTTCCAAGCCTAGCCCTGTGCCTGGTCCAGCATTCCGTGCCGTGGCCAAACCATACAATTTGACCTTGGCCCAAACTCATCCTGGCCTTTCCTGTTCCCCAGCCTTTGGCTCATGCCATCCCTGCACCCAGAATCTCCTTCCCTCCAGGGCCACCCATTGAAAATCTATGGTTCACACACGTCTTTCATGGAGTCATAGAAGTAGAGAAGGGCCTTTGGAGGCCTCTGCTCCAAGCCCTACATATACATGCCCAAGGCATTGCCTTCCAGCCTTTGCATGGAGGCCTTGCTCCTTACCTCCCATGGGGGCTCCTTACCTCCCATGGGGGCCCATTCCCCTGGGACAGCTCTCCTTGTTAGGACCAATGTTTGGCAGAGCTAGAAGAGACCTAGAAAATTGTCTGAACCAATTAACACTGTGGGGACAAGGAAAACAAGGTTCAGAGAAAGCCACATTTGACCAGCATCACATAGCTAGTCCCTGGTGGAGCCAGGACTTGAACTCAGGACTCGCCTCAAACTGTATCTTTAGTCTGTTACTTGTGTCTGATCTCTGTGACCCATTTGGGTTTTTTTTTTTGGCAAAGGTACTGGAGTGGCTTACCTTTCCTTCTCCCACTCATTTGACAGATGAGGAAACTGAGGCAGGCAAGGTGAAGTGACTTGCCCAGAGTCACACAGATAGTAAATGTCTAAGGTCAGATCTGAACTCAGAGTCCCCCTGACTCCAGGGTCAGTGCTCTGTCCACAGCAACACCTGCTACAATTATTTTCATTTCAATCCAATCCAGTTTAATTCAGCCAGTGTTTGTTAAGCACCAGCTAAATGCCAGATACTGTGTTAGCATTGGGGCTGCAAAGACCCAAAGAGAGTCCCTGCCCTCAGAGAGCTTCCATCCTCTTTCAAGGTTCGCAGTCCTCATCTCACAAGTCAAGTCAGCAAACATTCAGTAAGCAGGCAAGCACAGGGCCGCGTAGATAGGGGCACCTAGTGAGGGTTCTGTCGAGTTGTGTAGGACACTTTGGCTGGGGTCTCGGCAGAGACTTTCCTGGCCTGGTGTGAGGAGCTCACCCCCACCACTGTTCTAAGCCAGACGACCTTGCTCACTTCCCTCTCCCCCTTCCCCTCTGAGCAGGCTCCGTCTGCTACCGATGGAGGAGAAGGCAGAAGACGAGGAGGAAGCCTGGCTACAACTCCGACCCATTGAACCGTTGCCTGCTCAGTGCTGTGGCAGTGGCTGCAAACCCTGCGTATTTGACATCTATTGCCAGGAGCTGGCCCGGTGGGAAAAAGCCCGGGCCAAGAAAGATAAGAGTCTCCTGCAGAGAAAGAAGGAAGAGGTAGGAACTTCTTGAGGACTATTTCCTAAGGCAGCCGTCTCCCTCTGCTTGGGGCCTAGTTGGGAGCAGCAGGTTTGGGCTCCCATCCGCTCATCTGTAAAATGAGTGGTTTGGTGTAGATGGTTCCCTAAGGTTCCCTCCAGCTCTGGATTGGAGGAGTCTGTAGGCTGCCCCCACCCATCCTTCCAGGCCCACCTTTGGTACCACCTCTTCCTGGGACCCTTCCCTGGCTCCTTGAGACCACAATGGACTCTCTCCTCTCTGATTGAAATGCCAGAAACATACCTTGTTCGTATGCTCACATGAAACAGAGCTGAGATCTCAACCCAGATTCCTGCTATATTTAGAAAAGTTTACCTTTTAAACTTGAGCAATAATAATTCTAACAATGCCCTGAATGCATAAGAAGATTCACTGATACTTGTTGCTTTAGTCTCATGGAAAAGAGGCCCAGTCATGAGCAGGTTTTTAATTCTCTGCGTATAGTGACTTCTTCATCTTTCATTCCCAAGTCCCCTCACCTTTGGGGGCAGATCAGTGGGTGGAGAGAGAGCAGCTCTAAGAAAATGAAAATACTTTTTGACTCAGAGTCTGAGAACCTGGGTTCAAATCCCGGCTCTGTTGCTTTCTGCTTGTGTGGCCATGGGCAAGTCCCTTCCCTTCTGTGAGACAAAGGTGGATCTGCTGGCGTTTCAGGGTCTTCACCAGACCTTGCCAGCTGCCAGAATGGTCCCAAGGCTCTCATTCCCTGCTACATATCACCTGGCCTTGGCGACGTTAGGACACCATTAGAATTATTTGTGCATGGGTTACTACTCTGAACTGAACTGTAAGCTCCCAGAGGGTAGGGCCTGTGCTTTCCAGGTACTTCTCCCCTGCCCCTTCAGCAGGTACTTGTCTTCTTTCCCCAAGTTACATTGTATTTATTTTAGTGACTCAATAAGCATTTATTACATGTGTGGGCCCTGTCCTCAAAGAGTTTACATTCTAATAGAGGAGATGATAGGTACCAAAATTCATAGAAGGAAGGCGACTTTTGAGGGGAGGGCTTGAACAGGTAGGGCCCTAAGAAAGGCCTGCTGTGGAAGGTGGTGTTTGAGTTAAGCCTCAGAGGAAGTCAGGGATTCTGAGATGTGGATGTGAGAAGGCACAGCATTCCAGGCATGGGAACAGCCTTTGCAAAGGCAGGGAGGTGGGAGATCGCACTTCATCCTGAAGAACACCGTGGTACTGGAGGGGACAGTCTCCCTGAGAGGCTGGGAAGGGATGGGGTCAGATGTTCAGGTAGAGGGTTTGCCTTTGGGGAAGGACAGGGCCGCCACCTCACGTGAGACCAGGTGAGGGAGGAGACAATGGGGGCCAAGGGAGCCCTCAGGAGAAGACCTCCGGTTCTTAGGGGAAGTGTGAGAGGGAATCCAGCCATGATAATAGCTCACACCTGCTGTGAGTTGGGTCCTGTGCTGAGCTTTACAGGTAGCCTGTCTGATCCTCACAACAACCCTGGGAGGGAGGTGCTGTTATCACCCCTCTACTTTACAGATGAGGAAACTAAGGCATACAGGGTTAAGTGACTGGCCCAGGGTAACACAAGTAGTGTTTGAAGCCAGATGTGTACTTGGATCTGCCTGACTCCAGGCCCAGGGCTCTATCCACTGCACCAGCCAGTGGATTAAGGAATGGTACCAGGATTGCCAGGCTGCTGGAAGGGACCACCTAGGATAACTGGTTGGGTGGCCTCTTGGTACAGCTTCATTACTTTCTCCAGCTCTGGATCCCATGGTGGGAGTGGGAGTGCTCCAGGGTGGGGGCTGGCAGACAGACCATGACGAGGGGACTAGGGGCTCAAGAGGAAAAGGTAGTGGAAGGAGGTGTAAAAATGTGTATCTCTATGTTAAAAACTTCACACATGTGTATTTGTGAATGGATACTTGTATATGTGCACACACCTGCATGTATATATCTATGCAATGCACTATAGACACATACATGCACATATACGAGTGCACACATGCATATATATGTCTATGCAATGCACTGTAGACACATACATGCACATATATGAGCATACACATGCATGTATGTGATGTCGTGTAGAAGCAAGCAGTGTGTGTGTGTGTGTGTGGCTCAGATTGCCTGCGTGCATGTCTGTGCCAGTGTATCCACACACACGGAATAGCCAGGTTATTGCAGACACATGATGCATAAGGTCGTACATGTGTGTGCATATACACATGTGCGGTGACACATTCATGTGTGCATGCGCACGTGCGCGCACACACACACACACACACACCATCTCCTTGGATAGAATCTAAACCCCGTGAGGACACCATCTGCCCCGGTTCAGTCTCCGTAGAGCCTGTGCCCAGCACAGAGCCTAGCCTATAGCGGGCACTTCATCGTTGTAGTTCAGCTAACCACTGGCCCTTTGACTGTTGCAGCATTATCTTGTGGAGCTGAGCCCAGAAGCCTTTCGTGCCTTCAGCATTAGCGCTGTGGAGCCACTGACGGATGACACCTGCCAGGTCCGCTTCGAGCTGCCTGGGAATGAGCCACTGGGGCTGAGCCCCGGGCAGCATCTCATCTTACGGTAGGGAGCCTGCCCTGCCTCCCCCGGCCCAGCTGAGACAGACACGCTCGTGTGTCTGAGCCTCCCCAAGCCCCGCTGAGAGGTCTTGGCTTCCCAGGAGCCAGGGCAGCTCCCTAGTTTCTCCTGTCCTCACTGGCCTGGGAGAGAGAAGAGGCTTGAGTGTGGTCTTTAGAAGGAAAAAAAATGGCCAAGAACTAATCATGGCCTAAAGCAGGCAGGAGGAGAGAGGAGAAACTGATCCCACCCATCCATCACCCCATGTGATCCTCAAAACAACCCTGAAAGATAGGTTCCCATTTTTACAGATGAGGAAACAGGTTAAGTGACTTGCCCAGGGTCATACAGCTAATGAAGTGTCTGATGTACAGTTTGAACTCGGGTCTTACAGACTCAAAGTCCACTGGGCCATCTAGTTGTAAAATGGGAGGAGGAGGTTAGACCAGATGGCCTTAGGGGGTGGGGGGGGGGGGCCTTCTAGCTTTGAATCTGTGATCCTGGGAGCTAGAATTTGAGTCTGGGTCTTTTGATTCCTAATCTAAGTAAAATCAAGCCAACAGGCATTTATTAAGCTCCTGCTGTGTTCCAGGCGCTGTGTTGAGCATCCGTTGCAGGACAGCCAGAGTGGTTCCTCGAGCTGGGGGGTGATTTTGCTTCTTTGCCACCCCAGTCTGCTGCCATTTCCTCGCCTCATTGCTGGGATGAGCCACAGTCATCCCCCAGTAAAGGGCAGGGGGCTGGCGAGACTCCTGAGGTCTGGAGCCCAGCCATCAGCCCCTGCCTTTCTCTCTTCTAGGGGCACCGTGGACGGCTTGGAGATTCAGAGAGCCTATACACCCATTAGCCACGGGAACACCGAGGGGTATTTTGAAGTCCTAATTAAGGTAAGCGTTGCCAGGCAGTGCATCCCCTGGCCCCTGTTCGTTTTGTTCCCTGCCTGGTGAGGGCCAGCTGAGACTCTGCTGTTGTGTCCCACGGCTCCTGTACCTGTGAGGTCAGGGGCCTGCTGGCTAGGGGAGAGGTGGGCCTCTCCCGCCCCGAGGGAGCTCCTGGCTCCTGCAAAGGGGTTGGAGCTGGCTGCTTTTATGGAAGGCAGGATCAAAGCAGGGACTGTAAAGATGTCAGATCTCAGCTCCTGTCTGTAATGGAGCCAGAGTAGAGCTTGGGTGGCCCAGGCTGAGGCGGCAGCCAGAAATGCCAGCCCAGCAAGTTGGAGGGATCGTGTGGTGTGGGGCCTGAGACCTAACACTGAAAGGGTCCTGGTGGCCATCTACATTGTCCCCCCCCCCCCCATTTTACAGAAGAAGAGACTGAGGCCAGGGAAGTTAAGTGATCCACATCAGAAGCAGGATCATGGTTTAGAACTGAGAGGACCCTCAGGGCCATCTGGTTCTGATCCCCAGCCTGCCCTGTCCTTCATCTGAGGCCCAGAAGGGTTAAGCCCTCTGTCCAAGGCCACACAAGGAGTGAAGGTCAGAGGCACGAACCCTGGAAAGCCATGTAGTCTGAAGCCCTCCCCCCTCATCTTACAAATCAGGAAACAGGCCCAGGAAGGATAAATGAATTACCCATATCACACCACTACCCGCCAGGGAAGGATTCGAACCCAGATCCCCTGACCCCAGAGCCAGGCTTTTCCTCTGAGATCACATATATTCCTGCTCATGTCATCTCCTCTTTTAGTGTGGAAGGCCCTCAAGGGCAGGAACTCCTTTTGCCTTTCCCCGTCTCCCTGGGACTGGCACACAGTAGGCCCTTAATGCCTTTTTAAATTGCTCTTTTGCTTGCTCTGACCCAAGCCTCCAAGGCAAGCCTGGGGCACCCCAAGCCTGGGACTTGTGCTCTCTCTCATGGGTCCAGCCCCTCAGGCTCGCCCTTCCAGAGCACCCCGTGTTATGGAAGTACCTGATTGTCTTGTCTCTCTGAGTGGCTCGCAGACTCCCCGAGGAGGCACATGGTGGCTCAGTGTGTGGAGCACTGAGCCCAGAGTCCAGAGGACCTGCATTCAAATGCAACCTCAGCTGCTTCCTAGCCGTGTGACCCTGAGCAAGGCACTTAACCTCTGTCTGCCTCAGTTTCCCCCTTTGTTAAATGGGGGTGATAATAACCCTCCAGGTTGGTTGGGATGTTTGTAAAGCACTTATGCAGTGCCTGGCACACAGTAGGCACTTAGTAAATGCTTATTCCCTTCCCCCCTTCCTTGAGAACAGAGACCCTTGTTCAATTCAGCAAGCGTTTATTAAGCACCTACTGTATGCTGGGCTTTGGGGACACCAAAGCAAAGATGGAATCATCTCTGCCCTCAAGGAGCTTGCGGTCTCTCGTGTCTGGACTTGAACCTGTGTCCCCAGGCACTAGTCTCTTATCAGGGGCACAGAGCCAGCTCCAGCCTGCACTGTGAGCACTTATGCATCAGACATTGGCAGACGCTACAATCAGGGCTTGATTTATTGTTTTGTGGATTGTCGAGACTTAAGAAAATGATAGGAAAGTGTTAATAATGAAAATTAACTGATGTGTGCCCCAGGTGGCCCTTGGCTGAGCATTTACCAGCACGGGGGCTGCCCTGGGGGGGCCCTTTGACTTCCTCCTCAGAGGCACCCTAGGAGGGTGCAGAGAAGTGAGGGTTCCCTGGCCAGTGACCTCGGGCAGCGGGCAGGCCACTGCCAGTCCAGTTGGGTAGGTCAGGAGACCCGAAGCAGCCTTTGGGCTGTGCTGCCCAGCGCTTACTGACCATAACATTGCCCTCTTCATCTCTCTCTGGGCCTCAGTTGCTATGTCTGTGAAATGGGATTAATATCTGGCCTCCCTGCCTCACAGTATCATGAGAAAAGCAACATGTTGCCTGAACTGCCGTAGTTTGGGCTGTGCACCCCCATTCTCTGGGCCTTGCTGTCATTGTCTTTGAGATAAGAGCATTGGACCAGGTGACCTCTGGTCCTCCTGGAGCTGACCTCCCCTGATCTGGCTCCTCTTCTTCCTCCCCCAGCCCCTTCTCCTTCCCTCCCTCCCATTCTCTTTCTTCCCTCCCCTTCTGTCCCTCTGTCCCCCTCCCTCTCCCCCTCCCCTTCCCTCCTTCTCCTCCCCTTCCCTCTGTCCCCCTCCCCTCTCTCCCTCCTTCTTACTTTTCCTCGGGAAAGTCCCTTGTGATAGTCTGGGCTTTAAGCTGCCCAGGTCTTGGGCCCCCTACTCTCTAGCCTCCCTTCGCCTCGGTGCCACTGGTTTCAGAGAGCTCCCCAGGGTGTCTCCCATTTGCCTTGGCTCCCCATGCTGGGCATCTGGGAAGGTGCTGCCCAACAGCTCAATGTGGAAGCATCTCTTCAGAGCAGCTGTATTTCTCCCAGCTGTGAGATTGATGATCCTCCCTGGGCAACTGTAAAGCTTCTCTTTTAGGGGAATGATTAATTATCTCTGAGCCACTGGGGCTAAATGGGGCCTTAAACATCTCTGCAAAGTGAAGCTGCCTGAGAGACAACAGCCTAGGGGAAAGAAGCCCAGACCAGGGGTCCAGACCTAGGTTGTGTCTCCTCGGCAGAAACGGCTCCAAGGCCAGCCAGGCCAACTCCCAGGTGAGGAGATTGAGGCCCAGGGAAAGGAAATGACCTTGGTCACATGGATTAGGAAGCGTCAGTGAAGGTGCTTGAGCCTGCGTCCTCCGGCTCCAGAGCAGATTCCTGTTTCCACTGGAGCACTTTCAAGAAGTGTTCTCCCTGCTGATTTAGGGCAATTCAATTCACCTTCCCAAGCTTCAGTTTACTCCCTAAAATAAGGGAAATAATCTCTGTATTACCGGTCTCACAGGGCTTCAGAAACAATAAAGCTCATACCCTGTAAACACTCACTAGAGGTGTGTGGCCCAATGGACAGGGAGCCAGCCTCAGAGTCAGAAGGACCTAGGTTTGAGTCCCACCTTGGATATTTGTGTGGCATTTAAAGCCCTTTCCAGCCCAGTCCCAACTTTATCATACGTGACTTCTCTCCCTAGACATCACAGTACAATCAGGCCAAATCGGCCATCCTACTGCTGCTCCATCTTCCATCTCCAAGCCTTTGCATCCGCTTCTTCCCAACAAGAATCCCTGCCCTCCCTCCCCTCCACTTCTCAGAAACCCTTATTTCCTCCCAAACCCTAGCGCCTCCTACCAGATGAAGCCTTCCTGGGCCCCAGCTGCTAATACCCTCCCCTCACAAACTGACTCTAGAATGAGCTTGGAGACATGCTGTCTCCCTTGATAGAGTGGAAGCTTCTCCAGGGGAGGCACCGTTTCATTTGTCTGTATATCCCTGGCAGAGTGCCCAGCACAAGGTAATACTGAATAATGTGGGTGGTCTCGAGCAGGCCACTCAGCGCCCCAGGGCTTAACTCTCTCTTAAGACTCCTTGGTTTGGAGCAGATCTGCATGGGAAGAGGGAGCTTTTTATACAGGTGAAATTACAGGTCAGGATAAAGATGTTGGGTGTCAGAAGGATACCGTCCTTTGGTTGTCTCTGCATGGAAGAGAGTGGGGGAAAGCAGGATGAGTAGAGTTGGACTCTACTGTGAGTGTCAAGGGAGAGAAAGAGCCTGGGGAGATTCCCTGAATGTGCTCAGCATGGGGTCTGTGGGCTTGTGATGTGGTGGCTTTCTCTGGCTAAGTTTGTGTTCCCAGTCCTGATGTTGAGCAGAAATCTTCCCTCCTTAGACATCTGCCCAGCAGCCCGAGTGGTTCCCCCTTGAGGGCGAAGCAGGTGAAGTTTAATCTCTCTTCCCTCTGGTGACCCTTCAGACCTCCCAATCGCCTTTCCCTGGTCATCCCCCAGCTCTTGCACTCCCCTTCTCAGAACTAGCCAGCCGATGGCAGATGTGGCCTGGGCAGACGGCAGCAGGATAGTCACGCTCATGATTTGCCCACTGGTCTTCCCTTGCTGCATGCCAGAGTGACATCAGGTCACGTCATGGCGCTCACTCATTAATCTGCTAGAATTCTTCCCCATGTGACCTGCTTCCCAGCTGTGGCTCCCCTGCTTCAGCTTGTACAGTGGATTTGTTTTTAGCCTCCGTGGAGGACTTTGCATTTGTCCCTCTTGGATTTCTTCTTGACTTCAGCCAACTGAGCCAGTCTGAAGATATTTTCACATTCAACCAACCAATGTAACTGTCACCCTCAGTTCTGTGTCACCTTCAAATCTGAGAACTATCCCTTCATCCTGTTCCAAAAACACCGAGAATGGGAGCTTTAGACACATTATGTCTGAACTTTCTCTCCCTCTCCCAGTTCCTAACACAAGTTAGGGAGTGTAATAAATTGTGTCCCTGAAATGAAGGAATGAATAAGCAGGGCCAAGGCCAGAGGTCAGGGCCGTCCTAATAGAGACCTGCCTTTGGTTGATGGTCTACTAGCAAGCATTCCTTGAGACCTGTCTGTCATCCAGCTTGTGCCCAGCCTTCCTAAGCCTGTTACCAGCCTGGCCGCATCTCTCTCTCTTGTCCAATGACTTCGTAAGAGCCTTGGCCAAATGCCTGGCCGAAATCAATAGTCACTGCCTTCCTGTAGTCTGGTAGGCTGAGCAAGATAAAAGAGAAGGAGAGAGGTGAGTCTAGCCTGACTCACTCTCAGTGAAACCCTCTGGCTCGTGGTGAGAGTTCTCTTCCCTCCTAAGGACTTACAAGCCATCTCTTTAATATCCTGTGCCAGAATTTTACCAGAAATCAATAGGCTTACTGGCCTTTGGAAAGTTCTGACGTTTGCCCGTCTCTGGTCCTTTGGCCCCGCCACTGCGCTTCCTCAGCGGTGACTGACATCGAGTGGGTCCAGTAATCCCATCCGCTGAGTCTTCTCAGGGCTGGGCCTGTTGACTTAAACTCCTTTGAGGTAGTTAGAGACTCTCTAGCTCCTGGGTTTCACTCCTCTGTGAACCATCATTGTTCTGTCTTCCCCAGTCCGGAGATAATTTTTTGGAGTAAAGGAGACGGAAGTGAAATAGGAGTTGAGTAGTTCTGTCTTTGTGATTTCTTCCTATTCATTCTTCTTAATTGGTCTCCCTGCCTCCAGTCTCTCCCCACTCCAGTCCACCCCACCCTCAGCTGCATTTTACAAAAATAGAGGTCTGATCATGTTTCTCTCTCACTCAATAAATTCTGAAGGCTCCCTGTTCCCTCTAGGAGAAATGTAAGAAAGAATGGAAAAAAATAGCCTGGCCATGCCTTGACAGGCCACGTGTTGGCCCTGGTGAGGAGGACTCAGGACCTCTCTTCATGCTCAGAGGCTTACGTGATGCCTTCCATAAATGATCACTGTCAACAAGCATTTTTAAAGCTGGTGGGGGAGGGTGTCAAGAAAGGCATTGTGTAGACCAGGGGCCGCGACACCCAGGTTGAGAACCACTGGTCTACACAATGCCTTTCTTGACACCCTCCCCCACCAGCCAGTTTTTATATATTTGTAATATGCACATCGTATCTCGCCTGTCAGAGTGGAGGCTGCTTGAAGACAGGGATTGATTTACACTGGTACTTGTGTCTCCAGTACCTGGCACATAGTAGGTGGCTTTAAAAATGCTTGTTGACAGTGATTCTGAGCTGGTGTCCCATTTCTTCCTTGATCTTCTTGCCCCAAACATAGCTTTTTTTTTTTTTTTTAAAGTCTGGGACAGATGAAAAGCCTGAGAGACAGAGTTTCTTAGTAATTAGCAATCAATTTATTAATTAGCAAATGTGGAGAGGATGCGGAAAAATTGGAACACTAATGCATTGTTGGTGGAGTTGTGAATTGATACAACCATTCTGGAGAGCAATCTGGAACTATGCCCAAAGGGCTATAAATAATTGCATACCCTTTGACCCAGCAATACCACTGTTGGGATTATATCCCAAAGAGATTACAGAAGTGGGAAAAGGTCCCATATGCGCAAAAATATTTATTGCAGCTCTCTTTGTGGTTGCAAAAAACTGGAAATATAGGGGATGCCC
>CM053586.1:343486358-343528884 GCA_028646515.1 Pseudochirops corinnae | reverse complement strand
AACTCGTTATCGTTCTCTTTCATGTCTGGTTTTGCTTTTTTTTTTTTTCTTTTCCCAGTGATCACTCATTGGTTACAACCCTTCTATATGACCAAACTATTGTACAATGTGAAAGTATTTGCAGATCCTATACATGATTGCACGCCACCATGGGGGGGGGGGGAGGGGACAAAATCTGAAACTCAAGTGACTGTGGAACTGAATCTTGTAAATTAAAAGTAAATGAGCAAATAAATAAATAAATAAATAAAAAATTTCCTAAAAAAAAAAAATAATAAAAAATAAATAGTTGAATTGAAAAAAAAAATTTATTAATTAGGCTAGCTGATAATAAATTGATGGTCAGTGGTTTCTCTCACTAACTAAAGATAAAACTATGGTGATCACTGAATGCTTAAATACCTTTGGAAAAAGGGGTTGCCCCTGAGAGGTAGAAATCAATCTTGATTGGTTAATGATTGAAGAGTGGGTGGACATTTAATGAGGAGGTGGGCTGGAAGTCTTCAGCTGCTCCTGCTGAGAACAAGACTCAGCTGCCTCCATCTATCTGGACATTGGAATCCATCTCTCCCCAGAACATTCTGGTTGATTTTCTCCCTCATGAGCTCAGTTCCCTTAGACCAGCGGTTCTCAACCTGTGGGTTGCGACCCCTTTGGGGGTCGAACAACTCTTTCACAGGGGTCACAGAGGTCGCCTAAGACCATTGGAAAACACATATTTCCAATGGTCTTAGGAACTAAGACATGGCTCCTCTATCGTCTCCAGGCGGGTCCACCCACATGCAGATACACCCACATATGAATATTAAAGGGTCATGGCATTAGGAAGGTTGAGAACCACTGCCCTAGACTGTAATGGAGCAGTTGATTTGAGTGAGGGCCAGAAGCTGCCCACTTCATTTGGGGTTTACTGGCTAGATTCCTCCCCTCTCTCCTCCCCTCTCTTCCTCCTCTCCTCTCCCCTCCCCTCTCTTCCTCCTCTCCTCCCCTCTTCTCTCCCCTCCCCTTCCCTCCCCTCTCTCTTCCCTTCCCTTCTCTTTCTCCTCTCTTCCTCCCCTCCCCTCCCCTTCCTCAAAACCTTAAACCCAGTTCACTCTGAAGCTCATAGACTGGACCACAATAGGTCCCTGCCCAAGCTCCACTTAATGGCTATATTTTGGGCCTTCCTGGCTTAGAGTGAATGTCTATGGTAACAATTTCTCTTTGGAACAGCAACTCTGAGGGTCTTCCCCTCCCAGCTTGATATTTTTTCTAATTAAAGGGGCCATCCCTTGACTCACTTCTTAAAGAGGCGTATTCACTGAATGGGCATTACCTCACTCTAAGTGAGTGCCTGAAGAGGCCTTAGCCTAAAAAGGCCAGGGTCTCCTATTGCATCCTGGATCATCTCCAGTCATCCTGATGAGTATCTGGTCACTGGACTCAGATGGCTGTGGAGAAGAAAGTGAGTCTGGTGACCCTGCACAGCCCTGCTTCCCTCAGATCCAAGTCAACTGCAAGTTGCGTCATCACCTCTCTGGTGCCGTGGTCCCCTTCGAGAATGGGGGACAGACACAGCTATGGAGGAGTGCAAGGGCCTGCTCTTCTGATGCTTTAGGGCCAGCATGCATCTAGATTAGACTCTGCTTAGACTAGTTGGGGGGGGGTGTGCCCCGAGGATTAGGCCAACCTCGTCTCTTAGCCGTGGCCTTCAGGACCAATGGATTGGTACCTGAACGAGGAAATAAAAAGGAAAAAACCTTAGGTAATTTGTTATTAACATAACAGAAAAATAATCACTTCTCTCAAGTCCTTTTATTTTCTTAGTTTTGTATTCCCAGTGTCTCCTCACGCTCTGCGTAGGCATCCTGTTGCTTTTATATAAGGACCTGTGACAGATAGTAGAAACTACCCCTAAATTTCTCATAGCACCTTTGTTAAATGAATGAGTAGATGAGGAGTGACTGAGTGAAAAGGCATTCATACTAAGTCCATGCTGTGTGTCAGGCAGCATGTTAAGTGCCTTTCCAGGATTTCCTTCTAATATGGAAGGACAGCAGAGACTGGGCCATGGCGGCTGGGTAGCCCACAGAGCAGAGTCAGGGCTTGCGAGCTTTAGCTCTGGAGCCTCTGCCCCAGGGTAGAAGGAGCTGGTGAGAGGAAGAGTATGATTGCTAGCAGAAGCATCAATGCCTGTGCCCTGTCCTTGGTGCAGAACTCTGTAGTTACCCATCCTCCGGTCCATCTCTATATCCCTTTAAACTCAGTTTCTTGGCTAAGTCCCTGTTCAGCTGCATCTCTTTCTCCAGACATTTCCTCTCCTTATTCCCCAGTGGTTGCAATGGTGATTGTGTTACCAGGATTTATTTCATTATCAAGCCTCCCATCCTTCTTGGGCCAATTCCTTTAGCAAACCGGCCCTGCAGGTATCTGAGCTGTTCTATCTGCACTCTTTTAAGACTCACTCTTCTGAAGTACAGTTCTGTACTAGCTCAGCGTTCTTGTCTTTCTCTACCACAAATCCTTAAGAGGGTGAGCAACCAACAGAAGTAAAACACTCATATTGAGATCGTGCTGAATCATACTGAGACTGTGGTCCACTAAAACCCCCAGATCTCTTTTCAGCTCCTTTCCCATTTTGTACCTTTGCATTGACTTTTTGTGAAATTTTTACTTTTATCCTTAACAAACTTAATCTTGTTAGGTTCAGCCCAGTGCTCTCATCTGCCCAAATCTGTTTGGATCCTGACTCCATCATCCAGTGTGTTAAGAGTCCCTCACCAGCTCTTTCATTTGCTGAGGTCTTCCAAAGGTGATGTCATTTCCACTTCTTCCACCAGTCACCCCACTTACTGGTTAGAATCCAGTCTAGAATAGCAGCATCTCCTTGGTATCCAACCCCAATCTTCTGAAATATGCCATTAATAAGAGAGCCAGCTAATTAGTAACAGCTTAGCACCTATGTGAAGGAGCCAAGCCGTCAGGAAGTGGGAAAGCAGCTAACAGAAAAAAGCGAACACACAAAAGAGCCTTGAGAACCCCTATGATGAGAAGCTTACCAAGAGGCTTTGCACAGACCTTTCTCACTGACTGCCGTCTCGTAGATAAATGAATATAATGGTTTTCCTGGGAGTTGAGTGGACAGCCAGGTTTTAGTAGTTAAGCAGTGATTGATAATAGTTGAATTAGTGACAAAGGATTCAATTTGCCCTGGTCAGACACGTTGATTAGCGTGTTCAATTCTGGACGCTACATTTTAGGAAGGACATTAATAAGCCAGAGTGTCCAGAGGGCAGCCAGGATAGTGGGAGCTTGTGCCATGGAAGGATCAGCTATAGGAAGCGGAGATCTCAGAAATCAGAGAGTCACAGAACTGAAAGTTGGGAGGGCCCTCATTGGCCATCTAGTTCAACCTTCCCAAAACAGTTGTGAGATTTTGACTTTTGTCTCTACTGAATTTAATCTTATTAGGTTCAGCTCAAATCTGTTTGCATCCTCATTCCATCATGCAATATGTTAATGGTCCTTCTCCGGGTTTAAAATTTTATGTAAATTTAACAGTCTCTAAATTTTGATGGTCACAGATCTCTCCTTTTAGCCAAGTCATTGATAAGAATATAAGCACAGATCTCTGGGGCACTCCACTGGAGACTGCCTGCAAAGTTGGCAGTGAAGCATTGTAGAAGGAAAACTCAGTACCCTGCTATTTTGGCACAAGTCTACCAGGAACAAATTTATTAATTAAACTGCAGTCCTCTCTGCTTAAAGAAATAAAAACTCAAAGGGACAGAGATCCATCCTGCTTCTGAAAATCTCTGACATAGCAAACAAAAGAGTTTTGAGAGGCCCTGTGATAAAGTTTTTTTATTTACAGTTTTTAGGGTCCATAAGATTTTAGATTTAGAGCTGGAAGGGGCCTTAGAGTCCAACCCCCTCATTTTACAAGTGAGAGAAGTGAAGTACAGAGAGGCATGTGACTTGGCTAGGGTCACACAGCTAATACTTATCTGAGGCATTTCGAGAACAAAGACAAAATTAATTAATAAATTATTAATAGTAATTTAACTTTGGCATGCCCTGGAGATTCATTTCCCTAAAATTGTTCCATCCCTCTCTAACCTCTAAGAATTCCTTTTTCAACACCTGGTCAAAGGTGAACCCAAGAGATGCTTCTATTAATTGAATTAATCAAGAGAAGTTCTAGCTTTTAGATCATGACCTTAACCAGTTCCAGGGAGGATTCCTTCCTATGTTCTTTCTCTATTTAGAAAATGATCAGGCCTTGGATAAAAACAAAACAAAAAAATTGCCATGTCGGGGACCATTTCCTCCAGACTGATGGTCAAAGAAAGGCTGAGAAAGTTTCTCATTCAGTTTAGACCCAGGATTTCACTGACGTGCAGTACTATGCTAATAGTTCTTAATATTTTCCCCAAGAAGAATGGTGGTGGGAGAAGTGCTTCTACTCCATTAACAACCAATATGATCTGGCCGTCCAAGCCCTTTTAAATCTACATAATTCTCTTATCGTCTACTCCATGTCACTCCGTCTTCTCCACAAAATGGGATGAGACACATTATCAAAAGTTTAGCTACAACTTAAGTGAATTATATCCATAGTATCCCCAGATCTGCTAGTTTAGTAATCCTGTCCAAAAAGCAAATGAGGGGAGTCTGGTGTGACCTGCTTCTGATGGAGGCAGGTTTGACTTTTTGTAGTCACTGCTTTCCTTTCCAGACAGTCTCTAACCATCTCATTTTGGAGCAGCCAGGTGGTGCAGTGGATAGAGCCAGGCCTGGAGTCAGGAAGACCCATCTTCATGAGTTCAAATCTGAACCCAAACATTTATTAGTTGTGTGATCCTGGTCGAGTCACTTCACCCTGTTTGCCTTAGGTTCCTCATCTGTGAAATGAGCTGGAGAAGGAAATGGCAAACCACTCCAGTGTCTCTGCCAAGAAAACCCCAAATGGGGTCACAAAAAATCGGATGTGACTGAATAACAACGATGACCATCTCTCTAGGAATGTCTCTTAGCACATCCCAGGAATTGATGCCTGTGGATTCTTCCCTCTTCCATTTTTTCAAATCTGGACAACCCTGGCCATTCTCCATCCTTGTGGTACCTTTTCTCTTTTCCATGATCTTCCCTCTATCACTGACAGTGACAGCATTCTTGCCTGTCTGTTCTTTCAGCACCTGGGTCAGAGACTTGATTCTATCAGGATCAGCTGGATGCTCCCTTCTTATCTTGAGTATCAACTCTGTTAATTATTTTTGTTCTATCATTTGAAGTGCAAAAGTCATTCCTCTTGGCAAAAAAACAAACAAAATCAGAATTAAGCCACTTTTACTCTCTGTTGTGTGTCGTCCTTGTCCTGGCCACTCC
The DNA here is from genome assembly GCA_028646515.1 of Pseudochirops corinnae. Taxonomy (NCBI): domain Eukaryota; kingdom Metazoa; phylum Chordata; class Mammalia; order Diprotodontia; family Pseudocheiridae; genus Pseudochirops; species Pseudochirops corinnae. Next base: position 343,523,517 of record CM053586.1, on the reverse strand, counting down.
AAGCAAAGGTTCAGTCCCTTCTCTGATCCTTTCCAATATAACTTTTTAAAAAACTTTTGTCTTTAGCTCCCCTTGCTGGCTTCAGCCCTCCTGACACTGTTCTTATAGGATAGTATTCTAAACTTACATTCATCCTCTGTTCCCTGGTCTTGTTTCCATCTTTTGTATATTTCTTTTTAGAAATTAAGTTGATTGGTGAGTTCCCTGTGTATCTGCATCTGTCTGTTCAGGCAAATGCTGCTGGAATTGTTTCACTGTGTGTCTTCAGAATTTCATTCTTGAGCATGTCTTACTCTCCTAGGCTGACTTCCCCTAAAGCATTTCCACCCACAAGATCATTCCTATCCTTCCTGCTAACCCTTTGAAATCTACTTTCCCAAAACTCGGGGCACATGTCAGACTATGCCAAGATTTTCCTTCATTTTCTGTCAGAGATTCTAGGAGGGAGTGGTCACTTCCGCCCCAAGGTTCCCCTCATTTCCATCCCAGCTACCAGTTCCTCTCTGTCAGTAAAAATCAAACCCATAATAGAAACCCCACTTTTTATTTCCTTCCCCTTTTACAGGATGAAGTTATCAGTAGAACGAGTCAGTGAGTTACCGGTTGTTCTGCCTTTGCCAGCAGATGTTTGGGTAATTGAAGACCCCCATCACTGCCGTGGCATGCTCACTCTCTGCCTCTTCATCTCTTTCTTATTTCTGTCCAGGCAGTCTGTCGTCTATTCCAAGGACAACGCTGCTTTTGTGTCTTCCTCCAGTGACCTTTACCTAAATCCTTTCAGCTTCTCCCCTGTGCTTCCTGGATTTCCTCACATAAGTAGACCATCTTAATAGAAAATCTTTCTTGTCTTCTGCCTATCCAATTTCATTTGAATAAGGCACACCCATCCAGAGCCTCAGTTCAGTCATGGGTTTCACCCCATTGAATCCTACTGGCACCCAGAAGTCAAACCTATTTTCTTGTGTCAGGACCTTGAGTTCTCTTTGTTTGCTGCCGAAACTTCTGAGCATCTTGGATCCTGATGCGCCTCTTCCTTTTGTGTAGCTACTGTCTAAAGCAGGGATTCTTATCTTAAGTCCATGGACTTCTACAACATCTGTGGATAGATTTCAGGGAGTATGTGAATTTAGATGGAAAAGGATAATTTCTTTATTTTTGCTAATCTAACTGAAATTTAGTATTTTCTTCAACTCTGAATTTTTTTAAAGCCATAATTCTAAGAGGGGTTCCACAGCCATCACCAGCCTACCAAAGGGGTCCAGAACCCCTGCCTCAGAGTATCTCACCTGGGGGAGATCTCCTCCCTCCTTCATCCTCTATGGATTCAGGTCTTTTTGATGAGATGTGCCCACTTTTGTTAGCTCTCCTCCATCTCTGCCTACACACTTCTTCTTTGCTTCCCAGATTAGTTTTTCTCTTCTGCCTCCCTTGGCTTTATTGGGTGTCACTGAGGAAGATAGCTTGTCCCCCTTACAGGCTTCAGTTTCTTGCCCAAGACTTCATAATTGTTGATGATATGTTTTAGGCTTCTTCAGAAGGGGTATCATTTGTGCCGAATTACCCGAACTGGGTAGCTGTCAACAGTTTTGATAAGTCTTGAGAGGTTCTCTGTTATTGCTTAGAGAGGAGCCTGGGAAGATCACAGACCTCTGTAGTGCTATTATCTTGTAAAATACTTTGAATCTTAAAGCACTATGTAAATGATAGATATTATCCAGTCCGCTGCCTTTGACCCTTTGGTGGATGAGCTCTCTTACCTGAGAGTGTCTGTGGTTCTGCAGAATCATTCTCGGGAGCACACATGACTTCTTCTTCAGAGCATCCAGCTCCCTCCTTTTCAGGAGAGCCACTGATCTGGGTTTAAAGCTTTGGTTGTGCAGGAGTCTTTGACCTTCCCTTCCTCCCCTGTGTAATCCTCTCTGGCGCTCCATTATCCTGACTAGGCTCACATCTCCCCTCCTCTCCTTCCCCAGCATAGGCTCCCTTCTCTTCTCTTCTGCCTTCATTTCCCCTGATGGAGAGGGTGAAGGGCCATTCCTTGAACCCTACACCTTCTCCTCCAGGAGGGAGATCATCCTACACTCGGGGCATAGATGACAGACAGTCACTTGGACAAAGCACCACACCCACACCACAAACCATGCATAGTGCACCCTGCTCTCCATATGGGTGGGAATTGTCTCCCTTGTTTTGTTAACCTGCTTGGGGGTGTTTACAGCTCAACTCTAAGCACTTGGTTAACACTTTTACAGATAATTGTCTTCTCTGAATAACTTGGTGACCTTTACTTTTCCCCTAGTCCCATCTGCCAGCCTGCCCCAGCTTCCAAGCTCTTCCCTCAGTTGGCTGCCCCCATGTGCTGTCACTTTGCTTTGCCTCTGCCTGACCCACATGCCTTTTCCTGCATACCTTGCCTTGCCACCGACCTTCTCCATCTTGAGGCAGCATCTCCAAGCTCTCTCCATCCTTCTTAATCTTTTTGTGCTCTCCTTAATGTCCTTGACCTTCCTTTACAGTGCTATGAGATGGGGCTCATGTCCCAGTATGTTAAGTCTTGGAAAGTTGGTGATACGGCATTTTGGCGGGGACCTTTTGGGGGCTTCTCCTACAGACCAAACCAGGTGAGTACAAGATACGGGACTGGTGTCATGGCCCCTGAGATTCCTTCCTGAGCCAAATGAGAAGAAGCTGCCACAGAGGTAACTTTTAAGTGTCTAGGAAGTGGAGGGATTTCAGTATGTTCATGATGAGCAGTGTTTATATTGTAATTTTAATGGAGGTTTATTTTTATTTTTAAAAAAAGGCAAAATCCTTTTCTTCCTGTCCTTTCCATTCCTGAATCTCAAAGACCTATGCATTGGGCTGAGAGACCTGCAGACAATTGAAATGACATGAATTAAACCGCCTGTTGCTTTCTTTTCAGGGAGTCCAGAGATCATAAATCATCTAGTTAGGGCTGGAAGAGACCATGGGGGTTATCTAGCCCAACAACCTCATTTTACAGTTGGGGAAACTGTGGCCCAGAGGGGTCAAGAGACTTGCCCAAGGTCACACATGTCAAAGTAGCAGATCTAGGATTTGAACCCAGGGCCTCTAATTGCAAAGCCAGCTGTCCAGCCATTGTGCCACACTACCTCTTGTACAAACCTTTCCAAGGTTCTAGAGCAGGAGTTCTTGACCTTTTGGGGTGTGTGCCAGACCCCTTGGGCAGGCAGTCTGGGAGAAGCCAGGTGATGGAAGGCTTCGACTACCAGAGTCAGAGTGGCCCTGAGGGGAGCCACCGGAGGTTTTGGGGGTGAAGGATGGCATGACCCTAGCAAGGTGTTAAGAAGCTGGTTCTGGCAGCAGGACAGATATAAAACAGTACAAGAGGTCCTCCAAGATTTGAAGGTCTTCAGTCAGTCAACAAGCAGTAATTAAGTGCCTACTGTGTGCCGGCACTGTGTAAGTACCCGGGGATATAAAGCAAAGCAAAAACAACCCCTGTTCTCAAGGAGCTCGCATTCTGCCAGGGCAGGCGGCAAGCAAACATTTGCATATATGCAAACTCTATATGAGATAACATGCATGCCCACTTTCCACCAAGGCTACAGGTTGGGCCTTTGAGGCCTCTTCCTGCTCCCATCTCCTGGAATTTCTTTTTGCTTTTTTCTTTTTTGGAGGGGGGAGGGCAGGGCAATTGGAGTTAAATGACTTGCCCAAAGTCACACAGCTGGTAAGTGTTAAGTGTCTGAGTCTGGATTTGAACTCAGGTCCTCCTGACTCCAGGGCCGGTGCTCTATTCGCTGTGCCACCTAGCTCCCCCTAGAATTTCTTTTTTCTTTTCAGTAGAGAGGTGGGGAGAGAAGGGGAGCAGGTTTTCCACAAAGACAGGCAGAGAATGGGGAAGGAGTTGGCTCATTATGGTTGGCCCAGAAAGACAGAACTCCGAACAAGAGGTAGAAAGCACGGGGAAGTCCATTTCTATTTGGTAGAAGGAAAAATGTCTAACAACCAGAGCTAATGGGCTGCTTTGGAAGGCACTGAGCTCTCCATCCTTGGAGGTCTGAGCAGAGTCTGGCTGGCCACCTGTTGAGGCTGTCCCATAGGGAATTTCTACTGTGGGTGGCCTCTGAGGTCCCTTCTGGCACTCAGATTTTGTGATGAGACAAAAGGTTTCAAGGCTCAGACCAGCTTTGTCCTAGGAGTCCAGCACAGGGAAGGGAGGTGGCCAAGAAGCAACCATTCGTAGAGTGCTTATGCTTTACAAAGCACCTTGCATTCCATCCACCCATGCCTTCCTACAAACAGCTGCTAAAAGGATTTTTTAAATAATAATTTGGGTTTTTCCCAATTACATATAAAGACAATTTTTAACATTCATTTAAAAAATTTTTGAGTTCCAAATTCTGTTCTCTCTCCTGAGATGTGAGATGGTAAGCAGTTTGATATAGGTTATCAATGTGTGATCATGCAAAACCTATTTCAGTATTGGTCATTGTTGTGAAAGAAGAGACAAAATAGGGGCGGCTAGGTGGCATAGTGAATAGAGCACCAGCCCTGGAGTCAGGAGGACCTGAGTTCAAGAAAAGACAAAACATCAAAAAAAATAAAGTGAAAAATAGTATGCCTCAGGCTGCATTTAGACTCCATCAGTTCTTTCTCCAGGGGTAGATAGCATTTTTCATCACGAGTCATTTGCATTTGTCTTAGATAGTTTTATTGCTGAGAATCAGTAAGTCATTTGCAACTGATCATTGTACAGTGTTGCTGTTACTGTATACGATGTTCTCTTGGTTCTGCTCACTTTACTTTGCATCAGTTTGTGTTCTGAAATCAGCCTGCTCATCATTTCTTATAGCACAGTAGTATTCCATCACATTCATATACCACAGCTTGCTCAGCCATTCCCCAATTGATGGGTATCCCCTCGATTTCAAATTCTTTGCCACCACAAAAAGAGCCGCTATAAATATTTTTGTACAAATAGGTTCTTTTCCTTAAAAGGATCCCTCTTAGTTCTGTGTAATTACACATGTACAACCTGTATTTAATTGCTTGTCCTTCCAGTGGGGGTGGGTGGTGAAGGAGGAAGAGAAAGAATCTATAATTTAAAGTTCTATAACCAAATGTTAAAAATATATGTGTGTGTATGTATAGTTATTATTATTATTATTATTAACTACATCCAACTGGGAATTAAGATACACAGGCACTGTGGTAGGGAGATCCATCCTGCCCTACCGGAAAGTCAGAGGAGTGATGGGGGAGGACATAGGAGAGAACAGATTGGGGGAGGGGGTTATACAGTGGGATGGCTGTTTTGGGGCGGTGGGTAGGGGAAATATGGGGAGAAAATTTGTAACTCAAAATCTCGTGGAAATGAATGATGTAAACTAAAATAAATAAAAGTTAAAATTAAAAAAAAAAAGGATCCTCTTAAACACAGATCTGCATAGCTTCCCTGAATCCCTGCAGAGTCACATCCAGACTCCTTTGAAAGCCCTTCCCAGCCTGGCCCCACCCTTCCTGTCCAGGTTCACGTTACATTATTCCCCTTCGGTCGGCTCTGTCACAGCCAAGCCAACCCTTGGCTGTTTCTCTATGGGCTATTCCCGTTGCCATCCCTGCTCTTGCACAGGCTGGCTCCTATGCCTGCAGTGCTCTCCTTCTTCCCTTCTGCCCCTTACAATCCCCATCTGCCTTCAGAGATCAGCTCAGTAACCACCTCCTCCAAGGAGTCTTCCTTGTCTCTCCCCCAGAAACTTGGGGCGTAATTCTGTACATTCTTAGATGTGTGTGTACTGTCTCCCTTGTTAGAATGGAAGCTCCTTGAGGACAGGGACTGTTTCAGTTTTGTCTCTTTGTCCCCATTGCCAAGCACAATGTCTGGCACATAGTAGGCATGTCATTTTACAGATGAGGAAACTGAGGCCCAGAAAGGTGAGATACCTTGCCCCAAGTCACAACAGTGAGCATCAGAGGCAGAGTTTGACCCAAGACCTCTGACTCCTGAGTCAGGGCCTTTGTGCTATGCCAAGGGATGGGAAAGGAGTGGGAGTGGGGGGGGGGGGCGGAGAGAGTGCCCACAGGGGTGGGGGCTGAGGGTTGGTGTGGCCTGCTTTTTCTGTTAAGGTATTTAGTTCTTGTTCTCTCTCTCTCTCTCTCTCTCTCTCTCTCTCTCTCTCTCTCTCTCTCTCTCTCTCCCTCCCTCCCTCCCTCTTTTCCTCTCTCTCTCTCTCTGTCCCTCCCTCTCTGTCTCTCTCTCCCCCTCTCTGTCTCTCTCCCCCCCCCCATCTCTTCTCTCTCCCTCCTTCTCTCTGTGTCTCTCTCCTTTTTTCCTCTCCCTTGTCTCTCTCTCCCTCTTTCTTTTCTTTCTCCCCTCTCCCCCAGTATGGTGAGCTCCTCATGCTGGCTGCAGGCACTGGCCTGGCGCCTATGCTGCCCATCCTGAAGGAAATCACAGACAATGAAGAGGACGAGACATTCATCACCTTGGCCGGCTGCTTCAAGTCCTTCGAGGGCATCTACCTGAAGCCGTTCCTCCAAGAGCAGGCTCGCTACTGGAACGTTCGGACCTTCTTTGTGCTCAGTCAGGTGAGGCCAGAATGGGGGAGGGGGAGGGATTCCCCTCAATGGAGGAGGAGCCAATGGGAGATCATCCCCAGACCGAGCTGCTCACCCTCTGCTTTTGGGATCTGTCTGAAAGGGCCCTGGTTCTGGAGTCACGGGGCCTGCATTCAGACTCTGGAGCTGGCTGGCCTTAGGAGAGCCCCTTCCTTTTTCTCACCAGTTTTCCTCTCTGACTCAATGACCCCCAGAGTCCTTTGCAGGCCTGAATCTTTGATCTCTCTGAGAGGAAATAAACTGAGGCTGGAACTTCTCCATTTGGTGCCCCTGGGCCTGCAGATTGAAATCTGGGAGGGACTTTGGGATTAACATTAATGTAGTCCAGTTTCTTCATTTTATAGCTGATTTAGGGAACATAATGGATGATTTACTGGGAACACAAGTTCAAATCCTGGCTCAGACCCTGACTAGCTGTGTGACCCTAGACAAGTCCCTTACCCTGTCTTAGCCTCAGTTTCCTCATCCACAAAATGGGGTTGATAAAAGCACCTCCTTCCCAGGGTGCTCATGAAGATCCAATGAGGTAACATCGTTAAAGTATTTTGCAAACCTTGAGGGACTTGAAGCTCATTTTACAGATAAGGAAACAGAGGCCCTGGGAGATCAGTGACGGAAGGAAAAAAACAAGGGTGTGTTAAGAGCCTGCTGTGTGCTGGGCCCTGTACAGATCCCCGTACAGATGTCCACCCTCATCTGACCCTCTCGGCAGCCCTGACAGGAAGGTCCCCAGGCTCACACAGCTAGTCAGGGTCTGGGGCAGGCTTTGAACTCGGGCCTTCCCAACCCCGAGCCAGCACTGTGTCCCCTCTGCCACCTGCTCTGAGTAATCCCAGTGCTGTTCTGGCTGATGGAGCCTGAGTCTGCTCGCCCCCTCCCCCCAGCAGCTGCTCAGTCTGGAGCCAGAAGGGCCTTCCAGGCTCCCCAATCCAGCTCTCCCATATTACAGATAGAGAAACTGATGCCCAGAGAGGGAGAGTGTAGACCCTAGATTCACAGATGTAAAGGAATTTAGAGACCCCCTAGTCTAGTGGTTCTCAACCTTCCTAATGCCACGACCTTTTAATACTCATATGTGGGCATATCTGGACATATCTGCATGTGGGCAGACCTGCCTGGAGATGGATACAGGAGTGATGTCTTGGTTCCTAAGACCATCGGAAATATGGTCTTAGGTGACCCCTGTGAAAGGGTCGTTGGACCCCCAAAGGGGTCACAACCCACAGGTTGAGAACCACTGCCTTAGTCTAATCTGGCTTTGCAGAAGGGGAGGTTAAGCCTTGAGAAGTTAAGTGACTTGCCCAGGGGCACACAGTTAATGAACGTTAGAGATGAGATTTAAATCCATCCCAGAGCCAGCACTTTCCCAGTGCCAAGCTGCCAGTGGGGAAGACCCTTGAGTGGGGGAGCAGGAACAGGCTGGCTATTATCTGAGAACCTGCCTGGCCACACTGGGAGGCTTGTTAAGGGAAAGTTGGCCGGCTGGTTCATTCTGGCCCGGTAACTATGAAGCTGCTTGGGGGTGGGACAAGGTAGGGTAACTATGAAGCTGCTTGGGGGTGGGACAAGGTAGAGGAGCAGAGTTGGGGGAGCCCCTTTGGCTAGAACTAAGGAGATTGTGAAGGGAACAGGATGAGAAAAACCTGGAAGGGACCTGGGGCACCAAGAGGGAGGAGAGAGGCCTGAATGCCACAATGAGAAGTTTGTTTCCACCCTCTCACAGGTGGGAAGTGATGGAGGGAGGGCAACAGCATTGAGAAGCAGTCCCTGCTGCCCAGGCCTCCTTTGTCTAGTGAGGGGTTTGAACTAGCTGGCCTTCCAGCTCAAAATTCCCTCCCTGTACCTCAGGGGGTTCAGCTAGGCCCTTTAAGCATGACGTTTGTGGCTCCCCTTGGTGACCAGGGGAGGGGAGGAGACAGCAGCCGCTCATTCATCTCATGGGGGCCCTGGTCTTCACAGGAAGCTTCCCTGGACAAGCTGCCCTGGAGTTACCGAGAAAAGACCCACTTGGGCCATCTTGGCCAGGCCCTGGTCCAGGAGCTGGTTGGTTCCTGCCGGAGGAAGCCCTTCGCCCTAGTCTGTGGACCATCCCAGTTCGTTCGAGACATGACCTTGTGTTTGCAGGGGGCCGGGCTGACCGAGGAGTCCTACTTTCTGTTTTAGGCCCCGCTGGCCATTGAAGGAGGAGAGAAGACAGAGAGAGGGGTCACGGCCCATCCCTCTGACCCCTTGGTTTTATGGCTGAGGGAGGGGTGGGACCCAGAGCAGGTATAGCTTTGGGTCAAGGTAGCCTTAGGGGAAAGAAACCCTACCAGAATAGAAAGAACCCCGGAGCCAGAGGCAGAGGACTTGAGTTCACATCCTCCATAATACCCCTGGAAAGGGTGACCCAGCTTCTACTAGCAGACCTATAGTCATGGGGAACTCACTACCTCTTAAGGCCCAATTCACAGCAGGTTAGCTCCAGGTTGGAGAGGATTCTTCCTGACACTGAGCTGAAGTCGTTCCATCTGCTCATCAGTCCAGATTCTACCCTTTTTCCTTCGAGCCCTTTGAGCTAACTCTCCTGTGCCTGCGGAGCCTTCTCACGTGATTGGAAACTGTCTAACAAAATTAATAAATACAGCCTAGATAATGTTGATTTGCTGTTTTCTAAGTCAATATACAGGGCAGCAAGGTGACTCAGTGGATTGAGTGGGCTGGGTGGGTCTGGAGTCAGGAGGACCTGAGTTCAAATCTGGCCTCAGACACTTACTTAGCTGTGTGACCCTGGGCAAGTCACTTACCTTCTGTTTGCCTCAGTTTCCTAAGGATAATAATGACCCTTACCTCCCACGGTTGTTGTGAGGGTCAGATGAGATCATTTGTAAAGAGCTTAGCAAAGTGCCTGGCATGCGAAGCACCATGAAAATATTAACTGTTATTATGTTTTGAATGTGTGCCTGGCTCTAGGTGAGACCCAGTGTCTGTCCTGGAGGGGCGCTCAGCCTAGCTGGGGATACCCTGCACACATGTGGAAAGGCGCTCTGGACCTGCGACCTCATCTGGATGGGGAGCTTCCCGTATGCCACTGCACACAGGACACCTGCAACTCACAGTCTTTCCAAAGGAAAACATAGATTGATATATTAGACTTGGTTTTTTGCCTAAATGACACTTCCTAATGTTCCTCTCTTCCCAGAGTCAACCTATAGAATGAATTTTTAGAAAGAGAAGAGGGAACAGTTCACAAAGACTAACCAACATATGAGAAGAGTCTGGTGTTATATTCAGTATTCCACATCCGTAGCCCCCCACCTCTCCCAAGAAGGGCAGGGGATTTACCTTCTTTTATCCCGTCTTTGGGGACAAACTCGATCATGATAATAACATAAGAAAGCAGTTTGTAAAGCTGAACGTAAATGCCAGTTTTTATTGTCAGTCAGAGGATCGTCCATTTACAGCCAAAGACTTCAGAGGGTACTGAGTCCAGCCCTCTCATCTTATAGCTGAGGCAACAGGGTCCAGAGGGGTTAAGGGACTTACCCAATGTCATACAAGGTCCAGAATTTTAACCCAGATCCTTTGACTCCAGATTTATCCTGTCTTTCACTGTCCTACACTTACCTCTTACACGGGAGAGTTCAGGAGATGCCTGGGGCACAGTGTCTGGGACATTGGATTTGTACTCCAAAGTCATAGCTTTGAGTCCTGTTTCTGGAAAGGCTGCTCCACTGTGGGATGGCTCTCATTGTTTGGAAGTTTTTCCTGACATCAAGCCCAAATTGGCTCCTAGTTCTGTCTTCTGGGGCCAGAGGAAATCAAAGAAAAGCTCTTTGTAAACAGTCAGAGATTTCAAGGAATCTCTTGAAGGTCTCTCTTGTTTGAGGCGCTGTCCTTGGTGCTGAGTTTAACCAAGTCAACTCAGGATCTTAGCTTTTGAGGCTATCTTATAAGACCTCTTATTTTATACATGAGGAACCCAGGCCCAGTGACGTCAAGTTACTTGAGCAAGGTCACATAAGTACTAAATATAGAGCAGAGGCATGGTTTGAACCCAGGCCTTCTGACTCTGAATCCAGCCTTTCACTATAGCATACTGCCTGTGATAAGACAGCCCTGATCCGAAGCATTTGACCCTCTGCTGAGAAAAAAGACCAGTACATAAATAACCGTGATGTCAGGGAAAATGAGCTGAGTGCCGGAGGGAGAGGCCCAGGAACAGTGCTAGATGTGAGGTCTGGGGAGGGAGGACCCCTGCCAGAGGATGGTGGAAGGTTGGGCTTTCCTATGTGGACGGAAAAGGAGGTGACCTTTCCAAAAAGCCAGGCAATGAGCTCTTTGATTAGGGGCCGGCACTGCTTGAAGTCTGTGAAGGCCTGAATTGTAAGCAGTGGGCCAAAGACATAAAGTCTCACAGCAAGTATCACAGCTGGACAACAGGAGGAAAGTCTCAACCAGGTGGCTTATGAGCTGCAGAAACCTGTTTTTCTATATAGTCATTCCCATAGATAGTAAGTTGCTTGAGGTTAGAAGATGTGTTTTTACCTTTCCTTGAACCCATAGCACCATGTCTTGTATGCAGCAGGTACTTAATAAATGCTTGTTGGTTGATTGATAATTTTTTTAAAAGGCAGATTTATTATACCCATTTTACAGATTGGGAAACAGGTTCAGAGAGGTTAAGTGATCTATCTATGCTCAAAGAGCTAGTAAGTTTCTGAGGTGGGATTTGACCTAAGGTCTTCCTGAATCCAAGTCCAGCATTCTGTCCACCATGGCCGACTGACAAAGGGAATCATGGAGGTCATCTACTCTAAGCCCTTCAGGTTACAGATGAGGAAACTGAGGTGCATATTAAGTCACTTGTCTGAGGTTACACAATAATAATAACCACCATTTCTATGCCCCTCCGGGGTTTGCAAAGCACTTTACAAACCTTATCCCATCTGAGTCTTACAGCAACCTTGAGAGGCACAATAATGCCCCCATTTTACAGATTAGAAAACTGAGGAACAGAGAAGTTGGTTGACTTGTCCATGGTCACAAAACAAATGAATGGTAAAGGCAGGATTTGAATCTGACTCCCACATCTAGTCCTCTATCCACCAAGGCTATACCAGATTCCACAGACAAGACTCAAAGTCAGATCCTTCAAGTACAAAGCCATCATTTTGGCCACTGTACTCAGTTGTCTCTGGAAACATTGTTAAGAATATTAGACACTGTATAGAAGAACTCTAATTATTGGGAGGCGGGAGGCGGGGGCAGGACTGGTGGACCCCATGAGGTCCTGTAATCCCACTGCTTCTACAAGGTTCAGATTGGAATTTCCCTTCACCATGCTGAGTCCCACCCAAATAGATCCCTTTCTATGGAGAGAGAAAAGAAACAGCTGAGCCAACCCTCCCCCTCTCCTTTGTCAGCCTCAGAAGAGGCAGCCCTGCCATCCCATTACTGGGGGGGGGGGGAGGGGTTCAATGACTGTTGCTATGGAAACCTAAAGACAGAGCAGGAATCAGGGGACCTGGGTCCTTCTCTTGGCTCAGCCCCCCGTTGGCTGCAGAGCCACAGGGCTCCTAGCTTCCCTCCTGAGGGGGACCAGGGCCTGGTTTCCCAGAGATGACCTTCCCTAGCAGAAGCTGAGCCCAAGAGAGTCCTGCATGTTAATGAGTTCAGCTCTCCAAGGCTCGAGCCTGACCCATAAATTATAATGAGAGGAAATGCTCAGCAGCATGATTAAATAGCCAATGGAGATGCTTGCTGCCTTAGCAGCCAGCTTCGAAGGACAGCCACACTCTGCCCTCTAGCCATGTCTTGGCTCTCAGACAGCCATATAAGCATGTGTATGTGTGCTTTTGTGTATGTGCCTGTGTGTATCTGTGTGCACGTGCTTGGAGTCAAGAGAGGATGGATGGAGAGACAGAGAAGAGAGAAGGGATCAGACAGATACACAGAGAGACATATACACACACATAGAGAGAGGAAGAGACAGAGACACAGAAAGAGAGCACTTAGCACCTCAAGCCCTGGCCTGGGCATCTGGAGAGTTGGGTTTCAGTCCCCCTGCTGGTATTAAATTGCTGTGTGACCCTTGCTGAGTCCCTTTTCCCTCTGTGCCTCAGTTTCCTCCTCTCAAAGGAAAGGGCTGGAATAAATGATCTCTGAGCTCCTTTTCAGTTCCTTCTGTTCTGTTGTTCTGTGATCCCGTGACTCTAGGCCTGGGGGAAATCTAGTCACCTGTTCTTGATCCTGATCCTTCCTGACCCTTGTGCAGGATTTGGTACCATCAACTATCCTCTTGATCTAGATCAGTGGTTCTCAACCTTCCTAATGCCACGGCCCTTTAATACAGTTCCTCATGTTGTGGTGACCCCCAACCATAAAATTATTTTCGTTGCTACTTCATAACTGTAATTGTGCTACTGTTATGAATTGTAATGTAAATATCTGATACGCAGGATGTATTTTCATTGTTACAAATTGAACATAACCCACAGGTTGAGAATTGCTGATCTAGATGTTTCACTATAGGACTCCTTCTTATAGGACTTTTTCTGCTGCCTGTCTAGCCATCCCTTCTCAGTCTCCTTCATCCATATCATTCCCACCAACATTGGTGTCTCCCCAGACTGGGTCTTCTCTTCTCCCTCTATACTATCCCACTTGTCAATCTCATCAGCTCCCAAGGGTTCCATTATCATCTAGGTCTGTATATCCAGACCTAATTTCTCTCCTGAGTTCCAGCTCAGCATCACCAACTGCCTTTCAGTATTTCTACTTGGATGTCCACAGGCACCTCATACTTAGCATGGCTAAAAGAGAGCTCAGTTTTCCTTCCACATCCTCAACTCTTCCTAACGTCCTGATTTCTGTTGAGCCACCATTTTCCAGGATCTCTTGAAAGACAAGTCCTGTCCCCTCTCTAGCCCTCAGTTTCTTCAGCTGCAAAATGATGAGACTAGATAATCCCCAAGGCAATTTCCAACTCTAACATTCCATATCCCTGGCTTTGATATTCCATGTTCTAAGTCCCTTCCTAGTTCTGGCATTCTCTGTTTTAAGCTCCTTATCAATTCTGAAGAGGAGAAGGAGGAGGAGGAGGAGCAGGAGGTAGAGGAGGAGGAAGAGAAGAAGAAGATAAAGAAGAAGGAGAAGAAGAACCGATGGGATCTTCAAGAAATAGAATATAACAGGAGATAGGCACAAACATAAAAACAAAGATCAGGAGTAGATTTTGTTTGGGAAAGTATATGTCTATATATGAATATATATGTAGATATGTACATATATATCTATAGCTATCGAGAAACACGTCCAACCTTAATTGTAGCCTGGGGGGCGGGGGAGGAAGAGAAAGAACAAAGTAAGAAGTTCACAGCAGAGAACAAAAGAAAACTCCCAAGGAAGCAAAGACGGCCAGCGCCCAATACAACGTGTATTATTTCTCATACAGGCTTTCTTGAAATGACAATTTATTGTTACATATTTTGAATCCTCTCTTATGTTCTGTGATGTACATGACATGCTTTTTTCCTTTCTTACCTTTGTATTTAAGTTCCAATATGTAAGTTTATGGTATGTTTTTGTTTCTTTTCTCTTTCTTGTATTTGTGTTCTGGTGTTTGATTCTGAAATAAAATTTTAAAAAAGCAAAGAAAAAGGATATAGAAAGAAGTGAAGGTCAGGGGCAGAGCCTTGGAGGGGGCGCCCACAATTAATGGGGAAGGTGAGGAAAATCCACCAAAGAAGGCTGAGGAAGAGTAACTAAGTCAAAGCAACCAGCATCTATGAAGAGCTTACTAAGGTGCCTGTCACGGTACTAAAAGCTGCAAATACAAACTGAAGCAGAAAAGATAGTCCTTCCCTTCAAGGAGCTTGTGTTCTAATGGGGGCACAACACATGAAAGGGAGTGGAAAGGAGGGAAGAGCCATGGCAGAGAACTTCAGAGACTTGGAGATTCACAAGTGAAACCAGGAGAGGAGTGAGCTCTTGCTTAAAGTGGAGGTTCTGGGAGGCACCGGCCAGAAGGAGGAGGAGGCCCCAGGGGTGGATGGAGTGATCTTTCAGGGTGAGAAGGCAAAAGAGGTGGAGGAGAACCAAGGAGAGTGGTGTCACAGAAGCCAAGGGAGGGGAGAAGGTCCAGGAAGAAAGGATGGTGGCCAGTGTCAGAGGCTGCAGAGAGATCACCCACTCCATTTCACTAACATTATTAAGTGCCTTACTTAGGGACAGGCAGCTGACAAACGATAGTCGATGTTCTCTGAGAGTTACGGTCTACTGGGGTGTGGGGGGGGGAAATGTGCTCAGCCACTTATAATACAGAGTAGAGGGTAATTGAAGAAAAATTCCCAACAAAATTGGAAGAGGTAGAAAGATCCCTTTTAACTGGGAATGGGAGAGTGAGGGTGGGAATGTCAGAAAAGATGCCTTCAAGGAAGCTAGTGAGAAGTACCTTAAAGGAAGAAATGAGGAGGGAGTACAATTCCTCCTCCTCCTCCTCTGCTGTGCAAAGGCAATGAGATGGATCATGGAGTATTTCAGAATTTGAGTTAGAAGGGACCTCAGCTAATATCTAACACAACTTATAGGAATCCTCACTACAATCTGCCCGACAATTGGTCATTCAGCCTCTGCTCCAAGACCTTCAATCCTCTTAGCTCTAGTTCTGTCTTCTGGGACCAGATGGAACCAAGCTCATCCCTCCTACATGTGACAGCCCTTCAAATACTTGAAGACAGCTCTTACCTCCTTTCTGAGTGTATTCCTCTCCAGGCTCAACATCCCAATTCCTTCAAATAATTCTCACATGGCCTGGACTTTGGGCACATCTCACCATCCTACTAATCCTGCTCTGGAAACTCCAACCTATCCATGCCCTTCCTAAAATGCGATGTCTAGAACAGAACAAATGCTCCAGGTGTGATCTGGCCAGGTCACAACAGAGCAGGCACTCACTTCTTTATTCTGGGCTGTAAATTACACAGCTCAGCTTAAAGTGTCACTGGTTTTCTTGGGTGGCAGTTCAAGAATTGACTCATTTTGAACTTGCAATCCACTAAAACCCCCAGATCTTTTTCAGGAAACCCCTTTCTAAATATATCTTCCTCATCTTGGACTTGTGAGGTTGATTTCTTGATCCCGAGTGTAAGATTTCATATTCATCTCTATTGAATTTCATTTTAAATTTCAGTCCAACACTCAATCCCATGGAGATCTTTTTGGATCCTGAGTTTGTCACCCAGTGTGTATGTGCTTTCCTTCCCATCTTTTTGTCATTTGCAAATTTAAATGCCTGATGGGGAAGATATATATGAAATGTGTGTATACCTATATATGTATATATAAATTCCCTTATCTGTATGTGTCTATCTAACCAGCCATCTGTCCATCCATCTCTCTCTCTCCCCATTAATGTCTTTATCTAAGTTACTGATAAAATTATCAAATAG
Organism: Pseudochirops corinnae; assembly: GCA_028646515.1. Classification (NCBI taxonomy): domain Eukaryota; kingdom Metazoa; phylum Chordata; class Mammalia; order Diprotodontia; family Pseudocheiridae; genus Pseudochirops; species Pseudochirops corinnae. Next base: position 343,507,480 of record CM053586.1, on the reverse strand, counting down.
CATCAGGCCAAGCTTAGATCTTTCCCTTAGGTCCTTCAGTTGTGGGCAGCCAATTAGGCTGCAATGTAAAGTGCCTGATTGGGTGTGGAGGGTGGGAAGTAATATGAAGGGATTGTAAAGGTAAGTGGTAGGCAGCCGGTAAAGGACTTTGAATAGCAGATTGAGGCATTTATATTTTATCCTAGAGGCAATAGGGAGCCATTGAAGATTCTGGATCAGGAAATGGTCAGACCTATGCTTTAGGAAGAATAATTTGGCCTTTTTGTGGAGGATTAAATTGGGAAGAGATGGGAAGAGAGAGTGAGAGTCAATGAGTCCAAGTGAGAGTCAATGAATCCCTTGGACTAGTGCCTTGGGGTGGTTGTGTGAGTGTATTAAAAGGGGTTGGGAGCCAGAGATACTGTGGAGGTAGTGCCCAGAGAAAGGAATCTCTTCTGGATCAAATGAGGATCTGAAAATGCTTTAAAAATAAAAGGCATTGTACAAATGCAGATGAGAAGGAGGGGGAGGACGAGAAGGAGAGGAAGAGGAGGAGGAGGAGGAGGAGGGATAGGAGATGGGGGGTGGAGGAGAAAGAGGAGGAGTGACAAGGGAGAAGGAGGGAGAGGGAGAGGAGGAGGGGAAAGAGAAGGGGGAGAAGAAGGAGGAGAGGAGGAGAAGGAAGATGTCTGTTATGAATACTATTTTTTTTTTTTTACCATGATTGTCCTGAATTCCAGGGACTCGTCCCAGATTTGCCTACCAGTCTCCATCAGAAGCTCCTCTGGGAGGATCCCAGAGAAGGAGCTTGACCCAATTTTTAGGGTTAGTGTCAGTCCCTGGGGGCCCCCAAAGGCCAGCATCTGGTCCTCCTGCCTCCTTGACACCTCCATCCCCTGCTACTCACATCCTTTTCCACTCTAGCCAGTCCAGAGCCCCAAAGGTGCAGAGGCCAGAGGACTGGGTCTGGCATCAGGGAAACCTCTGTCTGAATCCTGCCTCACATACTAGCTGTGTGACTCTGGGAAAGTCTCTTAACTTGTCTCTGCTTGATGCTCTGATCATAGAGATGGAGGGTGATACAGTGGATAGAGGGCTAGATTGGGAGTCAGGAAGACCTGAGTTCAAATCCAACCTCAGACACTTGTCAACTGCACAACTCTGGGGAAATTATTCCGCCTTTCTCAGCCTCAGTTTCCTCATCTGTAAAATGGGGACCATAATAATAGCAGCCACCTTCCAGGACTGTTGTGAGGCTAAAATGAGATGATACATGGGAAGCGCACTGCAGACCTTGCTACATTAATGTATCACCATCATCATCATCATCATCATCAGTGATTACTCTCAGGGGCACTTGGCTTCCTGGAAGGCATTTCCTCTGCATGGGATCCTCATGCTGGGACCTTGGACAAAGCCATTGGGCCTCAGTTTCCTCATCTGTAAAATGAAGGGCATGGACTAGCCGGCCCTTCCAGATCCTCATCCATGCTCTTAGAAGAGGGAAGTTAGGAAAAATAGAGTCAAGAGGGGAAGATAGTGAAGAGAAGACGGAGTGAGAGGACATAGGAAGAGAAGAAAAGGCATGAAAAACACAGGGGAATTCCCAGAAACACAGTCATACAGACAACAATGGAGACTCACGGCACGGGGAGCTGAAAGGGCCCTCTGAGACCTTCGGGTGGAGTCCCTTCATTTTGAGAGAGGAAGAAGCTCCCACTGGCCATAGGAGGCAACGCTGGGGTTCTAATCCAGCGTGTCGGGCTCCAAGTCCAACAGGCCAGGGCAGGAAGCATTGAGAGGACAGAGGCTCAAATATTTCAAGCCAGAAAGACCCCTAGAGGTTACCTCGCCCAACCTTCTTGTTTTACGCATCAGGGGAAAGGTCAGCAGACTTGCCCAAGGCTGGAGTCAGGAAGCCCTGAGTTCAAATTCTAACTCAGGCTCTTACTAGTTGTAAGTCCCTGAACAAGTCATTTGACTTCTGTTAGTCGTTCTACAAGTATTTATTAAGCACCTCAAGTTTCCTTATCTGTAAAATGGGGACAATAATAGTACTTAACTCCCAGGGTTATGGTGAAGATCCTGCTTTGCAAACCTTAAGGTGTTATATAAATGGGGCAGCTCAGTGGAGCAGTGAATAGAGCACCAGCCCTGGAGTCAGAAGGACCTGAATTCAAATTCAGCCTCAGACGCGACACACTTACTAGCCATGTGACCTTGGGCAAGTCACTTCACCCCAATTGCCCTGCCCCCTCCCCCTCCAAAAAGAAAAAAGTGAGCAACATTCGGGTAGGGTTGGGGGGAAGGACATGAGCCGCGGTGGGGATTCATTGGAGCAAAAGGCATTTGTGGAGCACCCACTGGGTGCCCAGCCCCATTCTCGGAACGCGGGTGGTGGGGAGTGGTGCCTGAGTGAGATGAATGACCCGGTCCTGTCCATCTTTCACATAACCGTCAAAATGACCTTCTTAAAGCATAGGTCTGACCGTGCCCCTGAGGGTTTCTCTCCCTTACCAGAGCAACTCTCCTGAATCCCTGGAGGGCACCATAGTACACAGAGCACTGGGCCTGTAGGCAGGAGGATCTGAGTTCAAACTCAGCCTCAGACACTTCACAGCTGGGTGACCCTGGGCAAGAGACTTAACTCACTTAACCCTATTTGCCTCAGTTTTCTCATCTGTAAAATAAGCTGAAGAAGGCACTGAGAAACCACTTCAGTATCTTCACCAAGAAAACTCCAAATGGGGTCACGCAGAGATGGATGCAACTGAGTGACCACAGATAACTCCCTTCTACCCCTCAGATACAAAATGCTCTCTTTGGTTTCCGAAGCCCTTCATGCTCTGGTTTCAGGCCAGTTTTGTGTATCTTCTTTCTGCCTCTCCCTGCACTCTCCATCCTCAGAAATGGCCTCCCTGGTGTCCCCCACTCCTGACATTCCAGCTGTTTCGTCAGCACAGGCTGCCTGCCATCAATGGAATCCTCTCCCTAACTCTGCCCATGTCTTGACTCAAATGTCACCTTCCATACAAGGTCCTTGAGATTCTCATAGCTGGCAGATTCCATCCCCCCCTTCCCGATACACTGTATGCACCTTGTATTTCTTCATCTCTGTGTGTAATTCCCTCATTCCCTCTTCCCACCCACAGAACGGAAGTGGCTGAAGGCAAGGACTGTTACCACTTTGTCTCCCCAGTGTCTAGGACAATGCCCAGCACATAGTGGGTGCTTAATAAAAGCAGCCTATTGGCTGAAAAGTAATTGATTCCAAGAAATCATTTAGTAAGTCCTTGATGAATGTGGGCCCTGTCCTATGATTTGGGGGACACAAAGACAAAATAAAAAACAATCCCTTCCTTTAAGGAACTCTCAGTCTTGTGGGGGGTCTAAAGAGGCAAACAGTGACTGTGCAAGTCAAGAGCTACATGCGAAGTGGTCCCGAGAGAGATAGATAATCAGGGCTCAGCACGCTGGCCATGAACCTTTATCAATAAAAACAATTTTTGAACTTGTATCCCTCAGTATCACCTGTCACTACTGCCTGTGAACCAATGGCAGGCTTCCAAGGGGTAAGTTGGGAGTTTTCATAACCCAGAAAGGAGGCAGAATGGAGGGGGGAGGTTGAGGTTAAGGGATTTGCCCAAGGTAACACACAGCTAGTGTGAGGTAGGATTTGAATGCAAATCTTGCTGAGTAATTCAATCCATCTTCCACATTCCAGGTTCCATTCTCCACCCACTGGTCCACTTAGGGGCCATCACACTTTTGCACTGATATGTTCCCAAATTCAATGGATCAGAGGGTCTGTCTGAATCCTGGCACTCCCACTTATTGCCTATGCGACCTCAGGGAAGCCGTTAATTCTCTGGGCATCAGTTGCTTCATCTAAAGCCCAAGGAGGTTGGACTAGAAGACCCCCAGGTCTCTCCCAGCTCCAAACCTAGGTCCTTATGGTTCCAGTTCACTTCTCCCACCTAGATCTCAGTTCCTTCAAACATAAAATGAGGAAATAGGTCCCTACATCTATAATCTTGTGGTTTGAAATTCCTTGCCCTGTCTGGGCCTCAGTTTCCTTGTCTGTAAACTGGGCGACTCCCAGGTCTAAACCTACGCTCGTACCAATATCCCTTTTTGTCGTCTCCCCGCACCCCAGGCTCCCTCTCCTGGCTTGGTGCTGACAATCTCCAGTTAGCCAATGACAGTCCCAGCTCGCTTTGTTTACCCTGCTGCCAAGCTGTGCCTGTTTAATCCTGCCAACTGGGGCCAGAGTGTAAATTAATCCTTTGGCCTTTGAATCTTCCATGCTCCTCTTTGTTGAACACCCTCCAGTTGGCCTCCTGTTATCTGGCAGGGCCTAAAGCCCTTCCGGAAGAACCCGGCATGCCAGTGGGAGGTAGACCTCCCCAGATCCAATCTTAGGGGAAAGTCCTTGGGAAGGTAGAAGCAGCTCTGAGGAATTCAAAATGGCGCCCCTCAAGCTGTTGGAGAAATTCCTGGAGTACGTCGTTTGGGGGAGAGAGGAATGTTCTTTAGTCATGTGAGGGATAATTTACAGTGAAGTTTCCCCATTCGGGTAAAAAAAAAATCAAAAATTTTAAAGGGCAGATGAAGTCATTTTTTTTAAGATCTTTGCAGATGTGGAACTAACTTTAAATGACTGTACCAACCTATATCAAGTCGGAATTATCTGGTAACCCCTAGACTGGCAAGGAATTGGATGTTAATAGACATTGGTAACGATGAATCTGTTAATTTGTATGGTTTGTGGGTAAGTTTTCTTGATTACCTTGGAGACATGTAATCACCTTTCTAAAAGCTAGTATACTGTGAGCCATCTAAGAAATTTAATCTGTACCTGACTTAATGTAAGCATGTAACTTTGTAAAATTGTGAGAAAGCCTTATTGTATTGCCTGAGCCAACCCGAGTGGCTAAGAAAAACTGAACTATTAAATTGCACTGTTTGGACCTAGTCTTGCATGGCTGGGAAAACTGGACCTTTATATGTACCCTTGATGTCAAATCGTGTTTCTGAGAACCCTGTTAGGTCTGGTTGGCCATGCTGGCTGGTGTATATGAATTCTAGGCATCTGAAGACTACCCCTCCTCTGAGCCAAGGGATCTGAAGAAGAAGACATCAGATGTTGTCAGCTTTCCCAAGAGTTCGGACCTGGCCTTTATCAAGACTGAGTCTTTCCTGGAAACCCCATCTTGGGAGGATGAGTCATTTCATTAGAAGTTTTCAGAGTAAAAAAAAAACAAAACTGGGGACTGTATGGGATGAGTGAAAACTTCTCAATTTGGGGTGGTTAACTTTTCAAATTGCTTCTGTCAGTCACTTTTATCTTCCTTTGTCTGTTTTCCCGCCTTGGTGGGACCCTCCCCTTTATCTTTCCTTGCTGTCCCAGTTGGGGAAGTATTTGGTGAAGTCTGCCTCTCCACCGATGAGAGGGGAAACAGTCGGGGAGGGGTCTTGACTAAGGTTATAAATTCCAGCACTATCTTTTGTAACTTGCCTCTTCTCCATGATGAGTCATGGGGAAGACTGCCCTCTTCTCCCCGGGGAAGAGAATAAAGTCCTGTTCTTATCCTAAAGAGATCTCTGTGTTTATTTCTTTTCATTAAATTAAGGATGAAGGATATTTTTCATCCCAAACAGTCATTTAGCATACAAATGTCTGTTGTATGTCCAGTCCAGCACTGGAGTTTGTAGAATCTAAAGATGTGATTCTTGATGTTCTCTGTACACAATATTCCAGCTCCTCTCTCCACACATTTACCTAGGCTGTTCCCCCATGCCTGAAGCACACTCCTCATTTCCTTCTCTTGGAATCTCTAACTCCTTTTAACACTTACTTCAATGACCACTTCTTACATGAGGCCTTTCCCAGTTCGCCCATTTGTTAGAGTTTCATCTCCCCACACCTCCCCAAATTACATTATACCTTACTTCATATATATTTTACATTTCTCTATCTGTTAGTAATCAACCAGTGAACAAGCATTTATTAAACACCTACACTTAATTTATTAAACGTTTTATACGGGGCTAAGCAGTGCGCATACAAAGGCAGAAATGACATGCTTGTCCTCAAGCAGCTCATGTTCTACTGGGAGAGAAAGGTAAACAAAGCAAAAGAAATTCAGTTCTTGGAGAAGTCAATCAGGCCATCCCCAGGGCGAGGGGCAGGGCAGAGGAGAGGCAAACAGGAAGTGGCTGGAACTTGATCTGAGCTTCTAAGAGAGTTGGAGGTTCCTAGAGGAACAGGGATCTTAGAGCACAGAGCAAAAGAATGTCAGAGCTGGGAGGGCCCTTAGAACAGGGATTGTCAGAGCTGGGAAGGTCCTAGAAAAGAGATAGGGAGGGGTCTGAGAACACAAAACACTTACTAGCTATATGACCTTAGGCAATCTTTCCAAACCTCGGTTTCCTCTTCTGTCCAAAGGGATTAACAATAGACTGTAGCTACCTGAGAGGGCGGCTGTTAGGGTCAATTGTAATGAAGGCAAAGCATTTTGCAAACCTTAAGGTTGCACATCAATGCCCCATATTATTACTCTCAGTGACAAGTAACCAGAAAGAAGGTGGGCTGGTTGTGTACTATGAGAGAGGGGAGACTGAGGCATGGTCCAAGGGCAGCACTAAAGAGTCTGCTTGCCCTGGACCAGGGGAGACGATCTACAGGAAACTGTGGACAAAAATCTAAAACCTCGAGCAGATGGAGAAAGGCTCTGGATGGCCCTAGTGGAAGAAGTCTCTGCATCCCATCAAGGCTTCAGTTCATGCAGGAATCATTATTTCTGCCTAGATCTTAAACTGAGCTAAAACGTAAGCAGTCCTTCCATTTCCAGAACTTGTTCTCTGCTGGTGGTCCCCACCCCCACTGCCCCTTCTCCCTTGCCCCCCTCCCGGATCCCGTTCTGCTGCTCAGGGGTCCTTCTGATGGCTGGAACCCCCATTCTCCATCATCCAGATCTGTTAGTGTATCCAAGCAGCCACACACAGCCCTATTAATAGTCCCTGGTTTCTGTAGAGACCAATTTTAACCTTTTACAGCCTGAGTTTTGGTTGCCTAGGAACCCATTTTCCATCTATAACTTTGTTGCTATGGAATGAGCTGCCCGCTGCAACGTTGTTTCACCTAAAGTTGTGTTTTTCCAGGAGCTAATTAATGACATCAGGCTGAGCATGCCCCAGCAATCTCCTTAGGGAGATGAGACTAGAACATAGGAAATGTCTCCCCATTCCTGGATGTCTTCAGGTGGAAGCTGGCAGGCTGCCTGTCAAGGCTGTGGAGGGGTTGGAGGCGGAAGTGGGACTGAGGGTGGACCAGCCGCATCCCCTCTTCCCCAACTCTGAGGACAATACAGGACAGTAGGTGCTTTGACAAACCCACAGCTGTCTTTACATTGGGTACTTCCCCTCCCTCTGTCAACCCTCGCCCACCATGGAAATGCTTGGGACAATCACCAGGGACAAAGGGCAAGGAACCCGCATGGAGAGGGGGGTTCAGATGTTCTCCAAGTGGGCAGAGGGAAATTTCATAAGGAAATGGAATTGGAAAGAGCTATGAATCAGGACGTGGATTCAAATCCTGCCTCTGCTAGTTGCTGTCTGCACGGCCTTGGGCAAATCACTTCCCCTCCCTGGGTCTCAGTTTCCACTTGTGTTGGCCTCTTCCAGCTCCAGGATCCAGCTTCCTGAGCACAAGGTCATAGGGAGTAGTTTGGGGCTGTTCTGAATCCAAGAATTTGAACTCCAGACCTGGGAGGACTCTCAGCTGATCCTCTCATTTTACAAAGGAGGAAATTGAGGAAATGACTTGTCCAAGGTCATAAGGATTATCATGGGAATCCTAGATCTAAAGGGAATGGGACCTCAGGGCCCATTTGATCAGCCTCTCGTTGAGGCCCTTCTGGCAGAAGCAGAGGGTTGATGCTGTGTATGAGTGGGAGACAGGTTGTAACAGGAGACAGTGGAGAGAAAAGAGGGGATAAGCATTTGATAAGTGTCTACTATGAGCCAGGCGTTGTGCTAAGTGCTTTACAAATAGCACCTTCATTTCATCCTCACAACAATCCTGAGAGGTAGGTGCTATTTATTATCTCCATTTTACAGCTGAGGAAACTGAGGCAGGCAGTGCCTGGTCCAGGGTCATGTGACTAGTAAGTGTTAGAGGGTGGGTTTGAGTCTTGCTGACTCCAGGACCATTGCTCTATCTGTAATACCACCTGGTTGCCTGAAAGGTGGGACGGGATGGTCTTAGCCTTGGGCCCCTGCCATGGGCTACTGTTCTGAATTTTGATGTTCTAAGATCCTTTCCAACTCTAGAATCCTTTGCTCTAACACTGTGGGTTCCAAGGTCTCTCATAGCACTAACTTTCTATATTCCAGGCTTTAACTGAAAGTCAGTCTCTTCTGGTCTGGTCAGTGGTATCCAACTCTAATAGACACAGGGCCCCCAAACTGTACATAGGGATTCCTGCAGGTGCACAGTGACTTAGAAAACCTTGTGTTAACATTCTTTGTTTTATCACATTTTTATTTATTTGGTTAAATCTTTCCCAATTCCATTTTAATCTGGTTTAATCTAGTCACTTGTGCATATTGTGGGCAGCAATACTGCCCACAAGCCATCTTTGGACACCTCTGATCTGGCACTTTGGATTCCTGTTCTAGCACCTGCTATCTGTGATCTAATACCCTATGGTTCTAGGGCTCTTGGATTTTTGCCTAGGACACCAGAAGGACCATCTCACATCATTTCTGAAATGAGTCATCTTGTCTCCCCAAAGAGACTGTGGGTTCCTTGAGTGTAGGGACCCTGTCTCCCTCTTCTCTTGTCTCCCACAGGGTTAGGCATAGAATAGAGCAGGGTCTTAAGACTGGGGGAGCCTAGGCCATGGCATCAGCCACGTGGTGGACATGCCAGCCAACTCCATAGATGCCTCCCCCTCCAGGTTAAATCCATGCTATCATGCTTAGGAGACAGTCCAAGGGGAACAGCCACTGGCTGAGTAATCAGAAAGTATGTAAAGTTAGGGCTCAGAGGACCTGGGCTTGAATCCCAATTCTGTTCCTTCTTAGTTGTGCAACCTTGAGCAAATTACTTGTACTCTCTGATCCTCAGTTTCCCTATCTGTAAGATGAGGACATTGAACCAGAAGATGTCCAGCTCTGAATCTATGATCCTATAATATAGAGACCAACTTAGCCATAGTCCGTCTGGCTGTGTTGCAGTGGCCTCAGTTTCCACAATTGTAAAATGAGTTTAAGAATATTTCTACTACTTTCAGCAAAGAGTTATTGTGAGGAAATTGATTCATAAACAGAAAAGAACTCCTGAAATGTGAACTCACGCTGCTGTCACAATTCCTAAGGGTACACTAAGTCCCCAGCTGAGGGTCTTTGAAACCTTGTCCCCTCCTACCCAGCCTTCCTTGCTGGAAGACTCTCCTCCCTTCCACATATGAGAGCAATGACAGGGGATCTGGGAGTGTCAATCTAGAGACATTTGATCATGTCATTAAAATTGAGTGAAGGAAGCACCCAGTGGATCAGCTTACTAATTCAGAGGAACCGTGAATTATTCATTCTGCTATTAAGTTGGAGGCTCCTCACGGCCTTTCTCTCTTTCTTTCTTTTTTCTTTACCATTCCAGAGCCTCCATCCCATGGTCCATCTCTACCTCTGCAGACCCATGGGGAACAAGATGAAACAGACCCTGAGTTTCTCCTGGCTGCTCCTGGTGATGGCCCTGAGGGCTGGGGGACTGCTAGCCTATGGAAAGAAAGGTAGACTGTTACCCTGAGTGGGGGAGGAGGGCAATGGGTTAGCTAGGGACTCGGGCAGAGCCTGGGGGACCCACATTGCAGGGCTCTGAGGTGGTGTGGCTACCTCACGGCTGTTCTGAGTTCCAATGTGATCTGCTATAGTGCAAATAGCCCTGTAAGGGACATCACTTCCTTGCTCTGGTCTTCAAGCTCCCACCTCTGAAATGGGACTCATACTCTCAAGCCTCTCACTTGGGGGTGTTAGCTTGTACTATATTGTTCTTGGTCGTTTGAGGAGAAAAAGAGAGAATATAAATAAGACCCTTTGATTGGAGCCCAAGATGAGCTAAGGCCACCAACCCTTAGTTTTGTTTGGTTTTGTTTTGGAGGGGGGAAGGCAGGGCAATTGGGGTTAAGTGACTTGCCCAAGGTCACACAGCTAGGCAGTGTTAAGTGTCTGAGACCAGATTTGAACTCAGGTCCTCCTGACTCCAAGGTTGGTGCTCTGTTCACTGAGCCACCTAGCCACCCCAAAGCCTTTGTTTCAAGATGCTGACATGGAGGTGCCAGGGTTCTCCTCCTCCCAGGGTCCTCTGCAATGGAAGGAGAGGGAGACTCCAGATGATCCATAGGTTGCTTCTGGACTAGCTAGCAAGAAGGCATGATACTGCTCCTGCAGACCAGTCAGAAAGGTGACACATGTCCCCAGAAGCCTGCAGATGCCCAGAAGGGGAAGTCACAGTCCCCTGATCTACTGGGCACTTGAACTCAGCAACACCACCCGTAGGGAAAGGGGCAGCTTAGCACCCAGGGAGATAGGCACCTCAGGGCATGAGGTTTTCTAGGGCCAGGGGCCAGGATGCTCCAGATATATAGATGTGGCTCCATATCATGCTCAGTCAGCAGAGGGTAGAACAGCCCTGGAAAACCTCAGGATAGTGGCAGCTGCACTACAGTCCCTCCTCCATACTGGAGTGAGTCTCCCCCGACTAGAATCCTACTTATGGCTCTGCAGGGCAGAGGGACAAAGAGGGTCTGTGCTGCCTTAAGGGCTAGGACCAAAGGCAACCTAGTGTGGGGGAAGAGGAGGGCACTGAGGATGGAGAGGGGCAGGCAGGGACTCTGAGTTCTCAAATCTTCAGTCTCTTAGGTTCAAAGTCATAGGTCCCAGCCCCTGCCTCTCAGGGCACTCTCTCCTGTCCCACCTAGCCCATCTGGGGCATGGCAGTCACTTGTCCTCTGAAGTGGTGGTGAGCCTAGGACTATGAGGACATTGCATGAAGTGGGCTAGAGGGGCTTTGCCCAAAGCTTAGAAGGTGGAGACTGGGGCTCCTCCATGGATGTCCTACTGTGTCTTGGTGCAGTGGAAAGAGTGGTGGGTTTGGAGTCAGAACAGTTGGGTTCAAATCCTGGCTCTTCTGCTTGCTACCTAGATGGTCTTGGGTCTTAAACTCTCTGGACCTCAGTTTCCTCATCTGTAAAATGAATGAGTTGGACCAGATGGTCTCTAAGGTCCCTTAGAGCCCAAGAATAAAAATCCTATGAGTCAGCAATGGCCAAGGGTCCAAGGAGCAACACAGAATGTGAGAGCTGGGATGTATCTGAGAACATGGAGCATCAGAGCAGGCGAGGACCTCAAATCAAGAGGACGTCAGAGTTGGAAGAGACCTTAGCACACAGAATATCAGGGCTAGAAGAAGTTTCAAAACAGAATATTTTGGAACTGGGAGGAACCCAAAGTTACTTTGCACCTCCTGTATATGTTTTGTCTGTCTACATGCATGCACCTTTCCTGCCCTTTAGTATGTAATGTCCTGGTGAGGAACTGCAGGCCTTGGAGGCCAGAACCCAAAGGATCCTTGAGTATTGGGCATCCTTCTTAAGCTCCTTCAGAATAATCTTTTATAAAGAAAATATCCTCCTCGCTCAGTTTTGCTGACCCTCTTGTCTCCCTGCCCTTTCCTTTTCAGAGCTCTTCTGGATCAAAGGCTTCCCCCACCCTGGGCAGCTCCTTAGCTCCCATCCCTCCCACTCCCTTTCTTTCTGGATGGAAATCAGAGGCTGCCTGCCAAGTCCTTTGGGCATCATTCCATGGATGGGATGGGTTTTTTCTTTTCTTTTCTTCCCTTTCCTTTCCTTTTCTTCTGTTCTTCAAAACCAACAGGCATTTGAAAATACAAGAAAACACTCACCAATAGTTGCTGTTAGCTAGATTACTAAAGATCTTCCCTGAAAAAAAGAGAGCTTCTTGAGGGCAGGCACAGCTTTACTTTGATATTTGTATCCCCTGCACTTAGCAAAGTTCCTGGCACAAAGTAGCTGTTTGATAAACACTTGTTGATTGATTGGTTTGATGGGTCTTACCTTCAGCTAACACTCTATACTGGAATGAAGGTTGAAGGAAGAAGAGATGGAGGGTTTCCACATTCCGCACTATCCCATCCTTTCTTGTCTTGTCTGCTTAATTCTCTGCAGCTATGCCCTATATGGCCAGGGAGTCAGTCAACAGTTGATCAACAAACATTTATTAAGTGCCTCCTGGGATCCAGGTACTGTGCTAAGCATTAGAGTTTCTTAGGTTCTAGGATTTTACAGTTGTGAATCTGTTCTAGAATCTGTGATTCTAAGATCACAGGATCTGCAATTCCAGAATCTAAGATTTTTTCATTCTTGAATCCTGAGACTCCATCATGCCAGTGAGTCAGTCAATCAGTCAATTCCAGACTCAGGGATTCAATAAGACACGTTCCTTCTCTGAGATGGAGTCAGGGGACCTGGATTCAAATTCCAATTCTGTTACTACTTAGTTAAGTCACTAAACTTAATTGTGCCTCAGTTTCTTCCTCTGTAAAACGAAGGTTCACGAAGGTCCTTCTGGCTCAAAAGATAGGGTTCTGTGGTGCAGCACGCCATACCTCCTGAGTGCTATGTAAAGTGAGAACTGTCCTCCCCACGACCCCCCTCCCAGATAGAAATGCTTTCTTTGGTCTTTTCTCCTCATTCCAGGCATCAAGTGTGGCGGGGTGCTCTCTGGGCCTTCTGGCAACTTCTCTAGCCCCAATTTCCCAGGGCTCTACCCGTACGACACGGAGTGCAGCTGGCTCATTGTGGTGGCTGAGGGCAGCTCCATCCTGCTCACTTTCCATGCCTTTGACCTGGAGTACCATGACACCTGCAGCTATGACTATCTGAAAATCTACAACGGGGCCTCCAGTGATGAGGGCAACCTCCTGGGGCAGTTCTGTGGCCAGAGCCGTCCACCCCCCTTCACCTCCTCCTGGCACATCATGTCCATCATTTTCCACTCGGATAAGCACGTGGCCAGCTGGGGCTTCTCAGCAGGCTACCGGAAAGGTCAGGGGGTGACCAGAGGGAAGTTAAAGGACCCCTCAGGGTCAGAAAGGGAGGAGTGGGAGAGGTAGGACCTTGGACCAGGAGTTGCTTCTCAGCTCTTACAATTACTACCTGCGTGACTTTGGGCACCTGAGTTAACCTCCCTGGACCCCACTTTTGTCATCTATTAAACAAAGAGGGTTTGACCAAATGACCTCTGTGGCTCCTTCAGGTCTAGGCTGATGAGCCTGTGAACCTGGGTTTGAATCCCATTTTTCTGCCCATGTGATATTAGCTGGGTCTCTTCTCATCTCTCGCCCTCAGTTTTCCTCTCTGTGAAATGGGGAGCATATCTGACTGATTTGGCCCAAGTGATTAACCCTCTCTGGACCTCAGACAACAAGCCCTGCCTTTTCCAGGTGAAAATCGGATGAGGTGATGGGTGTGTCTTCTGAGATGTCTCCAGAGAGGAGGCTTCAAGCACCTGTCTGCACTATCAGGTTTATCCTGGGGCGGCGTGACCCCAGTGTGGCTGGGACTGAGCCTACTCCAAGCCTGGAACACAAACAAGGGGAGAGGGTGGGGATGGACAGGGGGCTGTGACCTCAAGCAAGTGGTCTAACTGTGCCAGGTCTCGGTTTCCTCCTCTGTAAAATGGAGCAGCTTTGACTAGATAACCTCTCCTAAATGACTTTATGAAGTGTGTGTCCAGGGTGGGGGTGGGGGTGTGGCTATTAGCTGCTGAGAACCTGCCCCAGCTACTTGTCCTTCTCTGCACAAAATCCTTCACCTGCTGGCTGGATGTTTGCTTCCCCTCTCCTGCTGTGCTTGCCAGATCCTTTGGCGGCACCATTTTTCATGTTGGGGCAGGAGGTGATTTTAGCAAGCATCCTTGTCACCTGTTGGCATGGTGGGGGTTGGGGGGGCCGTGCATAGCTGACAAAAGCCCATTTGTGGTGCTCTGTCCTAGCCCTCAGGAAACGAGTGAGCACAGGTGATGAGGGGGCCCCTCTGTCACTCTGTCACTGGGTGACCGCTGGCTTGGTTCTCTTGCAGACACCTGTGGTGGGGTCCTCACTGGCCTCTCTGGAGTGATCACCAGCCCAGAGTACCCCAACAGCTACCCCAACAATGCAGAATGCCACTGGGTCATCAGAGCATCTGGATCCTCCACCATCAAGCTGGTGTTTGCCGACTTCCAGGTGGAGAGCGACCGAGCCTGTAACTATGACTATGTGGTTATTATTGAGGGGGCAGGCCCTGGCCGAGGCAGCCACTACTGTGGCAGCACCAAGCCACCCGACCTGGTGTCCCTGGGCCGAGAGGTTCAGGTGGTGTTCAAGTCTGACTTCAACATCGCCGGCCGAGGCTTCAAGGCCTACTACTTCTCAGGTAGGAGGCCTCGGGATGTGGGGGGAGAGAAGGTAGGATGGCCATCCGTAGCTCTCTACAGTCTGCCTGCTTTCCCCAGCTGTTGTGTAGCTCTGGGGAGGTCACACACACACACACAGAACTATCCCCACACATTCTCCAATCCTTAAAAGCTACCAGCTCTCCCAAATGGGGCTCAGAATCCCAGAATTTCCTGGTTGAAAGTCAGGATCATTTAGTCTGAGCAATAGGTGAGCAGGAATCCCCATGCCCGATGACTGGCCATTCAACCTTTCTTTAAAGACCACCTGGGAGGGGGAAGCCATCAGTCCTCTGTTCTACTTACACATGACTCCAATTGTTAGTGATTTTTTCCTCACGTCAAACCTAAATCTCTTTGCATCTTCCACCACAATTCCAACTTCCTCCCTCTGGAGCAAGACCAAGCTGAGTCTCTTGGGTTTTTCATTCAGAGACTAGAAAACAGTTGTCATGTCTACCCTAAATCTTCTCTTCTCCAAGATAATTATCTCTTGTTCTTCAGCCAGCCTTCATTGAGTACATTCTCGAATCTCCCTCTGTCTTCTGGAAGCACTCTAGTGTGTCTATGACTTTCCCAAAATGTGGCACCCAGAGCACAATACTCCCTGTGTGATCCGACCCGGGCAGAATACAGTGGACCTATGTCTTTCTTCTGGGCTTCTCTTAACCCTGCCTAAAATGTGGGGCTTGTTTGCTTTTTATCTGCTACGTCACACTTGACTCACATCAAACTTGTGGTCTACCAAAACCTCCAGATCATCTTCAGAGGATCTACAGTTTAGCCACATGTCTCCTTCATGTAGTCGTACAGTTAATTTTTTTCAATCCAAATGCAGAACTTTATCTTTATTATTAAACTCCATTTTATTTGATTTGGTCTACTTTTCCAGCTTGTCGAGATCTCCTTGGATCCTCACCCAGTCATTCATCGTGATAGCTCCCTCCCAGCTTCGGATCATCTGCAAATTTAATAAACATACATTCTATGCGTTTATTCAGGTCATACATAAAAAGGTTGAATAGAATAGGTCTATTTCAGATCCTTGAGGCAGTTCACTAGAGATATCTTCCAAATTGGAATCAACCCATCACTGACTTTTCAACCAGAGTAGACTCCCCTGAATTTTTTATACTTGTCATTTATTCTAGGACAATAGTATCCCATGATATCCCACATACCTCAGTTTACTTATGCATTCCTTAAATGTTGGACACAGATTTTATTTCCAGGTTTTTGTTATGATGGATAATGCAACTATGAAATTGGTGTGTGGACAAGTCTTTCCTGCTGCTAATAATATCCTTGGGGTATAATTCTAGCAAAGGGATCTTTGAGTCAAAGGATAGGACCAATCAGATAACTGTTCTCGCAAATTCTTTTTACATTCCCATGCCAACAGCATTCCTTGACCTACCCATCTAGTGACCGTGTTAGAAAAGACAGTGAGACTGTTCTAGTGTGATTTGCCTTTGATGAAATCTTGCTGACTCCTTGTGATCACTCCTTTCTTTATGAACACTCACAGATTGTCTCCTTAACAATGACTTCTAGACTTCTGTAAGAATTGAAATTAGGCTCACCAGACAACAGTTTTGCACCCTCTCCCCTATTCCCTTTTTGTGTGTGTGTGTGGGAGATCAATCGGGGTTAAGTGACTTGCCCAGGGTCACACAGCTAGGAGGTGTCTGAGGCTGGATTTGAACTCAGGTCCTCCTGACTCGAAAGCTGGTGCTCTATCCACTATAGTGCCATCTAGCTGTCCCCCATTCCCTTATTTTGAAAATCAGGACAATTCCCTTTCTCTAATGCTGCAACACATTCTCCTGTTCTCCCAAATCTTCCAAATGCCATCAACAATGTCTCAGCCATCACATTTGTTATTTCTTTCAGGAACCTAGCACATAGTTCATCCAGGCCAGTACCCAGAACTCATTGAGAAGAAACTAGGCACCCACTGTCTCCTCACTCTTCTAGGGTTTCTGCTTGGGTCTACAGTCATTTTTATTCTATTTGTCCTGTTCCAGAGTTCATTCTCCTTGGAAGAGAAAGAGGCAAGGGACTGAACCCATGATTTCATTGCTACAGGGAACTCCCAGAAGAGGAAACTCCTTCCATCAATTCAACTTGTTACATTCTCTGCAACTTAGAATCTTAGAGTCTAGAGCGCTAAAAGGTTAAAGGACTTGGCCAAGGTGACTCAGCCAATATATGCCAGAGATGAGACTTGAATCCAGATCCTTCTAACTTTGAGGTCAACTTTCTATCTCCTAGACCACATTGTCTCTTGGAAGAGAGGACAGAAGTCAAATGAGAATGGAGTCAATTGGCCTCCTCATCTCATCATTCCATCTACCCCAACCAACAGTCCTGTCCCTTCCTTCGTCTTTGTCTTTTCCTGGACCCTTTAACTTTCTGGTCTTACACCCAACTCCCCTCATCCCAAGCACTCTGCAGTCCAATGACTTGGTCTCCTTTCTGCTCCTCTCACATGGCATGCCATTTCCAGACTCTGGGTATTTGCCTTGGCTGTAGCCCCTTCCTGGAATGCTCTCCCTCCTCCTCTCTGCCTCCTGGCTTCTGCCTGACTTTCTGCATGACATCTGCTTGGGTCTGTGTTAATGCCAGTGCCTTCCTTCTGAGGTTATTCCCACTCTGCCCTGTGTGTCTCTCATTTGTTTGTAGCTGTCTGCCTGTTGTCTCTCCCATTAGACTTCTTGAGGGCAGAAACTTTAAAAATAAGTCTTTCCCGCTATCCCCAGAGCTCAGCACAGAGTCTGGTACCTAGTAGGTGCTTAATAAATGCTTAGTGCCTGAATGCCCAGCATATGACTCTGCTGTCCTAAGCATTCATGGGCAGCTGCATCCCAGGGCCCTCTGCTTGCACAATGGTGCCATGCACGCATCGTCATCCTTGGCGTGATGCTCTTGCTTCCCCCTCTTGTACTCAGCAATTCTGATGGACTGGGGAGGATGCTGCTTGGTGTGTGCCCCCCCATGGTGCAGGTCGCCCCCCTTCCAATCTTGTCCATATCCTCTGATAAATCTGCCCCAAGGGATTCACCTGACATGCAGGCTGGAGGCTTTTCTCAGTTTCTTCTGACATTACAAGGATGTCAGTGGGGCACTTGGGCACATTCTGAAATTTGGCCAGGGTCACATGCGGGAGCTCACTTCTGCAGCCCCTGTCCTTCCCTGCTGTGTAGGCAGTGTTTGTACGTCACCTCCCCTATTAGACTGTGAGCTTCTCCAGCCCAGGGACTGTTTGGGTTTTGCCTTTTATTGTTTCCCCAGTTCTTGGCACAGTGCCTTGGCACGTGTTGTTGTGGTTGAATCATTTTAGTCGTGTCCAGCTCTTCATGACCCCATTTTGGGTTTTCTTGGCAAAGATACTGGAGGTTTCCTTCTCCAGCTCATTTTATAGATGAGGAAACTGAGGCAAACAAGGTGAAGTGACTTGCCCAGGGTCATACAGCTAGGAAGTGTCTGAGAACACATGAAGATGAGTCTTCCTGATTCTGTGCACTATGGTGCCCCCTAGCTCCCCTGGGCACACAGTAGGTGCCTAATCAAGGCTAGCTGACTGATTGGCTAGGGGAGGCTGAGGCTGGTGGATTGTTTACATTGGGGATTTCTGAGCTACAGAAGGACTCAAAGTAATGGGGTGTCTGTACTATCTGGCCCCATTATGGGGACCGTCAGGGTGGAGGGCGAGTCAGGCTATGGAGGGAGGGGTTATGTGGCTCACATTGAAACAGTCCATCAAAGGTCCCATGCTGATCTGTGGAGGCGTCAGACCCATAAGGGGTCCCTGAACTTCCAGCCTGGCTGTGATGGGGACACCCTGGCTTATAAACACACAAACAAAAAGATCTGAGCTGGTCCCAGTGTTCCGTGGGCATCCTAACTGGTCACTTTGGCGCACTGCCCCTTGTCTCCCCGATCAGGATCATTCCTGCCGTGCTTCTAGAATTTCCTGGTTGAGTACGTCCCATCCCTCTTAGGTCAACTTCTCCTTGCAAAACAGTAAGTTGTTTAGTCCTAACCATCCTTTCTTCAAACCCTGTGAAAATGGCTTTCTCCCATTCAGACTGTGCCCAGCCTTCTCCACTTTGTCAATCAGAAATTCTGAGACAGAGGGTTTCCTTGTCCCCAAAGTCGCATCACATCTGCTTTAGCAGCTTCCTGGTTGGTCAGAATTAGGGCCAGGATCTCCAGTGGTTTCTCCAATCTTTCAAAAGATGAAATTTTGATTAAAACAAGTCACAATGCTCTGAGGCAGAGACAGAGAGGAAAGACAGAGAAAGAGGTAGGAGAGAGACAGACAGACAGAAAGATAAAGACAGAGACAGAAGGAGGACGGGAAGGATGGAGGATGGGGGAGAGAGACGAGAGACAGAAGGAGGAAGGCGAGAGAGAGATAGAGACAGAGAGAATCTTTTCATGTTCCATATAACAACCACTAATGTGGCATCAGGAACACAGAACTGTAGGTGACATTAAGCCTGCTTCTTATGATCTGGTTCAGTCTAACTAACCCCTTTTCATTGGTGGGTACAGCACCATCACCCATGAATAATGTTTTCAATGCCCCATTAGTGCCTGTTGCAAACCTCCTAAGCAAAAGAATTGGGAGACAAAGAGCCTACCCCAGCATCTGCCCTGGCCCCTTTTCCCAGCCTTCCCATGGTGACATTACTATTGTTCTTTCTTACCACCCAGGGGAATGCCAGGAGGTTTACATGGCCATAAAGGGCAATTTCTCTAGTCCTCAGTATCCCAACTCCTACCCCAACAACATTCGGTGTCACTGGACTATTCAGATGCCTCCGGGCTACAGGATCAAGGTGTTCTTCCTGGATCTGGACCTAGAAGGGAGAAACGTGCTGACCAACAGCTGTGACTTTGACCACCTGGCTGCCTTTGACGGAGCCAGTGAGGCCGCCTCCCTGCTGGGAACATGGTGTGGGCGGGAGATGCCAGCGCCCATCATGTCCAGCCACAACCAGCTTCTGCTCGTCCTGCACACAGACCGCAACATGGCCAAACGTGGCTTCTCTGTGGCCTATATCGGAGGTTAGTACAAACCCATCCTGAACTACTGGACAGGGCTAGAGGAGAAGGGGCCAAATCTAGGACCTACCCATCCTTTGTCAGCTAATGGCTCCCCCTGGTCACTCCTACCCCCACCCAACAAGGCAGTGCTTCCTGAGAATCTTCTCTGGGAGACACCTCTCTTTAAAACATCCTCCTTTAGAATGTTCTGACTTGTCTCTCAATCAACAAGCATTTATTAAGAACTTCCTATGCTCCAGGGACTGAAAGGTTACCAAGAGAAAGCAAAGATAATTCCTGCTCTCAGGGAACTTACTTTCTCTCAGGGGAGACAACATTTATACACAAATATAGGAATACCAAATGATTTTGTGGGGAAGGGTCCTAACAGTGGAAGTGATCAGAAGAGGTTTCATGTTCAAGATGGCTTTGAAAGAGGATTCTGAGAGGCTGAGGGGAAGAAAGAGAAAACACTCGGCACAAGGTATAGCCTGGGCAAAGACATGGAGTTGGGAGACAGAGTATCTGTGTGAGGAACAGGCTAGTATGGCTAGATCACAGAGTACTTGAAAGGAGTAATATCTAATAAGACTGGAAAGATCAATTGGAACAAGTTTGAGAAGAGTTTCAAAAGCCAAAACAGAGGAGTTTATATTTGATCCTGGAAATATGAGTGAGCCATTGGATTTATCTAGTAGAGGGGTAATTATGAACAGAATTTGCAAAATCACTTGGCCATCTGAGTGTAGGATGGATTAGAACAGGGAGAAACTTAAGGCCAGGAGACCAATGAGGAGGCTGTTAAAATGGTCTAGGCAAGAGGTGATGAGGGTCTGCCCTAAGACAGTGGTGACGTAAGAGGAGAAAAGGGCATGAACTTGAGAATCAGTGTGGAACTAAAATCAACTATTTCACCTCTTAAAAGAGGTCAAACAGACCAACAGAACCCCAACATGTGGGCACAATTAGGAATTCCACACAATTTTTTGATCTAAAGACATTGATGACATCATCAAAACCAGGGTACCGTTCAGTATCCTAGATTATGCTCCGTGGTCTCCATTGGCTTCTGAGATGTTTCCCCCCATGGTTTTTGATGTTTGGGGCTGAACTGTATTTCATTGGCATAAGGCACTCCTGCCTCAACTCATTTCCTATCCTCCCTTCCTAATTCCCTTCTTCCAATTCAGATAGGTTACTGTCCTGCAAAGTCTTAAAGAGGTGGGAAACCCTGTGTTTCCCTTGAACCTCGGTTTCCTGACACCTTAGGGACAGGATTTTGCCACAATGTTACCCTGCTCCTCATTGACGCCTGAGGTCCTCATGCTCTCTGAAGCATTCGTTTCAAGAAAATGAGTAGGAATGTGTTTACATCCTGGCAATGTCCCTCCTAAAATGTAGCATCCAAACTAGAATACCAAACTGTTCTGCATGTGCTTTGGGCAGGAGAGAGAGCACAACAAATAGTTATCACTGAAGGTGATAACTGAAGGTGATGCTGCTCTCTTTTTTTTTTTTTTTGGAGGGGGGAAGGCAGGGCAATTGGGGTTAAGTGACTTGCCCAAGGT
>CM053586.1:343423544-343485858 GCA_028646515.1 Pseudochirops corinnae | reverse complement strand
GGAGGGGCCTTAGAACAGGGGATGTCAGGGCTGGGAGGGGCCTTAGAACAGGGGATGTCAGGGCAGGGAAGGGTCTTAGAACAGAGAATGTCAGAACTGGGAGGGGCCCTAGAACAGAGAATGTCAGGGCTAGGAGAAGCCTTACAATAGGGCATGTCAGGGCTGGAAGGGGCCTTAAAACAAAAGAAAACTTAAAACATAGATTATCAAAGCTAGAAACCTTAGAACAAAGAAGGTTGAACCTAGGAGGGATTTCAGAACACAAGATATCAGGGCTGGGAGGGACCTCAGAATCCAGTTCAATGCAGTTCTAGTCAACAAACTGCTGGGCAGTGAGAAACACAAGATCCGAAGGCCACTAACTGTAGCTTCACCCTGTCTTGGGCAGGTAGCACAGCACTGTCAAAAGCAGGCTCGGTCTGGGCTCAGGGGCCTTGGGTCTGAAGCCCAGCTCTGCCTCTTCTAACCTTTGGGACCAATGGCAAGGCCCTTCCTCACTCTGGGCCTCAGTGTCCTCATCTGTAAAAAAAGGAGGTTGGACTTTATGGTCTCTGAGTTCTCTCCCAGCTCTGAACCAAGGATCCCGTGACCTTTGGCAGGAGTCTGGTTCAGTATGTATATATACATACATATGTATACATACATATACACACACATACATATATATATACATATACACACACATACATATATATGGGGATTTAATGCAAAGAAGATATTGACGGAAGCTCAGAGAGACCCTTCTCCAGCTGTCAGAGCCATCCCCTCTGAGAGTGCCATTCACACTGTATATGTTCTGTATGTACCTAATTATTTACATACTGGATTCCTGATTAAAACCGGAGCTCTGGGAGGACACTTAATGCTTGTTGACTGACTGACTAACTCATCTGTGAATAATAATAATAATAACAAAATAAAAAGAGAAGCCAGAGATTGGGAAAGTCTGACAGAAATGCAGTATAGACCAGCAGCTCACACCATATCTCAAGATCAGCTCCAAAGGACATGTGACTAGGCCCTATTTCCAAATTAGACCTAAAGAGGGACATCATAAACAAATGAGAGGAGTAAGAGGGAAATTCATGTCTTCTCTGTGGTTAGGGGGAGAGTTCATGACCTAATAAGGGATAAAGAAGGTCCCAGAAGAGAAAATAGACAATTTTGATTACATAATTTTTTTAAAAAATATTTCATTTCATTAAATATTTCCCCATTACATTTGTAAAAAAATTTAACATTCATTTTTTAAAATTTTGAGTTCCAATTTTTTTCCCTTCCTCAAGCCCTCCCCCCATACCTTGAGAAGGCGAGCAATATGATATCATTGATACGTGTGAAGTCAGATTACATAAAATTAAGAAGGTTTCCAATAAAGCCAATACAACTAAAGTTAGGAGGGAAGGAGATAACTGGGGAGAATTTTTTGCAGCAAATTTCTCTGATAAGGGTCTCATTTCCAAGATTTAAGGAACTGATTCAAATTCACAAGACTAAGAACCAATCCTAATTGATAAATAGTCAAAGGATAAAGATAGGCAGTTTTCTAAGGAAGAAATCCAAGCTATTAATAACCGCGTGAAAAAAAATGCTACAAATCATGAATAATTAGAGAAATGCAAATTAAGGCAACTCTGAGATTCTACCTCACACCTATCGGATTGACAAAGCTTACAAAAAAGAAGATAACAATGCTGGAGGGACTATGTGAAAACAGGCACATCAGTGCATTGCTGCTGGAGCTGTTGCGTTAGTCCAAACATTCTAGAAAGAAATCTAGAGCTAAAAGTTACTAAATTGATCTTAGACTTATGTCCCAAACAGATCAAAGAAAGAAGGAAAGGATCCATGGGGACAAAAATATTTATAACAGCTCTTTCTGTGGTGGCAAACACCTGGACGCCAAGTGGGGGCCCATCAACTGGAGAATGGCTGAACATACTACGTAATATGTAAATGTAAGGATTTCAGGGGCATGCTGGAGTCAGCTCATACCATCTCGCAAGAGTCAGTTGTTTAGAACAGGGAATGTCAGGGCTGGGAGAGGCCTTATACCTCAAAATTAGCAAATAAACAAATGGGGCTTGGGTTATTATTTTGTTGATTGTCTATACTTAAGCAAGTGATGCAGAAAATATTAATAATGCTGATTAAACTTTAAAATATGTCCTATGTCTTTGGAGAACCAGTTGTTAGACATTTATTAGCACACTCCTGAATGGAATGCTGCTGTGAAGGAAAAAATGGTGAAGAATCCTTCAGAAGATTTCTATAAACAGATGCAAAGTTAAGTGAGCAGAACTTGGAGGACAATTCACACAATAATAACAACATTACAAAGACAAGAAACTTTGAAAAACTCAAGAATTCTGATCAATGCAATGACTATTATCCCAGATGACCCCTAGGGGATGGACTCAGGGTACAAAATGAAACATTTCTGGAAATGGTCGATAGGAGAATTTTTTTTGCTTGACCATGCATATTCGTAACAAAGGCTTGTTTTTTAATTGGGAGCAAAGGTGAGAGGGAAATAAAAGGAATGTTGGTTAATTAATAAAATAAAAGTTTAAAATGATGAGTTCTAACACAAGTTTTGACTCAAATACTCTGACAGCAACAAATGCCGAAGAGGTGATAGCCGGTGTTTTCAAAAGACTTCATCACAAATATGGTTAATTCATATTAACGAGAATTCAGAAGACAGATTGACTGTGACACCAGGTTCAAACTGTTTCCTAGAGCTCCCTAAACTGGCCAGTTTGTAGGTCCTGGCGTACTACTAGTCTCTGGAATGTTTTGTGAAATAAGTCTAAGGTTAGAAAATATTACAGTTGCGGTAGGAAGTTGGTTTCAGTAACCATACTATTTCTTACAAACTATGTAACCTTGGACAAGTTAATTCCTTTCTCTGGTCCTCAATTTCCTCACTTTTAAAATGAGGAGACTGGATTAAGATGCTTTCTGAATTCTTTTCCAATTTTGTTAGTCTATATTCTGACTTTATCCGTTCTAAGATCTTCAGGTTCTGACAATCCTACATTGAAGGTCTCTCTCAGGTCTAATGTTTTGTGTTTGGAGGTCCTTTCCACATCTACCATTCTATATTCTAAAGATTCTTCCAACCTAAGTTTAATTCAATAGATCTCTGGACTCGAAGAAACCCAGAGGAGATGGAGATGGAGATTAGCTAAGTTAGGAGCTGGAAGAGAAGAGATGGTGAATGGTAAGATTGGGAATCCAGAGAGTGCCAGAACAGAAAGGCAGCTCCTAGAAGAATGAGCCAATAGCTCGGTTTTGGACTAGTCCAGGGGTTCTGACCTTTTTGTGTGTCACAGACCTCTCTGGTGAAGCCCAAGAACCCCTTCTTAGATTCATGTTAGCTGCCAATATCCATAATTAAATGAAGTGCTAGAGGCTAGTAAATATAAAGTTAGATTTTTCCCCAACAATTTCATGGACCCCTAAATCTCTCCAGCTAAGATTCCCTGGACTTGGGAGAGAACCAGTCGTTCATACAGTAGGCACTCCATAATTATTTGTTAATTGACTGAATAATTTGTTACTTGAATGAAATGGGCAGAGTTATACCAGGCTGCAAAGGAGCTGGCCTGCTTACTTGGTATGGCAGAAAGAAACTCACCTCCCAAAATGTGAGCTTGGTGAGAACAGAGATGTGCCTGCCTTCTAACCATTCTTCATGCTGACATTCCACCTTCCATCTCTGCCCTTTCAGCCAGGCTGACCCTCATGCTGTCTCACTTTACCTCCACCTCTAAGAAACTCCAGCACCCTTCAGTGCTCAGCCCAAGCTCTGCCCTCCCCCCCCCCCCCAGGCCTCCCCCCCCAGTTCTGCCTCCCCCCGAAATGACCTCATGGCTATTTTATATTTACTTACATGTGTTCAGTGCATTTCCTCTAACAGATTGTAAGCTCCTTAGGGGCAAACATGGCTCCACTTTTTGCTTTGCATCTCCAGTGCCTGGCACTGGGTCTGGCACACAGCTGGTAATTAATAAATGCTTATTGACTGATTGGTTGATTAACAGGAAAGTTTGGAGTGGGCTGAGTTTAGAAGGGAAGATAATGAGTTTTGTTCTGAACACACTGAATTTGAGATGCCTTTGGGATGTCACTTGGCTAGAAGAGACCTCAGGGGGTTCAACTGTTTTATCTTGTAGACAGAGAAATGGAAGCCCAGGGAGCGAAGGGGGTCACCTAGGTAATGAGCTGCTGCTTGACCCCAGGTCACCTGGATTCCAGTTCTGATGATTACTAAGAAGCTTGCCCCCAGCAGGGCCTGAATTTCCAAAGGGATATGAAATCCTGGGGGGAAGTGAGGCCTCGTGGGGAATAAAAGGGGAGGATCAGACTCGATAAGGGTTGGTTATGCTCTGTCTGGGGATTTCCCCCATGACTTTGTTTCCAGGGGTTCAACGGGGTCACAAGAGGAGGGAGTTTCTTCCCGGTTGAGTTTCTTTGATTTAAAAACAAACACATCTCAGAATTGAGCACCTGAGCCCCTGATGAGAGAGAGGACTGCCCCCCAGTCCCCCACCTGCAGGAAGTGCCAACCAAATCCTTGGGGTCCCTGAGGTTGGGGCTCAAAGCTTAGAGCTGCAAAGTGAACTTTTTAGGCCAGAGAAGAGGAAGGTCTACTCTCTGCCACAGTGAGGAGGCCTCTGGGACTCCATGGAAAGAGGAAATGATAGAGGGAAAACAGAAATAATGTCTGAAAAGGATCAGACAACAAGAACCCAGTTTACAAAAGGATTTTTATGTGAAGATATGGCAAGAACAGAAGTCTGAACATATGCCCACCATCCTGAGGGAATATTCTCCCCTCCATTCCCTTGCTCCCTTGGCAGAGGGACCCCTTTAGCACAGATTCCATATAGTGTTGGTCCCACCAAGTTCCTGTCTGACTATGGCCTTGCTTCTAGAAGAATCCTTACCTTAGCTACCCATGAACAGGCTTCTGACAGTCACTCGTTTCTCCTCGGGGCATCAATGGGGCTGCATGATAAACCCAGATGCTGAAATGCTGGGACTCTCAGAGGATGCTCTCCTGACCTTTTGACACTCACAAGGTTGGAGTCTCCAATTCCTTCATCTTAAGATGGAAAACAAAGACAGAGGCCAAACACCTGAAGCCTCTTCCCACAGGGCCATAGGTCAGTGTTCGAGGGCAGAAGGCCCAAGGCCTTTCCTTTTACTTTAAGGCCTCTTACCAGACGCCAGACGCCCTCGGTGAAGGAGACCTGACCACAGGTATTTATGAAGCCCTGAGCGTGGACCAGGCCCTTAGCTGAGCAAGGGGAGTACAAACAAACCTGTCTAATGTGCCAATATGTTTTGCATGACTTCCTAGGTACAAGGGGCACTGGATTTTTTGCCTTCTCCATGGGTTGGGTGAGGGCAAAGGGAAAGGAGAGAATTTGGAACTGAAAATTAAAATTAAAATTAAAACAAGGAGATGATTTTCTTAAAGGCCCAGGCCCCGCCCCTGAGAAGTCCACAGTCTAACAGGAGAGACGACATGCAAAGAGCTTCGGCCAGATAAGGTCTGGACAGCGCAAATCGGAGCCGGTCTCAGAGCGGGGCATTGGGCCGATGAGGATCGGCTGGGACGCGGACGCTGCCTCAGACGGGTGGTGTCTGAGACCGGAAGGAAGCAGAGTGTTGTCACCTTTATTTGTGTATTTATTTTGACTTTTTAGAGAGGGGAGGGCAGGCAATTGCGGCTAAGTGACTTGCCCAAGGTCACACAGCTGGCTAGTAAGTATTAAGTGTCTGAGGCCAAATTTGAACTCAGGTCCGCTGCACCACCCAGCCACCCCAAGGAAGCATAGTGTTCCAGACATGGGAGGCAGCAGCCAAAACTGAGGGATAGAGGATCTTCTTCATGGGAACAGCCCGGAGGCCAGCGTCCCTGGATTAAAGAGTATATATTGGGGAAGGAGGACTAAGAAGTCTCAAGAGGCAGGAGGAGCTTTGGAGGTCAGAGAATTTTGTGTTTGATCCTGGAGTAAAAAGGGAGCCCCAAGACTTTATTGAGTAGCAGGGTGATGTGGCCAGATCTGGACTTCTCTCTGGTGGCTGAATGGGGGATGGGTTGGAGTGGGAGAAACTTGAGACAGGCAGACCCCCTAGTAGCCATGGCAATGGCTCGGGTGTGAGGTGACGAGGGCCTGCACCAGGGTGGGGACAGTGTCCAAGAAGAGAAGGAGGAGTATCTGAGAGATGCTGCAAAGGTGAAGAGTCGACAGGCCTTTGATATGGCAGGGTAAGAGATAGTGAGGAATCCAGGGTTCTTCGTAGGTTGGGAGCCTGGATGCCTTGGAGGTTGGTGGTCCTCTCAACAGAGAGACAGAGACAGAGAGACAGAGACAGAGACAGACAGAGACAGAGCGATAGACAGACAGACACAGACAGACACAGAGAGATAGAGACAGAGACACAGACAGACACAGACAGAGACAGAAAAAGACAGAGAAAGACAGAGACAGACAGAGACAAAGAGTGCAGAGGAGAGAGGGAGAGAAAGAGACAGATAAAGGATAAAAGAGACAGAGGAGAAGAGAGACAGGCAGAAGTGGAAGAGTCAGAAGAGAGCAGTCAGAGAGAAGAGAGAGAGAGAAAAGGGAAAAAACCAAGGGGGCAGAAACAGACAAATAAGAGAGGGAGAACAGAGACATAAAGAGACGAAGAAAGGACAGACAGACAGAGAGAGCGGGAGAAACTGAGGATGGGACCACCAGACACTGCCTGCACTGCCCCCACTTCCCCTTTGTAAACTGAAACAATCCAGAAGCCCCAGCCTCACATGGAGAAAACCTCTCCCTGTTACTGTTACTGGTGTATCACAGGGGAGAGGCTGGGGTGCCAGCAAGATCACTAAGCTAAGACAACCTGGTTTTAAACTCAGGCCCAGGCTCTCGCCAGCTATGTGACCCCAGGGATGTCAGGGTCCCCTTTCTGGGCCTCAGTTTCCTCACTTGTAAAATGGAGAAATATCACTGCTCTGCCTCCCTCTATGAGATGTGAGGATGAGGCTTCTGTAAAACCATCAAACGCCATTGAATGGAGCTCCCAAAGGTGTTCAAGTCTATTGTTTGGCCAGACAGGCCTTATTTGCCTCATTTGACTCACATGGGCAGGAGATGATGAGAAATAGTGGGAAAGGACCAGGTCTGGAATCAGGAGATCTGAATTCTGCATATGCCCCTTCTGAGCTGTGCGTCTGGATAAAACACATCCCTCCTGTGGGCCTCAGTTTCCCTAAATTTAAAAGGCAGAGTTGAACTTTGATGCTCCCTAAGGTCTCTGCTAGCTTCTAGAGTCTAGGCCTTTAGTGGTTTCTGGACCTCTGACAAGGAGGTTGTACTTCAGAGTCTCTGGCAGCCCCCAAGGCAAGCAGACCAAGAGGGACCTAGACCTCCACCTCAGGGTGTTGAGCTCTCCACTTAAGCTGCTGAGGATTCCCCTGGGCCCTCCTGAGGCTGTGACCCTGTGGTTCCTTGGGTCACGAGGAGCGAGATGCCAGGCCTTTCTCCTCTTTGTCCATGGGCAGCATCACCCCTCTCAATCCTTCATTTTCTAAACTCTGCCCCTCTGCCTGATGATGCTGCCCAGGAGTCAGCCTTCTGCCCTTAGGCTGCACTTAAGAAGGAAAATTCTTTATGGCTGGAAAGTTTGGGGGAGCTGAGGATGGGTACCCCACCCCCATTCCTGCTTGATCCCGGGCTCTCTGCAGGAAAGACAGAAAATCGGAGGAAAACTGTTACTCCCTGGGGCCTCCTGAACCAGCCAAGAGTTGGATTTGCTGGTGTTAACACATGAGCCTCCCACGCAAAGAATCCCATTGTTAAAGCTAGAAACCAAGGTTAGAATGGAGAGGTGGAGCTGAGGGTGATGGAGTCAGGAGACAGGACTCTGAGATCTGTAAGGAACAGAGAATGTAGGAGCCAGAAAGACCCTCAGAGATCAAGTCAATACACCCCCTCATTTTATAAAGGAGGAACCAGGACAGAAGTGATGACCACCTACTATGTGCCAGCTATTGTCATTGGGAGGAAGGTCAGTGGCCTCCCAAGCTTAAACATGAAACAATGGCAGCCTCCTACTGGAGGAAAACACCACATAAAAGGCTGTGAACTAGAAAAGGGGCTGGCTTTGAAGTCACAGGACCTGGGTTCAAATCCTGTTTCTGCTACTTTACTTGTGTGACCTTGGATAAATCGCTTAGCTTCTTTGGGCCTGAGTTTCTTTATCTGTACAATGAAGGAACCGGCCTCAAGAGCCTCCTGGTATTCCTTCCCACTCCAGATCTAGGGTTTAAGTATAAAGGTTGGAGTCCATTCCCACCCTCAGTCACTGAAGGCCCCAACATCTCCACTGAATCAATAGATTATCACTTCAAAATGAACCAAGTGTGACTAAATCCACAATCAGTTTGAAAGGATCATGGGGGCTTTGGGTCACTAGATGAAAGCCACCAAGGCCACAGAGAATCTATCTTGTGCCTGGTCACTCCCTTCGCCTCTATGGGAAACCAGCCCCTGACTGGGAGTCTGACCACTGGAGAACCAGGCCAGTCTGGTGTTGGTTAAAGTCATCGGGGAAGGACTTCTGAGAAGGAATTGTCCTGAGGAGATGAGGGGGGCCCTCAGGGAAGAAGAGGGGGCTCTTGAAGGGAGTTAGGAGTCTATCAGGGGGAGGTGAGATGGAATACTGATGAGCAGCAAACAGGAGGGTTGGGCTAGAAGGTAGGTGTGAAGGCAGGTAATGCAGAACAAGCCTGGAAGTTAGGCCGGGTCACCAAGTAGAAGAATCTGGATTTGAGCCCAGGGCTTCAGACTCCAAATCCATGGCACTAAGCTACCTCAGCCCCACCTCCTTCAGCCTCATTGGAACTCCCTGCCTACATCCCATTGCTGAGCTCTCTCTTGTTGGGGCCCCACCTGGACCCAGGATACAAGAACTGGTCTCATGCCTGGAGAGCAAAATTCATCATTTCTTTTCATGTCTGATTGCAGCGCACTCAGACCATGCACATCTTCAAAGGAACTCTCCTTAGCTTTCCCAGTCTTTGGGGTCAATTGAGGTGTCCCTGACAGTTATCAATCTTCTTCTAGGGGTCTGTTGGTGACCCTGTGCAGGTGCCCACTTCCAGTCTTCACATTGCAGCGGGTCTGTCACTGTGCCTGGAGGCTCCCAGGGCCTGGGGAGGCTTATTTCAATTTGACATGAGGCAGGAGGCACTGGAGGAAAATCAATTTTCTTTCAACTAGAGTTGCTTTGGTACATACCAGCCATCATTTTTCTTTGCTCAAAATCCTGAGAAGAACTTATAGGCCTGTCCCTAGGGGTGTGGGAGGGCGGGAGGGCTGTCCCAAGTGGTTAAGACTCAGGGATGTTCCTAGAGAGGGCACAAAATTAGGGTAGGGAGTCCAGTAATGTCTCTAAGGCTATGGGAGGAACCTCAGGATTGTCCCTAAGGGTTTAGGGCCCAGAGATGTCCCTAGGGGACCTTAATATATACATACACACACACACACACACACACACACACACACACACACACACACATGGTCCAGGATTGGAGGAGGGAGAGAACAACATGGGGAGAAGCCCAATAATGTCTGTAGAGTGATGGGAGGTCCCTAGGACTATTCTTAAGGGGTTAGGGATCAGGGATGTCCCTAGAGAGTCCTAGGGATATATAGGTCACAGAATTATTGGGGGGGTAGGAGTAGGATGAGGAGGCCAGTAATGTCCCTAGGGGGAATACAGGGTCCAAAGATTTCCTTAGAAAGGACACTGTAGAATTTCAGATCCGACTGAACAAATTGTGGTCTATGAATGTAAGGGGGTATTACTGTGCCATAAGAAACAATGAAAGTGAAGAATCCAGAGAAGCAGGGGAAGAATTTTAGGAAACTGATGCAAAGTGAATTAAGTAGAACCTAGAAAACAACAGATACAATGACCCTAATGATGTCATGGAGAAGCTGAAACTGAACACTATGAAATTGTCATAACCAAGTCTGTCCCCAGTGAAGAAATGAGGAAATTCCCCTCCCTCCCTTCTCTGAAGAGGTGAGAATCTGTGGGGGTGGAACCCTGCCCACACTGTGGGCTCCATGCTGTGTTGGTTTTGCTGAACTGCTTCCCCACCCTCCACCACCACTATCTTTCTTTTGTGTTCATTGTGATAAGGGATGTTTCTCTGAGTGGGAGGAATGATATTGGAAAACAGAGGTACATTCTGTCAACTGCAAACAGGAGTATCTGGCAGAATTCACCATCCACAGGGAATTCCTCTTCAGCTGGGGATTCCTAAAAAGGCTCACCTTTGAGGGGCATTCCCTGTCCTACCCCTCACCTGGAGTCTATTATCAAAAGATCCTTAAACAGGGTTGTTTATGTTGTCATACTTTCCAATGAATCTCAAAGGATTTTGCTACATGAATGAGACACCCTATTGTAAAGGAGCCCGTGAGGCAGAGCTTTGTTCTACCAACACAAATAACAAGCACAGTGGAATCTTATATTCTTAACCTTTCAGTTAATCGTAAATTGGCGTGAGGTGATTCAATGGGAAGAGAGCTGAGCCTGGGAGTCAGGAGACCTGAGTTTAAATCTGACCTCAGACTTAACTAGCTGTGTGACCTTGGTCAGGTCACTTAACCTCTGTTTACCTCAGTTTCCTCATCTGTAAAATGAGAATAATTATAGCACCTGTCCCAAGGCTGTTGGGTAGATCGATTGATCTATCTATCTATCTATCTATCTACCTATCTCTCAATCTATCATCTACCTATCTTATCTATCGATGTATGTATACATGTGTATATGTGTGTGTGTGTGTATATATATATATATATATATATATATATTACTGATAATTTACTAATATTAGCAGAGTGCTTGGATGCCTTAAAGAACTACATAAATGCTAGCTTTTATTATTAACTGATGAAGATACAGCCCACTGCTGAATACTGCTCGTGAAAGCCCGTTCATTTCCAATGAACACCCTTGTGGACAATGCCCTTGATTCGCGTACAGAGGACGCTTCCTTTGGGGGCATTAATAAAATCTGAGGTTTTGAGGGGTTTCTTTTCCCATGCTTTTGGCATCTTTCCTTCCTTCCAATGCCTTCTCCTCCAGTAGTCCCAGGGGCTCTCCCAGCTGTTCCCTGTACACACTTGACCCCACCCAGCTGCTTTTCCTGCCTTTGTTCTCTTTTGGGCCATTGCTAGCTCCTCTCCAAGCCCAGATGGGAGTGGGATGCTGGAGGCCCCGTAGGGCAGCGGTTCCGCTGTCCTTGGTGGAGAAGCCGGTTTGTCCCAATGGTTTCTGCAGTTCTTGGGGTTCGTTATCTTCCTTCCATTTTTATTCTTGAGTGCCCTTGGCCACTTATCCTTTGGCTTGACTTAGTAGGATCTCTGGACAGGCTTCCATCAGAGCTAAGATAAGAACGAATTAAAAAGAGGAAGAAGAAGAGGAGGAGGGGCTTGAGTCAGGCCTGACCCAGAAGAACACCCCCCAAAAAAAATCCATAAGAAACGGTCATTTTGTTGTTGTCGTCATTGTTGACTTGTTTCAATCATGTCTGACTCTCCATGACCCCATTTGGGGTTTTCTTGGCAAGGACACTGGAGCAGTTTGCCATTTTCTCCTCCAGCTCATTTGACAGGTGAGGAAACTTGAGACAAACAAGATTAAGTGACTTACCCAGGGTCATACACCTAGTAAGTGTCTGAGGCTGATTTTGAACTCAGGTCTTCCTGACTCCAGACCTGATGCTCTATCTACTCTATCACCTTCCTGCCCTGGTAAAATGGTCATTTTACCCAGGTTCAAAGATGCCCAGGGATGGGGAGCTCAATCCACGTTGGACTCCACACCCCCTATGGACAGCCCTGGGCTCCCCTCACCTTTTAGAGTATTGGTTCTTAACCTTAGGTCTGTGAATTTTTTTTTTAATATGGTAATAACTGTATTTAATATAATTGGTTTCCTTTGTAATCCTATGTATTTTATTTGATGCATTTAAAGAGCCTTATTCTGAAAAGGGGTCCATAGACTTCACCAGACTGCCAGGGAGGTCCAGGACACACAAAAGCAGGAAGAATCCCTGCTCTGAGGCACCCCAGACTTCCACTGCTATTAAAAATGCCTTTAGCTCCACCTTCGCCCCATGCCCGGGTTTCTCCAGTCTGATAAAGCAGTTCACGGATTGAGAGATCCAAGAAAAGGCCCCTTGGCTCCGGTGGCTAGTCCTTCCCATAAGCCACCCCTTCAGAAGTTTTGATCCCCAATCCAGGGAGAGGAAGGCAGACTTTCTTGACAGGTTTTTTGATTGGGTTTGTTTTGCTTAGGACACTGTGCCTGATTCCCAAGCTTGTTAACTTTCTCTTGTCTCAGGTTCACCTAATAATTTTGTTGGATTCCTATCCCTACCCCATATGGGACTGATGAATGAAGTATTGAGGGCAATCAACAGAGGGAAGCCCTTTCCATGAAAAGGGTTGTGGTCCCCACAACACCCTAAGAGGGTAACCAAAAAGCTGTGCTAAGACAAGCTAAAGTTCCAGGGACAAATCAGTCTAGGAGGCCTGATGGAGTCACTAGCTAAGTTGAGAGGAAGTATCACACAGTGGAGAGGGGATTCAACCTTCATTCAAATCCCACCTCAGACACTTACTGGCTGTGTGACCCTGAGAAAGTCACTTAGCCCTGTTTGCCTCCGTTTCTCCATCTGTAAAATGAACTGGAGAAAGAAATGGCAAATCACTCTAGTATCTTTGCCCAGAAAACCCCAAA
This sequence comes from Pseudochirops corinnae, assembly GCA_028646515.1. Lineage (NCBI taxonomy): Eukaryota > Metazoa > Chordata > Mammalia > Diprotodontia > Pseudocheiridae > Pseudochirops > Pseudochirops corinnae. The sequence goes on along the minus strand of CM053586.1, from coordinate 343,473,024 downwards.
CGGGGTCATGAAGAGCCAGACAGAACTGAAAAACTGAACAAAAAAGTAATAATAAGAGCCCCTCCCCCAGTTGTTATATGGATCAAATGAGTTGGGGTGGGTTCAGGCTGGAGCCATGATCCTCACCTCCTACAAAGGAGTGTCCAAGGTAGGTTTCAAGCAGCATCCAGAGTGGAAGCCTGTGAGTTCTACTCCCAGGGGCTGAGAAATTGCCCCTTTATCTATGTTTGGAAGACTCGGTCCCTGGAGAAATTGAGGACTGTCTCCATCCTCCTTTGTCTGACAGAGTGGGATTGGGTTGTGGGAGGGGAGGGGAGGGGAAGGTGAGGGGAAGGTCTTGATGGATGGAGATGCCTGGAAGATGGATCTCCCAGGAAGGACAATCCTTCTAACAAGATCATTTCCCTGGGAGCAGCTTTCTGTCCTTTTGAGGGCCCATGCACTGCATAAAGCATGTCCTTGTAATAAGGAGAGAAAAAGACGGATGCTGATTAAACCGAGCCCCTCACTACCGCCAGGACAGCCAGCAATGGCCAACGCGGGGCCGTAAATCAGCCCGTCCGACAGAGGGGATGGGTCTGGCCCAAGATGAGGCAAATATCAGGAAAGCGAACAGCAGCTCTCCTCTCCAGCGAGCACCGGCATCTGACCTCTGCTAGCGGCTGGTGGAGAACATTTAGACCGAGCCTATTCTAATACCCGACCAGAAGGGACTGATGGAAACGGAGCCTGGGGCTCATGCGCTCTTTGCCATCTGTTCCTTCTTCAAGCTGCCTTATTTAGCATTTTCCACATATAACTTATGAAACTGAGCTGGAGAGTTAACCCTTGTGAACTGCCTTCCGGACCTGTGGGAGGCACAGAGAGGAGGGATGTATTAGAATGTCAGGGCTGGGAAGGCGTAGGGACAGAGGGCATTAGAACGGAGGATGGCTGAGCCGAGAGAGATGTCAGAACAGAGGATGGCTGAGCCAGGAGGGCGTTAGAATGGAGGATGGTTGAGCCGGGAGGGTGTTAGAACGGAGGATGGCTGAGCCGGGAGAGATGTCAGAACAGAGGATGGCTGAGCCGGGAGGGCGTTAGAACGGAGGATGGCTGAGCCGGGAGAGATGTTAGAACGGAGGATGGCTGAGCCGGGAGGGCATTAGAACGGAGGATGGCTGAGCCGGGAGGGCGTTAAAACGGAGGATGGCTGAGCCGGGAGAGATGTCAGAACAGAGGATGGCTGAGCCGGGAGGGCGTTAGAACGGAGGATGGCTGAGCCGGGAGGGTGTTAGAACGGAGGATGGCTGAGCCAGGAGAGATGTCAGAATGGAGGATGGCTGAGCCGGGAGGGCGTTAGAACGGAGGATGGCTGAGCCGGGAGAGATGTCAGAACGGAGGATGGCTGAGCCGGGAGGGCGTTAGAATGGAGGATGGCTGAGCCGGGAGAGATGTCAGAACGGAGGATGGCTGAGCCGGGAGGGCGTTAGAACGGACCATGGCTGAGCCGGGAGAGATGTCAGAACAGAGGATGGCTGAGCCGGGAGGGCATTAGAACGGAGGATGGCTGAGCTGGGAGGGCGTTAGAACGGAGGATGGCTGAGCTGGGAGGGCGTTAGAACGGAGGATGGCTGAGTTGGGAGAGACCTGAGAACTGAGACATTTAGAGAGGAGAATGGAGGTCGTGGACGGGACCTTGGAACAAAGAATATTAGAATGAAGAATGCCTGAGCTACATTTTTTTGCCACCTGCTGCTCTACTATCACCTTCATCATGCCCCCTCACAGGAGACACCCCCCTCCCTTAACTCTCTTTTGTATATTGTCTTCCCCCATTAGAGTGTAAGCTCCTTGAGGGCAGGGGCTGTTTTTCTTATTTGTATATCAAGCATTTCTCACAGCACCTGGCACCTAGTAGGTCCCTAATAAATGCTTATCATATGGTGTCATATGGATGATCTCATTTGTTCCTCACAACAGCTCTCTGATAGAAATACCATTATAAGGAGCACCCAGGCCCTAATTACTCAACAAGCATTTATGAAGTGCCTACTTCGTGCCAGGTTCTGAAGACCCAAAAATAAAAGTGAGAATAGTCTCTGTCCTTAAAAGGGTTTACATTCTATTAGGATGTCAGGGTTGGGAGGGACCTGAGAATGCCGGAAGACAGAGTATCAGAGCAGAGGCCAGAGAACCATCCAAGAGCAGTAACAAACACTGGCCAGTGGAGGTAAGAGGCCACACATTCAGTGGGCACCATGTGCCTGGTAGAAACTGAGCACCATTGGGGTGGATGGAAAGTAGACCGGTGTGGCAACCATATCAGCAGACATCAGTGACCCTGAAAGGTCAGAGCCTTGAGTTGACCCTCTATGTGTGTCCTGGCCATGCACGTTACCTATGTAGGTCTCTCCACACATGAGCTGGTCATAGATGTTTCTGACGTGTATGTCTTCTACGTCTTCCCTAGACGTGCCCACTCTTCCCAGTGATTGTGTGTATTTATAGTCCTCTAGGTATAGTCCTTCAAATGTCTACTTTTAGTATAGGGCACATAGTAAGCATTTTTTAAAATGCTCTATCTTTTTATCCATCCATTTATCTTTGGATCTATCTATCATGAACCAGGCACTATGCTAGGTTCTGGAGATACAAAGTAAAAAACGAAACAGCCAAAAAAATAAATAAATAAACAAGAAACAAACAAAAAGATTAACGGTCCTTGCCCTCAAGGAGTTTACATTCTATTGGAGTGCTGTGGTTTACGGGAGAAATGCTGCTATGAAGCCACTTGGCTTTCAACTAACTGCACTCTCTGGCAGACTAGGAAAAGTCAACGTGTTGGTGGGGGCTTACAAGCTACATTGTTGTTGTTCTTTAATGAAAGGAAAACTCACAGAGTACCTGGAATCTGGGATCAGTTTTCTGGGGCCCCCCACAGGTAAGATGGGGTGCCCCCATGGCTACATCATTATAGGCATTCAGAATCTAACTATGAATTGCTCTCTGCTTCGAGGAGATTAACTGGACAGTGATGTGAAGCATTGATCCAAGGAGGCTGATTGCTGAGGTTAGGCAAAAATGAAATTAAAGAGACAGAGCCCAAATAGAAGGTCCTTTGGACCTTTGGAAAGGACCTGTAAGAAGCAGCTCATGCTCACATGTCACCTCCAGGGCCCGCTGTGGAACAGAATTTTAAATCCATTTTCCCAAGAGCCGGCCAATTAGCCCATGTTGTAGAAGGTCCTTAGGACACATAATGAGGTGGCAGTGGGCAGTGGCACCAGAGGTAGAGGGTGAAGGCAGGAGGGTGAGAGGTGGGCGGCCTGGGTGCCAGGCACTGCTCTCTTCTCTGACAAATGCCCATAATGACAAGGATGAGGGTGACAACTGCATCTATATGGTGTTTTCCACTCTGTAAACCACCTTGCCTGTGCTATCCCCTCAGAGCTCTATCACAGGAGGTAACTGAGATCCAGGAAGGAGATGACTCACCCAAGGTTGCCCAGCTAGTTAGGGGCAGGAAGGATTTGAACTCAGGGCACCCTGACTGCCACAGCCACAGAGAGCTTGGAGAGACCTCGCATTAAGGGCCATTGGGAAAGGCTTCCCGCAGAAGGTGGAATTTTAGCTGGAAGGCCAGGAGGTAGAGAAGGGGAAGAAGGGTGTTCCAGCTGTGAGGACAGCCAGAGAAAAGTCAAGAGATGGAGGGTCTCGCTCAAAGGAGAGCAAAGCGAGAGCTTGTCACTGCATCGTCTGAGTAAGCATGGACAGTGTGAGATACAAGGGCTGGGAAGGAATGGGGTCAGGGGATCCTAGCTTTCACCTAGCCCAACTCTGTCATTTTACAGATGGGCAAACTGAGGCCAGGAAAAGGGGGATGATTTGCCCAAGCTCACAAAGGAAGAGGGAGAACCAGGATTTGAATCCAAGTCCTTTGAGGGCAAATCCAGCCCCCTTCTCCCCCATACTGTGCATTACCATCAACATTTTTTTTTCTTTTTGGAGGCACTTGGGGTTAAGTAACTTGCCCAAGGTCATGTATTAGTAAGTGTCTGAGGTCACATTTGAACTCAGATCCTCCTGACTCCAGAGCCAATGCTCTTTACTTTATAGCTGTCCCTTATGGGCATTTGACAAAAGCTAACTGAGGCTCCAGGGAGTGACAGGGCCTACCCCAATCACACAGCTAGCAATGACGGGATTCAAACCCAGTTCCCATGGCATTACCTCCCTTCTAGAGAGTCTTGTCAATTTAATTCAATTTGATTCCATTCAATTCCATTTGCTTTGATTCCATCAAATCCAATTCGATGCAATACATTTCCTAAGCAACCATTAAGAGCAAAGCACTATACACAGAGCTGACTTCAGAAGCAACACGTTATAATAAAAGACCTCGAGATTGTGAATCAAAGGACCTGAGTTCAAATTCTGGCTCTGGCACTTGCTTCCTCTGTGACTTTGGACAAATCACTTCCCCTCTGTGGGGCACCCCCCCCCCATTTCCTTCTCTGTAAAATGAGGAAGGTGGGCAAGATGATCCCAAGGCTGGGTTTATCCCAGTCCTTAATCTCACAATCCTATCCATTACAGAATCTGCAATGTATGCAGCCAGAAGGTGCGGTTATCATTATGATTCCACACAAGGCTTAAGGGGGAGCAGATTTCCTGCTATCTCTTGGGGGCCATGGGGACCACATGCAGAAAGGCACAGTGATCTCCCAAGCCAGGCTCATCCAGCATCACCAGTCCCTGGGGTCAGGCTTGTCCTGAAAGCCATTCATGGTGACAACGCAGATAGAACCCAAGCATCCCAACGTGGCCCAGCATCTCATCATCTAGAAATATTTTGTACACTTCATTGTAGCAGGAAGAAATGTCATGGATTTAAAATGGCCAAGGCCCAGGACAGGTCTAAGAATGTGGAATGTGAGTTGGGAAGGTCCTTAACATTTAGACTATTAAAGCTGGGAGGGGGCTTAAAAGAGAGACTATCAGAACTGGGAGAGAATTTATAATACAGAATGTCAAGGCTGGGAGGCACCTTACAACATAGAATGTCAGCTACAAAGGACCTTAACACAAAGGATGTCAGAGCTGCAAAGGGGCTTAGGACAGGCTAGGAGGGGCATTAGATCTCCATCAGTCCTTCCCATCCTATGCCCATTTTATAGCCAATGGCTCAGTTGAATTTGATACTATGCTAGCTTCTACCAAAGGGATAATTTGTTCAATAGGAAATCTTGGAAAGTCCTGACTCCCCATTGGCTATATGGACTCTATCTCTACGACTTCTTCCCAATCCTTCCTTTCCAGTCTTGCTGCCACCACACCCAATGGGCCCTTGTTGCCCATATCCTAGACCCTTGAAGTAATTTCCTAAAATCTTCCTATTCTACCCTCTCCCCCCTCCAAATTCATTCTTCATATAACTGACATATTAAGCTACCCAATAGAAGCAGAAGAGATTAAAAAGTCATGGCAAGAATACAAGAACTATGTATACAAAATATACATACAAAATACAAAGAATACAAAAGAACTATACAAGAAAGATCTCTACATTACTGATAACCACAATGGTATGATTACTAATCTCGAGTCAGACATCCTGAAGAATGAAGTCAAGTAGAAGCATTGCTAAGAATAAGGCTGGTGTAGGTGATGGACTTCCAGCTGAGCTATTTAAGACCCTAAAAGATGATGCCGTTAAAGTGCTGCACTCAGTGTGCCAGCAAACTTGGAAAACTCAACAGTGGGCACTGGATTGGAAAAGATCAGTTTATGTCCCAGTCCTAAAGAAAGGCAATGCCAAGGAATGTTCAAATTACTGAACAACTGAATTCATTTCACACACCAGCAAAGTTAAGCTTAACATTCTGTATGTTGGGCTTCAGCAATATGGTAACCAAGAATTACCAGAAGAACAGGTTGGTTTTCAAAGAGGCAGAGGAACTAGAGACCAAATTGCCAACATTCACTGGATTATGAAGAAAGCAAGGAAGTTCCAGAAAAACATCTACTTCACTAAATAAAGCCTTTTTTTTGTGGATCACAACAAAATGTGGCAAATCCTCAAAGAGATGTGAGTACCAGATCATCTTACTCGTCTTCTGAGGAATCTGTGTGTGGGCCAGGAAGCAACAGTTAGAACCAAACATGGAACAACTGATCGGTTTAAGATTGGAAAAGCAGTATGATAAGGCTGTATGTTGTCACCTTATTTACATGCAGAGTACATCATATAAAATGCCAGGCCAGATGAATCAAAAGCCAAAATTAAGGTTGCTGGGAGAAATATCAACAATCTCAGCTGTGCAGATGATATCACTCTGGCAGAAAGTGAAGAGGAATTCTGAAGCCTCTTGATGAGGATGATAAGAGGAAAGTGTAAAAGTTGGCTTGAAGCTTAACACCAAAAAAACTAAGATCTGACATCTGGTCCCGTCACTTCCTGGCAAACAGAGGGAGAAGGAATGGAAGCAATGCCAGATTTTATTTTCTTGGGCTCAAAGATCACTGCAGACGGCGACTGCAGCCATGAAATTAAAAGACACCTGCTCCTTGGAAGGAAGGCTATGGCAAATCTGGACAGCAGACTAAAAAGCGGAGACATCACCTTGCTGACAAAGGTCTGTATAGTCAAAGCTCTGGTTTTTCCAGCAGCAATGTACGGCTGTGCAAGTTATACTACAAGGAAAGCTGAATACCACAGAATTGATGCTTTCAAATTGTGGTGCTGGTGACTTCTGAGAGTCCCTCAGACAACAAGGAGATCAAATCAGCCAGTACTTAAGGAAATTATCAGGCTATTTACTGGAAGGACAACTGAAGCTTAAATTCTTTGAAGACGAGACTCACTGGAAAAGACCCTAATGCTGGGAAAGACTGAAGGTGAAAGGAAAAGGGGTTGTTAGAGGATGAGATGGATAGATGTATCATGGAAACAATGAACATAAAACTTGGACAGACTTTGGAAGATAATGGAGGATAGAAGGGCCTGCTATGGTCCACAACCACAACAATAATGTACAGCTCTGACCAAAAACATTCAATGGCTCCATATTACTTCCTAAATAAAGCTGAAGAGGGGAGCTCAGAGGTCATCTAGTCAATTTATCTAGCCAACCTACCTCAGGATGGTGAGGGATGGACTCAGGTTGAAGAATTAGGCTTTTTTCAGACATTGTCTAAGCAAGAATTTGTTTCATTTTACTACATTTTTACAAGAGTTTTCTTTTCTTTTTTTTATTTTCTTCAATTGTTCATTGAAAAAAACCAAAATTTAATTTTAAAAAATTAACCAAGCCAGTACCTACTGTATGACAGGCATTGTTAATCAGTGGAGATGCAAAGAAAAACTGAAAACAGTCCATGCCCTCAGGGAACTTACATTCTAATGGGGGAAACGTTTCCCTAGATAGGAATATACAAAATACAGCCAACTCCATTTTTTTAAATGAGGAAACTCAGGCTGACTAATTTGCTCAAGGTCACATGGTAGTAAGCAGGTGAAGTAGAATTTGAACTCAGATTCCAGATAAGGCCCATCTTCCTTACTAAGACCTTGGACTCTGTTTTGGAAGCAGAGGGAAGAGAGAACTGTATAGTTTGCAGTCTGGCTGGAGTGAAGAGTGCCTAGAGGGGCGTAGCAGGAGGCCAGCTTTAGAGTCAGCAAAGCTTTAGAGTCAGCTTAATCTCATCTGAACCTCACAACAACTTTAGGGGGCAGGTAGGCTAGTTATTCTGTGCCCATTTTACAGATGGAGGACTGTGGGCACTGGGCAGCTTTGTAACCATTCTGTTTGCTTGGTGTCCCTACTACTAGAAATTAGAGGTAGGAGAAGACACAAGGCAGGAGGAGTTGTCAGCCTTAACATGCCAGCAGCAGACCCTAGACTTCTCCAAGACTGAATCTGAGTCAGGATGGAGGACAAGCTGACATCTTACCTCCTGTCAGATTCCCCTCTGTAAAAGAAAAAGAAAAAAGTTAGACTGGGAGCTTGAGGGCAGGGGCCGTTCCTGCCTTACTCTGTATCCCCAGTACTTGGCATAATGCCTGGCACACAGTATGTGCTTAAAAAATATTTGCCCTTTTGGCCATGGTGATCAGTGATCACTAAATTCCTGCCCAGTTCTAACCTTCTTTGTTCCCAAGTTCCTTCCATCACTAAAGCCCAAAGGTCTATGTTCTTAACACCTTCCATTCTGAGGCCCCTTCCATTGCTAACACCACAAGCTTATGTTCTCGGACCCTTCCGGCCCTCCCACTCTGTTTTTGGTGTCCTAACAATCTCTTTTTTTTTTTAAATTTTTTAATTTTTTTTTTTTTTTTTTCCTAACAATCTCTGTCAGTGACCTCGGGCAAACCTTTGCCATGCTCCAAACTCAGTGTCTTATTCTGCACTGACAAGCCTATCCCTGAACCACTGAAACAGCCAAGGAACATCCGCCAGCTTGTCATTTCAAAGCAGAAAAGTCCCAAACCACTGAGGATTGAAGAACGGGGCTGGGAGGGAATATAAACCAGACTCAGAGGGGCTGGAAAGGTGTAAACCGCATGGAAGAACTATTTTAGGCTGTTCATGGGGATATAAATATTTATTATGTTTACAAGATGTTCCTGCTATTAGCCCCTGGGAACATTTTCCAACATAAATAAGAGAAGACAGCCCCCACCATTAAGGCTTATGTCTTCAGAGACAACACACAAATGTAATCCTCCATTCCCAACCCAAGTAAGGGACGGTGGAATGTCAAGCTGCAGTGACAGTAACTAATGTTGATAATAATGACAGCTGGCAATGATATAGCTCTTTAAAGATTATAAAGCCTTTTACTTACATTATCTCATTTGAGTCTCACAACCATCCTAGAAGATAAGTGCTATGATTACCCCCATTTTACAGGTGAGGAAACCGAGGCTTAGAGAGGTTAATCGTCACAGAACTAGTAAGTGTCCAACCCTAATTATGCTCCTGAATACGGTTCTATACCAACCACTGCCTGAAGAATATTTCTACTTGGAAGTGCCCTTGGTTTCTCAACCTCAACATCCCCAAAATGGAACTCATTATCTTTCCTTACAAACTCATCCCTTCTGTAAACTTCTCTATTTCTCTTGAGAGCATTACCCAATCACCACACCCCCCCAAAAAGAGAAACTCTCTCACACGTGCACCTTCCCTCTTCTTTGCTCCAACTCTTAAGAAAGAGGTAACTTTTCTCCTAATCAATCTCTCTGCTTGTGCCCTTGAGTCCACCCTTTACCGTCTCTTCCAGGATGATGATTCCTGATCATTTCCTGTCTCCTTCCTCCCTCCACCCTGCCTATGTGTGTGTGTGTGTCCCTCTTCCTCTGGACTTCAATCTCTCCCTTTATATAGGTTTCTTCCTTGCTGAGGCAGGAACATGCCCAGATTTTCATGTTTAAAAACACATGACCAAAATAACTCTACTTGACTCTGCTATCCCTGCTAGCTTATATCCTCTATCTCTCTTCCCTTTCACTGCCAAACTCCTAGAAAGAGGGGTCTCTCCTCTTGCTGCCTCTACTGCCTTACCCACCCACTTGGTACAACAAATGGAGAAACCATGAATGCTGTGGATAAGTTCATTTACGTGGGCAGTATACTTTCCAGGGGTGTGCACATAGATGATAAGGTTGATGTACACATTGCTAGAGTTAGCTCAGTGATTGGGAGGCTCTGAAGGAAAGAATGGGAGAGAAGAGGTGTCAGACTGCCTACCAAACCGACAGTCTAGAGAGCAGTGCTGCTGACCTCACTGTTTTATGCCTGTGAAAACTGGACAGTCTACCAGCACCATGCCAGGAAAGTGGATCACTACCATCTGATTTGTCTAAGGAAGATTCTGAAATCACCTGGCAAGATAAGGTACCAGAAACTGAAGTCCTTTCTAGAGCTGAACTGCCAACAATTCAAACTCTGCTTCAGAGAACACAACTCCAACGGGTTAGTCATGTTCAAATGCCAAACGTGCATTTACCTAAAAGACTATTTTACAGGGAACTCACCCAAGGCAAGCATTCACGGAGAGGTCAGAAGAAGTGGTACAAGGACACCTTTAAGGTCTTTCTTGAAGAATTTTGGGAATGTGAGACATGGGAGACACTGGCACAGGACTGCCCAGCACGGCATGCCTGAACCAAAGAAGGCACTGTGCTCCATGAGCAAAGCAGAATTGCAGCAGCTCAAAAGAAACATGAGATAGGCAAGATTAGAGGCATCTCCGCCCCAAACATTTACGTGGACTGTTTGTGCCCAACCTGTGCTGAAGCCTGCCAAGCTCCTGGGGGTCTCATCAGTCGTGGTCACTCACTGCCCCCTGCCCCTGACATGGCAGCGCCATTTTTACCCTCTTTGAACAGGAAGGACCACAACCCCCACACACACACTTACTACTCAGTACTTGACAATGGAGTTCTGACCCCTGCATTTGACCTAGTCTGCCCTCTCCTCCCCAATCCAATAGGCTTTTTTCAGCCTTGCAGTTTCTGATACTCTTACATCCATCCCTGTTCTTCCTGAACGCTCTCTCCTGCCTCAGGCTTCATGACATTGCTGCCCCCTCCTATCTCTTTGAAGACTTTCCCCCACCTCCATTGCTGGTTCATTATTCAGCACCTCCCACCTCACAGACACTTCTCTGTATCCCTCTGGGCTCTGTCCTTAGTCCTCTTTCCCTCTACCTCATTTCTCTCTCATTGATCTCATTAGCTCCTATGGGTTCTATCTACACAGATGACTTCCAGATGCATACATCCAGCCCTACTCTCTCTTTAGAGTCCAGTCCCAAATTGCCAGCCGCCTGCTAGGCATCTCCACCTACCTGTCCCATCAACAGCTCAAACTCCACATGCCTGAAACAGAATTTGGCATCTTTTCCCCCAAGCCCATCCCTTCTCCAACCTTCCTAATTTCTTTGGCTGTACCACCACCTTCCCAGGTCCCGCAGTCCATATCTTCATAACCATCTTTGACTCTCTCGTCTCCTCCTTCCCATATGAAATCTGTTGCAAAGTCTTCTCATTTCTCCTTCCACACGTCTCCCAGCTCTCCCCTTCTCTCCATTTACACCATCACTTCAGGTCCTCATCACTCGTTACCTGGACCAGTGCAATCACCTCTCCCTGGTCGGCCTGTTCTCTGGGGCTGCTGTCTCCACTGCAACCTCCACACGGTTGCCAAATTGATAGCTAAAACACAGAGCTCATCATATAACCACCTGGCCAAAAAAAAAACAAACCAAACAAAAAAAAAACAAACAAAAATAAAACAAACTTTAGCGGGTCTCTGTTGCCTTTAGGATGAAAGACAAGAATTGGGCATCTAGTCCTCTTTGGACACACGCCATTCCAGACTAGACCACTAGCTGTTCTCCAGCCTCCATTCATTTGCACATGCTGTTCTCTGTGCCTGGAAGGCCCTCCCTCTCTGTCACCTACTCTCAGAAGCTCCATCCTCTTCCTCCGGAGGCCCAGCTCAGGTTGTACTTTCAGTGAAGACATTCTTAACCCTCACCCTCCTTCTAGGTCAGTACTTTCTCACTCCTTAAATTGTCATACGTTAACTTGTCTGAGAACTTGTATCTTCTCTACGGAGCGTAAGCTCCTTGAGGGCAGGGATCGTTTCATCTTTTACTTGGGATCCCCAGCACCTAGTGAAATGGCTTGCCATCCTGTTGTGGTCACTCAGTGTTTTTCAGTTGTGTCTGATCCTTCATGACCCCATTTGGGGTTTTCTTGGCAGAGATACTGGGGCAGTTTGCCATTTTTTTCTCTGGCTCCTTTTACAGATGAGGAAACTGAGGCAAACAGTGTAAAGTGACTTGCCCAGGGACACACAGCTAGTACTTGTCTGAAACCAGATTTGAACTCAGGAAGACGAGTCTCCCTGTCTCCAGGCACAGCACTCTGTACACTATGGCGCCCCCAAGCTGCCGGTATCTGCCTTAGATCTAGCTGCCTAGTCATAGTGGGTAAATGGTGATTTGAACGGAATTCACTGATCCTAACTCAGTCCTTCATTGTGCTCTCCATCCTTTCCTAGCATTGTGTCATTCATAAATTTGATGTACCTGGCTTCCCACCTCTACCCCAGGACCCTAACATCACTCTGCCTAAACGGTTGCCTCCTTTGCTTTGGGGCATGAACTGTGCCAGGTAGACTTAACCTGAAGAGATTCCCAACTAGTCAGCCCCCCTGGACTGTCCATGTCAGTACTGCTAAAATCAATAAGATTTCTGGCGCCTCATTTTACAGATGGACTGCTTCTCATCCCAACAATTGGCAGTAACAAACTGAGTCCTCATCCTGGTCTGATTGTGATAAACTCTGGGTAAACCAAGTTACACATCTCAAAGTGGGGCTCCTAAGGGCTAAGGCAGCAGGGGAAGACAAATGGGGTAGACAGGAACAAGTTTAAGAACTTGATTTTCTATAAATGAAAAAATCCGGCGGCCCCATTTTTCTCCACTGAGCAGGGGAAATGCATTATCCGTGACTCTTGGCATTCTTCAGATCTGGGTCTCTATAACAGTATTTATCTGCTCAGCTCTAACCATCATTTGTCCAACAACAAAATCCCACCTCCCTAACTTATTGCAACTCAAAGGTTTTTGTTGTTCTGTTTGCTTCTTTGTATGTTGCCCATAATATAAAGAACTTCACTCCCTGCCAGGGTAGTAGAAGACGTGGTCTGAAGACCACAAGACAGACGGCCTGTGGCTTTAGGCATCTCTGCCTTGGTTTCCTGATCTGTAAAATGAGCGCCTTGGACTCTCAGGACCCTTCCAGCTCTGGATCTAAGAATCAAATCATACAATAGGGTGTGGGGCAAATAGCCTCTTGGGAATTGGGAGATCACTGACCAACGGGAGTCAGTCATTCACTTCCCCAACCTGAACCTTGGCTTCCCCATCTGCCTCATGAGGGTAAGAGACTAATTCCCTTAGAAATCGTTGAGAGAAAAGTGCTTTGTAAAACTCTAGGGCACCATAAGCTATCAATAGAATGCTATTTAAAAAAACTACTTCAGAGGGAGAGGGCCCTGGAGCTTGGGTTCAAATTCTGGTTTTGTCTCGTTACTGTGTGGGGACCTTCTCCACGGTACTATTCGGAGAATGATACTGGCAGCGCCTACTCACTGGGCTCTAGTGAGGGAAACACCTGATAAACGGGAGGGAAGCAGGCAAAGGGGGGCTTTTATTTTGTTCACGATAATAGCAGCTAGTACTTATATAGCATTTTAAGGTTTGCCAATCATGGTACATAATGTCTCATTTGATGCTTACAACAGCCCTATGAGGTGAGTGTTATTATCTTTCCCATTTTACAAATGAGGAAACTAAGGAAAGGATGAGAGGTTAAGAGACTTGCTCAGGGTCACACAGCCAGTAACTTGTCCGGGGCAGGATCTGAACTCAGGTCTTCTGACTCCAAATCCAGCGCTCAATCTACAGTGCTATTTGCTTTCTCAAGTTTCCTATGGCACTGTGGAAAGATTATGGAAGCTTTATTTTGCCCAAGTAAGCCAGCAGAGCCCAAGGTTGTCAGCAGGGGTGAGGACTTTGCGGCTTCCGAGCCCTATCCCCCAAAAAGCCCTCTGTGCTTAGAGCCAAGCTGCAGCTGAAAGCTGCTCTTACCATCAAACGCCTATATCAGTGGACAGGCCTCTTTCCCTTTCCCAGGATGCCCTGAAAGGCAGACATTCTACACATACTTCAAGGGGGAAAGAGCCACTGGTAATGGGCAGCCCGCTTTCCAAATCTCAAAAGCCCATCTTGGCAATCATCTCCCATCCTAACCCTCACCCCTGAAGGATCTCAGCCAAAAAGCAATTTGTCTCCAACGTCCTTGAGGCTGCTGTGCTCTCCACAGAAGAGCCCTCTCCCTGGCTTCCTCAGAGCTTGGCTCTCTCCTCCAGGAAGCTGAAACGAGCCAAGGAAGACATGAAAGAGGAAGGGGGGGGGTCACTTGATCTTTCTGTTCTCTATTCAGGGAGAAGCAGGAGAGGATGAGAATGTAGTTTTCAATTCTGCATGCTTGAAAGTTTTACAATGAACTTTCATCATGATGGTTACTTAGGCTCCGGATTCTGCCTGACCTGTGCTTTCGTTCAAGTCACTGACAGAAAATACTGAGCAGAATCAGCTCAAGGGCAGAACCCTACGACACTGCTTCACTTCGGGTGCAGGTGTTCGACCAACCCCAAATCCACCCAACTGTTCACACTCTAGCTCTCATCTCAAGCACACAGCTCTACATCTGAGCCCTAAAGACAACCTAAGAAACCTTGTTAACAGCCTCAGCTCCAGGTGGAATGTCAATCAATGAGCATTTATTAAGTGCCTGCTGTGTTCCTGGGGCTCTAAACAGAGATAAAAATCAAACAGCCCCTGCCCTCAAGGAGCTAACATTCTATCAGTTGTATCAGGCCAACCAGCAATTATTTATTCATTACAGGCTCTGGAATGTGATCAGTGTCACTGCTGGTCAACAAGCGTTCAGTAGACGTCTGCTAGGCCTGTGCTGAGCACTGGGGACAGGTAGGCAAATGCCAAACAGTCAAACAGTCCCTGCCCCAAGGGGCTCAGGTAACATGGAAATAACCCGGAGTCTAGGACAGACACATCCGCGTACATATGCACACGCGTGTAAGCCATTTTCACAGGAAATGCCCTGGAAATGGAGGAGATCGACTTTGGATATGATGCTTCCAACTTCTGGGGAGCAGGGAACAAGAAAAATATAAAATAAGAACAAAGTAAATATGCGACTAAAGACTAGAACGTTTCCTGAATATTTCAGATGCTAATAAGAACGGTGCCCATCTTTGTCACGCTTTAAGGTGTCACATGCGTTATCTCATTCAATCCTCACAATCACCTCAGGAGGCAGGTGCTAACACTATTAACCCCACTTCATAGCTGAGGAAACAGGCACCAGGAAGTAAAATGATCTGCCCAGGGACACACAACTGGGAAGTATCTGAAGCTGGATTTGAACTCGGCTCTTCCTAACTCCAAATCCAGCCTTTACTGAGAAATGCAGCTCTCGAGATGTTCAAACCTCGGGAAACTCATTTAATGTTGCTACTTCTCTTCCATAAGTGCTGGTCACTATTGATATTATCATCATTATTTCTGTGTCACTAAAAGCTATCTTCAATGGCATCATCCTTCAAGGGAGGCACTACATCTCAGAATTACAGGGTTTTAGAGTCTGATGAATCTAGAACATAAGGTTACAAATGGAAGGGGCCTTAGAACATAGGATGTTAGAGCCGGGAGGGATAATAGAACGTAGAATACTAGAAATAGAAAAGACCTTGAAGCACATCTTTTCAGAGTTGTAGAGGCCCTTTAAGCACAGAATGTCAAAGCAGGGTACAGAATGTTAAGAGTTTCAGGGAGCCTTAGCATGTAGAAGACCCTCCAGCATCTCTATGATTACACCGTTGTCTATGCTCCAATTGTACACTAGTCTCTGTACTACAAAGGAAAGCCTCTGCAGACTCCGGCTTCACCCTGCCCCTCAAATAAACAAATGGGGATTTCAATGAGGAAAAAGGGTCTGACATGGCAGAGGCAAAATGACCTGTGTCAGGAAATTGGAGGGTAGAGAAATGTCTCGTGAAGGAGAAGGAGGAGGAAAAGGAGGAGGAGGAGTGGGAGGAAGAACAGGACAGTTGGCTGTGCCTTTGGACCTAAAAAACAAGCCTTGAGGCTCTTCCTAAAGAGAAAAGAGCTGGGTCATTGGAGGAGGAAGCAGCTTTGTTTTCCAAAGAAAGAGCCAGTAAAGTCTGAGACATCAGTTGGAGGTCATCTGTAGGGTTGGAAGAAGAGTAAGAGCGGTTGATGGTGCCCTGTTGGGGGATGGATACCGAGCAAGCATTTTAACAGTTTAACGGCAAGGGAGTGGTCTGTTGTCTTCCTGAGGCATATACCCAAGAGATATCCTGTAAAAGTAGATGATTCCTATCCACTTTCAGTGATTCACATGGGCACAAAGTCACATGAAACCTAAAAAACTAAGTATAGCTAAAGATGATGAAGCCTTGGGCAAGAAACAAAAGAACAGGAAGGTATTTGTGATTTGTTTTCCCCATTGTGGGTAACTGAAGATAAGGGATGCAGGTGAGAAAAACTGATTTGGGAAGAGAACAGAGAGCTAAGAAGATGCCATCGGGGAATGAGATTCAGATTTCTGCACGATGGCTTAAAATATGGAAACATGAATACAGAGGCAGGGATGGAGTGCATCTAACAAGGGCTGGCAAATGTGTTTAAGAGTTGTCTTGCAAATCTAAAGAGAACAAGATATTAGGAGACAGCCTGCTTTCCAGAGCTAAGGCCCAGCAAGCAAACTGTGCCGGAGCCTGACATAACAGGGTGCTCACTCCCCTGGATGATCTCAGGCACAGCAAAATCCCAGAACCATTCCATACAATTATTTTACTGCTTTGACCAGCACCAGTGTTCTCTGGACAAGCACCTGCTCTCCGCACGTTCGAGTCATGAAGCCCTGCTAGGAATCAAACTTGTCTCATCATTGCTGTTACCCCTCACTGTCAAGGTTATAGCTCCCTGCACAGCCATATGTAAGTATTGAGATCTCCCCACACTAAGGCAGGTCCCCCCACCATGGGTGGGGCCGCAGCACACTGTCTAATTTACCTCCTTGCATGCAAGCTGTTTCCCTCACTTTGAAATTAAACTTCAGTTTGATTCCTGACCCTCCTGTCTCTAGGATGCTCTGTCCGGCTTTGGCCACTCACAGGTTAGAGGCCGGGCTGGTCCAGCTGATACCACAAAGCTAGAGACCATAGAGAGTAATGCAATGCAGGAAGGCGGAAGTTGTTACAACTACAGTTCCAAAGTCGGTCTGACCAGGAAGGACAGGAAATCCCTAAGCATGAAATTTAGAAGACACAAAAGCAAACCGTTCTGATGAGGACAAAAATGGAAGTGCCACAGATACAGAGCAAACTCACCGGCCAATTCAGATGTGTCTAGTAAGAAAAGCTAGCCTTCACATAGCACTTCGAGGTCGGCAAAGCGTTTTCCACATGATTATTTCACTCGATCCTCACAACCCTGGGAGGCAGTTCTCTTATTATCCGTATTTTTACAGATGAGGAAACTGAGGCAGAGGTTACATGACCCGCCCAGGGTCACAGCTATTAAACACCTGTCTGAATCAGCACCATGTCCAGTGAGACACCCTAGCTACCAGACGACCTTAGGAAGGCCTGGCATCAGGGGATACCCATTCTGTGATGAAATCCTGGGAAAATGCCATAACTGCTAAAGTTCAGAACAAATTAAAGCTGGCAAGGGCAATTAGGGTCAGAAAACATATTTTTTAAAGCTACTGCATTGAGAGAGGATCAAAGCAGGGACAGAACTGCTGCACGGTGCAATGATCCTGGACAACAGGAGAAGGCAGAGACGTCAGTCCTCGTTTTGTTCAGTGACTCTCTGGTCAGTGAGAATGACCTTTGACTTGGAAATGACCAAACAACAGTGACTCATGGGGAATTCATACCCAAGATGAGCTGGTGAGAGCCCCCTTGGTGTCCTCGAGGGAGGAAGTCATCTGGCCCAGAGGCATGACATTGGGTCACAGGCCAGGTGATATGAAAGGTTGTGGAAAATATAGAAGTTACTACAGGAGTACAGAAAGACACACGTCCTGATTAAAAAAAACAACAACCACCCCAATGTTGGGAAATGGACAGAGTCAGCTCAAAACAGAGCCACAAGCTTGACTTTGATCTCAGGGAACATTAAAGAATGGATCCATTAAAGTCAGGTCAGCAAGTCTGTGAAGCACTGACTACGTGCCAGGCACTGTTCGAGGCCTGGGGGCAGAAAGCAAAACAAAAAATAACCCCTGCCCTTGGGGGGCTCAATGCCCAGCTGGGGAGACAAAGGACTAGATGGGAGAAACATGAGATAAGATGAAAGAAGGCAGCAACCTTGGGGGAGATCTGGAGATCTGGAAAGGCTCCTCGTAGGAGGTGGGATTTGAGGTGAGACCCAGCGGCAAAGATAGGTGACATCTTGAAAAGGAAACCGGCAATATATGGTCCCATCAGAAAAAGGTCGTAACAAACCAACTGTATTTCCTTTTTCACAGGATTATGAACCTGCCAGATCAGGGGAATGATGGCGTTTATTCAATAAAGTATCTCACTCTTCTTGTGGATGAGAAGATGAAGGTTAAGTGACTGGCCCAAGGTCCCACAGTCTGGTCAGACTGCATCTGGAGGCTTGGTTTTACAACATCACACTTCAGGAAGGACTGAAGGGTGGAAACCTGGAGAGTTCCCAAAGAGGGTGACCAAGACGATCAAGGGCTTCAAGATCAGGGCCCAGAACTCACTAGGCATGTGGGTGGCCTGGCTCAGAGAGCACATGAGAGATGTCCCTGAAAGGCTGTCACATGGAAAGTAGAACAACCTCGTCCAGCCTGGCCTCCACCAACCCAAGCTCTATCTGAAACAAGAATCCCCTCCCTTGGTTCCGTTCCTGACAACTGATTTTTCAGGTTCTCCAGCAGCTGCCTCAACCTCTCCTGGCTGCCCCTGCACACATCCCACAATCGTTTCCTGGTTGACATAAAACAGTTTATTCTTTAGTTTCCTGAAGTTGAGCAAAGGTCCCGGGTGGCCTCTGGTGAGATAAGCTGGGGCCCAGCCAGCCCCTAGTCCGAGCTACTCCACATGACCCATAGGCCTGGTTGTCTTCCTGTGGCAGATGTTATCGGGGGACTCTTTCAGAAATGTCTCAACTATACAGTGGCTGTTTGGTAGTGACAACCCAGAAGGAAAGTCAATTACTGGCCCATGTCCACAGTCCACATGGCGTCATGAGTCACTCTTCGCCGGGGACTCTCTCCTCCCCAGCTTCAGTCTCTTCACAAAAAGGTCACTTGATAATACACTTCCGAGTGTGTGTGCATACACGTGCAGGACCAGATGCATCTCTGAAGCCGAGAGGAAGCCAACAGACTATAGCAGGAAGGGCTGAAGTCAAAGCACAAGAGACAATCGGAAAGGAGCAGGGTGCAGGCCACAGAAGAAATGCTGCCTCTGAATACTGGCTCAGATACTTAGCGTGGACAGATCTCTGGAGCTCTCCAACTCAGGATCTTCATCTGTAGAATGGGGTTTAGGATTCTTGTAAGATGCATGCTGTAGGGCCATTGTAAGGGGAGTGGCTATGATTGTTAAATAAATAAACGTGAGTTAGGTGGCTTCCCTGTCTGCCTCAGGTTCCTCATCTGTACAATGAAGATTAACAACACTGGAGGTGTTCTGAGGGTGGGATGAGGACATATTGGTAAAGCTCTTATAGGAATACTGGCTACTAACAGCACAGCACAGTGGCGAGAGAGCTGTCCTCCAAACCAGGAAGAGCTGGGTTTGGATCCTACATCTGACGCGGATTGGTAGGCCTCAGAAAATCGCTTCCCCTTTTGGTGCTATGGACAGATCTCTAAGACCACATGTAACAGAGAGGGTGCCAACTTGCATCAGGAGAAGAAATGCCTCATTTGAGAGTTCCCTGGATCAGCAAGAGCACAGGTGTAGGCCCTGTTTACCTAGTGAAGCCACGCCCCTCCCTAAAAGGAGGAAGGACAGATGGAGAAGCTCACCAAGGGGATTCTGGAATTTCACATCCAACGTGTTGGCTCCACCCTCAGACAGGTGCACATATGAATAAACGCCAGAATGAATGCAACAAATTTAATGTAATTTGAAGAGCATTTATTATGCACCTACTCTAGGCAAGGCAACTCAACTCAAGGGAACCGAAACCATTTCTAAATCTGGAAAGCAGCTGGACAATTCCTCCAATCTAGAGGCAATCCTGAGCCTGAAGGTGACTCATGCATCTTCCACATCCCCCAGTCCTGGGAGCCCTATTCTGAGAGGAGTCAGGCACACCTGAGGGCTAAAGCCTCTCATGTTCTTGCTGCAAAGCATCAGGACCACAGAAAGATTTTCACTCAAAGAATTAAAAGCAAATCTGAAGGTGAAATACCGGTATGTTTCCAGTCCAATATGCTTTCCAAGGAAAAATTCAACATTTCTGTGTTTTTAAACCATGTGGCTTATTATCATGCTCTTAAAAAAGGCAAATTGCATTTACATAATCACTCAAGGAGTCTCCTGTAGGCCAGTCATGATTTGCTAAAATAGATTTTTCTCAACCAACTTGTCTAGAGAGAGATTTCATTATCCACCTTCTATATATCTCTAAAGTCTAATAGCCAGGCATTCCAATAAAGCGTGAGGTTTGGCCGCTTCAGGCCACAAGCTCATTAGAAGCCTCAGCATGGGGGCTTCAGAGACCAATGCTGAAGGTCTTCAAGGGAGAGCTGAAACATTCAGATAAGTATGATCAGGGAAGGAGGGGCGTCGGTGGGCTCCTGCAGGCTTACCCCTGGCAGACAGTAAAGGGAAGACAGATGGGTGAGTTCTGAGAGCACCACGGCTATCTAAACGCTGGGGGACGTCACCAAGCACAGCAGTAATTGAGTTTCAGTTACCTGCGGGGTGGTGGAAGAAGGGAGAGGCACTACTGGCCCAACAGGAGAATGAGTTGAGAGGCCTCCTTGGCAAGCCCACAATAAGCCCCATCACCCTCCTGGCCTAGTTTTGCGATCACAAACATGGTGCTTCGAGGGCCCTGGGGCGCCATTGATGCTTTCAGACAGTGGCACTTGTTATGGATAATGATGCCGGGGCCCATCCCCTGTTGTTCTTTGTGCCCTCCTTCTGAATGGAATGGCACTTGGAGAAGGCTGATGGTGGCCGGGTCTCCCCTCATCCAAACTCAAAGAGGCCTTTGAAAAGAGGGAAGCGGCCAGCCTTCGGTGGGCCCGGTGCTGCTCCCTGGGGCGTGGACGACTGTGAAGGTCACTTTTTGTAAGTCTGCACCAGCGTGTTGACTGGTAGCGAGCAGCTCTTGACCTGAGCTCGGATTTCAGCTCGGTGCTTTAATGTAAAGACCAGGGCTCTCACTGTCCGCCGATATGG
Source organism: Pseudochirops corinnae (assembly GCA_028646515.1). Classification (NCBI taxonomy): domain Eukaryota; kingdom Metazoa; phylum Chordata; class Mammalia; order Diprotodontia; family Pseudocheiridae; genus Pseudochirops; species Pseudochirops corinnae. The sequence continues at coordinate 343,451,967 of CM053586.1, read as the reverse complement.
TCCATTAATGAGACGGGAGCAGAGATGAAAAGCTTCACGCTCGATATTTTCAACCAGTGGGTGATCCATCTAAAAAAAACATAGCCAAATTATCAAATGAGGACCTTCCGTTTCATAAGGATTAAAAGCGGTAGAGCCTAGAGCTCGGGGGCTCAGAGGCCTTCATTAATCAACTTAAATTCAAGGAAATCTACTTCCTGTCACAAGAGAAACAGGAAGAGCAAATTAATTCCACCCTGGCAATTAAGGAACAAGGCCATGTGCTATGTGACAGAGACCTCCTTCACAACCCCAGCTGGGTGGTAATATTGGCCATTATAACAGGAAACTTGCCTGAACTAAGTAACTGGTCCTGAGGCCTGTTACTTGCAGCTCAGGAAACTACAAGGGACAAGAAATCAGGATAATGCTGTATTTTCTGATTGGGATATCAGTGTCATCAGGCCACAGGCCCCGGGAGGAAGGCTGAAATACATCAGTGCCAATTTGGGAGGCCTGGGGGATACAGAGCACCCACAAAAGCCCTGGCCGAGAATCCCCCCCTCAGCTCAAGAGGTGGGCTGGCTTTTGCTGGAGGACCCCAGGGAGGGGCCCGCTATTAATCATAGCAATAATCCCATTTCTAGCGTCCTCTCACATTTGCAAAGTGATTCCTCACAAGAAGAAGCCTGAGTTAGAGATACTGCAAGTATTAACATTGCTGCATTTCAGGGAAGGAAGCCAAGGATCAGGAGCCAGCATTCGGTCAGTCCACACCAAAGCCTCCTCTTCTGCTTGGGAGTCTCTGCCCCGGACCTCCAAGCATGGGCTCCACGCCAGCAGCCTCACCCTCTTCCTAGCACCTGATTATGGGCCATCTTCCTTTGTTAGAATGGAGGCCTCTGGAGGGTAGGGCCTGGCGCTCTGGCTTATTTCTGTATCCCTAGGGCTTAGCACAGTAGGCCTGGTTCACCATAAGCACTTACGTGTATGCTAAACATTTAACTAACATATAAACTAAGTACCAGGCCCTGTGCTAAGCCCTGGGAAACAAAAAAGACAAAAGACAGTCCTTGCCCTCAAGAAGAGGACATGTATACAACTATGAACAAACCACCTAGAGACAGGATAAATAGATAGGTAATAATAGGTAATAAATAAATAGGTAATCAACAGAGGGAAGGCATTGGTGTTAAGGGGGAGGGGAAGGCTTCTTGTTAAAGGGATGGGACTTGAAGGAAGCCAGAAGGCAGAGATGAACCCCAGGCGTTGGGAATGGTCAGTGAAAAAGTCTGGAGTCAAGAGACTAGGGGTCATGTATGAGGTTCTCTCTCTTCCCCTTCTCTCTCTCTCTGTCCCTTCCTATTCCATTCCTCCCTATCCTCTTTTCTCTTTTTCTTTCATTTGCCTATCCATTGATTCATCCTTCCATCCACCCACCCACCCATCCATCCACCCACCCACCCATCCATCCATTGGACCGAGCCACTCAATCCTGACTTCAGGTTCAGTGTTCTTTCCAGGACTTCACATGGACATCTCCCTCCCTCTTGGCCCACTTTGTTTTGAGTGGGTTTTTTTGGGGGGGTGGGGGAGACACAATGAAGTCAGCCACTTTTCATTATGCCAGGCCACATAGTCTATTGTTCTATAAGATTTCCCTGTTGCTTTGAGTTCTGCCCTCAGGGTGGAACCCCCTCCCCCTCATCTCTTCTCCCTCCCCTGCTCCCTTGCCCCAAAGCTAAAGAGGGTCAGGAAGATACTGGAGCAGAGCAGAGAAAATTAAGCCCATTTTGTACACCAAATTGCTGTGATATAATTTTTTAGATGAACATGATTTACTATTTGATATCTCACTAGGGCAAACGCATCACCACCATAGAAAACTGCTCACAGAATCTTATTCTCACTGTAGGGAACACCTGGGTTTTCCGAAAATTCTGCTGTGCATGTTTATGCAAATAAGAGCCTTTTGGTCCTAAAACTCAGTCTACCTTAGAAGCATTAAGTCTACTTGCTACTAGAGCAAGGTAGGATCCCCACATGCCAAGTACTGCTACATCAATGCCCCATCCCTTCCCAACCACGGCAGAAGCTGGCTTGACTAGTGCAGGGGAAGTCTAGGGGCTCAGGTACAGCTTGCCTGGCACAAGCCAGCATGGCCCTTGCATGGTCTGGACTTGCCCTCTGTCCTCCCTACAGGGCTGAGGCACTCTGTGGTTGGGCCAGGACTGGCGCTGCCCCAGAGCTGGCTTACGGAATTGTTCTCCCTAACTATGATTCATCTCAGGTCTGGACTGCAGATCTCGATCTGATTCTCTAGACTGGGGATGATGCAGACCTGGGCCAGACCTCCTCTGGCTCTTCCAAACCAACCCCCCTGTTCCGATGTTAACACAACCAGCTGACAAGGGCAGCCCCAGCACAGAATGGTGACAGGGGAAGGGTCCCTCTCAGCCTGGTGCTTAGGCAGCAGCGGTCACCAGAAAATACCTTCTCCTAGGATGCCTTTTCAGAAGTTCATATGACCATCCAGGAGGCCTGAGCTCAAGTCCTGGAGGACATTTATTAGGTACGTGCCCCACGAGCACAACAGGACAACAATCCTGGAGATCCTGGAGTTGCGACCCTCTCCAGCACCTGGTGAGACAAGTATGCTGTGAAGAAACTGAGAGCTAGAAGCCAGGCAGGCAGGAAAGAGTGCGTTCACAAAGTGCTTCATGTAACCCCATTAAAGCACATGGACCATCCAGTGGTCACCAAGGGAAGAGGCATGTGTGTGTGTGTGTGTGTGTGTGTGTGTGTGTGTCTGCGCACATGCTGGTATTACATGTAAACTGTGGCTCATATGAGGCAGGAACTCACTGTAACAGGGCTGTCACTTGATCTCTCCTCAGTGTCAAATGATGGTGAGCCCAAAATGTACAAGAATCTTAGAACTTTATCAGGTAAGTGGGGACAATAGGATGTGCTTTGTAAACGACAAAATCTAGATGCATAGAAATGATGCAGTCGTGGCTCCTCCTGCTTGGAGCTGCCCTGACACCGGCCCCTCTAACCCCGCTAGGGGCACCGTGCTCTGGGTATCCTCAGCACACTCACCCCACTCTCCAGGCCTTCTCCTGTACACCCAGCTGTCAACACCTCTGCTTGGCCTCTTCCTCCTGTGGGACCTTTAAAAGGGTTTTGCAACTTCCCAGTACTTAACACAAGCCCTGGCACACAGTCAGCTCTTAGTAAATACTTGTTCATTTATTGAAAGCATTCAGGTGCACTGTTCTTTCTCCTGTTTAATCCTTGGCCTCACTCATTGTGCACAATAGCAATTTTTCATCCATCTTGTCCCTGCTGCGTGGATAGTCAAACCAAACACTTCTGAATAGTTATGGCTCTTTTCCAGGAGATTCTAAAATGTTCTGGAGCTTGATGCCACTAGTACAATGTCCTCCACAAACAGAAGCATCTGGGGAACCTCCCCATGCAACGAGAATTTCTGTCAATCAGGACACCCTCCGTCCACCGTGGCAAACTCCTGCAGGGGCTATGTATCAGTTGCCTGTTTTAGATCTTGTCTGATGTTTATGATCAGAGGGTCACTGAGGAGGCTTGTTTCTGGTCTGGTCCGTTCTTTCAGGGCACCTTGAATGATTCTGATGTATGGAAAACACCTTGTTGGAAAACAGCCTTTATGGCAACACTTGGTGCTTTCACAAAATCAGCAAACAGGAAGTACGATGAGATCTTGTCATCTCCTCACCTTCGGTCAATTGTGCCATGGCAAGCACTTGGTCCACTGTAGGGCCGGCTTGCTCCCGACCAACTCTGTCAACCAGGACACTCCTGACTCTTGTCTAGTTACCCTTGAGAGGTGATTTTGTGTGGCTGGGAGAGGAGGCATGGGGGTCAGCAGCTACTGATGTTCTTGGTCCCTGTGTTTTTCTATTTTGCCATTTCCTTCTCCAGCTCGTCTGACAGATGAGGAAACTGAAACACAACTGAAACAACCGAATAACAACAAGACGACTCCTTTTCCTTTGCTTTTTTTTTTTAACTATCATTCCTACCCCTAAGTAGGTCTGTGACTGCGATGCTGAAGTCCAAGTGTAGTAGCTCTCTATCACATCTAACCTGGCACCCTCTGTCCCTACACACACACACGCATGTACACACACATGTGCACACACAGACACACACGCATGCGCACACACACGCTCACACACACACACACACACTCTGCAGCTTTCTTTTACATGTCGTATAAACCCCATAAGGGTAAGTACCCTTTCTTCTCATTGGTATTTCTATTCCCAGCACTTAGGACAGCGCCTGGCGAAAAACAGACCCTTCATAAACGCTTCATCTGTCTGTCCTTGACAGCAAAACCAGGTTGTTACAAAAATCTCTGCAGATCTTTTCCATCTTTCTTCTTGGCGGTCTTCCTTTCCTTTTTATCCTTAATGCTCTTAGGATGACTTTGCTTTCTTTAAGTCAGCTTTATCCTCCACAGATCCCCTCTCATTTATAAAGCAAAGCTACCTACAATCATCTGGCATCTTTTCCCAAAAAGCTTTATTAACAAGCTTGCGTTCTAAACCAGTGCTGCCTTTTGGTGAAAAAGTCAAGGGTTTGCTGACTAAGGAGCTCTTGAGACCCTCTGTTATAGCAACTGGTTTTTATCAGCTAAACTTTTCTATAAAATCACTGGTGCCCACATCATTTCTGCTGTCCGTTACCCAATTTTCATTGTCAATGGCTTCATTAAATAGTTTGAGTTGCGTCAATAATATGCCATGTTTTTCTCATTCTTCTTTTTTTCTACTTACTAATTCTAATTCCTCTTCTGAAAAGCCAGAGATCTGAGTGAACACAGAGATCTCACTCACAGATGATCCCCACACCCGCATCAGTAATGAGTCTTTTCCTGTCGATTCAAATATAACCGGTTGCACTCTTTTGTAACGCTATTTGTTGGTCACCATATCCAGCGCCAAGAAAGTACTCAGGGTATAAAAGTGGAAGGCTTCTTTGGGCCTACAAGTCTTTGGCCTTCCTTCTTCCTGATTAATGCTTTCTCATACATTCTGGGCAATGAAGTCACTGCCGATGATTTAATCTGGAGAGTCTTAGCCAGTTCTTCATAGAATTCCTCTTCCTCTTCATCCTGTGCAGCTGGCACTGGCCCATAAGTGCCAATTGGTGATCTTTCTGCAAAGGTTTACCACAAGTACTGCTACATGAGGTGACCAAATGTCAACTACAATGTTTCTTGTTGCCTTTGAGTATCGGATAAAAGCCAGTCCTCCGACACCTTCCTCATCAAGGATGACCTGAGTCATCCTTCCATTCACCTACAACTTCCTTCTTTATTTTGGTTTTGATCATGTTTAGAACGTTAAGACTTATATGATTTGGCTCCTGCCAGAGAACGTCCACTTTCCAAGTCTTTGGACAAGGCTGAGCTAAATTCAAGTGAGGGCTTAGAGATGTCTGTCTAAACACCTTGGCTCTTAAGCCCATCTGCCCCATCTCTGGCTGCTCTGATTCCATCACTGCCAAAGTAGCGCCGGGCTCCATAGGACCAGACACCTTCTACTGCATGTCTGTGGGGGCACAATGACTATGGCCAAAGAATGTACTGCCATGTGGCTGGCCTCTCTGTATTTGACTAGGCTGATCCTCAGAAAGCACACCCACCCCTGGAGCCCTTCCAGCATGGTGGAACCTGACAGGGCTTTTGGAACTCAGGTCACCTCCCTGCCACAAGGGGACATCAGAGGACACCTGGTGGAAGCTGTTTTAACAAGATATATTAAATTTGAGAATTTGGATTATAAAGATGAAACTATATACACTCTGCATTATATAATATGAATATTATAAAAATATATGAATGAGAATAAATACACAAGTTGAAAATGAAAACATGTGGGGTGTGTGTATGTGGTATGTGGTGTGTGTGCATGTGCATGTGTGTGTAGTATGTGGTGTGGAGGGGATATGTGGTATGTGTGTGGTATGTTGTGTGTGTGCATGTGCATGTGTGTGTAGTATGTGGTGTGGAAGGGATATGTGGTGTGTGTGTGTGTGGTATGTGTGGTGGTGGGGTGTGCCTTTGTGTGTGTGTGTGTGTGTGTGTGTGTATGTGTGTGGTATGTGTGGTGGGGGTGTGTGCCTGTGTGTGTGTGTGTGTGTGTGTGTAGTGTGTGTGTGTGTGTGTGTGTGTGTGTGTGTGTGTGTGTGTGGTATAGTACAGTGACATAACAAAGAAGAGGCCTGGGTTTCTATGCCCGGCTTAGCCATTACCTCCCTGCCAGGCAGTTCTCTGCTGTGCCACAGTGCCTTCATATACACAATGAGGGAGTCAGATGGGATGGCCTCTAAGGTCTCTTCTTGTTTGAAAACTGTTATGTCTATGAAACGTGGGAAAACTCATACACCAATGCTTGGCCAAAATATGGAAACAAAGCATGATGACCGCAAGCCATGAGGTACATCTCTTGGTGCCTAGCACTGTGCTGACCACATCAAGCTCATCAATCCCACACCTTGGAAGAGATCAAACACCACCCAAAAGAGTTTAGCTGCACTATCCACGCAAGGGGAGGCTAGGTGGCGTAGTGAATAGAGCACTGGCTCTGGAGTCAGGAGGATCTGAGTTCAAATGTGGCTTCACTAGCCGTGTGACCTTGGGCAAGTCACTTAACCCCAACTGCCCTGCCATCCCCCCTCCAAAAAGCAAAAACAAAACAAGAACATGAACTATCCCTCGGGGCTAACCCTAAAGAATGCTTACTGTCCATGTGGTAAGGAGCCGCACTTGGCCAACCTCTAGCCCTCATCCATCGGGAAGCAGTGTGGCTGTCTCGACAAACACTGACAATGGGTGATGAGCTGGGCTCAAAATCAAACACGAGAACGAGGAGGAAAAGGAGCTAGACTGTCTTTGGGAACTGGACTTTTCTTTGAATGATGACAGCATCAGAGGTTTTAGAACTGGAGGGGGCCTCAGAGGTCATCTAGTATCAGCCTGCTCAGGAAATTCAGTGATGTGCCCGATGTCATGCAGAATCCAGGATTCAAACCCAGGCCTCAGACTCCAACTCTCATACCTTCCCCACTGCACTGCTCTGCTCCACGCTCCTAGCAGCTCCTTCAACAAAGGTCATCTTTTTCAATCCCCACAGGACACAGGTACTGTATGACAACCAGTCAAAGAGGACATCCAGCCTTCACAGAGCAGAGGCCGCCACAGACAGGCACCTGAAGGTGTGAGTGGGCCGGGACTGCCAAGGAGAAACAGAGGCTTTTGAACTGGCTGGCTGAGCAAACCACGGTGGTGCCTGGAGAGCACGAGGGGAGCCCCCAGCACCTTAGGAGGACACCCTGGGGCAAACGCACAGAGACAAGGCAAGAGTCACCGAGGGGACAAGATAGATGGGTCTCCAGCTGCACTGCTGGAGAGAGTACCCCATCCAAACACCCAAATAATCCTTTCTACACCAAGATGGCATGTCCTGGGGCTTGAGGACATGGTGGATTCTCAGGCCTTATTGTACTTACAAAAAGTAGACCCAGACAAGCTCCTACAAGGAGATAAAGAGCAATGCCCCGGCTGGGTGCGCCTAGGTGTGAGGCCTGAGACCTCAGGAAAGCCACTGCTGAGAGGCCAGGTCTGCATTCAATCCAATTTAGTTCAACAACCATTCATTAAGCAACTACTATGAGCCCAAAGACAAAAGAGTCTCTACTTTCAAAGAACCTACAGCAAATAGGAGGTAGGGATGGAAGGGGCAAGGGAGATAACACGAGAGGCCTGCAGCAGACCATTTCTTAAGGGCCCTCCTCTCCAGGCAGCCTCTCAGATTCCACGCTTCTTCCAAAGCAGATTTCCCATCGTGACCAGTGGAACATGTTTATGAGGAGGTTGGTCCACGTTAAGGGTGTAGTGTGTGGCTACGGAACAAAGTGGAGCTGGCAGGCCCATGTGGGGACTGTGCCTCCGACCCAGGTCTCATTAGCACATTCGCTAACCAGCCACGCTGCTTCTTAACGCTGAGGATACAGGCTCACTTTTAGAACCCCGCTCGTTTTTTTTTTTTAAATCATCACAGGCACGAGGTGGGAAGGCGAGTGGGTAATGAGGAAGGGGAAGTAAGAGAATGACCCGGCAGGAGACTGTCATATGAGGAGAGATCTAATAGATGCAAGAGAATAAAGAAGAGAAAATAAAGGAAAAGAAAGCCAGGGCCGTGAAGACGGGTTTTCTATTCATCTCTTGTACAATTCTGAGAACAAGGAGGCAGTCACTGACATGGAAAAGGAACAAATTTATATTAATAAGGGATGTACTTTTTTGGTCACATGTATATTAATCTGTGGCAATCACAGCAACAGGATCTGCGGAGATGAGCAAGGGAGAGACCCTCCTCATGACACCAAGAAACAGCCTCTGTGAGAATATTGGACTGAGCCCGAAGAGAAAGGCTCTGCAGTCCTGGCCAAGAGCTGATCCTGAAGGGAGCTGGGAGGGGTCCTGCCAGATTGATGACCTTTAGGGAGATCTGGCCTTGGATTCAAATGGATTCCACACTGGCTCCTGTCGGAGGCCCAGGGCAGGGCTGGAAGGACCACTGATTCAAGCCAGTGTAGAAACGGTGCAGATCAGAATAGATGGTTTGGGCTGGTTAGTGCCACACTAAAGTGTTTATGTCTGTATTCCGTGACATATGAAACCGATGAAAAGACAATCAAATGCTCTTTAGGCAAGGGAAACAGATTGAGTCTGTTTTTCTTCACATCGAGGATTAGCCTCAGATTCAGACTTTTAATTTTTTTTTAATTTGTGCTTTGGAAACTAACCCATTCAGTTCTGCTAAATATCATCCCCCCCTCCCCCGCCCCGGATTAAACTGGAAAGTGCGAACAAACGTATCACGTTTTTAACTTTGCTTTGTAACACTTGAGTGCCAAGCACTTGATGTGCCATTTAAAGGATAATTAATGGATAAACTAAAAGGATAATTATTATGGAGTTTAATATAGCAGGCAAACTGCTCATTAATCCTTACAGCAAGGCTGCGTTATAATCGTTTACTTAAAAAGATACCACAGGGAGCTGATATTTACTACCACATTAACTATATATTATTCTCCCCTACTGTACATTTCTCTAATCAATTTTGATTTATTGCAAAAATACACTTCGTTTAAAACACCAAACAAGTCTTGTCAGCTAATCGATATCCCGGAAAATTAGACAGACACCATACCTCCAAGTTATTCTGTCTTCCTTCTACATGTGTCCTATTAAAAAAGGTATCTTGTGGAACACTTGGGTCACACTGAGGACTCAAGAGAACCACGGAACTTTCGAGCTGGAAGGAGCTTGCTATGTCAACCAACTCCCAAGCTTCACGTTAAGAGGGGCTCATGGTCACTGAGGCTGTGCTTGAGGGGCAGAGCTGAAAGCTCTGGGAAGGGCCCAGTTCTCTCTCAATCATGCCACTGCTCCCCTCTGCTGAAATACCAATGCCTGCCACTGAGGGGAACCTCACAGAGTCCACCCCAAAGTCGTCACAGACTCCAAGGCATTGCTCTTACCAATGGGTAAGGAGGGCCTTGCCCTGTTCCCCAGGAAGCAAAGCCTAAATTGTGTTCTGCAGATCCCAGGTGGTCTGTGCAACAGAGATTGAGGTTCTGGGAGAATATTCCAATGATAGTGATGTTTGTGGCTCCAAATATTACGTAGGAGGTGCTATATCATTAGGTGCTGCAATCTGGAGTATGAAAATAGACTTAATATCCTGTAAATTTTATCTTTGTTTCCCAGCACCCTGGGAAGCAAAGCCAAGCTCCAGGCCCTTGATTCCAGATCTAGGGATTTCCTCTGGCAGAGGAGGAAGAGTCAGAGGCATTATAACATCTCTTCCAGGACACTCAGGGAATTCAGGTTTCCTGAAGCAAAATAATGAACAAACAGGCTTCCTTCTACCACATGTGCCCCCGATCATCATCTTCATGCCTGCTTCATGCTACCAGGAGCTCCTGGCTCCTTAACCTGCTGTATGCCTTACAAATCTATGGATGGGTGTTAGTTTGGTCCAAGCAGTTTCTACTTGGACATGATCTCCCCTCTCTATTAAAGAACTAACGTCTATTTCAGTATTTCTAGAATTAATTGGGCCATGGAACACCTGTGGGCATGAAATATTACTGACAGAAGCCCTAAGTGTTAGTTATGATGGTCTTAGCAGGATGGACTCTGCTTGGGAGCAAGGTAAAATTTACAGGATATTAAGTCTATTCTCATACCCAAATTGCAGCACCTAATAATACAGTACCTCCTACGTAATATTTGGAGCCACAAAGATCATCATCATTGGAATATTCTCCCAGAACCTCAATCTCTATTGCACAGACCACCTGGGATCTGCAGAACACAATTCAGAAACAGTGAGTGATTCTGTATTTGGTATCTGGGCCTTTCCCGAAAGTTTGTTTCAGGGTCCTGGCTACAAATTTATGAAACCACCTGAACACCACAAAGTTAGGACAAAGATCCATCAAGCACGAGTCCAGGAGCAGGGATGCCCCTTGGTACCAGGTGCTCACTGTGCGTGGCTGAGCCCTGAGGCCAAGAATGTTACCTCTAGTTCCAACGCTTCAGACAGTAACTTCTGGGCGTTTCTCCTGAACATCTCTGTTTGGGGGTCGCTGCGGACTTCGATGGAGGGCTTATCGGAATGCTTCTCAATGAACATCTTCCACTCAGTGTAAACTTCATTGGCAAGATTAGCCACCTGTCCATCTGAATGTTTGCGCATCTTGTTCACAGTATGACCTAGAAAAAAATGACAGAGATCCAAGAAACAGGGCCCTTTCTGTTTTCCTCTGTCAAACCCCCGATCCAGTTAACTTCTGCTCCTGCCTTCCACATGATCAGAGAACGTCAGAGATGAAAGAAGCCACCTGACCACCATTTTGGCCACCATCTAGTAGGTGTGGAGTGACTCGGTCAAGGTCAAATGACCAATGGAGGTGGCCCCATTTTACAAAGAGTTATCACCACTCTACGGAGTCAGACAACAGCAAAAGAGTGAAAGGGACAATGGGCTTAAACATTTCTCAAACAATTCCACAAGCGGGTTTTTACAGCCAGACTGATCTACTAATCTACCAAAGAGAAGCACCCCATCTGAAAGCAGGGAACCTGGGGCTCTTTCCCAGCTGCATCCAGGAGTGAAGGACCCAAACCATGGGTCCCAGGAACTGTGCTGGGCAGGAGGAAGGTCCCTGTTGAGACTCTGCAGCCCTGAATATCAGGCTGGGGCTTCCAGGCTGCTTCATGGGCCCTTTTCAGTTTCAGGTGCAGGCCACAGAGTCCCTGGACCCAGGAGTTCAAGTCACAGAGACCTTGGAGCCAGGATTCCAGGGCAGATGTTGCTGCTAATTCAGCAGGGAAGTCCTGAGGAGCCAGCGTGCTGGGAAGCAAGCCCAGAACTTGGTGAAACTGATGCTCTCGGAACCTAATCCTCTTCCCCTCCCCAGTGATGGAGGCAGTGCACGGGAGGACGATGCCTCCAGGAGCCGGAAGACTATCCATGTGCTTATTCTTGCTATAGCTTTGAAATAAATATGCAGATATTCTTTGTAAAAAAGAGTGGGGGGGCTCGACACTTCTTATCTGGGTGGACCCGAGCAGGCCCTTCTCTAGGACTAATCCTTGGAAGCGAGGAGAGAGTGCAGGCATTCTATATCATCCCCAGAGATCACATTTCAGGTCTTTGTGGAAAATCTTTCTAATCTCAAGAGATGTGTCCACGAGGCCCTTTCACAGCCTAGGTGTCAACACAAAGTGAACCTGACCTAACAAGGGAGAAGCTGAAGGCTGCCAGGAGGGCTGCCTTTCTAGGAGGCGAGGAAAAGTGGGATCTCTGGCATCCCAGGAAGCAGTGAGGAGATGCACAGTAAACACAAGCTGCCCGCAGCCCATGATCAATCAGACACGAGTAGTGCACAAGACCACCTCAAGAGCCTGGTGTGGCTGGGCCCATCTCTCTTCCCTCATCTATAAAACGAAGCATTGGCTGTGATCTGGGACCCTCCTATCTTCTATACACAGGACCAGAAAAGGAGGCAGGATCATCACAGAGCAAGAATGAGGGACAATAAGGAAAGCCCAGGTCCTGAAGAGCAGCCTCCAGCATCTCAACAGGCAAGAACAATGAGCCAGAGGGGATCAAAGGGGAGACTTTCCTTGCGAGTAAGGAGTAAGAACCTGTGATTTCATCAGTATAGGAAGTGTTCTCTACCCGTGCTGAGCAGCAGTTACGGTGCATCTCAGAGGCTTGGGGAAGGTCCTTGGACACTGAGAAGCTGTGACTTGTCCAAAGTCACTCACATAGCCAGCATGTGTCAGAGGCAGGACTCGAACTCAGATCTTACTGATTCTGAGTCCAGTTCTCCATCCAAAAGGCCATGCTGAAATCAAACAGGAATAAATGTAAATTCCTGCACTTGGGCTTCAAATGTCAACTGCCTGAGTATAAGGTGTGACTAGACAAGAGTCTGTGTTAAAAAGATAAGGGGGGAGGGAAGAACTCATTATCTGGAGAGTGGCTCAACAAATTATGGGGATGAATGTAACGCAATCCTACTGCGCCAGGCCACAAATGGTGAAAGGGACAGTTTCAGAAAAACTTGGGAAGATCCATACGAGCTGATGCAGAGGGAGATGAGTTAAGTACAATTTATACTATGATGACATCATCATAAAAAAAACATCTGGATGGCACAGCGCATACAGTGCTTGGCCTGGAGTTAGGAAGATCTGAGTTCAAATCTGACCTAAGATACTTCCTAGCTGTGTGACCCTGGGTATGTCACTTCACAGTTTGCCTCAGTTTTCTCAACTGGAAAATGAGTTGGAGAAGAAAATGGCCCACCACTCGGGTATCTCTCAAACTCCAGATGGGGTCACAGAGAGTGGGACGTGGCTGAAATCACTGAACAAAGCAAGCCAACAGCTCTGACTAATGCAATGCCCAGCCCTGACACCGGGGACTGAGGAGACCACTCCTGTCTCCTTACAGGGAAGGGATGGACCAGATCTGTTCCAAGGAGTCCACAGGCGCCATTTGTTTTGCTGACTTGGCATGTTGATGAGGAGGGTTTTTGTTTTCCTCTTTTGTGTTGCTTTGTTTTTAGGGGAGGAAAAAGGGAGGAAAAAAACATTTACTAATTGACAAATATTCTGCTTAAAAACAAAAAGATGGAGAGATTTTGGCGGACTCGGGCATCACAGGAGCCTGCTGTGTGATGCCACAAAGCCCTCGGCAGCATCGAGAGAGGCAGAGAAAGAGTGAGGGACAGACTGAGGGGGGCACTGCTTACGGTTGGCTCTGCTCCCCAAGACAGGAGGGGCACCAAGGAGCCAAGTGCCAGCAGCAGCACAGCTAGCTTCTGAAGGCCTTCAAGACGAGCCCGAGAATCACAGAAGCAGAGCTGGATAAGGCCTCAGAAACCCGCTGGTCCAACCCAACCCCCATCCCACAAACGAGGAAACAGGCTGAGCAGCATGAAGGGACTCCTCCAAAGACCCCAAGGAGTAAGAGTCAGAGGCGACTGGGCCCCATCCCCAGCCAGTCTTCCCTGCTCTGCTCTCCCTCCTCCCCTCGTGGCACAGAAAGGACAAGAGTGTTCAATGGGGAAGAGTAGACTCGGGGGCTCCCCCAGCCAGCAAAGCAAGAGCACTTTCTGCAGGTATACAGAGTCTCCCAGGGATAACGGATAGAAGCTGGGAAAGCATCCAAGGTGGGGCAGCTCCCCTGGTGCAGGGGAGGCTGTAGGGGGGCTCTCTGAGGCCTCTCTGAGCCCGGCAGCAGCAGCCAGGGAGCCCAGGCTGTCTGCAGGATAGTAACTTGGCAGAACCAGACCCAGGGTCCCAGCATGCCCCTTTTGTGGGCCCTGTTAAATGAGAAGGCTGCAGAGATGACCTGGAGATCCCCTGCAGATGCAGGTGTCAGGGGCTGAGTGACTGCAGCCCTTAACTCTGGAGGCCAGAATGAAGAGGCTTCCAGTGACCTGAGGGCCAGGCCAGGGGCACGGCACCCCACACTCTCTCACTCTAAGCTCTGCTTCTGCTCGGGGCCTTGGACAGCTTCCAAGTTCTGGGGAGAGTTTCAAAGAAAAGAATAAAGTGACACCATGAAGAGGTAGAAGGAAGGAGGAGCCCGGAGCCGGAGTAGCCTCCAAATCCTCACTGTTGCAGCCTGGGTCACAGGTGCGAGCACCTCAGAGACCACAGGCAAACACCAGCCTACACATGGTTGCCCGGCCCCTCTCTCTGCCCCTGGGGTGGCACCCAGTGCCCCTGCTGAGCTGCCCAAGGCCTGTGGAGGGAGCAGCAGAGTGTGAGACTCTATCATGTCCTCTGCCTGTTACAGGAATGAGAACTCAGAGGGAGAAATGGTCACAGACAATCTCCACAGACAACCTCCTGGATGGATATGGGAGCTGACTGTGCGCTGAGGCCACAGCCCCAGTGTGGCCTGGCTGTGTGACTCCAGGTGAGGCCCTGCCCAGATCCTCAGTTTCCTCATCTGTAGAATGGGAACTCTCTACCCTTCAGGGTAACTGTGAGGGAAGTACTAAGGCACGGGTCCAACCCCATCACTCTCCTGCTCAATCGCCTCCAGTGGCCCCCTACAGCCTCCAGAATCAAACAGAAAATTCTCTGCTTGGCCTCCAAAGCCCTCTCATGTGGCCCCCTCCTCGCTTCAGTCTTCTGACCCTTCACACTCTTTGACCCACTCTTGGATCCAGGGACTCTGGCATTCTGGATGTTCCTCACAAGGCCCTGCATCTCCAGTGGCCAGGCTTTTGCACTGGCTATCCTCCGTGCCTAGAATGCTCTCCCTCCTCATCAGGCTTTTTTGGCCTCCTTCGGGTCCCCCCTTTGCAAGAAGCCTCACCTGGCTCCTCTCAAGCATAGATCCTTCCCTCTGCTAATCATTACCTCCAACTTATCCCGTGCATGTCTGTGTACATCGTCTCCCCCACTGGACTGGGAGTTCCCCGACTGCAATAACTGTCTGTACCCTTAGCACATGGGACAATCCCTGGCACAGAGTAGGAGCTTAATAAATGCTTACTGACTTGATGTGTGAGCCTAAGAAACTGCCAATTGTCACAATAGATCTGTCCAACTTGGCAGGGTCACAAGAGAAACCAGGGAGGGAAACTCATTTTCTGTGTCCTTGAACCTGAAAAGGGAGCATTGCTGTTCAGTTGTGTCTTCAGACTCTCTGGGACCCCGTCTGGGATTTTCTGGGCAAAGATCCTGGAGTGGCTTGCCATGACCTTCTCCAGCTCGTTTTACAGATGAGGAAAACGAGGCAGATGGGGTGAAGTGACCTGCCCAGGGTCACACAGCTTCTAAGCATCTAAGGCCAAATGTGAACTTGCTGTGCACTAACAGTGCCCCCTAGTCACTAGGCCGTCAATCAATGCTTCCTCTCTTTGAGGGGCATCCCCATTCTTCTAGTCACTCTGCACTGAAGCCTGGAGCCGTCTGGTTTTCCTCCCTCTCCTTCACTGCCCCCTTCTGTACTTTGTCACTAGATGTGGGGGGCAGGGCGTATGGGGTACTCACCTCTGGGGTGAGGGCTTTCCCTCCACCTGAGAGATGCACTCCATTCACTCAACTGTCATCCATGCCTCCAAGAAGCTGCAGCCAAGGCAGTGGCCACACCCTGGCAAACCGGCTCAGCAGACAGGCTGAACCAGGGTAACCCACCAGCAAGCAGGGGATGTGCACCTCACATGTGCAAAGACCGTTCCCCCCCCACCCCCATCTGTGGAACAGGCAGATGAGGATAATTTGCTCCAACGGCCATGAAGGCAGCTGAAGCAGGCACTGGGGAACACTTGGAGCTTGGTACGTGGAAGACACCAAGGACACCCGCTGCATCCCAAGCCATTGCCAGTCATTCTGACTTTCATGCGGCCACTGGACTTTGATGACTCAGGAAGAGAGAGGGACAGTCCTGCCTCACTTCAATCCAATTCAAGCAAAAACCAAGACGTCCCTCCATGATGTCATCTATGACACCATCAACATGCCCTGTGAAGTCATCAGTCCTCTTTGAAAACAGAGGACAACACCACCTCCTCACTAAATCTCTAGGATTTACCTTCTCCCTTCAGTCTAGGGCCAAGGGCCTCCCACAAGGGATGTGCAAGGGCCTCCCAAGAAGCCACTCTGTGTAAAGCTCTGTGCTTGGCTCAGGAAGACAGAAATGGGGATGACCTCTGCTCCAGACACACCTGGGGCTTATAACAGAGCAGCAGGATGTGTTGCTGTACTAACAGATCACACATGAAAGTAACAGTAACAATGGCCTCAGGCAGTGCCACAAGGTTCACAAAGGACAATCCTGGGAGACAGAGTTGAGGCAGGTCTTACCACATTTTACACATGAAAAAAGTAGTTATTTGAAGGGGTGGGCAGAGTCAATTGACAGGGCTCTGTTCCCATTCATTTACCAGCCACCTCCACTGCACAAAGCGCTTTCAGTTTATGGGGATACCAAGAAGAAGAAAACATGGCTGACCCCTGTCCTCAAAGAGCTTACTGTCTAGGAGAATACCACGGCATCTCAGCAGAAGAGGCCCAAGGCTCATCTCAGTCACCCTGTCCCTGCACCTACCCAGGAGTCACCTCTCAGCATCCCTGAAAACTTGAACGATGGACATCTGGATTCCATTTCTGGCTGACTGGTATTTCCTAAAGCTAGGGGAGTCATCAATACATTGGCCAGAGGGTCCAGGGGCAGCATCCGGCATCATCGCTGTAAGACTTTCAAAGAACTGGATGGATGATCTGAGTCTCCCCCAAACCCTTTGAGGCTAACATGACAGACAGGCCTGTCCCCATTTCACAGCCCAGACAGGTTGAGGGACAGGGCTGTAGCTGCAGGGCTAGCAAGTATCAGAAGTGAGTGTAAACCTGAGATGACAAGATCTCTCGAAGAAACAGGAAGAAAGGAAGACCCCAACAGAAGAAAGCAAACTGTTATGGCGAAGAGGATTGTCTTTGAAAACTAACCTGTAAACGGCATTGCCTAATTCTGACTTTTCTTAGGGGGACACTGCCCTCCCCCGATGGGAGGCTCAGAAGGACAAAGCTGCAGGGACCTCAGAGGCTCTGGGCCCACCGTCCCACCCCCCACAGGACTCAGAGGAGAAGGGGCCATCCCAGCTTTCAGAAAGCCCTCCAGGAAGGGGGAGCTCCCTCTCTCCCTCCTGACACAGCCCAGCCCATGGGTGGAAGCTAACAGAAACCTGCTTCTCTGTAATTCTATCCTCAGCCATATGGACAGCAACACCAAAAACCTACCATGTGACTAGGAGGCCTTCTGATTGGCCAAGACGAGACCCAGGATTGTGGACTAGGAAGATGAGCTCCATGCAGTTACCCAAAGAAGCCTGGAGGTGTTCTGTTCAGCTGGGGAGACCTCATTTTCATCTGGGAACCACACAAGAGTAGGCACTTGGGCCAAGCTGGAGGAGCTACTAGCTAGTAGGAGCTACTAGCAGCGGTTCTCAACCTGTGGGCTATGTTCAATTTGTAACAATGAAAATACATCCTGCATATCAGATAGATTCGAAACAGTAGCAAAATTATAGTCATAAAGTGGCAACGAAAATAATTTTATGGTTGGGGGTCACCACAACATGAGGAGCTGTATTAAAGGGTTGTGGCATTAGGAAGGTTGAGAACCACTGAGCTAGGGGCACATCAAATCCCCTGCCACGGACATCTTATTTCTGGATATGTATATGCCCCCTGGTAAGCCCACCTGTGTGGTCTGGAGCATGGGGAGGAGGGGCGAGGTGGGGAAAGCATGCTGAAGCCAGGACCAGCAGCAGGAAACATTGTTAGGGACGGGGACACAGATTTCTGAAGCCAGGACCCAGGATGTTCCCAGAAAAAGTAAAGAAAGGTGGGAGCCCAGGGACCAGAGGCCAAGATGCTTTGGTTGCCATCTAAGCAGGATAGAGGTGCCAGCAAGGACTAAAGTCTCTATGAGCTGTCCATCCCCTTCTGGGTCTAAGCTCTCACTGCTTGGCACCGGGCCACGTTCCCACATCTACCTCATTCCTAGGACCAAGCCTAGGAGTTTGCTCTTTCCTAGGGCCCACAGGACAGGGCTAGGCAGGGAGCTAAGGGGTGGGGGGAGGGTACTCACTATGAACACCTGCAGGCAATTACCCCACAGATGTCTTTTGCCCATAACTGTGCTCACAGAACCCAGAAGCCCCTGATTCCTCCAAGCCCTAAGACTTCAGCCGCCAGCCAGTGTCAGCATGGCCCAGGGAAGGTCTGAGCCAAGGCAGGGTCTTGCCCAGGTGGGCAGCTTTCCAAGTGCTACACACTGAGGCCTCCCTTCTTTTCTTGGAACTGAATTCCCAGACCATCAGACACACCCACATCCTTCAAAATTACACTGCAGGACTAACCAAAATGATTTTTGAGAAATGACCTTAGGGGGCCAACCGGCATCCCTGCTCCCCTCTGAGACCTGACCCTTTCATTCAGTACAGCTCTGGGCACCCCCACATGAATCCCAGGAGTGCCCCCTCCCCTGGGCCCAGTCAGCCCGGCCTTCACCTGTGGAGGATGATCGCCCCCTGGTGGCCACAACCCAGGACAGCAGCAGAGGCCAGTCTCTCTCTCGGGTCCTGGGTGTTTTCAGAATCCACTTTTCTCAGCTCCGGTTTCTACTAAGGCGGGTGGCCCAGCCCCTTGGGTGGACACTCCCAAGTGAGAGCCAGAAGAGGCCAAGAAGTTTCAATGAACCCATAAGTCAGGGGACTGAGTATCAAAGTAACAACAGGGAGGCAGCCCTAAGAACCCGGAGAGCCAGGCCCTGGGGGCAGGTGAAAAACAAACTTCACTGCTGGAGGCGCTGTTGGCATCTTAAGATGCGGAGCCCCACCCCCCCCCACTGGGGACCGCCTTGCTCAGCGCCCCTCATTTTACAGAGGGGGAAATCAAGGCCCAGAGAGGGGTCGGGCCCAAGGTCACAAGCATGTAGTGTCAGAGCAGCATCCGCACTCAGAACTCCTGGCTTCAAATCCTGACGCTCTTTCCAACAGGCCACACCAACTCAGCCCAGCCATTCCTGAGCCCCTCCCTCTCATGAGGCACAACTGGTCCTCCTCCAACACCACCAGGGAGAACACTGGGATACCCAGCTGAGGGCGAGTCATCGGGGTCAGAGGGCAGCCAAAGGAGGCTCAGGTGGGTCCAGACCACCTCTGCTTCAATCAGAAGGGAGAGAGCCACGTTTTGGGGAAGACAGGGTGGCCAAGGAGGTGAAGACGCTAAAGACAGCAGTTCACCAGGACTGGGCAAAAGAGAAAAGGGGGAGGGGGGAACAGAATGGGAGCTGGGTTCAAGAATTTCAAAAGCTGGCACATGAGAGAAAAAGATTTGCCCTGCCTGGCCCCAAGGCAGACACCATAAAAGTGCGTAAAAGTTGCAGAGTCAGATTTTAGCTCGATATAAAGGAAAATTTCCTGACAATTAAAATTAATCCAAAATAGAATGGATTCTATCTGGAATTACCTGTGATGCTGGGGGTGGAGGGAAGACAGTCCTTATTCAGAATCGGGTTAGACAGCTGTGAAGGAGAAGGTGGCCATTCCCCAAAGAGTCCTCCTAATACCCCAAGGAAGAAGGCAGGGCCAGTGGCATCATCAGGAAACAGAGTCTCAGAAAGGTGGCACGACTGCCTCACGATCCTCCAGAGGGGTCATGGAGGCTGAGAAAAGGCCATTAGAAATCCTGTAAGTAGAGAAGATGGTCTTTGATACCGATGGGGCCAGAAGTCAGCCTGCGTGGAACTGAGAAAGGAAGGGAGTGGAGACAACTTTTCCAAGGCCCACCGAGGACTTTCAGATCTACTTATCCAGACCTAGTCTCTCTGCTGACCCAGCATCTCTTGGACATCTCAACTAGAAGTCCCCTAGACATTTCCAAAATTGAACTCATTATCTTTCCCCCAAACCCTCTCCTCTTCCAAAGGCACCACCCTCCCAAGGGCCTCAGGCGTCATCCTAGACCCCTCCCCTCTCATACTCCAGCATCTAAGCTATTGCCAAAGCCTTGGCAGCATCTCTCCCATACTCCCCCTTCTCCCTTCAGGCACTGCCACCCCTGGGGCAGGCCCTCAGCCCCTCAGGCCTGGACCACTATGATAACCTGCCGGGGAACTGCAGCCTCCAGTCTCTGCTGAGCCGTGGAACCCATCTTCTTCAAACAAGGGTCTGACCAGTTCACACACATCCCCTCCCCACTCAATCCATTCCAGCAACTGCCTGTGTCCTCCAGGAGCAAATACAAAATGCTCTGTTTGGCTTTTAAAGCCCTTAATCACCTGGTTCCCTCCGACCTCTCCAGCCTTCCCACACCTTAGTCTCCCTGACCCTTTCCAGTGACCCGCCCCCCTCAATTCCTTACACATGACCCTCATCTCCAGACTCCAAACATTTTCTCTGGCCATGCCCATGCCAGGAATGTCCTCCCTCCTCATTTCTGCTTCCCAGCGAAGCCGGCTTCCTCCTGCTTCCTTCAAGTCCCAGCTAAACTCCCGTCTTCTACAAGAAGCCTTTCCCCGAATGGGATAACCTTACTCTCACTGAATTTGGCTTAGGGAGGGAATCGCATACACATTCAATTGGGTATCTTACCCTACAGGAAAATAGGGGGAAGGGGATAAGAGGGGGGATGGTGGAAGGGAGAGCAGATTGGGGGAGAGGGTGATTAGAAGCAAACACTTTTGAGAAGGGACTGGGTCAAAGGAGAAAACAGAATAAGTGGGGGGTGGGATAGGATGGAGGGAAGTACAGTTGGTCTTTCATAATATAACAATTATGGAAATGATTTGGGTAACTACACATGTACAGCCTATATGGAATTGCTCATCTTCCCAGCGGGGGTGGATGAGGAGGGAAGAAGGGAAAAAAATCTAGAAATCAAAGTTTTAAAAACAAATGTTTAAAAAAAAGGCAGCCTTTCCCCTCCCCCCTGCCGTGAAGGCCTTCCTTCTGCAGCTTGCCCCATCCATCCTGTAAACACCCTGGCTGCAGAGTCATTCATGGCTTGTCTCCTCACTACAGGGTGAGCAGGGGCCGTATTCAGGCCTCTCTTTGTATCCATGGTGCTCAGCACAGCTCCTGGCACATAGTAGGCATTTAATAAATGCTTGCTGACTGACTGACTGATGTTTCCCTATGTCTTCAAGTCAAAGAATCAATCATTGTGGCCGTCGAGTACAACCCCTTGTGTCTGGCAGGTGGGCCTCAGGCCCCCAGACCCATTTCTGTACTCCTGGGGCCAATGCTCATCCAGATCCTCCGCCACCCCTCCAGAGGCCCCTCCTTGTCACCTCTTCTGTGAAGCCTCTGCAGGCCTCAGTTTTCTGCTCTGGAAGATGAGTGTTTGGACTCAGTGACCTCTAAAGGGAAGGAGGGAGGGAGGAGAGAGGGAGGAAAGAGGGAGGAGGGAGGAGGGAGGGAGGTAGAAAGGGGGGAGGGGGGAGGGAGGGAGGAGAGAGGGGGGAGGGAGGAGGGCGGTAGAGAGAGGGGAGGGAGAAGGGAGGTAGAGAGGGGGGAGGGAGGAGGGAGGGCGAGTTTATCAAGCACCCTGCCCATGCAGGTGCCCTGCTAAGTGCTTGACAAACACCATTTCTCTTTATCTCAAAACAGCCTTCAGGCAGCAGGTGCTATTATTTTCATTGTCATTTCACAGTTAAGAAAACTGAGGCCAATAGAAGCTAGGTGACTTGGCCAGGGTCACACAGCTAGTAAGTGCCTGGGGCCAGATGTGAACTCAGGCCTCCCAGACTCCAGGCTCCATCCACTGTCCCTGCTGCCTCTAAATTCTAAGATCATTTGGGTCTAAAGAAAGGCATGACCACACTTGTTCTCCAGGAGCTCACATACCAGTAAGACAAGAGGTGGTACAAGGGGGGAGCCGTGCAGAGGGGGAGGAGGAGTGGAAGATCTCCTTCCTGGGGCAGGGGAGATGTGAGGGCAGGCAGGGAAGGCCTCTGGGCTAAGCCATAAATGAAGGCAGAGAGATCACAGGCGCTGCTGGGGGTGGGAGAAGGCCACTCTGGGCTTGGCCCTGAGACGCCAGAGAAAGCTGTCCCATCTAGCTGGAATGTAAGTTTGACATGAGGCTGGCATAGGGGATGGAAGTGGGCTTGGGGAGGGGCCTAGAATGGCAGGATCAAGAGTCTTTAATTGACTGATGGCTTTGCAGACAGGTGTGAGTGGCGGCCCCACCAGACCTCTGCCCCTTCACATCCGTGGCATTCTGGACACCACACAGAAATAAAACAGGCAGTTTTGCTCCTCTGCTTCTCATCTCAATGGCACCTGTAGCCAGCAAATGGTTCAGTTCGCCAATGCAGCTAGCGACCCCTTTGTGTCTTCCCATCAAATGCGAGGAGCCACCCTTTTGGGCCCTGGTTGTCGTGACCCGGACAGAGGAGGCTGGAGGACACACGAGCGGCCCGCAGGCCAATGCACCTACCGATCCTGGTTGCCCGCAACACATCCTTGGAGGGTAGTTTCTTCTTTAACTCCTGTAAAGCTTCGACTAAATTCTCTTGGGGTTGCCCTGGAAGCTCCAACACTCCTTTCCATCTTTTGATGTCTTCAACAACCACCACTCTCTGGGAAAGAGAAAAGTCATTTGGAAAACAGAACATTTTCCTTAGAAAGACATCTGCCTTCACCTGCACTGATGAGGCTGTTACTGACAGGGGATTCAGTGATCCTGACCTCAGCCAGAGCACGCCATGGCTAAGAGCAGATCCTGGTCGCTGCAGACCGGGACAACCCTGGGGCACTGAGCAGTGAGCAGCAGGGGCCAGAGGAGGAAAGGGAGAATGGTTCCCAGAGCAAGGCAACTCGAGACACAAGGAGAGAGTTTGCCTTGAGGAGGCCCCACATCCATGGGGACCTTGAGGAAGGAGGACAGAGCAGCCCCAAGAGTCATCTACTCACCAAAGCGTGGCCCATCTCAGGGTCAGAGCAGCGAGCTCAGAGCCACTCGAGAAGATGGCAGACAGCCCTGAGGAGGCCTAACAGACCAGAGGAAGGGGCTCTGAGCCCGCCCCCAGAACAGGACAGAAAGCAGCACAGATGTCGAACCCTTCCTTGGAGAGTAGCAATGTGGAATTTATGTGGGTAAAGACAATATGGAATGGTGATTTCTAGAAAAGGGGGGAGGACAAAGAGAAGGTCAAGTGTGCGCTGGACTTCCATTGCTGTGGAGACACCAGAAATATCCAGTTTGACAAAACCAGTTATGGAAAAATGGTTCTGTCACAAGGCAAAGTAGAAGGAATTGTTTCCTCTAGATCCACTGTAGGGGTGGAAAGAATCAAGGCCAAGGTGGTGACTTCATAGAATATACCCATACCCTAGACCTGAAGAAGGCAGAACTGTGATGCCAGAAGATCTTGAGCATGAAATACTTCCCTTGAGAACCAGCAGTCAAAGGGCTAAGATTCCCGCTATACTTTAGTCACAGGGTCTGGAGACAGGGCAGACTCACAGACTGTCAGGGCTGGAAGGGGCTTCAGAGACCCCGCAGGTCACAAAGGAAAGCAAAATCTGACAGCAGCTGGCAGGCATCCCCTCCTCAGGCTTCTCCATCAGGTTCCCATCTGACCCCACGGGGAAGAGAAACAACGGCCGGGCCCACAACTACACAGGGACTTCCTCTGGGAAAGCAGGAGAAGCGCCACCCTCGCCCTCATTCTCTGAGAACAACTTGCCCTCATTCTCTGAGAACAACTTCCTCGAGGAGCAGACAAGGAGAAAGGAAAGCTCTCTGGAAGCTTCACCTGGGGGGTATTCTCCTCCTCTCCAAAACAGCCTCATCTGCCTGTGCTGGCTTAAGCACCACAGCCGGATGTACCGTGGACATGGAAGGCGGATGCCTGCTGTCTGTCGGCATGAGCCTCTATTTAACTTCGAAGGCTAGGAAGGCTCTGGTAAGATGACTTGTTGACACATTGAAGGCAGGAGGAGCAGAAATGGAGGGATAATGGGAAAAGCATTGCCCTTGGAGGGAGCTTTCATCACTACAATTGCAGGGCATCCATTTCACAGAACAGAAGCCTGAGGCCCAGAGACCTTCCTGGATGGGCAGAGGTTCCCCAGCTAGTCAGTGTGACGGGCAGAGCTTGAGCCCTGGCTCCAAACTCTCAAGACCAGGGAGTCTTCACTAGGCCACATTAGGACCTCTCTCGGGTTCCTCATCTGCAAAAGGACTTGAGAGTAAGAAGCCATATTTCACACAGAGCCTTGAGGTTTCTAAGACTCACAAAATCACACTTTCCTGGTTGGAGGCCAACCCACCAAGCCCCAAAGAACCCTGCTACCACAGGCCCAAGCAGCGACCTAGCCTCCCCTCCGTCCTGCTTCTGCCCCCAGGTGCAAGCAGAACAAGGCTGCACCTTTTACATACTTGAAGACAGCTATCAAGGTCCCCACTCCATCCACCAGTCTTCCTATGGCTTAGACCCAAGGCCCTTCACCACAGAGGGTGCCCCCTTCTCCAACTTACTAACGTCCTTCCTAAAACATGATTCCCAGCACTGACCCCCACCTCTAGGTGGGCCTAACCAGGACAGCCGGCAGCAGGACCACCACCTCCTTACTGCAGGAGGCTCTGACTCTCTTCACAGATCGTTAGTCTTCAAGGTTATGGGCTCCCATAGTGGACTCACCTGAGGTCCACTAAAGCCCCCAGATCTTTTTCATATAACGTGCATCTGACCACTCCTCCCTCATCTTATACTTGTAAAGTCAATTCCTTATGCCCAAGGATAAGACTTTGCATTTATGCCTCTTGACCCTGACAATAAGAGCCATAATGACAGCTAAATACAGTGTCTATTTTATGGCAGGCCCTGTGCTATGCACTTCACCGATATTATCACAACCACCCCAGGAGGTAGGGGATGTTATTATCTCCACTTTACTACTGAGGAAACTGAGGTAAAGAGGGCTAAGTGACTTGCCCAGGGTCACACAGCTAGTAAGTGTCTCAGGCCAGATTTGAACTCAGTTCTTCCTGACTCCAGGCCCAACATTTCAGCCACTGCGCTCTGTCCACACCACCACCCAGCTGCCACTACTGTCCACACCACCACCCAGCTGCCTTTACTCTGTCCACACCACCACCCAGGTACCTCTAAGACTGATAAATTTCAGGGAAAAAAAAGGCTGTCTGTCTATATTGCTAGAGCCAGACTCCCCTCCAAAGAGATCCTCACACTCCTGAAATGGCAGACCCAAGGCCCAGAAGCCTAAGCCTGTTCTGGTGTAGCCCTGCCCCTCCTTCCTCCTGACAGGCCACCCTGCCAGCCTGTAGGATATGCTTCCCCCTCCCTTTCCACCCATCCTGCCACTGCTACTGGACAAGCTTCATCAATCCCCTCCCTTCCCAACGCCTCCACTCTGGCTCCACTCGCCAAACCTGGCATTTTCCAAACCAAAATCAGTTTCCTTGGCCCCCATTCCCTTCTATAGGTTGTGTCTTCTCTATTAAAATGTAAGCTCCCTGAGGGCAGGGACACTCTGGATGTTTTATTTATGCACCCAGCATTAGACACAGTGCTTGATGCTTGGCAAGTGACTCATGATTGCTTTTTCATTCATTCGTTCATGAGTACAGGTTGTACATTCCTGCAGTACTCCGAGGCTGGCAGAGAACTTTACACACACCATCTCAGATTTGCCTTCAAGGCTTGGGGCACATTAATCTCATCTTCCCAAAGCCTGTAAGGGCATCCCTGGCACATGGTCTCCACAAAGTCAATGCAGTCCCAGGCCGGTTCAATCCATTCCTACAGAGCCGCAGGCCCACATGTTATGGGAATCTGAAGATCTTCCCTGCCCCTAGGCCCTTTGATAGGCTTAAATGGCTCTGAGAACCTTCCCTGATTTGAAAATATACTCTGCTCCCTAATAGGCTGAATGTGGTCACATGGAGCCTGTGGCAGGAGGCTTGTTCTTCAGGAATGCCCACTCCTTATTACTTTGTGATTGGGCAGTGGGTCAAGAGGGCTGTGACATTCTCTGATCCAGGAGAAGGCTATATATATACCCTGATGTGAGTTTTTGGTTTGGGGCTCACTCTGAGAAGAGTTGTGTAATTTGGCCAGATGAGACTCTGGGAAACGGTTGAGCCCCCAGCTTTGAAAACCCAGATGTTGGTGCTTCCCTCTCTGGTAACTGACTAGGTATGGATGTGATGGTCAGATGGCTGGAAGCCTCTGCTGATCTGCTTCTCTGTCTGCTTGTAACTTCTGCTTGTAACCTGTGTTTGTATTCTGTTTGTATTTTCTGAAGTTTGGGGTGCTGACTTTTTCCCCCAGAACTAGGTAAATGAGATATGTTTGATTGATTAAAGTAAGATTGTTAACCCATTTTGAGTTGCTTTCCTTTAGAAAAGCAGATCTAAGAACCTGTGCTAGCAGCCATCCTGGGCATGCTAGGGCGCTTGTTGATACACCACACCAGACAGTGGGCTACAGCTCCTAAAGGGTCCCCCCAATCATGGAGCTTATCAGAAGAAGCTGAGGTTGCATGTCCCACCTGCTCCCCTCAGCCAAAGCATTTCAGGGCTGAGAGTCCTTATAGATGAAGAAGGGAGGCAGAGGCAGAAAGTGGCCAAGGCAGCTGCTGCCAGACCCAGGCCTGCGTGGTTTGGGGCAAGAGGGACCTGTAGAGATCAATTCCTTCATTTTACAAAGGAAGAGAACAGTGGATGGCCCAGAAAAGAGATAACCCTGGGGACTCTGATGGTCAAGCAGAGCTCCTCTTCCCTGGGCCCACCCCACCCATTCCCACTTTTCCTGTGGGAATGTCACCATGCCCAACAAAAGCAATGGTTTGTGCTGGGCACAGAAGAGACCACTGCCCTTCAGTCTTACCATCGCCAGGCAGAGAAGAGTGGACCACAGACCCTTGGAAGAGCCAGGCAGCACTGTGGGCATGGGAGCCACCCAGCCAGCGAAAAGGATGGGAGAGATGAGCTGGAAGACTAAGAGAAGCAGACAGACATCAGGTACGACACAGAGCCATTACATGTTTTGGCTCATTTTTTCAACCCATGAAACATCTGCCTCCTAAGTCTTTGTACTTTTGTTGAAGTCTACCAAATGGGCACCCAGCCTTACAGACCCCGTTCCATGGCTGCAGCATCGGTGGTGGATGCTAAGAAAGACCAAGTCTCAAGCAGTCTACGAATATTAGTGGGGCACTTACTGAATGTGGATTTTGGCCCAGACACCAACAAACAGAATGCACCTTTAGGAGCAGAATCAGATCCACACCAACACTGCCACTCAGTCTTTGATAAAAGCAGTCTGAACTGAATGGAACTCCAGGGGGAAAGTTGGGGAGGGGGAACCTCTGAGGTCCCCTGGTCCAACCATGCCTGATTCCAACAAGTCAAGGACACATCAGGAGAAAAAGAAGAAGTCGACACTCCCCAATGTCCCAGGAAGACACGATTTATTCAAACCTCCGGTCTCCTCTAAAAACCGGGAAATGGACAAGGTCAAGCCATGATTCCATCACTGCTACTGCAGACATTAACTGAGCCCCTGGTGATTTGTCCCTCCCCCTAGAAATGACTCTGTATTTACTGAGTACAGACTTTACATGTGTGTACACAACATACACCATATGTATACACGTGTAATACATGTATACATCTATACAGAGAACACACAGATAGGCTGTTTTCTGTCCACAGTGTAAGCTCCGTAGGGGCAGCATTGGTGCAGTACATCCTGGCACGCCCAGCATCTGGCAGGTGGTCAGTGTGCCATGAATGTCTGTTACCTGATGGGTGTAAAATAGACACAACAAAGAAAGAGGCCAAAGGAGGCCAGCAAACGCTCACCACCCTCACAAAGGCATAAGTCCCACTAGAAAGACAGAAGGACACACAGAGCACTCCCTAAGATGCCGGGCATTGCGCAAAGTGCAGCACCCCAAAGGAGGCAAACAAGACACTCCTAGCCTCCTAGAGCTCAGGCACATTATAGGGGAAGACGAGGCAGGAAGGGGAGCAAGAAGGCCAGGCAAGGAGCAGGGAGGGCCCGATGGTGTAGAGGGAGAGATGGTGCCTGCCCAAGAGAGGAAGAAGTCTGAGAAGTGACTGGAGACCGGCATGAACAAGTGTGCTGGGGCCCTCTTAAAATGGTGACCCAGGTAAGGAAACCACATTCAGGGGGAGGGAGGAAGCTTTTCTGCCTCCAGTGGCAGGAGAGCCCAGGCTCAAATCCAGCCTCCAACACATAGGAGCCATAACCATCAGAGGCCAAGCTAGTCAGTGAGCATT
>CM053586.1:343343695-343417694 GCA_028646515.1 Pseudochirops corinnae | reverse complement strand
GGGGGGGGTCCTAAGCAACGGGCAACCAATCATTTGTGGAAGCCAAAGGTTCTGAGCAACCGACAGCCAATCATTCACGGCGCTGAGGGCCCACCGACCCTCCTTACGCCCGCCTTCCCCCCCCCCCCCATCCGAGAGCGTCCAGTCTCTTAAAACCGCCCGTCCTCCCCTTACCCCTCCTCGCGAAACGTCGGGGCCACCCCGAGGGCCTGCAGGAGCTCAGGCCGACCCACCAGAGAAGCGGTTCTGGCGCGCTGGCCGGTCACTGCCTCCGGGCCAACTCCGGAAGCAAGATGGTCGCGCTTCCTGCCGAGCCCTGTAGTTCCGCCCAGGACGGAGGCCAGCCTTCCCCCGGCTGCCCGGGGCCGGACGGACTCCATTGCCCAGCGTGCCCCGGCAGGCGACCTCGGCTGGTGGATCTCGCGAGCCTGGCCTGTTTTGAGAAGTTCGTTAGGAAAGAGGAGGCGGAGGCCGCGATTACTGGGAAGTCCCGGAGGGCGGGGAGGGGGCGGGGCGTTGGAGGCGGAAGCGGCCGCGGTACCGGAAGGAGGAGGGGAGGAGGAGGAGGAGGAGGAGGAGGAGGAGGAAGAAAAACAGCCACTTTCAGAGGAGGTGGAGGCAGCGGCCGCGGCGACCAAAGGGACGAGACAAGATGGCGGCGCTGGGGGCGCCCTGGGCCCGGACCCGGGCCCCGCGACTCCCGGGGCCTTCGCTCCCGCTGCTCCCCCTGCTGCTGGCCGCGGCGTTGGGCCTGCCCCGGGCCGCCGGGGCCGCCTCGGCCGAGGCCTTCGATTCGGTGCTGGGCGACACGGCGTCCTGCCACCGAGCCTGCCAGCTGACCTACCCTCTGCACACCTACCCCAAGGTAGGCCCTGCTCCCGGGAGCCCCCTCCCCCCCGGCACCTCCCCTCCCCCCTTGTTGTCCTGCATCACCTCCTCCTCCTCCTCCTGCGGTCTCCCCTCCCTCTTTGGCTCCTCCCCTTGTCTTCCCCCCTTCCTTGCCCCGCTCCCCCTCTCTTCCTCTCCTTTTTTGTCCCCTTCCCGTTTGTCTTCTTTTTCTCCGTGTCTTCCTCTTTCTTGGTCCCCCCTTGTTTGTTTGCTGCCCTCCCCCTTTTCCTTTTGCTCCTCTCACTCCTCCCCTTGCCCACCTGACTCCTCCCCCTAGTGCCTGCCGTGGTGCCCCCCCTTGTTTGTTTCCCACCCCTCCCTGCTCTCCCCGGTTTGACTCTCGGGGTCCGCGGCACCCCCCTCCGTAACCACAGCTGCTGCTGAGCTTCGGGCCCCCTCCAGCTGCTGTGTCCTCGTTTAACCTGGAGGCGAGTGGAGGGGGGCTCCCCGGCCGGAGCCCGTCTCCTTTCCCCCCCTCTCCCCGGCACTTTGCATCAGTGCCCCACCTGCGTCTCCGTCTTGGTCAGGTGTAGTTCTGGTTACCCCAAGGCCCCCAGCGCCCGCTCCCCAGACTTCTTTCCCCCGTCTTTCTGGCCTGTTGCTGCACTTCTTTCTCAACTCCCTTTTCCTTCTCAGGGCATCTTCTGCTTCGTCAGCATCTTTCCTTGAGCCCCACCCTTGCTCCCTGCTTACTCGAAGCTGCCAGGTGGTGATCATTCCACTGTAGGAGGTGTCTCCCAGTCCGGGGCCTCTGGAGAGAGTTCTGGTTCTGGCGTTCAGGATTGTATTTTGTATCCTAAGAATACAGTCACACAGCGTGGTTGTTCTAGAGCGGCCCTGTCCGTTAAGAAGGCAAGCACATTAGTATCTCTTTTTTACAGAAGAAACTAAGGCTCAGGTTAGGAGTCCCAACAAATCAGAGTCAATCCCGGAATTCTGAAGGAACTATAAAGGATATGGGGGCTCATGAATTCTCAGACTTGGAGATGGAATGATAGGCACTGGATAGAATCCGGAATATCTGAGAGAGATTCTGGCCTGCAGCCTGCATCTTAAAACACTGGGAACTTTGCAGTTTTGTCTTTGTATCCTTAGCACCTAATAGGGCATCCAGCACATGCCACCCCCTGCCAGGGGAGAGGCGGTAACAGGCAGGCAAAACAATTCTTGCCTTCCAGGAGCCAGGCCTGCGTTTTGTTTGGGAGACACATGACAGCCAAATCCCCTGTGTAAAGCTAAGTATAAAATGAGCACAAAGCAATGGGGGGAGAAGAAGAAAGAAGGGACAAATAGCCATCTCCCGGAGGAGGTGGCATCGCTGGGGATTTTGTTAGCCCGGGTGTGGAGACAGATGCATTCCTGGGATGGCCCTGGGAATAGCCACTGCAGTGGTGCAGACCCCCACCCACCATGCTGGGTCAGTCTTTGATTGGAAGATGGACCCATTGCACTGGAGCCCTTCCTTCCCGGATTCTCTTAAGGTTCTCTGGTTACCAGGATAGCAGGCACCGGCCTCCCTCCCATCACCATGAAATCCACTGCCTTATTTCCCTCCTTTACAAAGCCATGCATCTGTGATTGTTGGGCCCCTGTTACGCAGGAGGGGTTGAATAAAGCCTTTGTGCTTGATTCAAGGGGGCAGCCAGGTGGTGCTGGGTGGGAGACACTTGCTGGCTGTGCACCCAGGGCAAGTGACTCGATCTCAGTTTCTTCCGTTTTGAAATGGGAATGACAATAGCACCTGCCTCTCTGGCTTGTGAGGATCAAATGACATCAAGCCCTTAATGTAGTGCCGGGCCCATAGCAGGAGATCAATAAATGCTTATCCCCTAACCAGTCAGTGACATAATAGGGGGGATTCTGGACATCTGGCATGGTAGGTCAATATACTTCCCCTCCGAAGATCTCCCAGACCCCAGGCTCACTAGTGAGGAGGCAGCCTGGACGGATGCCTCCTTCACACACACCCACACCCACCCACCCATCCACATATCCCCATCCAAGCTGTTGCCAAGGTCTGGCACTTTCACCTCGGCAGCCTTTCTCCCACACTCCTCCTTTCTCTCCATTCCCCAACTCTGGACCATTGCACCAGCTGCTGGTGGGTCTGCTGGCCTTAAGTCTTTGCCCACTCCAGTCCCTCCTCCATTCGGCCACCAAAGAGACTATCCCAAAACACAGGGCTGATGCAGATCCAAGACAACATCCTCTGTTTGGCCAGAGCCCCTCGCAGCCTCGCCCCCTCGTACCTTTCCAGTCTGCCTATACCTCACTCCTCTTCATTCCATTGTCCAGCTCCAGGCTTTTTCTCAGGCTGTGCCCCGTGCCTGGGCCGCTCACCCTTGGCTCCAGTGACTGGAGCCTTCCCACTCCTTATTAACCGTAGGGCCTTCCCCCATTAATTATCTTCTGCTTAGCAAGCACATGGCGTGTTGGTGCGTTCTTAATTACTTGTTGTCTCCCCATTGGAGTGTAAGCTCCTTCAGGGCTGGCACGGTCTTGCCTTTTTTGGTATCCCCAGCACTTAGCAGTGCTTAGCAGGTTTTTACATATTTATTGATTAATTAAGTAGGCCTGGCCATCAAAACCTCTGATAAAAAAGGGAGTTGTCAGTCAACAAGCATTGATTAGGGGCCTACTGTGTGCCAAACAGGGGTGGATACAGTGCCAGGCCTGAAGTCAGGAAGACTCTTCTTTCTGAGTCCAAATTTGGCCTGAGACACTTAGTAGATGTGTGACCCTGGACGAGTCAGTCCTGTTTGCCTTAGTTCCTATCAGTGAAATGAGCTATAGAAGGAAAGGGCAAACAATTCCAGTGTCTCTGCCAAGAAAACCCCACATGGGGTGATGCCTGAAAGGGCTGAACAACAATGTCTGTGCTAAGCAGACCTCAAAAGGCAGCATGAAGGCGTGGTCACCGCTGACATGCACTGGCTGCCTGTCTTTGGGACCCTCGTGCTGCTCATCCAGAGCTCCCTGGCCTCCAACCTCTCTGCTCCTGCCCTCAGGTAGCCTGTGGGCCAGTGCCAATGCCAGTCCCTGAAGCATGTCTTTAGACAAATGGCTTCTGGGATTGAGTGAGAGCTGGACGTTTGATTGGGGTTTGTCCCCCATTGTTTTAGAGCAGTGAGGAAGTGGTTGCCCCAAAGTCACACAGCCATTTTAGCCAAAATGGGATCCAACCCAGGTCTTCTCATTCTAAATCCTTGGGTTTTTTAACTACGCTACATTTCCTTCCTAATTTCAATGGTTCAAACATGGAGAAAAGTCCAAGTACTTTTAATCATTGGTTGAAAGAATCTAGGGTATTTTTGCCTTTTTCTATTCCATTCAACAAACATTTATTAAGCACTCATATGTATATTCCCATGAAGAGCCATTGCCCTCAAGGAGCTTGCATGCTGATTGGGGTACAGACCACAGATAAATACAAGATGATGTGAGGAGGTGATGCAGTTTAATGTTCAGGGACCCCTCAAAGACTGGAGTACCAGAGAGGGTCTTCTGGAATGAATTCATAGACTCAAACGTCCTTTAAGTTAAGGTACAAAGGTTTATTGTAGCGCTAATGTGGTGGGCAGAGCTCCTTAAGGAACAGTTACACTTACCTGGAACAATGCTAAAGTTTCTATAGGAAAAGCAGTGGATTATCTGGCAGATGTGCTAATTAGGTGATAACTTCCAGCCTTGGTCATCGGTGTCATTCACTACTGGAAACCAGGGGAAGGGGTTTCTAGGGGGTGTTGGTTTGTTATCTCTGTCGCAAGATAGCTTTGAGAGTTGATATCTGTAGTTTGACCTCTGGATTGAACGTGATACTTTGGAAATCACTACATGATAATTCTGCAGTTACAAGATACAGTCCTATTTTTACAAGAGAATTTCTTGAGAAGTCATCTTGTTCTTGTGATGGAGAAAGGTAGTTTGTCTTACAGGGGCCCACTTATTGAGTTATTGCTAGGCATAGTGTTCTGGGGCTGGGAAGAAAACTGTCAGGAATAGTGTTTTGAAATTAAGGAAAAATGTGATCTTGGAATTGGGGTCCAGACACCCCATCATTGGGAAGCAGAAGAGCTGGGGGAGCTAATGGCAATGCCTCAGCTGACCCTGGAAGGATGCTAAGGGTTCTGGAGATAGAAGTAAAGAGGGGATGAGTGTACAAAGACATTGAGGCCATCCGTGGAGGCCTTTGAGGGGGCTAGATTATCAAGATATGCAGAGCCTATAAGGGGCATTTGTGAGCAGTGAGTCTAGAAACTAGCATCCTAGGCCCGTGTGCTGGAACACTCTTAGCAGAGGCTTTGAATGTTAAGCTGAGTTTGATGCGAGAGGCATTGGGAAGCCACCAGAGATTCTCAGATGGGGGGAGGGAAGGAGCTGATATAGTTAGCCAAGTGCTTTGCGCAGCTGGGTAGAGAGGGTAGACCGGAGAACAGACAGACTGAAGGGGGAGACAAGGCTTTTTTTGAATTTTTTCCTTTTAACTTTTCTTGTGTATAGTTACATAAGCTGTCTGGATCAAATACGGATGGCAGGAATAACACACAGGGCTGGCGCCTGTTGGGTAGGGTTTTTAGAGCAAGTTTTCTGATGCTCAGCCCGGCGTTCTCAGCCTTCCTCAGAATGACTATCAGCCTGCTTCTCCAGCTTTATCGCATCTTATTTCCCCTAAGGTTCTTTATCAGACCTGACATATTAGCTATTTCCCAGATTTACTTGGCCTCTCATGCCTGGAATTCACTCCTTCCTTACCTCTAGCTCTCAGAATTATTGTCCTTCAAGACTTGGTCTTGTGTGCCTTCCTGATTCCTCCCCATCCTGCATTGTTACCTAAAAGTACCACGTGCTTGTTTATCTCTATACATATATTCTATTCCCCCCATCCCCTTCTCTCTGTACATATATACATTTATTTTCTCATCTACCATCCTTCCCACCCCACCCCACCCCCAGTCCCACCCCTGTAGACTTTTTAAAGAAAGCAGGAACTGTTTGCCACTTTTTTGTCTTTGTATGCTTAAAGCCTAGCACCAAGCATTGTATACCGTAGGTGTTTACTAATCATTTGTCGAATTGAAATCAGCTTGGCATTTTTCACATTAGCACTGTTGAACACCAGAAGAGTAAAGAGCGTATGGTAGGGTTTACAGGTGAATGTGGCATCCAGCTGCGGGGACAGAAGTTCTTGTCTTGCAGGGTGAAGACTCACTCCTTTAGCACAAGACTTCTGTTCAGTTTGAAGCAGGAATCTTTGCCCTTAGACTGTGCTGGACAGATCAAAGGAGGCATCTATACACCTTTCCTGGTCATTCTAGCAGGTGATAGAACTTATAAAATAGGTCAAGACATTGGATTTTAGAGTCAGGAAGGACCTTAGAAATGGACTGTCCCCTCCCACCTGTGCACTAGTTGATAGGGTTGGCCTGTTACCAAAAGAAAATCCATTTTGAAGGATTCTCTAAAGCTCCTTCTGCCTTTGAAGATGCAGTACACGATGTTCCCAAAACAGTGCAGGCAGGTGAGCTGCCTCACAGGAGGTGAGCTACAGAGTTGGCAGCATTGGTGCAGGGGAAGGTCATCTTCCATGCCACGTGCTTCCTGCAGGGGGAAGCAAGTATTTAAGTGCCCACTGTGTGCCAGGCTCTGCGCTCAACGCTTTTCAAAAGTGAATTAGAATAAAGGCCTAAAACATTCTCCTTTAGAGTCGTGCCCTGTGGACCACAGCCTTCTCTTAACTGGTTGTTGCTGTTGCATGAAGTCACTAATCCTTCTGCTGGGAAGAAATGCCTAAGACTTTGCTATCTGGTGGGTAACTAACTGATGTGTGCACATCCATCTCCTTCCTTACCAGGGGCCAATGGATCAAACAGTAAGTTGAGGAGCTTTGGTTTTTGCATTAGTTTGTTACCAATATTGTATGTGCCTTATTGTCAGAATCTCTTCAGACCTCGAGGTCAGTCTCCTCAGATCCACTTTCTATTTTGAAGAGGGAACCTCGGAGTTAGTAGATCAGTTAGGCCATTCCCATGGTCCAGGATGGGAAAATTAGGTCATCTAGCAATCTTCAAGGGATCTTCCTCCTTCCTCAAAGTGCTATCTGCAGGTGTCTGATAACTGAAATACTTTGATTCATGTGAACTTCTACTCCCCAAGTGTTAGTTCAAACATATGCCTTGTGTTTTCCCCACAAAATCTACCTTGTGTGAAACTTAGGTATTGGCCTGTACTTTTGGTGTTAGGTTGGATACCCACACACAGGCATCCTTTCCAAAGAGGCCCCACGTTAGGCTGTGGCCTGTATTTAGACTAATGTGAAATCTGAATCCTTCCTTGTGTGTTGTCCATTGTCACAGGTTCTGCTTTTTCAAGGCTTTAGTGACACCATGTACCATGGTGGGGAGGATGCTGATGGGGCCTTCGGCAGACCTTGGTGTGCCCAGCATCCTCAGTACTAGCTTTGCCTGTTGGCCTAAGACTTTTCCCTTGTTACTCGGATGCCCCCTTTAAATAGCAGTATTTCACCAGATACACGCACTTGCCCATAGAAGATGGAAAGGAGAAGGAATGATTGATTCGTTTGACCGTCATCTTTTCCTACATGAGCTTCCAAAATAAGCCAGAAGGACCTCTGCAGGCAGTGTGGACGTCATGGTGCTGCCCCCAACTCCTGTCATCTTTTTTTCTTTCAGTAAAATACCTTCCAGTAAAGACTTTATAGCAGGTGCTACTAACTTTGCTTTCTTTTTAGCCTTCTTTTCCGGGGATATGTTGGCCTTTTGATAATCTCCTCTGGTTTTCCAACTCCATAGGAAGAGGAGTTGTATGCCTGCCAGAGAGGCTGCAGGCTGTTTTCAATTTGTCAGTTTGTGGATGATGGAATCGACTTAAATCGGACCAAACTGGAGTGTGAATCCGGTAAGGTGATCTACTAATGACATTCTGTATTTTTTTTTTCTTTGTTACATTTGTTTATTTAAAGAATCCTGAGCATCTTCTATTAAATAGTCTTATATACACTTTGCAGTTGTCACAGAGTTTCTGTAGCTGCTGCTCGTAACTGCCAGATTGCTGGAGTTTCTGTAATTCCATCTCATTTCTGGGACAATGTTGGCTTTGTACTGTAGTTAGGATGCTTTTATTTTACCAACCATTTGGCTTAACTAAATGAAGTGGCAGTTAGTGCACTCCTAATTCACCACCTCTTCTTAGATGGCATAATTTGCCCCTCTAAGATTTTTCAGTCATAGGTTAGTTGGCACTGGCTGGTGAATTTTGCTGAATCAGGCCTTTGACTAAATATTAAATAGTGTATTCTTTGTGGGTCATTCCAGGAAGGAGAGAAACTGAGTTCTTTCATCAGTTAAATCACTGATCTTAAGAGCTTGCTGAAAAAAGTATAACAAGGCATAATATAATCAGAGACAGCATCAGTAGATTAGCTTTTTTAAGGTGATATTATAACCTTGGTCTGTTCACATCATCCTCAGTGGCCCAAAATTGTGTCAGGAAAAAGAACCTGGTTTAATGGACAAAATAAAAGGATTCTGTCTATTATATATATATCTTCCAGTAGACTTCATTTTCAGTTTTCTTTTGGAGGGGGAAGGCAGAGCAATTGGGGTTAAGTGACTTGCCCAGGGTCACAGGGCTAGTAAGTGTAAAGTGTCTGAGGCTAGATTTGAACTCAGGTCTTCTTAACTCCAGGGCCGGTGCCCTATTCACTGTGCCACCTAGCCACCCATTAAGTTTTCTTCTGAATATACTTCTTATCACCAGCTTAGAAAAATTAAGATCTATAAACCTTTAAAAATATGCCCTAATTTTCTCAAAGTTGAATGTCTTACTTAATTGTTTTATTTTGAATTTTTTTTAAATCCCTTTTTCTTTGTTCTCTTTGTAAATTCTGCATCTTTAAAGTAAATGGTGTGTTAACAGTGTCCCAGCCCTGGGCCATGGTGGGAGGAGGTGTGTACTTTCAGGTCCTAACTAGGAAAACTGACGTGTTTGTGGGGCCTTGAAAAAGCCCTGGGTTGATAGCCGGAGACAAAAGCTGGGCCTGAGTCCTGAGTTTGCTGCAGACTAGCCAAATGAATGGCCTTGGCCAGGTCATTGCAAACCTATTTGAACCTATTTTCTCTGTAATGACATTCATAAGTGTTTTTAAAGCTTATAAAGCATCTTGCTCATGAAAAACCTTGCACTGGTTATTGCAAATGTTGTGGACCTCATTTTGCAGTGAAAAAACCCAAGTCCAATTAGTGTCAGGGTTGGGGTTCAGATCTGAAGGTTGTCTTTCCTGACCAGGTCGCAGGCTCTTCTCTACTAAAGCTACAGTCACTCCACTGAACTTGTATATTTGTCCTGACTGAAGGACAGCACTGTGTAAGTTACAAAGGGCTGCCGGCCGTGAGCCAGGGAGCAGTTTTGTAGTATAAATACCTTTTTTCTGTGATTATCATTACCATCAGCTTACATCAGCACAGCATTGGAGAGTTTTCAAAGCACTTTGATGTGCACTCTGATTGATAGGCCCCAGACCCCAGGGAGCTGCATAGAGCTGCTGCTGTTGCTGCTTTTTAGGGAAGCAGCTGATGCTTTAGAGAAGAAACTTCCTCCAGCCTCACTGATAGGCTTGTTCTCTTCCTCCTGGTCCACGGAAACCACCTCACCGGTGCTTGTTGATTGAAATGTGGAGCTTAACAAAAATAACCGAGTGCTTCTGCCCGAGCCTGGCCCACACTCGGATGCACCGTGCTGCAGATGGAGCCCTGCACACCTCCCTGAAGCTCAGCTCTCTCTCTTTCTCTCTCAGCTTGCACAGAGGCATACTCCCAGCCTGGTGAGCAGTACGCTTGCCATCTGGGCTGCCAGAGTCAGCTGCCGTTCGCCGAGTTGAGACAAGAACAAGTAAGCACGTGGCCTTCCCTCACTTCCTTTCTGACAGCAGATTTTTTGAGGGGTGCTAGCATGGCTCCCTGCCGTCCAACTAAGTAACATTTAGGCATCGGCAAATGGGAGGGGGAGTGCATTTGTCAGATAGAAGAGTCTCAGGCTTCCAAAAGATCCCAACAGGCCAGAACGATGGCCAACTTTGCTACGTTGGCACTTAATAGGGGTAAATATAAAGATCGATTCTGAGATGGGAAAAAGGCCTGTGGATTTTAGTGTACTTAAAGGACTGAGTAGCAGAGCTACTCAACAAGTAATCATTTGATCTGATGCTAATAGAAAAAGCAACAAAAAATTCAGATAAATGATTAAATGTTTTGAGATAAATTTAATATTTAAATATTAATAGAAGTGTCCCTAATTAGGCAGGGTAAAGGCCCCCCTCCCATGCCACGTCCAGGGAATTATGCCTAGTTGTTAGCATTCCTTTTTAGGGAGAATGGGGATGGGCGTGCATGCAGGGCAAGGTGAGCAGACCAAGTATGAGTTTTGAAACCAAGTCTGAAGTAACATTTAGCTTGGCAGAGAGGCAGTTCAGCAGCTCCCTGCAGCCCAGTGAGGTAGGCATGGCAGGTGTAGAATTCCCTAGAAAAGTTGTTTGTCTTGCCTGCCGGGTTCTTAACAGTTTAGGTCAAGGAGGGATGATCCAGAATGAAAGATTACTCAAATGTAATTTGACTATTGACTCTCCTCAGTATAGATACCAGGGAATGCCCTTGGTGAACCATAAAGCACACATAAAAATGAAATTACGTCTCATCTGTGTTGTTGCCCACCATTGACTGTCCATGGTTTGTGTTTTGTTTGGGAGTGGGAGAAGACAATGACTGAGAAGCCGTGGGAAAAAATAGAAGAAATTAAGCCTGTTTCCATACTGAAGAACTGCATATAGTTAATTTTTATAAAAAAACAACTGTCTCCCTCCAGTTGAGTGCTGCTCTCATGCCTCACTGTAATGTGGTGTTGACCCTCTATTCCAGTAGAACACAAGCTCTGCTGATATTTCAGAGATGGGTTCAGCCACCAGATTGGCTGTGAGTGAGCTTACTCTTTGTGGACCTCTCACTGAGTCACAGAAAGTCACATAGGATACGCACACATAACGAAGACTTGAACATAACAACAGTGGTTTTGATGTTTTTGTGTCTATATGTATATGTGTATATATACATATATATACACACACACGCGCGCGCGCGCATGCGCGAAAAGTAGCTGGTGTTTCAGAATTGGTGTCTCCTTACAGCTCATGTCCC
This sequence comes from Pseudochirops corinnae, assembly GCA_028646515.1. Classification (NCBI taxonomy): domain Eukaryota; kingdom Metazoa; phylum Chordata; class Mammalia; order Diprotodontia; family Pseudocheiridae; genus Pseudochirops; species Pseudochirops corinnae. Next base: position 343,406,601 of record CM053586.1, on the reverse strand, counting down.
TGATGCCCAGAATGCATCTGCTTTTCCCTTTGACGCTAGTGAGATCATTCTGGAGTGACGTGATGGACTCGGCACAGAGCTTCATAACCTCTTCATGGACTTTCTATCTTCAAGCCGACGATGGGAAAATTGTCATCTTCCAGGTGAGAGTGTGACTCTGGACTGAAGTAGCAGGTGCTTGTTTAAGAATTGTAAGTGCTTGGTGCTAGAGAGGACCTTTGAGGTTAGTGGATTCCCGGGAGTAAATCCTCTGTACCCTTTTCCCTAGGATTCTGCTTGAAATGATCTCAAAGCTACTTCCTGTTGAATAGCCCCAAATAGCTTTAAGCATCTGCCTGTAAACACTGTGGTAGTGATTTTGATCAAATAAAATCAGCTGCTTTGATTTGAGGTTCTGTCAATATAAACAGTTTAATTCTTTCCTCGACTAATGATAATAGGACCCTGAAGCAAAGAAACCTACGGTGAGATACGTGATCGTTTGATTTGATCTGAACTTGGATAAGAAATTCATAGAAAGGGCTTGACTTTGCAGTTCATTATTTCAGGCAGCCTTGTAGCCAAGGAACCACCCTGACCAAGCCCTAACTTCTCAGTATGTCTGAAAAACGGGATAAGTGAAGTGAGCCTTTCATCATTATGAGGAACCAATTGTAAGATTAAGATGGGTGTTTTGTTCCAACTAGGCCTTGTTGTTCCCTCTGTTGTTTTCATTCGGAAACTCTAGATTAGTAAGAGAATAAATACATTCTTACAATTTCAGTAAAAGGTCTGAAGTACAAGACTGTCAGGCCATGGCTACGGTTACTTTTGTATAGATGTTGCGGCCACCTGTTTGGGCAGGATCTTACCAGCCCAGGTCAGTGTCAATTGTGGTGTAGATTAGTGGACCCAGCCTCTAGTAAAGAGCTGCCACAGTATGGAAAAGACTTTGGAGGTTGTCTAGTCACCCACTGTGGTTTTTACAGGTGAAACAAAGCCGAGATCCCCTTGGTCATAAGGAGTAGAGGCAGAATTGAAATGCAAGTCTGTCCGCTGGCTCCATGCCTACACCTTTCCCACTGTGCCAAGGGAAGGCCTGCCCACCACTCACTCAGCTGTGATAGCGGGCCAATGTGGCCGTCCCTGTAATGCTCTGACTGTGTGAAATTGTATGTGGGTCACCATGATTTGCCCTAGACTAGTGGTAGTGCCATCATTATCTCTTTGGGAGGCCGCTGGATGGGGGCTTCTGTGAAGGGTCTGGGTTATTGCTGGTGTGTTTCCATTTCTGAGTCGTCTCCAGTCCCATTGTGCCAGTGTGACAGTTTGTAGAGACAGCAAGTATTAGCTTGTTCCTGAATGGGCTTTGGTCAGCAGGCTGGTTATCGTCCCTTTGATTCTCTTTCAGTCTAAACCAGAAATTCAGTATCCCACCCAGGTGGATCGGGATCATTCTCCACATGGGAAAAATGCACCTTTAAAGAAAATGGCCTGTAAGTTTGATTTCAAGATTGGCATGAAACCATTGACAGTAGATCTGCCTTAATGGAGGGATAAGGCCCAAATCCTGCCCACGTGTGTCTGAGTGGGGCTTTACAACTTCCCAGCAAAGCCTGAAGGTAAAGCCATGACTCCAGACACCAGAACAAAGCTCCCATGGCTGCCTCCTTCCCTGCTGGGGGCCAAGAAATCAGTCTGAGTTGCCAGAGTTTACTTTCATCCATATTTGCTGGTTCTTAACTTCTCTAGAGCAAAAAAACAATTTCTTAATTTCACATTTTCCCCTGGAGTAGGGAAGCTGGATAGTGGTGGGAGGTGGGGGCAGGGGTGGCGACATTTTCTTCCTCAGGTTCTAGTGGATTCCAGGCCACCAGAATCCCATCCCCAGCAAGCCAGGGGGCTTCTGCTGCCTTTGGTTTCTCATTTGCTGGAAAGATGTTGGTTCTTCATGAGGCCTTCATGTCCCATTTGCTCATACATACACACTGGGGGCCTTTGAGAAGAGGCTCCTGCAGGTGCATCTCAGAAGAGACCTCCGAGGTCCTTTGCCCCAGCCCTTCCTAGGTGAGAAAAGTGATGCACAGAGAGGGGAGGGGACTTGCCTAGGGTCACATAGCAAGTCAGTGGCAACAGGAATCCAAATCCAGATCCTCTGGCTCCAAATCCAGCTTCTCAGGCTTGTGAATGTTGATAAATGATAGAGTCTGATATGACTTACGTCTTGGTGTTTCAGCAGATCCACAGCCAGCAGGCTCCCAAGCCCCTAGAGGCTATTTTGAAGATGGAGAAAGTGACAGCTTTTTTAAATGCCTCTCTCTGTATGTATTTCTAATTTATTTATCTTTCTAGAAACATGCTCTGCTTTGGTTCTGAGGGATGTTCATTTGTAAGCTATTTTAACAGTCAAGCCATTTCCCCTTATTTTTAGGGTTGTTTTGGTTTCTTTAAAAGCTAATATACTAAAAAGGCCAAGAAAATAATATTTTCATGTTACCAAAGGGTCTGTCTTTTGGCAGGATTCCCCAGAGGATTTCTTTTAAACGGTAACGCTGGCCACTTTGAAGATGTGTTTGACTAATTATACCTGTACACTTCGACCCCCTCACTTCCTTCTCGCAGTGGTGCTGCCACACTGCTACAGCCGAATATACATTTCTTTACTGTGTGCAATTATTTATTTCCTTGGAAACAGCTGAAGGCCTGGCCCACTAAGCAGCATCCCCCGCTTTCCCTTCCTTCTTAGGCTCACAGCCTTGTGGCTCCTGAGCTGTCAGTCAGCAGGTAGTGTCTAAGCCCAGCCCCTGCGCGGGCTCTGAAGATCTGGGTGCCAAGAGTGAGCTAGCCCCACTTGACATTCACTTACATTCTGATAGTGGCACAGGTTCCCCTTCCTGATCCTTCCAGACATCAGATATGTCACTGTAGCCAGGAAGAGTCCCTCTGGGGATGGGCTTCTCATGTGCCTTCCCTGCTGTTTGTCAGGAATTCCGGCTGGATCGTGACCATCACCCTCGTGCTCTCAGTGCTGGTTTTACTCTGGATCTGCTGTGCCACCGTTGCCACAGCGATGGAGCAGTATGTCCCACCAGAGGTGAGTAGGAGGCGCATGGAAGGGGGCTTATCACTCAGTGCCCAGTGCTGTCTGCCTACAGCAAAAGTGTGCTCCCCACCTGCCCCCTCTGGTCTTCTGAGTTGGCCACTGATAAACTGCTTGGAGGGGACACTCAGATATCTGGCCCAGGGACAGAGCACATCTCATCAAATGGGTAATCCAGAAACCTCTGTCTAGGTCTCAGCTGATGGGTGATTTTAAGAGGGATTGTGGGGTATGGCTGTAGGCAAGGGGAGACTAAGCGGGGCAGTGGCAGACTGTGAAGTTCTAGTCCTGGGCTAGTGGCAGAGGGTCCTTGATAGCTTTACACACAGCTGAGGCATGGTTGGTTCACCAGGCTGTGTTTGGGGGAGCAAGCAGGCAGTGCAGTTTGGCTGGAATGTAGAGCATGACAGGAGGACAGCCTGTGTATACAAAGGCCTGGAGATGGGAGATGGATCATCACATACAGGAACAGCAGCCAGGCTGAGAAGCCAGAACTTGGGAAGGGCAGTAATGTGCAGTCAGCCTGGAGCGGGAGGTAGACCAGGGCCAGGCTGGAAAGGGCTGTAAGTGCCCAGGGGCTTGTATTTGTTCCTAGTGGCACTTCTTGGTAAGATCAGTGTTTGGTCATGCTTTAGGAATGGCACTTGAGCAGCTGTACAGGAGATGGTGGATTGGAGAGAGAAGGGCCTAGACAATTAGAAAGGTCCAGGCCAGGGCAGATGAGAGAAGGAGCTGGGTGGAAAAGGCCTTAGGGGCTAGACTTTGGGAAAACTTGGCAGCCAGTTGTGCGGGGCATCACAGAAATAAGAGTCCAAGATGTCTCCAAGGTTGGGAACTGGCAAGGACAGGTTGGAGAGGAGGAAGCCTCAGAAAGACAGGACCGTCCTAGAGAAAGGGCTTCTGCTAGCCTAAAGGGGGAGCCAGACCCCAACTCCCGCCTCTGCAGAGTGCTGCCTCTGGCTCGGCTCTTCAGCTGTGGGCTGAAGAGCTCTTCCGGGCAGTCGGCTTGCCTTGCTCACAAGACTTAGCGATGCCTCTTCAGGCAGCGCAGCCTCGGTGGGTGCTTATCGCTTTGTCTGCTACACAAGTGTCCAAAACGTAGCGCTGAACATGCCTGAGGCTCTGGGCCCAGAGCCTTACTTAGGCGCTGTTGTTCCATGAAACGCTTTCCTTCTGTTTGATTCTTGGAGCCGCGAGCGAGTCTGAGGTGGCCCGATCTCTTCACGGGGGCCTGGTGCCTCAGCCAGGCCGTCCTGAAGTTCTACACATGCCGTCTTGTTGGTTTGTAGAGAGTGGGGCCCCTCACCCCCGCCCCGGGCAGGAGGGCGCGTTCTCTGCCGTGTAAGGCCTAGGACGAGGACACTGAGTGCGGATGATGAGTGTGGCTTTGGGGAGCTCGGGAGCGGGCGGGTCCTTTTGCCTCCTTGTCCAAGAAGGCCTAGGGCACTTTTGGCATTTTCCTCTCATGCTCAGTACAGTGGCGCACTGTCTTCTATGTGATACCTAAGACATGGTTAAGTTCCTGTGCTTGGCGGTAAGAGTCACAGCCCCTGCCCCATGGAATCTCTGTTCTAGGAAGGGGGATAAGCTAGGCCTAGACAGTGATCGTTATCAGAACAGATTCAACCAGGGGGGGACTGGAGCTTAGAAAGTACCCCCAGGGCTGGAGGCCCCTGAAGGAAAGATGCTGGCAGCTAGTGATGCGGCCCAGCTCAGCCTCTCCCCAGACAGCTCACCCCTGGCACCAGCTCTCCTTGCCCCAGGGGTCCTTTAAGAATCATTGGGGGGTGGCTAGGTGGCACAGTGAATAGAGTACTGGCCGTGGAGTCAGGAGGACCTGAGTTCAAATCTGGCCTCAGATACTTAACACTTACTAGCTGTGTGACCTTGGGCAAGTCACTTAACCCCAATTGCTCTGGCCTTCCCCCTCCAAAAAGCAAAAAAAAAAAGGAATCATGGGGGGGCGGATATTAGAAGGCTGATTATCCTCAGTTTGCAGTGTTGGAAGTGAGAGCTGTGTCCAGGATGGAGGGCAGAATTGAGGGCACTGTCCAGTTTGACTGGAATCTCACTAGAAACCCCTTTCCCCTGCCCACCAAGATGGCTCTCCCAGGTTCCGGGGAGAAGCCTGGCTGTAGCTGCACCCCCGGCGTATTGGCTAGAGCAGGGATACAGTTGGCTGAGAGCCATGGTCAGTGGTTCCTTGTTGGATCAGGGAATAGAAGGATCCTGGGAGTTAATGACCCCAAGTCTTCCTCACCTCCCCCAAACATTCTTTTTCTCTTGACTCCTCATGGGAAGAAGCTCCGTAACTGAGCTGTTTAATAAGCAGCACATGTCCCAGGAGGTTCCCCCTGAGCCCCCCAACAGAAGCGAAGTGACCGGCATGCTCTCATGGCTCTGAGGCAGCTGCTGCAGCCTCGGTCCACAGGTTCCACTACTAGTCCAGATAGGCCTCATCCGTCCCCTGTCATTTGTGTTTGTGCCTGCAGGAGGGAGGGGGCATGAGAAAGGCTTGTAGTCCTCATCTCTCAGTCTCTCTGCTTGCCTGATTGTTGACTTAACACCTTGCCTTCACCTTCCAACTCCTGGGCTTGTGGCCTGGCTTTGGCCCAGACACGGTCATGCCTGTCTTGCATCCCCACAGAGGCAGGGCTAGGCCAGCAGAGAGACTTGAGCTCTGACTTGCCTCACACCAGCCATGGCTTCCACCTCACCTCCATAATCCATCCTCCGGAGATGGGGAAGAAGGTGTTTGAGGCACGCCCTTAGCAGGTATGTTGGATCTCCACAGATGCCCCAACTAGCCACCATTTCTGGAGGTGACCTGGAGCCGTGGAAAGATCCTTGGACGTAGGGGCCACTTGCTCTGATTCACTCGAGGGAGCTCTGAGACAATTTCCTCGTCTGCAAAATGGGAATCATTCGCACTGTCTCACAAGGGGGCCGTGAGGGAAACATATCAGGAGTGGGAGCTGGCGTCATGTTGGTCACTATGGAGCCTTCCTTCCGCATTGCAGACTGAAGCTCCTTTCTGTCTTGGGCGGGCCATCTTTTGACCATAGCCAGGCTGGTCCTCAAAACTGGCAGCCGGCTGCAGAGGAGCAGCCCTGGGCCCAGTACAGCCTGACTCACAGGGCCTCCGAGGGCCAGGCCTGGAGGTAGCGCTGGAGAGGAGCATGGCTGTTGTGGGCAATGAGGGCCGTCCATACTGGGTAGACTGGATGTTTACCCCAACGTGTAGAAATTGATGTGATTGTCAGTCAGAAGACTTCTCAGTAAATCAGCATCCATTTAGCAAGTGCTTACTAGGTTCCAGGCCTCTTGCCCAGCACCGATGGATATAGCTGGCACTAGGCGGCACAGTGGGTAGGTGCCAAGTCTAGAGTCGGGACTTCAGATCTAGGCTCCCACACTTAGTAGTTACTGTGACCATGGTTAAGTCACTTACCCCTGTTTACCTCAGTTTCTTCATCTATAGAATGGGGATAATCGTCACAGCTACCTCCCAAGGTTGCCTCGAGGATCAAAGGAGGTGGAATTTGTGAAGTGCCTGACCCCCAGTTAAGTGCTGTGTAAATGTCAGCCGTTACCAAGTACGAGTGAGATGATCCCCCTTTCCAAGAACTTACATTCCAGCAGGGAGACAGCAAGCACACGTGAATCTGAACAGAAGAAAGATCACCCCTTTCTGAACAACAGAAAGGCCACTGGGGAGGGGCCAGAAGGGGGTGCTCTGGCTGTCTGAGCGGGGGGGCACGGGGATGGCAAGCAGAAAGGGGACCAGTATGGTTGGGGCAGAGAGATGTGCAGGGAAGCCAGGAGGTGAGGCTGGGCCCTAACAGGAGGCTTTCTCGGGCACCTCTGAAGTCTGCATCCTGTCTGCCCGGCAGGCAGGCTTTGGAGGCTGTGGACAAGAGAGACTGAAGTGGGGAGGCCAGGAGGGCGATCAGGCAGTAACCTACAGGAGAGGTGACAAGGGCTTGAGGCAGGAACAGCACAGTCTGGGAGCTGAGGGCTGGGGGGCTGAGGAGAGGGAGGGAGAGGCGCGCCCCCCCCCCCCCCAGCCACGTGATTCCTGCTTTGCCTTACACTGTTAGCTAGTCCTTCACTCTGCCTTACCCAGGGAGGGGAGAAGGAGCATTTATGTGGCACCTCCTGTGTGCAGGCTTGCATTCTACAGATGTCCTTTTAGGGAGGCACTGTCATTATTCCCATTGTACAGATGAGGCTGAGGCAAACATGAAGTGACTTGCCCGGCATCACTCAGGTAGTAAGTATCTGAGGCAGGATTCACACTCCTGACTCCAGACTGGGCACTCTGGGCACCGGGCCATATAGCTGCCAACTAGCCACACACTAGATGTTACCATTACCTAGAATTGTTCCGTTTCACTCAAAACATCGGCTCTCTTCTGTCAGCCCCAAACCTGCTCTCCTCCCATTTGCCCTCATGTGACCCACATTCTGTATGCTTCCCTGATCTCAGGTCACTTCTGCACGGTCTGTCTCTCACCTCCTTGGCTCTTTGTCATATCACCACTCCACCTTGCCAGACCAGGACCAGGCTGTTCTCAGCACCAAGCCCTGTGCCCTCCACTCACGTTATCCCAGCTGAGCTGGGTCCTCAGGGCAGCTGGGCAGTCTCTTCCTTCTGCCCGAAGTTATTTCCTCTGTCATTCCCCACAGAAGCTTTTCCAGGCCTCGTCTCTTCCCCATTAGCCAAGAACTTCGTCCCCTGCTTTCTTGGGAAGGGGGAGCTCTCCCTTCCTCTGTTCACGGCCCCTTGACCTCACCCTCATTTTGTCTTCCCCCATTTCCATGTGCCTTTGATCCCACCCTGACCTCTTCTCCAGTCATTCCTTCTTTCTCACATCCTTAGCCTTTCCCAAATACTGGTTCCTTCCCTACCTCTTTCAGACTGCCAACGTAGCCTTGCTTCTTTAAAAAACACACTACCTTGGCTCAGCCCTGCCAGCCCATGCCCTCAAACTGTCATCTTCTCCTGCTTTTCTCAGTAGGGTTTAGGGGGAAGGTACGGGAGCCTGCCCCTATATCCTTTCAGTCATATGTAGTCTGGCCTGACTTCTCTTCGTTGTCACGTCTAATGGTTCTTTTTCAGACCTCATTCTTCTCAAACTTCCTCCTACATTTGACCCTCTTGTCCATCCATGGGAATTGATAAGGTCACCTAGGAGGGCAGAGAAAGAGAAGAGCAGAGGGCCTAGGACAGAACCTCTAGGAATACCCACTGTAAGCCTGAGGAGAAGTGGGCAGGCAGGATGAGCAGGGCAGATATGTGGTGGTAACAGTGCCAGATTCAGCAGGACGGGAAAGACCACCAGCTTTGCCAGTTAGGAGGTGACTGGCAGCTTCACAGAGGGCAGTTTCAATCCAGGGAGGAATTTGGCTGAGAAGGAGAGAGGAGAGCTTGAAGAGATGATGGGGTTGTGGGGAAGCTTTGGGCACAGCTAAAGGTAGTAGGTGAAGGAGCCATTGATGGGGGAGGAGGGTGGGATGGTGGAGGTGCTGGTCTGCTGGGGAAGGGAGAGATGAAGTCTAGAGCACAGAGCTAGGACGAGGTCTTGTTAAGAGAATGATGGAAATGGGGAATGATGAATCGGTGGGAGGGGAGGGAGCTGGTGCCAGACACCTCCCTCTCCTCAGTAGAATAGGCAAGCTCCTTAGTGGGGGGAGGAGATTGAGGTGAGGTCTAAGGGAGGGAGGGAGGACCTAGGGGATGTTTGGTGACTGAAGAACCCAGGGAGAGGGGAGAGGAATCATTTGCTCTCCTCTCAGGCTTACAGAGTGCCTGTGTGGAAGGCACTCGGCCTCATCACTGCGTGTTCATCAAGTGAAGATTAGAGCACAGGGTTCTTCTGAGAATTCCAGAGTATCTCAAAGAGTTTTTTAATTTTTTAAACTTTAATGTTTGAGGTTTTTCAGGGCCAAGGTTCCTTTTACTCTTCCATAATCTATTGTAGAGCGGCTAACAGGGATTATTAAGAACAAAAGTAAGCCCGTGAGTGGCCGGCTGGCAATCTGCTTGGACATTCCGTGCTGCTTTTACATGCCTCAGATTGATCAGATCGTCTTCGAGAGTAGAGCTCATCTCACCCCAGCAGGATTGCAGCCAAGGTAGCCCATGTTTAACCCAGGACATCCTTCCTTCTTTATCTGACACACTCTACACCTCTCCACAAAACCACCCCCAGGATTTACCGTGACCTGGAGGTTTTCAGGGGCTTTGCCCAGCCAGCCTAAGGAGGAGTCTAGCTAACTAAGAGAGGACAAAGGGGCAGTCTCCTGAGTGGCATGAACACCCACTCACACATCCTTCGGGGGATTAGAAGCCTGCTCTGTGCTAGGCACTGTACACACATTGGCTCATTTGCTGGTAAAGCTGTCATTTCATATTTCTGAGGTGTACAGCCTGGTGCAGGTGGGTCATTTTATCCTTGTAGTGTGGGTGTCAATCCTAACCCCGGTCCTCTCTACCCAGAGCCACCCCGGTCTGCAGCATTAAAGCCAAGCAGGGAAGCCAGCAGTACCTAGAAAGAATTTGGAACTTGAGGAGCCCAAGCGAGAGCTTTAGGTGGGCATGGGGAAGGTTTGGAATGGGAATTTTCTTTAGCTTGTTGACGTTATCATGAAGGGCTCAGGGTAGAATTCTGCTATTCTCTGTGTTTATGTTATTAATGAGGGTTAATAATATTTAAAGTATTTGAGCCAAGACCAGATTGCAGATTTCTTAACTTAGAGGTGGTTTTCCCCTGTACCTGGATGCCCTCACCCAAGTCCCCTTTCTGACAGAGAAAAATGACTTTGGTAATAGCCGGGTAATGGTGATGTCATTCTAGCCGTTGCCACCTCCAACATCGACTAAGCTTTTGGAGCACTTTCTCTCTGGTCTTCTCCTGATTCATCTGATATTCCATTGAGAAACAGCTAGGTCTTGATTAGTACAAATAATGAATCTCTTCTTTCGGATTTACACTGAGTATTTCCACTGGGCTGGAACCAATTAACTTATTTTACATAATTATAACTTCTAGTAGCAAGAATTTGAATAGATGCAGCCATGTCATTGGATTCCTATTCAACCTAGCTGTAAAGGGGAGAGGGAAGGGGATCAGCCCATCCTCATTTCACAGCTGGGCTGGCAGCATCCTGACGGAATGAGAAGTCGTTCAGTCAGCCGGGAATGGTGCTCAGGCCTTCAGATTCCTAGACCTAAGTGCCCTGAACAGGTGTCTAGAAATCCTGTAACTATCCTCCTAAAAATGGAGACCACCGACGGGGCCGCTCGGGGAGCTCCCATTGCTGCTTAGAAGGATCAGACACACTGAGTGAGATCCTTGCTGCTCCGCGCGGCCGGCCAGGGTGGGTGCACGTGCCCGGCTAGCACAGTCCTAAACTGCCTTGGTTCATTTCAGAAGCTGAGCATCTATGGAGACTTGGAGTTCATGAATGGACAGAAGCTGCCCAAGTGCCCACCTTCTTCCCTCGTGGCGCTCCGATGCCCAGCCGAGGAGCATGAGGAAGCGGGGCCTCTCCCTGCCAAAGTGAATCTTGCTCATTCAGAAATCTAACGTTTTTTAAAGAAAAATTAATTTAATAGACATTCTAACTTTCCGTTCCTGATGTAGCTTTTTTTTTTGGTTTCTTTGGATATGGGGCTTAGGAAGTTAGCTATAAAATGCAGATAAAGTTACCGCTCTGGGACAGTGGAATTGTCTGTCACTTCCCTGTATGTTCTCTAGCAATGGAAGAGAGAGACGCCTGGGATCTCCCATCTTACTCTCTGTAACTGCTTTTCATTGATGTTTGCCGTGTGCTTTTATGTCTCCCTTGACTAAATTCTGTAAGCATGTCCTCTAGCCCTCGAGCCTTCTCCATGATCCTGACAATCACCCTAATTAATAGAAGGTATGTGCTAGGCTGCAATGTCAGTGCTCAGAAATGACTCCACAAACGTGTGATTAGCAGTTAAAAGTCAGCATGAGGAGCCTCTCCGAGGCCCCTAGTTTTCAGCTGTAGTGAGCTGATGTCATTAAAGTTTTATTTGTATCACTGTGCATAAATGTTGTGTTAATACATTGCAGACTCCCAATGTTTTCCGGGGTTAAAAGAAATATTTTGCCTGTCTCTGTCATAGTAGTAGATGAATAACATGGAAGGAAGCTGCTGTAAGCCTGGGATAACAAGGCAGTGGTTTGTTGTGCCCACTTGGATTGGAGAGGGGAGTTTTTCAAAGAACCATTTTCTAGGTGTAAGAGGCCCATTGAGTATATAGAGTTTGTGCTGGGAGGGACCCCATTTTAGAGGGGAAGAGGAGGGACCTGCTTCAGGCCATCTCTTCCACAAGTTTGGTCCTTGGGCAGTGAAGTGCCACTGACTTGCCACTTGCCACTAACTGTGGCAGCTGGCAGGCACCATTCTTCAAATGGGACACAGAACTGCAAGAATTGGCCAGGACTTGGGGAGAAGGCATCTCCAGTACTCCTTGCCATGCTGACTGACTTTGCCTTGGCGCCTAAGATCCTGGCCCAAGGGGTCATCCTCCCACTTGGCAGCCTGGGGCCAGCTTTCAGACACTGGTTTCGTACTGCAAAGTGCTAGCTAAGCATGCCAGATTTCAGGCAGTTCTAAATTAGAGGTTAGTGATTTGGAATAAACTGCTGTGTCCTAGCCACCCCATGAGAAAGCAGTGTGGGCAGTGTATCTGAGGGAAGAAGTCCAGCTTTTGGTGTGATTAGTGAAGAGTTTGCAGAAAGGGACTTGAGAACTCTGAATCTATCACCACCCCCTCTCACCCTGCCTGGAGGGAGGAAATAGCTGCAGAGAAGTGACTTGCCCATCATCAGCCTGGGCTTAGGCCCTGACTCCAAATCCATTCTTGTTAGCACGGATTACTATTAGTGCCTCAACCCTAAATCATGCACAAGGCTAATTGAAAAACCTTTCCTTACTCAAAACTTAAAGGCAAGAGTATAGGAGGCAAGTTTTTTTCTATGCAGAGCTGCACACACACACATACATCTGTGTGTGTGTATCTGAATTCCTCTTGAGGCTCATAAAAATTTAGTATTCAAAGGGCCACATAGGTAGAAGTTGTGTGATCCACTCTCTGTGGGCAGAGAGGTAAGAAACTGGCCTGGGCCTTGTCCAGTCAGTGTCCTGTCAGAATAATTTTCTGTCTTTTATTCCTCTCTGGTCATTCTTACTCTAGGTTTCTAGGATGCTAACGAATGTTTATTTTCCGTGACTTTTACATTCGTATGATATCAGTGTAACTTGTCCTAGAACCCTGGTCAAGCAAGTAAAGTTGTATTCCAACCTTACCACCATTGTTGAAACTTTGCTCACAAGACATATCGAGACCAGCCTCCTTCCTGTCACAGGTGTCCCCTCTGCATCTCTCTACCCTGACCTCTGCACTGCTTCCCACCTGGGGGCTGAGTTCCTGGGCTCACCAGGTAGCCTATCCAATGCCATTCTTCCAGAAAAACTCATTCTTTTGGCCACACCAATTCATCTCTGTCAAGCAGCCTTTTCTGATGTGAAGGACGATATTTGAAACTTAATTCTTCATAACTTGAGAAGAGTGGTTTTCTGTTTTATATTTACCCTTCAGCTATTCCAGCTGTTTGAGGTGTCTGTCTCTAGTACAGATAAAGACCCAGCTCACATCAGAAAGTGCTTTTCTCCCAACAACCCTCTAGCAGGGGCAGTACAGATGTTAGCAAGTGCATCATCACCTGTGCATGGTGACAAATGTGAGCATGTTACTAGTATGGAAGAGAACCCTGAATCTAGCAAACATCTCTTTACTTCCATAGCCAAAGACCACTGGAAACCCCTAGAAATTATCAAGTTAGTATTTAGACTTGAACTCATCCATTTTTGACTTTGGGATATCTCTTAAGGGTCCTTGCAGAGAAGAGCTAATATCTTTTGGATACCTGTATCTAGGATAGTAGGCTGTTGGCAAAATAGAAAGCTTAGGATCCTTCTAGTGTCCTAAATTCTGTTTTTGGCTCTTAAGACATATTCCCAAGGTGCTCAGTGCTTCCCCCTAGCCCACGCCTTTTTAAAAAGCAGCCTGTCAAGAAACCCTGAAATTCAGACTCAGCTGAAATGTAAGTAGTAGCTGAAAGAAACATTAAAAGAGGGTTCCCCCTGGGGAGAGTATTTGATTTTCAGCAGGGGTCTTAAGGCTTTAAGCAAATTCATTTGGGAAACTGGCCAGTGGGCTGAGAGCTATTCGGGGTTGTGGAGCAGAGAAAAAGAAGGGGAGTGTAGCTGGGCTCTCCCAGTACAGAAATGTTCATTTTAAATAGACCTAGCTTTTGCTTACTACAGCGATTTTTAAAATGGTTTCTTTGGACAAGACGTCTCCTAATACCTCCTGGATATGTCTTTGGTAAGTAAAAGCATGTTGTTTCCTAGGTCTGGTTGAATGGATCCAGATCTGCTTGGATTCCAGTAACTGAAAAGAACTTCACAAAGTTGTTTGGAGGCTCTGATCCATGTTGTTCAATAGTATAATTTGATGCTCAAACATATAACTATATAAGTCATTGAATGCTGAGAATCTGTGGTTGCCATAATGATCTGTTCTATATTTGTATTAAACTCCCAGTTCCTCGGAGGCGAGGGAGCTGGAAAGGACCTGAGCAGTTAATCTAACCCACCCCCACCATATTACATAGGGTTTCATTTAAAAAAAAAAAAGGCCTGGAGGGGAAGAGTGACCAGCCTTCTTCTACAGCAAAACTAGGATTCTAACCAGTCCTGTTGTTTCTAAAAGGGAACCCCTCCCTTGAGAGTTTTTGCTTTGTCCCAGGAATCTTTCTAAACTCAAGGAATGAAGCTCTGGGGGTAGAATTTGGGAAGCTCACAAAATGTGATGTGAAAATCTTAGATTTGAAAGAGCAAATGCAGATTTCTTTAGCTTTTTCCACTGTTTTGTATTAAATGGCAAGTCTGAAGGTCACTTCGGAGCCATCTTAACCTTTGAGCTGAAGCTTTGCAAGCCATAGCCCGGAGCTCTGATTCCCTGTATCGTGTCTTTGTGTTTTTCCTTTGCTCCCTGTGGTGGTTTCACTCTGAGACAAAAAGGCTAGCGGGAAGGAACAAGCCCCATTTAGCCTGGAGAAGAGAAAACTTCCATATCTTTATGTGTTTTCTGAAGGATTTAGCAAGGAGAATCAGTCTTGTTCCCCCAGGCTCCAAAGGCCAGAACCAGTACCAGTGGGGAAATTTGCAAGAGATTTACCAGCCTTGCTTAGGGATGGGAGAAAGTGAATAAGCCTTGTCCATCCAAACAAATAGTAATACTTTTTGAAAAAGAGAGATAGAATGACTCCTGTTAGCAAAAACTCCCAAACCATTAGAGTTATCCCCAAAGTGAAAAACGGGATGCTTTAGGAGCAGCAGCTGATTGGCCCACTTAGCCCAGGATTCCTGTTTTATAACAGGTTCCACTAGATGTTCTAAGGTCCCTTCCAGGTCCTCAGAGTCTGTGATTCCAGACTTACAGGTTTCTGTCTCTTGTCATGTTAAAACAACATTTTTGTTCAGTTGTTGTATTCTGAATGATTTGGGTTAATTTTTACCAATTCTTGTTCTGTGTTTTGGGTGTTAGAATTGTTTTGAAATGCTGGAATGAAAATAATGGAAGGTTTGAATGGGAGGGAAATCAACGCTGATTAAGAAGATGCTTCAACAAAAGATCTTGATGATTGTTACCTTGAAATAAATCACCACCTGCCGTCTCTGTTAGAGGCCAAGGAATGTTAATTTCCCAATTCTTAAGTATGGTGGACCTAAATAAAATTCAGATTGCCTGCATCAGACTTGTTGATATTGTGATGTTAACCTCTAAAAGTGACTCTACATTACTTCAAGCCACCTGGGGTCCTGTTCTTCTCTGTTGAATGAGCCGATTGAACCACGTGATTGCCAGGCTCCCTCCAGACTCTTAGTCTCTTTTATTCAACAATTGTATGATTTTAGTTCATTGCAAGGTTAATACATACCAGTCAAGAATGTGATATGGCATCCAAGAAGCTGATTAATGCAATTAAAAAAGAAATAGCCCGCTAGACGAGGTAGACGGCAGACCCTGTCCTCTATCCTGGTCAGAGTTCTAGGTGCCACCAGCCAGGACCATGAAAGGCCGCATGGTTATCTTGGATGAGGATCAGCTGAAGGACAGAGAAGAGACAAGACAGGGAGGGTGCAGCTAGGGAGAGGGCATGGCTTCATGACGGGCTTTCATCATTGGAAGGACTGTCATATAAAAGAAGGGATAGAGTTGTTTAACTTGGCCCCAAAGGGAAGAACGAGGAGAAACAAGTTACAAAGAGGCAAATTTAGGTTTGACCTTAGGAACACATCCTGCCTTGAGAAGTCATAGGGTCCTAGACTCAGAGCTACAAAGGGGCTTGGAGGCCACCCCCAGAGAGCTTAAGCACTTTGACCAAGGTCACACAGGTTGTAAGGATTTGAACCCAAAGACCTTCATACTCCAAAAGCAGGGATCTTTGGACTGGCAGCAGACAGCTCCTCGCTAGTGGTCTGGAAGGAAAGGCTTGAGTATGGGGCCCAGCAGATCACCTTCATTTGGGCACCAGTTTATTAAACACTCGCTACTATTTACAGGTGATAAAAGATACAGGTCCCACATACAGGGACCAGACGAATGAATAACATAGTGATGGAATTAGAATTCTTAAAAAATCTTGACATTAGAAATCTAATAAGATAAAATTGAATAGGGACAAATAAATGCGAAGTGTCAAACAGGTTCAAGAATCAGTTTCATAAGGACAAGGCAGAAGAAGCGTGGCTAAACAGTTTAAAAAGAAAAAAAAGACCGAGGAAGCTTAGAGGCTGCAAGCTCAACACAGGCTAATGCCATCGTAGGCTGTGTTCAGAGCAGTGGGCATTGCCCTGCACCAGGAGGTAATTCACAGTCTTGCTGGGGCCCTGGTGGGACTATTTGGAGTACTATGTTTAGATCTTAGTGTCACATAATTGGCTAAATGTATCTTTTGACCAAAGGAAGATAACCAGAATCCTGGGGGATCTTGGTTTGGTTCCTTCCATGTGAAAATCAAGTTGAAGGAACTGAGAATATCCGTCCCAGAGAAGAGAAAACTTCGGGAGTGGATACAACAGCTAGTATTTTAAAACCTATCGTGTAAAAGAAGGATTAGGCTTAAGCTCAACATTGGTTAAATGCCTTCTCATTGCAAGTCTCTGCCTGCATTCCAGGAGCTCATTTCTGCTGGAGGGATACAGCGCATGCCCAGGTAATTTCCAGGAGGACCCTGAGATGGTTTGGGTTGGGAGATGGAATGAGAAAAGGCCTTCGGTGGTCCCTGGGGTCTGCTTTGAAACGAAGCCAGAGATTCTAAGAGGCAGTAGTGAGGAAGGAGCGCCTGCCGGACACGGAAGACCACTTGTGCAAAGACTCAGGTGGACATGCAGAAAGGGAAGCAGTACGAAGGAAAGCTGGATGTCGGGGTATCCCCAAGGAGAGCAATGGGGGAAGTTGCTGGAGATTTTTCTGGGTGATACGATTAGATCTGTGTCAGAAACTTCATTCTTTTCTTTTTTTCTTTTTGGAGAGCAGTTGGGGTTAAGCGACTTGCCTGAGGTCACATGGCTAGTAAGTGTGTCAAGTGCCTGAGGTCACATTTGAACTCAGGTCCTCCTGACTCTAGGGCCAGGGCTCTGTTCACTGCGCCATCTCACCACCCCTCAGAAACTTCATTCTTGGCATCTCAGGAAGACAGATGGCAGAAAGGAGAAAGCAAAGGCTGAGTGACTCATTCTGTTTGGCTGGGTTGCAAAGAAGTAAATTTAGTCTGAAGAAAACCTGTTTAAACCAGTAAGAACAGAGAATGCCCTTGCCCCCACTGGAGATCTTCAAGCAAAGGTCATATCAGGGCTCCCTGTTGAGGTTGGATGCACAATCACTTTATTAGACTGGTAGTAACCAATAATTTGGGTCAAAAGCCTCTCTCAGTGACCAAAGACATCGGGTCAGGGCTGACAGAATCTTTTATAACAACAAGCAAGAGGACCAAGCAAAATCTGGAACCTAGGTGTTTCTTCTTTTTTTTGCTTTTTGGAGGGGGGAAGGCAGGGCAATTGGGGTTAAGTGACTTGCCCAAGGTCACATGGCTAGTATGTGCTAAATGTCTGAGGTCGGATTATGAACTCGGGTCCTCCTGACTCCAGGGCCAGTGCTCTATTCACCGCACCACCTAGCCTCCCCCGAGGTGTTTCTTATGAGGGGCTATTGATAACATAGTCAGAACTGAGATTGCATCATTTGGACCTCTCCTTCTGAAACCCCCTTAACCTCAGCCAAGACACAGGATTCAAATCACAAGACAAAGGTTCCCAGGTGTTGGGAGTTACTACAATGGTTTAAATTGATGAGATTTGATCTTTGAAGTTAATCTAGTTTCTCTGGAAAGTGCCCAGGGTGGTGGGTAGGGTTACAAAGGTGGACGAATTACAAGATAAAAGCTTGTGGGTTGTGGGTGAAGTTTATTAGAGAAAGAAACCTCCTGGAGAAGGGAATTTTAAAACCAGCTTGATTAAGTCTTAGCAAGATAGAATTTAAATCAAATTTTAATTCTGTACCTCTGAAGTTCTTTGACCCCCTCTCACCACACTACCAGACACCTTGGCCCCAGCCTGCCATTCTAGCCTTGTTCCCTTTCATACACTCTATGGTTCAATTGTTCTTTTTCCCTTCTCTGTCCCTTTGCATTGGCCATCTCAAGCCTGGAGTGCCTATGCTCACTTCATTTTCACCCCTTGGAACTCCTAGCTTCCTTTAGAAGTTCAGCCCAAGCACCACCTTCTACATGAAACCTTTCCACCCCACAGCTATGAGTAGCAACGCCTGCCCCCATCCTCTTATATCTTAGGCATGTTCTATAATAGCCATCTTTCCCAATACACTGTAAACTCCCCAAGAGCTACACTTGTTTTACTTAATAGATGGGGTAAGAATTATCGTCCCCACTCTACAAATGAAAAAAAGTCAGACTCTGAGATAGGAGGATCACACAGGTTGAGTCAGAACTGAGGTTTAAGCCTAGATAGTGGTGATGGAGTATGGAATCTGGACCCCCCCCTGAAAGAAAAGACCCTCAGTCCTTGAATTTTCCCACAAATTTCAGGAACCCAGCCCCTGAACCCAAATCCCTGGCATTCCTCTGAGGCATTGGGCTCATCCCAGTATAATCCTTTCAAATTGTCCTTTCATTGTGGTGCCAGCCCAACCCTTCATTCTCTGTTACCTCCAGACCACCCCAGGCTACTTGACACTCCTTAATCCCGTCCACATCTTCCCACAGTCTTTCTGTATTCAAATATAGATCTTGCCCCCACAAATGTGCAGATTCTTAAAATCTGCCCTGCTTGTATTGGCTCAGACTCCCTAGAAATCTCATCCACCTCAACCTGTATCATAATAAATGCTCTACTTGAACTAAAGAAGGTTCGAGTGGTCGAATTCTTTCCAGGCAGACCCATACCCTGTACCCTTGGCATTTCAGGGTTCCCAGAACCCACAACTGGTTTGTCCTCTACACCGTACTGATTTCCCTTTAGTACCTCATACCTACTCCTTCAAGAACACACAAATAACCTTAAGGAAAGAGTAAATCATTTTCTATACTGACCTTTGAAAGGTGTAGGGAGTTCATTTTTTTTTACCACATCCTCAAATTAGCTTTCCACATAGCAAACATATTAACTAACCAAAGGAACTATTATGTCTTTGCTGGTCCTTGGCTTGGCTTTACTCATGGTGATGCAAAGCAAGCATTTGCTCCAGAATAAATGAAGATTGCACAATCTATGATAGCAGCCCCCAAGAAATGGTGGTTGGTTGAAGGTAAAGCCACTTTTATAGGCAAGATCTAATCAGAAAAGCAGCAGACTCCTTGCCCTGAACCCAACAAATGGCTCTTTTGAGTGAATGGTCATGGGGACTCTTGGTGCTCCTACCACCTCTACTGCCCATTCAGTCACCGGGTCCTTTCCACTCATTCATTCACTTTAAAGAAACAGAAACTCAACACTTGCTGGGTACAGCTAGTGGGCACTTGCTGATTAAATGATCATTTGATTTCAGGGCACATTGCCAATCTGGGGTGGATAGAAAGTTTTGGCACTCAGCCCAGTTACCAACACAAATAACTATAATGCACAACGTTATGTGATGAGGATGTTTCCAGTCCTAACGCCATCTTGGTGTTGCTATATGTCAGCAAGTCATGGAACATAACTGCCTCAGAGGAATTATAAGTGAATTTCACACAGGGACCTGATTTAAGGCAAATTTTTGGGAGGACATGGACAAGTCATAGGATGGAAAGACCAGTGTGGATGGGTTGCAGTCTGCATCCTGAAAGGAAACTCCCCATCTGATAAGCTCACAGTTCCATTTGACTTACTGTACTGTTGTTATTCCAATTATCTTTTGATTTCTTACTTTATCATTCCAATCTCCCATGATGAATGTGATTTTTTGGGGGGGGAGTGGGATTGTTATTTCTAGAAGATGTTGTAGGTCTTCATAGAACTGATCAGCTTGGCCTCTTCAGCATCAGTGGTTGGAGCACACAGTTGTTTGTATCAATGTGATGTTGAACAGTTTGCCTTGGATTCAAACAGATATCATTCAATGGTTTTTTAGTTTGGCATTAGAGTACAATAAGAAGTGAGGCAGAGACTAGTAAGAGTTTTGTCAAAGTAATTTGCTGGTCCTAACAAACTCTTTCAACAACCCAAAAGGCGACTCTACACCACATGGTATGTGTAGAAATCAGATTGATTGGGGCAACTAGGTGGCGGCATGAATAAGAACCTGAGTTCAAATCTGGCCTCAGACACTTGACACTTAACTAGCTGGGTGACCTTGGACAAGTCACTTAACCCCAGTTGCCTTGCCTTCCCCTCTCCAAAACAAAAATCAGATTGATTGACTTTGCAGCCAAAGATGGAGAAGTTCTTTGCAGTCAGTTAAAAAAAGGCCTGGAGCTGACTGTGACTCACATCATGGGCTTCTTATTGCAAAATTCAGACTTAAATAGACCATATAGGTATGACCTAAGTAGCATCCCCTATGAACATGAAGTAGAGGTCATAGGTTTAGGGCAGCAGTTCTCAACCTGTGAGTCTCGAGGTCGAACGACCCTTTCACGGGGGTCACGGGTCACTTAAGACCATCGGAAAACATATTTCCTGAAGGTCTTAGGAACTGAGACACCACTCTTCTATCCATCTCCAGGCGGGTCGCCCACATGCAGATACGCCCACATACGAGTATTAAAGGGTCACGGCATTAGGAAGGTTGAGAACCACTGGTTTAGATTAGATCTGGTAGATAGAATGCCTGAAGAACTAGGGACAGAGATTTGTGATACTGTATAAGAAGCAGCAACAAAAAAACATTCTAAAGAAAAAGAAGAGCACAAAAGAAAAATGGCTGTCTGATGGCTCACAAACAGCTGAAGAAAGAAGGAAAGGGAAAGACAAATCCAGCTGAATGTAGTATTGCAAGAAGAGATAAGAAGGTTTTTTTTTGGTTTTGTTTTGCTTTTTTTTTTTTTTTTTGCGGGGGGGGGGGGAGGCAGGGCAGTTGGGTTTAAATGACTTGCCCAAGGTCACACAGCTAGTTAAGTGTCTGAGGCTGGATTTGAACTCAGGTCCTCCTGACTCCAGGGCCAGTGCTCTATTCACTGCGCCCCACCTAGCTGCCCCCCTAAGAAGGTTTTCTTAAATGGGCAATGCAAAGAAATAGAAGAACAGGTTGCTTGAATGCCAAGTAGTTTGAACTTTACCTAGGAGGCAGCAGAAAGCCACTGAAGATTTTTGAGCGGAGGAAAGACCTGACCAGAACTATGTGTAAGAAATATAATTCTGGAAGGGATATGAAAAATGGATGGGATAGGAGAGAAGCAGAAAAACATGTTAGGAATCTATCGTAATTAAAAATCCAGTGTCTCTTGGGGCAGCGAAGTGGTATAGTGAATAGAACACCAGCCCTGGAGTCAGGAGGACCTGAGTTCAAATCCAGCCTCAGGCACTTGACACACTTACTAGCCGTGTGACCTGGGGCAAGTCGCTTAACCCCAATTGCTCTGGCCTTCACCCTCCAAAAAGCAAAAAAAATCCAATGTCTCCTGAGGGTAGAGTGTGTTCAGGGAAGACCAGTAGCTCTGGTGTGAGGGATGCTGAGCCCTTTTCAGGGCTGTGTGCTTGCTCCAGTTATGCTTTTTAGCATAATGTTCTCAGCCATGTTGTCAGACACTATCAATCTAGACATGCACAGCATCAAGGTCAGCTACCGCACTGATGCTAAATTATTTATCTTGAAAAGGCTGCAAGCCCAGACTAAAGTGGAGGGAGAGTTAGTACATGATGTTTTTTGTTTACAGATAATTGTGCACACAATGCATCCTCTGAAGCTAGGGTGCAACAAAAGTGGATCGATTCTCTGCAGCTTGTGCTAATTTTGGCCTAACAATTAACACCAAGAAAACAAGGGTGCTCCATCAGCCACCGTTACAACAAGTAGAGAAGTTCTGAATACTGGGTAAGTTCACTTGCCTTGGTAGTGTACTTCCCAGGGATGGACATATTGATGATGATGTCGACACACGCATTGCCAGAGCTAGCTCAGTGTTTGGGAGGCTCTGAAGGAAAGTAGGGGAGAGAAGGCTGCCTACCAAACTGGAGGTCTACAGAGCTGTGGTGCTGACCTCATTAGTGTATGCCTGTGGAACCTGGACAGTCTACCAGTGCCATGCCAGGAAATGGAATTGCTTCCATTGGAATTGTCTTGGGAAGATTGTGAGGGTCACCTGGCAGGTACCAGAGGTACCAGACACAGAGGTCCTTACTCAAACTAAACTGCCAAGGATTCAAACTCTGCTTCAGAGAGCGCAACTCCAATGGGCTGGCCATGTTGCTCAAATATCAAATGTATGTTATCTAAAAGACTATTTTACAGAAAACCCACACAAAGCAAGCACTCACATTATGGTCAGAAGGAGTGATCCAAGGACCCTCTCAAGGTTTCTCTGAAGAACTTTGGAATCGATTGTGTGACATGGGAGACACTGGCACAGGACCTCCCAGCATGGCGTGCCCACATCAGAGAAAGCACTGTGCTCTATGAGCAAAGCAGAATTTATATACTCCAGAAGAAATGCAAGATGTACAGATTTAGAGAATCCACCCCACGTGTTCACGTGGATTATTTGTGCCCATCCTGCAGTAGAGCATTCCCAGTTAACACTGGTCTGCTCAGCCGTAGTCAGACACACCATGACTCGACTCTTAACATATCGATGTCATTGTGGTTCTCCTCGAGAACAAAGGACAACAGCCACCTCTGGTCCCTTTCACAAACTTCTTGCCTCAACTTTCTCTCTCACTGATTTCTCAACCCCTTGCGCCCCAGAGTAAATTCAGTCCAGCTGAAGGGAGTGGTGCAGGAGGTGGGACGGCTCTTCAGGTAAAGCTCAGACTCGCAGCCCTTAGCTGGCCTTGGGGTCTGGCAGGTTACACTGATAACAGTGTTACTGGTAGTAATCACTCTGGAGTTTTACCAGAGATCACAGTTAAGCAGCTGGTGAGAAGAAGGGGGACATTCTGTCAGACCCCTACACAGACCCTGAATTTTGGCTGGAAGACAGTCCAGTCCGACTGCCACCTGTTACAGATGAGGGAACTGAGGCCCATAGAGAAGGGTTTAGAGTGAGTCAGTGTTGAACACAAGGCCAAGGCCCTGTCTCCTGCCCCCTGCAGCCTTCCTGGGGGAAGCCATCCTTCCTGCAGCCAGGCTTGGCCTCCTGCCCCGAGGCTTCATGGCTCCTCACCCAGCGCACCCCCTCCCCCCAGCTGCCCCCATGGCTTCTCCCTCCTCAGAGCTCCCCTTCATCCCTCTTTCTTGTGGCTCTCCCGAGGGTGTGTCTTATCCTCCAGCTAAATCTCCCCAAGGACAGAGCCAGGTCTGTTTTTCTTTATTTGGCAGATGCAGAACCGCAGGCACAGAAAACATATTACAAGTTTTTGTTGAATTGATCCAACCATATAATGTAGGACAAAGAATGTCAGCTGGGAGAGGTCTTAGAACAGGGGATGTCAGGTCTGGGAGGGGCCTGAGAACAGGGGATGTCAGAGCTGGGAGGGACCTTAGAACAGAATCTTTGTTCCTCGGTTTTGTTCTGAGCACAGACCTTATCCAAAAATCAGAGATTCAAGTCTCTGGAGCTTAGGAATCATAATATCCCCTCATTTCATAGAGGAGGACACTCCCCTGGAGGGAAATGAGTAGTCCAAGGTCACACAGAGAATGAGAAGCCTCCTAGGGTCTTCCTCTCAGCGCTATCACAGAGGTGTCTGGGGGCTGGGCTATGGAAGTAGGGGGAAGGGACGGGAGGCTTCGTGACCGTTCTTCTGTCAGGCCAGACTTTCAGGTATTCGATTCAGTAATTCAATTACATCAGCATTGACCACATTCCAGGCGCTGTCCTGGAATCCAAGCAGTCCCTACCCTCGAAGGGCTCATCTTCCACTTGGCCACGTGTCCGAAGAGTCCTGGTCAAGGACTGAGCTTGTGTAATTCCGTGACTGTCCACTAGGGGTTAGGGCACCTCCACAGATGTCCCTTTCCCCTGTGACCCAGGAGAGATGGACCAAGGCTGATCTGAGCTAATCGGGGTTGGGAAAGGAGGGTGGGTGGAGAGAAAGGCAGGGGAGGGAGGTGGGGGAGCAGTTACCACCTCACAGGCATGTGCCAGAGAATGAAAGAGGCTCCTTCCTTATTGTCTGCTCCCTTAGAGACCAGGTAACAACCCAGGTCCCTGCTCCCAGTCCTTGCCCAAACCTGTAGGAGCCGAAGAGGTCACAACCTGGGGAGAGTCGGGACAGATCTCCAAGCGAGCTTCACCTCTCTGCCACCCAAGAGTTACTTCTCCGGCCTCCTGCGGACACTGAGAACATGAACAGAATCTTTCCTCAGGTAACACAGTCCTGAGAGCAAGCCTTGGGCTGAGGCAGGGGGCAATTTCTTAGCGGGAGGGAGAGTAACAGAACTGTACCTCGCACCGCCCAGACGTGCTGAGGAAGCCCAAGGAGAGCACTCCATGCTCCAGTTTGCCCCAGCAAAAAAGAAAACCGTGTGTCCAGACTAGTGAAGTGTTGGCTTTGGCAAACTGGCCCGCAAAGAGCTTAGGAGAGTCTGGCTCAAAGTGCCAGCCTCACCATCTGAATCCCAGTTTTCCATTTTGATGAGGAACAGTAACTAAGGAAAAATGTGAGCTGTGTACACTAACCAATAGGCAGCAGGGAGAGAACTGAGAATGTGGGATGCCTAAACTGGGAGGGATCATGTAGAACATGGTATGTCCACCCTGGGAGGGAGCCTAGAACATGGGATGCCCAGACTGGGAATAGCTTAGAACACAAACTGTGCAATTATAGGCTTAGGCCATAAGAGATTTTCTGTCCTACAAAAACCAGTGCTTCTCAGCCTCCATTCCACTCTCTTGCCATTAGCCAAGGACCTTGGATGGAAACCCAGAGGGGGAAAGCAAGACCTTTGAAAGTGAAGAAGGTAAGGACTTCCAGGTGTCATTGTCTTAAGTGATCCCTGAAAATACCCTGGGGGAGGGGGGGCAGCTTTCTTATTACACTTATTAGTTATCCAAGAGGTCAGGCCAAGCTCTTGAAGATTATTGTGGCTGGCCCAGCTGTCCCTCAGGCTTATTTCCCTGCTGACCTGCCTGGGGCTGGGCAGTGCCTCTGGGGGTATTACTGTTGGGTGGCAAGCATGGGATCTACTGGTCTATCTCAGTGGAAGAGCAATCATCCCCATAGGGCCCAGGCTCTGGAATTCACATCCCATTAAGTCATTCAATCTCTGTAGCAGCCCTGTGAGGTAGGACATATAGGCTTATTCCTTTTCTGCCAAGAAAGAACACTGAGTCTCAGAGAGGGGAAAGGCCTCACTCGGGGGCCCAGTGCTGGAAAATGACCAAGCCCCAGATCCAACCCCGGTCTGAGAACTGCAAAGCTACTGCCCCTCCTTTCTTCCCTTCACTACTCCCATCCATTCATAGTACTTCAGGGTCTGCTTTGTGTTCCTGGTCCCCCAAAACTGCATCTTCAAGCAGCAAAACATCGTTTGATTCAAGTCCCTCTGATGGAAATGTTTTCAGAACATCTTTGAAGCGTTAGAGGCTCAAAGGGAAACTGAGAAAGGCCTCCTGTCTTTTGGACAGCAGCCCAGGCCAGCCAAGCTCCGCTCCCCTCCCAGCTGCACTTCTGACTCCAGACTCCAGCATTCAGCAGTATGGCCCTGCTTGGACGTCTCCACACCACTGCCCTGGCCTTTCAGCTCCCTCCTCTGATAGAATGTCAGCTCCCTGAGGGAACAGTCTTTCTTTTTGCTTGTCTTTTGTATCCCTAAGCACTTAGCCCAGTGTCTGGCATACTGTAAGCTCTTAATCAGTGCTCCTTGCCTTGCCTTGCCTTGCCTTGCAGAAGGAGGCATGCAAGCTGAGTTTTGAAGACAGCCAGACATTCTTTGAGATGGAAGTGAGATGATAGAATATGTCAGGCATGCCAAGGAGGTGCCACTGGGTTCTCCCAGGCTGTGCCCACAGAGTGAACTCAGGCAGCCCTAACCAAACTGGAAAAGTTTGGCTCCCAAGGGGTGTGTGTGTGTGTGTGTGTGTGTGTGTGTGTGTGTGTGTGTGTGTGTGTGGTATGTGGTGTGTATGTATATGTGAATACATGTATGAGTGTGTGTATGCACGTGTGCATGTCTGTATATGTGTATCCCAATCAATGAATGAGCATTTATTAAGCACTCAATATGTGCAAAGCCATGCAGACCCCTGCTCATGGGCCCAGGAGCTCCCAATACAATGCAAGGGAGATGGGAAGGTCCCATGGTCCTCAGGGTTCAGGGGCCGAGCAAAGGGTCAGGGCTCAGACCTCTTCTCCTGGGGCTGCCTCCCCACAGGCTCTGCTTCCCAGGATGAGGGCTAAGGGCACCAGCTGGAAGTATTGCTGTCTCTAAGGCCCTTGGGGTCAGGGTCCTGGGAATGCTAACTGTGGGAAAGCTGAGGTTGGCCATAAGGGAATGAATTGTTTCAGCCCCAGCAAGGGCTGCAGACTGTACACTGAGGCAAGGAGGGGTTGAGCCCTGCGTCAGTGCAGGGATACCCACCCAGAGGATATCCTGTCTTTGGCAAGATGGAAAGAGAGTTGGAGGGGAAGATTTGCCAAGAGATTCCAGAAGTCAGCACGGTGCCCTCAGTCGCTCAGTGCTTCCCAGGCTCACCTAGGCCTGTGACAGTCACCCCTTCTCCATGTTCCTTGACAGATTGCTGTGGCCCCTTCTCCTGCTGCAGCCGCCGAGGGTTCTGGATCTCTGCCTGGACCTTGCTCCTCCTTGTGTCTCTGACTCTCGTTATCTGGCTGGTCAGCAGCTTTGGACTCCCACCACCATCTCCAAGTAAGGCTCTGGCAGGGTGCGGGGATAGCCTTGAGAATAGTAGCTCCCCATCCCCCAGGCTAACCCATGGAGGCTAGATGACCACATGTCAAGGATACTATAAAGGGGATCCCTTCCCACATCCAGGTGGGATGAGGGACCCTCAAAGCTCGTCCTTCCAAACATGGCCTGGGGAGCCTGGTAAGTGCTGGCCAATATGATCATCCCTCTGTAATTTCCCTCTCTCCTGGGTAGTATGTACCCCGATGTTACATGGTGCTTTGGTGCCCTAGTGTGGGTCCCCTAACTAGATGATTTAACCCTTTGGAGGTTAAAGGGAATTCATGGTTTGGGTCAGACTTCCCCCTCTGACATTCTACATCTTTCTACTGTCAAGAACAAGAACCATGCCTTATTATTAGAAATACTCAAGTTTGGTTGAAAACATGGAAGACTCTGGCCTCCCAGCTCCCATATTTCCCACAAAATCACTGAATCTCAGCATTATAAGGAACCTCATTGGGTCCAGTCAATACCTGCACAAAAGCCCCTTTCCCAACATCCCTAATGGGTGGTCCCTTAGGCTCTGCCTGAAGATCTCCAGCAAAGGGGAGCCCAGCCCCCTGCAGCCCATCCCACTCTTTTTTTAAAATAAATTGTTTATTTTTAGTTTTCAACATTCATTTCCATAAGTTTTAAATTTTCTGTACCGCCCTTCCCTCCCCAAGACAGCATGCAACCTGATATAGGCTCTACAAATACATTCTTATTAAACATTTTCACATCGGTCATGTTATATAGAAGAATTAGAACGAATGGGTGGAACCATGAAAAAGAAAAAACAAAACAAAAAAAGAGCTAATAATCTGCTTCAATCTAAATTCAGACTCCATGTTTCTTTCTCTGAATGTGGACAGCATTTTCCATCATGAGTCTTTTGGAGTTGTTTTAGGTCCTTGCATTGCTGAGAAGACCTAAGTCTATCTATCAAAGTCAGTCATCACACACTGTGGCTCTTACTGTGTACAATGCTCTCCTGGTTCTGCTCACTTCACTTAGCATCAGTTCATATAAGTCATTCCAGGTTTTTCTGAAGTCCACCTGTTCATCATTTCTTATAGCAAAGTAGTATTCCATTACATTTATATACCACGACTTACTTAGCCATTCCCCACTTGATAGGCATCCCTTCAGTTCTTGGCCACCACAAAAAGAGCTGCTATAAATATTTGTGTACATGTGGGTCCTTTACCTGGCCCATCCCACTTTTAAATAGCTCAATTGTGTTAGGAAGTATTTCCTGACCTCAAGCCTAAATTTGTCTCTGTCTAAATACCCTCCACTCCTTATAGTGGTGACTTCTTCAACTTGTAGAACAGTTGATTTCCATTGGTAGAGGGAATTCCTTCAGTGGGAGTGTCCCCATACCAAGGCAATCAAAAGGCTCAAATAGATCTTGTGGTCCACTAAGATCCCTAGATCTTCAGATGAGCTGTCATCATGGCCACATCTCCTCAATCTTGTTCTTGTCAAAATGACTTTTTAAAAGCCAAATGTAAGACTTAACATTTGTCTCTACTGAATGTCATCTCATTAGATTTGATCCAGTCAGCTGGATAGTCAAGAACTTTTCAAATTCTTACTCTGTTATTTAGTATAAGGGTCAGCAAACTATGGCCCACAGGCCAAATCCAGCCCTCCATCTGTTTTTGTATAGCCCAAAAGTTTAAGAATTTTTTTTATAAGGTGCAGTTAGTTGGCACAGTGAATAAAGTACTGGCCCTGGTGTTAGGAGGACTGAGTTCAAATCCAGCCTCAGACACTTGACACTTAACTAGCTGTGTGACCTTGGGCAAGTCACTTAACCCTAATTGCCTTGCCTTTCCCCCTCCCTCCCCAAAAAGGAATTTTTTTTACATCTTTAATAAAGTTTTGTACTACTTAAACACTAGGTTCTAGTGGGTTAGATAGATCTCATTCTCAGCTTTGTATCATCTTCGTGTTTGATAGGAGTGATATCTGCACCTTTATTCAAGTCACTGATGTCAAAGTAAGCTAGTATATGGCCAAGCACAAATGCTTGTTCATCTTAGGTACCAACTCCCCTCTGAGCCTTCCTTTGAAACAAAGGCCACTACCCAGCTCTCCCTTCGCTCTTTTCCTCAGAATTCTTCCCTTTTGTGTCTTCAGAGTTTCATTCCAGAGTTTCCTATACCCCTGGGGTTGATTTCCCCTACAGGATTTTAGTCAAATGAACTCTGCTCTCCCAAAGTTCAGTGCGCACCTCAAACTAGCTCCCTTATCCTGGCTTTCTCTATCACAAAGTTTAAGATGTTGTGGTCACTTCTCTCCCCCCACCTCCCTACCCCCAAGATTCCTATCATTTCCATCTCAGTAACTGGTTCCTTTCTCTTCTAATCCAAATCAATGGATAATTTCCCTTTTTTGGTTCCTCCTTTTGAAGGATAAAATCATTACTAAGAGAGAGAGAAGAAAAAAGAAAAGAGAGAAAGAAATGAAAACAATGAGACAGAGAAAGAAGGAGAAACAGAGAAAAGAAAGAGACAGAGACAATGAGAGAGACAGGAAAGAAATAGAGGAGAGAAAGAGAGAGACAGAGAGACAGACAGACAGACAGACGGAGAGAGAGAGAAAAAAAAAGAGAGAGAGAGAGAGAGAGAGAGAGAGAGACATCTAACAGAGTTTGGATAATTGAAGTTCCTCATCATTACTAAGATCATGCCTCTATGCCAGGCTTGCAGTCTGTTTCCCATACTCCTCATCAGTTTCCTTCTTCTGTCCCAGTGGTCTCTAGCCTAGTCTGCTAACAACAGACCTTCTCTTTCTGCCTCCACTGATCTTTGCCCAAATGCTCTCCGTGACATTTCTTTTTCTGGCTTCTGGATTTCCTCTCATGAATGCTGTTCTAATCCTGTTTCTTCTGAATAAGTTCTCTGCACCAGGGGCACATTCCAAGCATCGGTCACACCCTGCCAGTCTCAGTGATGCCTGTGCAGCCAAATTGAACTCCTGGCATCACCACATCTTGTTTCTCATTTTTATTGTCTCAGCTTGGGGCATTTGTATTTAGGCACCTGAAGTCAGAGGTTCTATTCATGCCTTTTTGCTTGGACTCTTTCCCCCTGTGAAGTCCCGGGTGTCTCTACTGCTATTCTTCCTACCCTGTGGCTACTCACTAGGGCAGTGGTTGTCAAAGGGTGTGTGTATGCGTGTGTGTGTGTGTGTATGCGCACGCATGAGTGTGTGTATGTGTGCGTGAGTGTGTGCGTGTGTGTCTGTGTGTGTACATGTGTGTCTGTGTGTGTACGTGTGTGCATGCGAGTGTGTGTGCACGCGTGAGTGTATGTACACGTGAGTGTGTTTGTGTGTGCACGTGAGTGTGTGTGTGCATGTGTGCACGCATGAGTTGTGTGTGCATGCGTGTGTGTGCATGCGTGTGTGTGTGCATGCGTGTGTGTGTGTGCACACACACGCACACATGCTCGCCACAAGTTTCTCTAGATGAGCCAGAAAGTTTTGATTGTCATGATCTTGAAGATAAAATACAATTTATGGATATTTTTAATAGACATTTTACTTACCCCAGCATGTGTGGTGTTTTAAAAATAAACAAAACTTGCCCATTATACATATGCACTAACCTCGTAATGCTTCAGAGATGGCTGCTCTTAGTGAAGCAAAGCCGCACATTCATGGAGCGTCTGGAGAGCCTTGTGGAGGTGCTGGCATCAGAGCTCAGTGGGCCAAAAAGAAAGGAGCTGGAGACCCTGGGCTCTGTGGCATCTGCCTTGAAAGATCGCAGTCCTCCTCTGCTCTCCTCACTCTCCTCCTCAGGCCCTCCCTAGTTCTAGATCCCTGTGGAGTATGAGTGGTTAATGGAATTGTCAATCAACAGGTGTTTATGAAGCCCCCCTGGGGGGCCTGGCTACAGGGGTGAACAGGAAGGCTCTGAGGGGGAGGGGACAGCCACCAGCTCTCTGAGGGTTCCAGAGGCCAGCAGGGCTCCCCACCCAGATCTCTGGTGCACAGGTTGGGCCATGAGGGGAAAATCTGTGGCTTTGGAAACTTGGATTTGAATCCCAGATCTACTGTGGACAAGCTGTAGAGCTTTGGGCAAGTCCTCTACCCTCTGTGACTCAGATATAAGATGGGGACAATATCTTCTGCGTTCATCTACCTTATAGGGTCACTGTGATATTACCTATGACACAGGGCTATGTGAAAACAGAATTAAAGAATGTCAGAAGTGGAGGGATCCCCAGGGCTGGCTCTTGTTAGAGGTGGGCAAGGCCACCCCTTGTAAGGAGCGGGGCTCGAACCCCCTCCCTCCGGACCCCACCCCACATCCAGTCTTATAGGCTGGCCCTGGGCAGGTGTCCTGGGCACCCCAGGTTCTGACTGAGCCATTTTCTGTGGCTTTCCTTCCCCAGTGACCAGGGCCTGTGTGACCACGTCCAACCAGACAGGTTTCCTATGTGATGACCGGGAGACTTGCATTCCTGCCAGCCTCGTGTGTGACCGTGTCCGTGCCTGTGCACATGGAGAAGATGAAGAAGAATCCTTGTGCGGTATGTGAGGGCTGGAAAGCCAACAGAGGCCGCCCCTCACCTCCAGCCATCCAGCCCCTTCCCTTGGGGCCTTGTCTCACACCACCCAATGGGGGCGATGCCAGACTTTGGTAGTTTCTTTGGTCAGACCTGTGAACTGGTGCAGAGGCTTCTGGGCAAGGAGACTGCCCAGTTAGCCCCTGCTCTGTACCATCTGGTCTTGGTGGCCTGGGGGAGTACCGAGGGACTGGGTGACTTACCCACAGTCACACAGCTAATGTGTCAGACAGGACTTGAACCCAGGACTTCCTCACCCTAAGGCTGGTGCTTTTACCCACTTTCCCATGATGCTTCTCTAGGTCACACTGCCCCATAGCCCCATATTATAGATTAGGAAACTGAGGCCCAAGGGCACACAAGTGATGAATAAATAGCTGGATTTTGATTCAAGACCCTCCATATCCAGGACTCCCTCTCCTCTCTTAACTGCCATCAGAAGGCAGAGTGTAGAACTGGTGAAGCTCTCGCCCATGCTGAGTATGGGGCAGGGGGCTGGACAGGGAGCTGTCCAAGGCTCAGGCCCACACAGAGGAAGTCAGAGGGCTGCTCCATCCCCAGATGACGGGGTCTCCCTACTCTGAGGTGACTGGTTCAGACCGAGCCTACTGTGCTCTGTCTTCCCCTCTCTAGGAAATGTCCCCCACAGCCTCCCCAGCTTCTTGGTGTTCCACTGCAGCGACTCCACGTCCTGGGTCTTTGAGGATCAGAAATGCGACGGCTTCAATGACTGTGGAGACTGCTCTGATGAAGGCGCCTGTGAGTGCCCCCATTCTCCCAGGTTTGGACTGGTGTGTGAGCGGCCCCTCTGCTCAGAAATGGCCCAGTGGGCGCCGCTGCCTCCCAGGGAGAGCTCTTGGGGAGGTGTCCCGAGCTCCCCCAATCTGCTGCCAGGGGCCAGTTCCACAGGATCCCAGCACATTGCTGCCAGCTGGGCTAAGCCTGTCTTGTCCCATTCTGTCTGAGCGTTTGTCCTGGCTGTTCCCTGTGTGGCCGATGGGGAACCGCTTTAGGTGGGGGCTTTGGGGGTCTTTGCCCCCCTCGCAGCCTGGCAGTCAGAGAGCAGAGGGGATGGGTGAGGGGCGAGGACCACAGCCAATGTGTCTGCGTGGAGGATGTTTGTGGAGGAATTGATGGAGCCCCTTTGGGAGAACGCACAGAGCTGGCTGTGGGCTGCCAGGGATGGGGCCAAAGACACGTGCCCGTGTTTGACGTCAGCATCACCTGCCTCCTGGACAACATCTTGTGGACTCTTTCCCATTTTCATCCCTGACTCTTGAGGCCTTCCCTGAGAAGGCTTGGGCAGAGCAGAGCGTGTCACCCCCTCAGCATCAGGCACCGATGTGGATCTGACCATCTGGACCCTGAGCCCCACAGGGACCGGGACCTGTCTTACCTAAGCCCTGTGGCTCCCTAGCCAGAGCACACAGTAGGCGTTTGTTGTACCGGTGGCTTCCAAGCTCAGAAGGATTAATTACAACCTGTGAGGCAGAGAAAGCAAGGTTTATGATTCACATTTTAAAGAGGAGGAGACAGAAAGGAGTTTTAAAAAGTCATCCAGCTGATGTTAGAGCCAGGGTGGTGACCCGGGCCC
Source organism: Pseudochirops corinnae (assembly GCA_028646515.1). Classification (NCBI taxonomy): domain Eukaryota; kingdom Metazoa; phylum Chordata; class Mammalia; order Diprotodontia; family Pseudocheiridae; genus Pseudochirops; species Pseudochirops corinnae. The sequence goes on along the minus strand of CM053586.1, from coordinate 343,373,752 downwards.
ACAGCAGAGCGGGGCAGAGGACACCTCTCTGGGATGTGGAAGGGTCCTGGGCAGCACCACCCCCTCACCGGGCCTAGATGAGACCCTACCCCTTCTCAGCACATCCCTGACACAGAGGGTGAGCTGCCAAGCAAGGCCCCTTGACATTGGGACCCATCCAACAAGAGCCCAGGGCCACCCTTGACCTTGTGCCGAGAGAAAACAGTCTAGGTCCAGAGACCTGATTCCAAGGTCCTGCTGAGACCCTGGCACCTGGGAATGGGGAGATGGGAATTTCCCAAGCCTGCCTCTCTTCTCCCACAGAACTACAATTCCAGGCCTTCGTTTCCCCATTTGGAAGATACCATAGAATTCCACAGTTGGAAAGGACTTTAGAAATCATCTACTCTGCTCCACCTCCCTAATTTTACAGATTAGGAAACTGAGGCCCATAAGTGACTTGCCCAAAGTCATGCAGTAAGAGACAGAGCAGGACTTGAACCCAGGACTTCCAACCCCAAATCTAACACTCTTTCCACTTCCCTGGGAATCACCAGGCTTTGCCTCTCATCTGCTGTGCCAGCATCCCACCCCCAGCAGGCCACCTTGGTGGCCTCATTTTTCCCACCTGTGAAAAGGGTTGAAAGTGAACATCAATTTCACTGGAAGATGAATCATGTAACCACTGAGTGTCGAAGATGGGAGGGACCTCCGAGGTCATCTACTCCAGCTTCGGTTCTACAGGGGAGAAAACTGAGGCACACAGTTACTCAGTAGAGTCCGAGTCTCAGTGAAGTGAGAGTAGGGGGGCATTCTGGGAATCAAGAAGACCTAGGCCTCCCCACTCACTAGCCACACCAACCCAACAAATCTGTCCCCTTTGTAAACGAGGGGGACCCAGATGATTTGCAAGCACCCTTCTAGCATTAAGCGTGGACTGCTCATCGCCCGCTCTGCTCACTCCTGTTCTCTGCTCTGCCCCGGCTCCCAGAACTCCTCTCCCAGGCCCTGGCTCTCCTCCCTGAGGGCAGAGCCGCCGGACTGATTTCTTTCTTTCCCTAACACTTGGTGCGGTGTGGGGGAGGAGAGTAGGATCTGAACAGGCTCTGTGCCCTCTTTGGGCCAAGTTGTCCAGCTTTGGCGTTAGTATCTTGCTTGCAGAGTTAAAATCCGCAGAGAGTCTGATAAACTCATACTCCAAAGCCTGCTTTGAGTGGGCTGGGCTTTTAATTTTGGTCACTGCCCTTCTGGAGGATCAGCCGAGTTGTTTTTAACCTTGGAGCTCTTGGTTTGGATAAGAAAGAGCCAGCTGTGCCCAGGAAGGTAAACGAGGCCATCAAAGCTGCGGGGATGGGGGGGCCTCAGAGGGCACAGGGCACAGCGAGTCTGCGTGGAGTGGGGCGTGTGAGGAGGGACGGGCCAGGGGGCAAAGAGCTGGGAAGTTTAGGGGAGGGCCTCGAGCGAGTGAGGAGCAGGGAGCTTGGCCCTGGTCCTCCGGGCCAGAGAGAGTCGCTGAAAGCCGGGGAGCGGAGGAAACAGGCCACACGTGCTCACGTCGTTCTTGTCCCTCTCTCTAGCAGCCCGCTGCCCGCCCTGTGGGCCCCAGTGGTGGAGCTGCTCCTCCACCTTCCACCAGTACTGCGGCTGCATCCCTCGGCACCTCTGCCGTGACCGGGTGCAGCACTGCTCCGACTGGTCAGACGAGCACCTGTGCCCCAGGGCCTGAGGATCCCCCCTGCCCCAGGTGGCACTGCAGGCTCCTCCTCATCCCTCCGCCTCTGCAGGTAACAGAAGGCAGGGGCCAAGACCCCCCCTCCATCCCAGGCCGGAGCTGGCTCCCGATGCCACCATGTCATCTGGACATCCTGTGCCTGGGAAGGGGGTTAAAGAGCACCTGATTTGGATCAGAAGACTTGGGTTCAAATCTTACTTCTCCTTACTATGTGATATTAGGCAAGTCACCACCCTAGAAGTCTCAGCCACTCATCTGTAAAATAAGTACTGGCCAGCCTCTTCCAGCCCGAAATCTGGAGTCCTAAGAGTTTCTACCAGCCCATTAACAGATGAGGGAATGGCTAACTGGAGCCATAGATTGGAGCCTTTTATCTTCCAAATACAAAACCTGATGATGATGTAACTGTTACTGATTTGGAAACTTAGGGAGCCATGGGGGTGATTGGGGGCCATGGCCCAGGAGGAGCATTTGAAGAATCACGGAGGTCAGTGGACTTCATCTTCTGAAAGGTTCTTCCTGTGGCCCACCTCCTCCCGGAAGTCTTCCTCAGGAATCTCCTGTCTCTGGGCTATAATGGCAGTCCACCAAGGTTTGCTGGGTGACCTTGGGTGAGTTGCCATTCCCTCTCTGGGCCTCATCATCTAAAATCACAATGTTGGCCTGGTTGAGCTCCTAGGTTCCTTCCAGCTCTCATTTCTGTGACTGCTCATCCCAGAGGACCATCAATGCAGGAGCTGCCATTTCCCCCCCACACCTCAGGAAGCTCTTGGGTAAGGATGTCCCAAGGCCATCTCCTTGGTGCATTCATTAGGCATTTGCTGGTCACTCATTGGTCAGACCTCACACCAAAGGGGGAAACAGCTGAGACCCACCTGTAGCCAGGATACGACTGTGCTGGGGGCAGAGAAGCCCCTTGTTCCCTTGGTGTTCTTGGAGGGGGGAGGCTGCCATGGCAACCTACCCAGCAGGGTGTCAGCAATCAGCCTCCATGAGATGCCTGGCTCCCGTGGGGTGGACAACTCCCTCCTTCTCCTCCTCCTTCCTTCCACTCACTCAACACCAGCAGAGGATTAGGTACAGGGAGAACAAAGGGGGCCCCCTGGCCGCTGGGTGCCCACTGTCAATATTTACCACCCCCAGGGCTGGGCCAGGCCCTGGGTCCAAGATCAGGACATTAAACACACACACTCTTTGCTATTCAAACAGGACCAGAAGATTAATGGGACTTTAAGGCACCTGGGTTATGCTCTTTGGTTTCAGCTTGAAATCTATCCCATTTAACCCATCTGGTTCGGGCATCTGCCTTGAGCTCTCTTTCCTTGCCCCCTAACTCCCATCTTCCCACCTTTGGATTTGGGCAAAGATCAGATAGTAGCAGGATTGAGAGCTGGAGGGGGGATGTTCTGGACTTCACAGTCTTCAGATGGGAAAACTGAGGCCCAGAGAGGCCATGTAGTCCAAGCCTTAGTAAGATGGTGGAGGGAGATCTGCACTGTATCTTGGATGCAGCTGTATGTGTGGCTGTATTGTTGTCCAGTTGTTTTCAGTCCTCTCTGACTGTCGGGGCCCCTTTTGGGCTTTTCTTGGCCCAGATGTTGGAACACTTTGCCATCTCCTTCTCCAGCCCATATTAGTGGCCATGATAGAGGGGCCACAAAGACAAAACACCCATAGGGAGCCACAGTGTCCTGGCCCTTGGCTGAACCAAGCGTGGTCTAGGATGGCATGGAATGTTTTATGGAACTGTAGAAGACGGTTCCCATGACCACGTCAGGGAGACACGTGTAGAAACGATTGTTTACCCGTTTTTGCAGAGGACCAGTGACATCACAGGGGGATGTCTCGATTCACGCATGAATTGGATTGAAGTGAGGCAGAGATGCACAGAGTCGTCGGCCTCCCTCTCTCTTCCTGAGTCAGTGGCAGGATGAGTCGGGATGAATGGCAGTGACCTGGGATGTAGTGGATGCCCTTGGCGCCTTCCATGTCTGACCAAGCTCTAAGCACTCCCCAGTGCCTGCTTCAGCAGCCTTCGTGGCTGTTGGAACAAGCTGTTCTCATCCACCCACCCAACCAGGGAGAGTCCTTACACACTCGGTGTAGACACCCTCTAATTCACTGCTGGCTCTGAGGCCTGTCACTGACCCTGGTTTGGTTCCTCTGCTGAGACAATTTACCAGGCGTGGCTTCTGCACATGCTACGGCTTCATGAAGCTACTGGTGGGTTGGGTGAAGGTGGACCCCAAAGGGAGATGAGCAGCCCTCATGCCAGAGGTGCTTGTCCTCCTGAACACCCCCCCATCCCCCTCGTATGAACTCGTGTGGAGAAGACAGCAGAGCTGGGAGAACGGGCCATCCACTCTGACTGCAAGAGTGGGCAGATCACTGGCTGGGCTCCAACTGCAGGAAGATTACTGGTGGTGCCAGAGCACAGATGACCACAGTTCTCCTCTAAGTACAGAGGTGGGGCGAGGACAGGAAGTTCGGGTGCAAAATGTCTGTGGGGCATCTGCCCTCAAAGCCCTGTGGCTACAGGTTTGCCAGCCAACCTTCCTCCCCCCTCCCATCCTGTCCTAGTGGATCATGAACTTGGAGTCATCCTCAACTCCCCCCCCAGCAAATCCCACCTTCTGTGGGAGGCCCTCTTAGCCACTCTACTTCTAGGACCTTCCCTCTGTTTCCCCTTTGTGTGTGTGTGCAGATCTTTACACACACATACATGTATATGCATATAAAGGTTGATGTGTACATATAGGCACACACAGATACCTTGTTTGTACGTAATTTGGCTCTGTTTATATATTTATATATGTGTGTATAAATATACATGTCTATGTATATGTCCATATATATATTTTATTCTCGTTGTTCAGTGGTCTCAGTCATGTCCTACTCTTCATGATTCCATTTGGGGTTTTCTTGGCAGAGATCCTGGAGTGGTTTGCCATCTCCTTCTCCAGCTCATTTTATAGGTGAGGAAACCGAGGCAAAAAGGGTGGGATGACTTGCGGAGAGTCACAGCTAATAAGTGCCTGAGGCTGGATTTGAACTCAGGTCTTCCTGACTGTAGGCGACACACACTCTCACACACACCTTGTCTGTACATAATTTATTTTTGTGCTTAATACGATCCCTGGCACATCTTAAATTCTTAATAAATAAATGCTTGTTGGCTAAGCAGGCGCCCACATCGGGATTTCTCATTGCCATAAGAAATATGAACACAAGAAATTCAGAGCAGCAAGGGAGACTCCTGTGAGCTAATGCAGTGAAATCATAAAGAAAGGGAAAAGAGTGGACACAGTGCAGTGATGTCAGTGGAAAGACCAATAGAGTGAAAAGAATGGTCTGTGATCCTCATAACCAAACCTGGCTCTACAGCAGAGCTGAGGAAATGGGCCTTCTTCCTCTCACTGCAGAGGGAATGGGGGGCGAAGTGGGGGTAGCTCACAAGCTCTCAGGTGCAGCTAACATATTGATTGGGGATTTATGAACTTTTTTTTTAAATCTTAACAAGGGAAGAGTCAATGAGAAGTCAAGAGTTGGGATGTGTTCTGAAACAAAGATGATGTAAAAAAAAAAAAGCATGCATTTTACAAGTTTTAAATAAGACCTTAGCTAGAAATAAAAATCCAGATTTAAGGGGCAGAGGTGAGAAGTTCCAGGCCAGAAACCTTTCTCTTCCAGCAGTCCCAGAACTTGGGAGCTGGAGGGAGCCTTCAAGCCTGCTTCCACCAGCCAGAGTCTTAAGGAAGAGGGTGCTGGAGGCCAGGTTCTCCTAGTAAAGAAAATCCCCTTTGCTTTAGACCTGTCCTCATGTGGATGCTCCTAAGGACACCTCCCAGGAGGGTGGGGCTGCTCAGGAGATGCTCCTGGGATTAGGCATCTTCCCTATAATCTGATCATGGGCTCTGTGTGATGACTTGGACTTGGGGGGGGGGACAGCGTATCCCTTCACTACATGGTCACATATAGGCACACACAGATGCCTTGTTTGTACATAAATTGGCTCTGTTTATATATTTATATATGTGTGCATAAACATACATGCATATGTATATGTCCCCACACACACACCTTGGAAGACTAGACAGTGAGTTGTTATGGCCAAAAAAGAATCTCCCACCCTCCCTCCAGTAACAGGACGCCCCACACTTGGCCAGGCTGGTTGTCCCACAAGAGGTTCATTACCCGCAGATGCTGTGTTTTGAGGGCAGGCCTGCTTCATTTTGTCTTTGTACCCCCGGAGCTGCCTTAATAAATGTTGTCCATCTTCAAGTTTGGTTAAAAGAGGCAAACAGGCCAGGTGGCATATACATTCATATTGTTTATTCCCTTAAAGCTAGTGAAGCTAGCAAACATGTACGTACACAGAGCCAGAATGTAAATTCTGACTGTGATAAAAGAATGACCAGGTTTAAATACATTTTAGAACAATCCCAATTCAGGATGCCTGTGTCTCTCCAATTTATGGTCTCCATATGTGCTTAACCATACCATGAGAAAGGAAGTTTCTTAGTTGAATAAGTCATAAATACAGTAAGACAACTGACAGAGTGTCAGTTGGAGATTACGATCCCAGGGTTTCTGTTTCCCCTGTGTAGCATATGTCCAAAGGATAAGAGAAGTCCCACACTATTCAAGACAGTCTGGTCCTAGGCATCCTGTCCTTCTGTGGTTACAAGCATGAAGAATGCTCCTGATCAGCCTCATATAGTCATTAAGTTACTGACACAGGAAAGGGCATTTTTAGAGCAAAGCAAAGCGTGTCTGATTAGTTCAGGTTTTGGCCTTTACTGGGGTTCAAATGATCTGAAATGATTTTCAATGTCAACTGGCAAGACTGGCTATGTGGGACCAGGCCAGTACTTGAAGTCATCTGTCAAAGTTTGCATTCCACTGGCATAGAATTCAAAGACCTCCAGTTATCGCTGTAGCACAGGAAAATGCTGACCCTGGGCTTCAGTGGAGAGACAGCTTTCCTAATCTGAGGTAAACTGAGGCACAGAAAAATTCCATGATTCATCCCAAGGTTAGGGTGAATCAATCAACCAGAAGCAAACAGAAGTAACCACCGGGAAGTTCTCATTTATTTTGTAGAAAATCAAATTGTCACTAGGTCAACAGATTATCCGGCTCTGAAGACTGGTGGCAAGTACTCTGAGATCACCATCTATCAGGACAGTGAGAGCCCAAAGGAGAGGCTTGAAATGTAAATCCTGCTTAACTCTATGAATGGGATGTTCAGTGTCAGAACTCAAGAAACTACTGCGAGAAAATAAAGATTTCATGGGACTCCAGGGAAGCCTTGTACATGGTTGGGGGGAGGGGGGGCGCTCCGGGCCCAGGGGCCACAAACCCCCCCACCCCTGCCACCCATCAAGCATTTCCTGGAGAGTTTAGGGAGTGCAAGATCTGGGAAGGAAAAACTAACATTTATTTCACTGTAATTGATTTTCTTTGTGATCCTGCATATTTTAAGTATTTAAAAACGTGGTTCTGAGAAGGGGTTCCTAGGTTTTGACCAGACTTCAGTTCAAGGGGTCCAGGACACACAAAAAGGAGAACCCCCTGGTTTACACAGTGATGACAATAATGCAACTGAAAGTAATAATGCAATAATGCAACTAAAAGCAGCTGAATTTGGATGAACTGCAATGAACCATCTTGGTTCCGGAGAATAAAGGACAAACAGCCTCCTTCTCAGTGGAAGGGTGTGTGTGTGGGGCAACCTATGGGCACAGAATGTTACATATGCTGTCAAATGTGGGGGCTCTTGGCAGTAGTTCTGCTCATCTAAAAAGCAAACACTTTACTCCTGTGACTGAGCAGGGAGGGGGGAGGGCCATGGGTAGAAGGAAATGAGTGATGCAGGAAGGGGCAAGAAGCCTGAAAGACAAGTCAGTCCTGGCTGTCAGTCTTCTCTGGGAGACGTCATCAGAAAGGGAGACATGGGAGCTGCTGTGTGACCTCTGTCAGAGGCTCCAGGCTGTTCCCCTGCCCAACCCTGTGGCCCCACCTCAAATCCAAGACCACCAGCTAATAACAGCAAAAAGGTTTATTTGAAAAATTACTATGTATTGAAAATATACAGTAGAAACGCTGGCCTCCTCCTGCTCCAGAAGCGAGCACCCCCCCATCTTGGCTCACGCTACTAGGTCATGGCCCAATTCCAACCCCAAAGCCCACTGTCACTGGTCCCCTGGTGCCCCATGGCACAGTCGGGGCCAGAAGCCGCCTTCTCCCCCCCATCAGTAAGAATTAAGCAAGTTCCAGTCTTCCACAGTGAGGCAGACGTACTTCTGCCTAGAGGAAGGTGAAGCACTTGGTGTTTCCTTGTCAGGCTCCTCCAGCGCTCTCTTCTTGGCACTCTGGAGTTCCGGGCTTGCGGCTGCCTCCCGTTTCAATGGTGGCCCATGGCATTCCACTGCCTTCTCTTTATAGAACTGGAGTTTCTCGCCAGAGTTTGTGGAGGTGTCAGCTAAGGGACACTTGGCAGGGGCTTCCATCCGGGGCCGCTGTCCATCTAGGGCAGAAGCAAAGACAGATTCAGTGTGGTATGACAATCTGTGGTGGCATCGAGGCCCACACCAGCGTGATAACTCCACATGGGACTCATCCATCTCTGCTCCAAGATCAATCTCCAGTGACAGTGAATTCCCAACCTGTCATAGCTGTCAATCCTGGGGGGCCATGGCTCCAAGTATCATGAAGTTCCTCCATACACGGAGCAGCCATCAGCCTCCCAGTGACGTCTCCCCAATGGGCCCCTTTTCAGTTTGTTGTAGAGTGTTAAGGAAGGGGTACCCTCCAGGTCACTCTGACATGACATGTGACTGCGACCCAGGATGTCTGCACAGAAGGTGGCCTGGGGTGTCACACCATATGGAACAAACCCAGACCATGCTGGCAGCTCTAAGTTCTGCAGGCCCCACGTCTCACAGAATGAGCCAGTCGCCTGGTGGGAAAGCTCTGGGGTCCAAGACCAGGGCATGAGTCCCGGCCTGGCTACTTACTAGGTGTGGGGGCGCCCTCAGGCACCCATTTAACCTGGGCCTCTGTCTCCTACATGGTCTTGGGAGATCATCTCTAGATGACCTCCCAGCTCTGACACTCTGTGACTCTGGCCTTCCTGCTGAGCAACAATAATCGATAGCTTTAACGGCTCAGAGAGCAGAGCAGAGGCACGGCTGCGGTCACTGATACGTACAGAAACGTGACGCTGCTGTCCGGGGCTTGTCCTGGCCTGTGACGGCTCCGGAGATCACACGCTCCCACTGCAGGACAATCTGGAACAGAGACAATCATGGGCTCCACCACCATCCCATCACAGGGGCCTGGCAGGCAGTGCCACCCCCCAGCCCCGTGTCCCCGGGAAGATCCAGGGGGTCAACAGGAGCTACTCAGAAGTCTCCTGGCCTGAGGACAGCAAAGCTCCAGGATGGGCACTGCTTGACTAGCCAGAGGCAGCCCCAGGGCAAGGAAGGCCTCTTGACACCAGGCTTGGTGTCCTCACACCAGGGAAAGCAGAGTTGGCCTGGACTCCTAAGATGGTTTGGTTTGTCTTCTCCAGTAAAGTGTAAGCTCCCAGAGAGCAGGGACTGTCCCTTCACCCTCATACCCCCTGGGTCTGGCACAGAGCCTGGCACCACAAAGTGCTGGTCCCATTCTAGGCTTCAGCTGTCTCCTGTCCATCCTGGTGGCAAGCATTCAGGTGACCCAGTGGGAAGAGCATGAGGCCTCAGTTCAAGTCTGGCCTCAGATACTAGCTGTGTGACCCTGGGCAAGTCACTTCGCCCCTCAGTTTCCTCATCTGTAAAGTGGGGATAATAACAGCCCCTCTGTCCCAGGGCTGCCGGGAGGATCAGATGGGACAGGATTTGTGCAGCATTTAGCGCACTGCCTGGCACACAGTAGGCGCTATGTAAATGCAGTCACTCTGTGATGAGGCAGTGCAGGGCAGTGGTGACGGTGGAGGCCCTGCAGCCCCTGGGCTCTGACCCGGGTCTTGAGCACTCATGAAGTGCCTACTGTGTGCAGGAGGGAGAGCACGACTGATACCACATCTGAGTCAGCACTTATGAAGTGCCTACAGTGTGCACGGCCCAGGGCTGAGCCTGGGGAAACAAAAAAGGTGGGTAACATTCCCTGCCCTCAAGGTACACCCCTCTAATGGGGGAGACAAGTGACAGACAAGATAAATGGGAGATCACGAATAGCGGGAAGTCACTAAACGCGAAGGGGCCGGGGAGAGGCTTCCTGGAGAAGGTGGGATTGTAGCTGGGGCTGGACAGAAGCCTCCCAAGGCAGGAGGGGGCCAAGCTGTAAAAGCCTTAAAAGCCACACAAGTGATTTTAGATTTGATCCTGGGGTCACAGGGAGCCACAGATGTTGGCTGAGGGAAGGAGGGACGTGGTCACAGCTGGGCTTCAGGATGGTCACTGGGGGAGCCTGGAGGCCGGAAGGCCCTGCACTAGACAAAGCAGGAGGTGGTAACTGAGGGTCTGAACCAAGGTGGCCGCAGGGGATAGGACACCACAGGGCAGAAATGACCTGACCACTGACCACATGGGAAGGAGGGGACAAGAGCCAGGGAGTAAGAGCCCTGGGTGGTCAGCAGGGCAGTGGTGCCCTCTCAAGTTAACAGACAAGTCAGGAAAGGGGAAGGTCTGGGGAGACAAATGGGTTCAGACAAACTGCTAAGCTGAGATGTCTATGGGACATCCAGGCCACCACATCTCAGACAGCTGGAGGTGGGCAAGGAGATCTGAGAGGCATCCCATCCACAGGAGCTGTGGAGATCTCCCAAAGACATCGTGGAGAGAGACCAGGAGGCAGCCCTGAGGACCTCTGCTGCCCCATCTACACAATGGGTATAACACCAATCTTCACGTCCCTCTCCTGAGGATCAAACACTAACTCACAAAGTCCTAAATGGGGGCACAGGCTGTGCTGGGCCCCAGGAGATACTAAATCCCGCTAAGACTCAGTCCTTGCCCTCTAGGTGCTTATGGTCTTTGAACACACTAGGTCTGTGTTCAGAGTGCCAGATGAGGTCGCTTCCCAAGGTACCTGGTCTGCCCAGCCCTCTGTCTTACAGCTGCTGTGGTCAAACTCTTTCAAAGGCACTTTGGAGTGAACGAGGCCGATGTGGGTCTGAAGCTTGTGCATGACAGCCTTCACGTCCTAAGCAAAAAAGACAAGGGTAAGTAATGCCCAGACTCACACCCACTGGTCATGGGCCACCATTCAGACATGCCCTGGAGGGGGGCCACACTCTCACCTGAAGGCCAGTCCCAGAGATATCCAGACAGTTCAATTTTCTAAAAGAGAAGAGGTAGCCAATTCCTGCATCAGTGATCTCTGGATTACCTAGAAAGTGAACCACAGGAGACTGTTTCCATGAAAATAAAACTCTGGGCCAAATGCTAATCATAAGTCCAAGAAGTACTAGAGTACACAGTTAGTGAGCAAATGCTTATTGAGCACCTATGGTGTGCCTGGCACAAGAAAGGCAACAAAGAACCCCTCCCCTCAAGGAGCGCACAGTCTCTTGGGGCTGACGACATGAATAAGACCAAGCACACACAGGCGCAGGGGAGGATAAACGGGAAAGCCTGACGATTGTTCAGCTCCTCCTTCAGACCCTGGGCCCTTCCTCACTGGGCCACTTGATGCTCCTCACACCCTGCACCCCTCTTCCCCCCTGTCACTTCCCCTAGAAATCTCTGGTTTCCTGAATGGCTCAGGGAAGAGCCTGCCTTTTTCAGGAAGCCTTTCCTGGTTCCCCCAGAGGCTTGAGCCTCCCTCTCTGAGATGGATAATCTGGACTGTGGCCCATCCCCTCTCTGTCTTCCCTTTTAGACTATATGCCCCTCGAGAGGTTCAGGTCCTTCTTTGGATCCCCAAGATCCACAAAGGCCAACCATAAATGCTTGCTGATTGGCTGATGTTAAGTGATAGAACTGTTCATGCGCCTTTGCCAGCCTCTCTGGCATTCATTCAAGTTCAGTGGCAGCATTGTGAACACCTGATGGGAAGTACGGAGGGGCTAGTGGGCAGTGGCATCACCCCAGACTGAGATCAGAAGGCCCAAGTCCCAGCTGTGAGCCCCTTAAGAAGCCTGAGCCTCCTCTTCCACAGGATGGGAACACTAATGCCTGCGCAGCGTATGCACAGAGCTGTCCTGAGGCAAGTGCTCTGCAGACCTTGCAGAGTGTCACATCTCCAGCAAAGACAGCCACACTCACCTCCCACTTGGGGATGGTCCTCAGCTGGGGCTTAATACAGGTTTCATAGGGATTTAGCACCCAGTGGCCCCAAGACTGGGCACAGTGTGCCCAGGCAGGAAGGTCAGGATCCGACAGGTCCAACACCCACCAAAATATTCCCTGGTGGCCCTGGGGGCCGGGCAGGCTCTCTTTCTGCCTGTCTCCTGAGTGGGCTCATCAGCCTTATGGATACATTCAGCAACCTAAAGTGCTGCCAAGGACCCAGTGTCAGTCCCTGATGGCCGACTGACAACTGCAAGCGGGAGGGGAACATCAAGAGGAATTCAGGGGATAGTAGAATTATCTGTCTGAACAGAGGCAGGGTGAAGTAGGCAGAACCCAGAGGATGATACACACAGTGAGCAGATCAATGAAAATTCAGAGACCAAGTTCTGGCCAGGAAGCCTGAATGGAGACAGACAGTCCAATGCCCACAATCCTACTCTAGCAAGAAGCTACAGCAAAAGCCAGTGGCCAGAAGCCCCCAAGCAGCAGGGCTGGCCTGAAAAGTCTGAGCACAGGACACTCCCCTGAGGATGCTCCAGGCAGGCAGTCCCTTGGAAGGGCCAGGGAGCAGCAGGGAGTGCCCACCTGGCCACAACTGCCCAGCCCTCTGTCTGGAGGTGCCACCCAGGGCCAGAAGGTCGACTGCTCTGAGCCACTGAGATTCAGCAACAAAGTCTAGAGAGAAGAGTGAACCTAAGAAGACCCCAAACCCTCTCAGCAATGACTGGAAGGTCAAAACAAACTATGAAAAACAGCCTGGCTTCTGAAATCTCTGCACGTCTGCATTCCCAGCCCATCGTTCCTTAGCGAGTTTATTTCTTATTGAAATACTCAGTTTTTCAGACATAATTTACATGGGAGGGGAAGAGTGGAAGGGGTGCTGGCTGAGACTACCAAACGCTGAACACACATCTCTGTCATTCCACACCGTATGTGCCAGGACCAATCTTGCGCCCAAAGGAAGACACCCCCCTCCCCGCCATTGGCACAAGTCACTCGTGGAGCTCTCCGTCGAGTAAGGAGTCAAACACAGAGCCCCAGCCTGATGACAGAAAGGTGGCTCGACCGTTGTTTGCGGTTGTCTGAGAGGATCGTCTTCCTTGGGGGTTTGGTTGGCTACAGGATGAATACCTGAGACACAGTCAGGTTTGGACAGAGATTCTACATGGCTCGCATTTTAATTCTCTGGCTCTTTGCTGCTGCTGTTTCCCTACAGCTTTATTTTAATAAGTGTTACAATGCCAACTAAAAAAAAAGATGAATAACCCCAAAAAGCTAACCTAGAAGGGGAGCCTAATACCCTAACAAAGAGGGCACACGAAAGGAAAAATGGATTTCCCATCAAGATCTCTAAAGCCCTGGAAGAAGGAACTGTAAGGAGAACGACAAAGGAGAGGAAGTGGCCACCTCAGCCAAGCAATGGACTCCCTGAAAAACCTAAAAGCCTGGACACTCTCTTTCAAGAATTCATCAGTGAGGGGCAGCTGGGTAGCACAGTGGATAGAGCACTGGCCCTGCAGTCAGGAGGACCTGAGTTCAAATCTGACCTTAGACACTTACCAGCGGTTTGAACCTGGTCAAGTCACTTACCAGCAATTGTGTCAAAGAAGAAGAGTTCATGGATGAAAACTGCCCAGATCTCTTAGACCAGGGGGCAAAGTACAGACAGAAAGAACACAGTGATCACCTCCTAACAGGAGGCCCAAAAGGAAAAGCCCAGAATGTCACTGCTACACGGCCAGAGCTCCCACCCTGAAGAACAAATATCCAAACAGTCAGAACGAGAGTCCAAGCACCAGGAACCATGGTCAGGATCACGCAAGCCTTGTCAGCTTCCATGGTAAATGGGAGGTGATCTTGGGGAACAGAATCTCTTCTAAATGGTAACACACAGAGGCTCTGACCAAGGAAGATTTGGCCTGCAGAGCTGAGCACACTTCTACAGGGCAGAAACAGCCCTTGCACAGGACAGGAGACTTCCAAGGATTCCTGATGCAAAGATCAGAATGAGATGGGGCTGTGAGATGCAAAAGCAAGAGAAACCTAGAGAGGCACATGCACTGGAGCAAGTGGAAGGAGCTGTGAGATGATGAAGGCTTGATATCCTAATGGGAGAGAAGAAACAGGTGTCACTTCAGAGTCTTAATGTCTTCAAAGGAAATGGACAGTTAAACAAGAAAAAGAGGGACCTCAGGGGCAGTGGGGCCTGTTCTAAGGGTCTGAGGGGCAAGAAAAGGAAGGGTAAAGGGAGGCATTGGAGGAAAGGGGGAATTTGGCAAGAAGGGGACACAAACATGGGGAGGGGTGGGTAACAAACAGGTGGGTCTCACTCTTATCTAACACACCCTCGTCCGCACTTATCAAGGCAGAGTGAGGGACACAAGCTCAATCAGCAAACAGGCAGGGATCAAGAAGAAGGTCACGTGGGGGCAGAGATGAGTCCCAAGCAAAACAAACATTCTCATCCTCAAGGAGGAAGCAAGAGGCAAAAAGACTTGACACCCTGGGCACCGGCTGAAACTTCCCCTGAGAGCGTCATGAAGCATCACCATGTTGGCGGAGCCCCAGAGACCGTGCCGGGGACCCCTGTGCAGTCAGGAGAGCCCTCCCTACAAGCCACACGCGGAATGGAGCCCAGATGTGCCCAGCTCGGCCCAGCTTCTTTGTTACAGGGGTCTTTTCTGTGTTTAATTAGGGGAAGAGTCTGAGGGGGAGAAGAGGTGGTGACACTGGAAGGAAAGCAGAGAGCAAAGAAGGAAGAGAAAGAAAGAACTAGGTAGGGGCCACAGAAAAACCACCAGGGTGTGAGAAGAGAGCTCAGACAGGAGCAGGGGCCTTTGAGTGTAACACAGGAGAAGAGATTCACACGTGTCACTCACAACCCTTCACATATTCTACTTTGCCCCAAGAAATGCTCTTTTTTGGTGCTGCCTACATTCAGAATAAAGACATGCTAACCAGTTAGTTAAAAGAAGAGAGAAGGGAGCCCAGCCTGGAAGGGGGCAGAGGCCTGGCCACCATGTCCACCCGAGCACTTCTCTGTCTAGACTTGAGGCCAGAGCCCTCCCACTGTGACACTGCCAAACTTACAGGACAAGTCAAGTAAGGTGAGGTTTTCCAGTCCTCTTCTCATCACCCGAACGGGAGCTGTCATTCTCCGGACCCCAGCATCAGACAGGCAATTGTCCTTCAGGCGGAGCTGGGTCACGCTGTGGGGGCAAGGCCATAGACACCAGAATTTACTTGGGTGGCTCTGGATGGAACCCCAGCTGTGCTCTCAAGGGGCTGCCCAACCCACCTCCCTCAAGCGGCCCCAGCCCAGCTGGATAGGTATCTGTGCCCTGCCCTCTCAGACTCCTTGTAATTTCTCTGTAAACTTTCATTCCACACACATGTGCATTGGTCTCATTTAATAATCTGATACTCTATCATGGCACCTAGCACATGGCAGGCACAGAATACCACGCTGACTTTTAAAAATTAAGACTCTCAAAATCAGTTTGTTTGGTTACTTGTAACTGTTCAAACACGGTACAAAGTGATGCCCCCTTCCCATTTTTCAAGCCCTGCCCATCAGTCCTTCAGGCCACATGAGCCCTGGAAGGCTCTGCTAGCCTGACCTGAGGGGCTCCAAGCCCGGACCCAGGGATGGACAAGCTGCTCCCTGCCCCGAGACCAGCACAGCTGAGTTCGGCAAGGCCCCAGGCCATACGGGCTGCAGGGTTGTCGGTTTCTTCCCAGAGAACTTAGAGATAATTTGCCAAGGGGGTAAACGGGAGTCTGTGACTATGGCGGGAAGACCAGATCCCCAAAGCATCTGTGTATTCTAAGAGAAAAGCTGAGCACCTCTGTAGCTATGAAATAACAGGAAACATCAGGGCCCAGAGCAACCATTCTACACCCTTGGACAGGACAGCTCTGATGGCCAGCCTGGTGTGAACAGCTAAGTAACCTCAAGCAGACCCAATTCGTATTCTTATATTTAGTAGCAGGGCCAGGAGAGAATGGACATCGTCCAAGGAGGTTGTTAGAAAGCACCCGGTCCTCAATAAATGCCATGGGACAATAGGAAGGACCCTGGGCTCAAATTCTGCCTCTGTTGCCTACTCTCCCTGTGTGACCTAGGCCTCTGATGCCCCAACGGCCCCTAAGGTCCCTTTCACCTCTGGGTGGAGGAACCTGTGAAAAGCTCACTGGACTCTGGGGCCTCCATGTGCATAGCCAGGGGAAGCGTGGCTGATAGGCCCTACCTGGACAGCGCCTCATTGGTGAGATGCTCCAGGAGCTCATGCTCATCCCCAAGCTTACAGCAAGAAAGATCCAAGCAGGTCAGCTCCCGGAAGGATTTGATCTCTTCAAGCTTTTCTGAAATCACCAGGTACCTGCCAAGCACAGAGAGTGGTCAGAGGGCCCAACTGATGGGTGATTAACAGGCCACACTGCCTGCCCTCCAGACGTGGCTATAAAGGGCCTGCCCTCAGCCCTTCACCCCCACACTCCCCTGAACGTGTGTGGCCTGTGGTGAGCTAGGTGGTAAAAGAGAAGCTAGGGGCTGAGGTGGGCCAATGTTGTCAACATTACTGGGCAGCAGCGGCAGCTAACCCATGGAGAAAACCAGCCGAGCTGCCTCAGATGTCAAAAAGGCACCACCTCCACCACATGAGGCCATCGAGAAAAAATGAAGAGGGTTCAGGTGTGTGGAGGAAAAGCCTTCCTTTGCCAGCCACACCCTTCTGGGGTCCAGGGACATCATTCCTGAAAAGGTGATGTGTTAGGACCAGGAGAAAGTATCAAGGGGTTAGGCCCCTCTCATCTGTGAGCCCTCTGCAGCCTGGAGGCTGGGGAAAGGGAGAAGGTGGGACCCAGGGCTAGTTTCTTCCTTCCCCCAACCAAGGTAAGAAGTACTCCTGGCCCAGCCCCCAAGGGCAGATGGTTCAGGGCTGGGAAGCCCCTTTAAAATGCTGAATCAGAGATGCTAGATGACTGGCTCAGCTGAGTACACAAGCAAACCTTAACTGACCAGTTGTATTTAATTGCATTGTAAATAAAGCTGCTGTTTTTTATCCTCCAATTGAAGAGTTAATGGGGATTTGGGGGATTACTGGGCAATCAGAGAAAGAAAATGTGCAGCCTCTGAGAAATTAATCAAGATTTTTGTACTTCTGGAACAAGGGCTGTTAGCAGAGGGCATGAAAGTGGGCTAATATGATTATGGGACATAGATAGTAAAGTCAAGGCCAGGAACCCAGCCAGAGGGGAAAGGAAGCCCCATTGGGAACTCCTGGTGACAGCTTCCCACATGAGAGGCCCAGGGGGCATCTGGGACTGTAGAAGAGACAACTGGGCAGGCCAGAGCAGCACAGCCTCCTTCGATGGACAGCAGGCCTGGGCTACACTGCGTCCTGTATCACAAAGCCCCCATCCTTCCAATTCCCTTCCTGATCTGGCCCCTTCAGTTTGGGATTTTCATGGTCACCCCAGACCAGAAGTACCCCAATATGACCTTTGTAAATAAACTAGAAACCTCTGGCCCCCTCCTTAGAGAGAAGGGGGCGACCTCTCCTTACAGAGAGAACTGCTGAGGCCCCTCTCAGCATTAGCCTGAGAAGCCTATGGTCCCAAGTCATTCTCTCTCCCTGAGCCTCAGTCTCTTGCCTGTAAAATGGGGAGGCTGAACCTATCCAAGGACCTCAGCATCCTGGGGCACTGAGTCCAGCCTGCCCTCCCAGGATGAGGAGCCGCTTTATCCTCTCGTTTTCAGAACCCCCCTCACCTGTTGCGAAGACAGAGTGAGCAGAGCACCAGACGCCCATAGGCCTCTGTAAACTTCTGCAAAGCGCGCAGCCCTGCACCAGGCTCCGTGAACTTGTGCCTGGCTTCTGCAGCAGAGAACAACTTCTCAGCGATCTGCTCAGGGAAGCCAATGAGGGAGTCGATGTGGTCAACGTTGTCAGAGATGAAGCCCAGCACGAGGCTGAAGAGGGACTTGGCTGAGTAGCGGAGGTTCCCTTCCCTGGTGTAGGTGAAGATGAAGTGGTCCGTCTTGTCCTTCCTGGCCGCATCATCTTCCCTGTTCATGCACAGCTCCACGGAGAAGCCCTTGGGGAACAGCCTCAAAGGCCTTGGCTCCTGCAAGCTGCTCACACCATCGAGGGCCAGGCTTACCATGTGGAGGCGGCCATTTTCCCTGACATAGATAGGACCTGGGTCGGGGCAACTTGGTGATCTGAGGTAGCAAGACATTCCCCTGGCTGCACCTACAAAAAGCAAGACCCAAGGGAGGAGGGTGGTCCCAAGGGAGGAGGCTGGTCCCAAGGGAGGAGGCTGGTCCCAAGGGAGGAGGCTGGTCCCAAGGGAAGAGACTGGACCCAAGGGAGGACACTGGTCTCAGGGGAGGAGGCTGGACCCAAGGGAGGAGACTGGTCCCAAGGGAGGAGGCTGGGCCCAAGGGAGGAGACTGGTCCCAAGGGAGCAGGTTGGTCCCAAGGAAGAAGGCTGGACCCAAGTGAGGAGGCTGGACCCTAGAGAAGAGGCTGGACCCAAGGGAGTAGGCTGGACCCAAGGGAGGAGGCTGGACCTAGGGAAGAAGGGTGGTCCCAAGGGAGGAGGCTGGACCCAAGGGAGCAGGCTGGTCCCAAGGGAGAAGGCTGGTCCCAAGGGAGGAGGCTGAACCCAAGGGAGCAGGCTGGTCCCAAGGGAAGAGACTGGCTTAGCTGGAGGAGAGAAGACTGAGACAGTCACTAAACAGACATTCATTAAGCTCCAACTCTGTGCCAGACCCTGTTCTAGATCCCAGAGGAAGTACGGAAACCTGCCCTGGAGACACATACAGCTCACAGGAGAGAAGGAAATGAGACACAACCAAGAAGCCTTGATTACATCCCTAACATGTACAGGTAACAGGCACAAAAAAGAAAATTAAAGACGGAGAAGATGCACTGACACCTAAGTTCAGTCCTGTCTGACTCCATGACCCAATCTGGGGTTTTCCTGGCAAAGACACTTCTCCAGCTCATTTTACAGAGGAGGAAACTGAGGCCGACAAGGTTCAGTGACTTGCCCAGGGTCACACTGCTCGAGAGTGTCTGAGGCTGGTTTTGAATTCAGGAAGGTGAATCTCCTTGGCTCCAGGCCTGGTGCTCTGTGCCCTGTGGAACCTCTGCGCTGCCCCAACAGCACACAAATACTATAGTGATAAGACCTGGTGGTTCAGAATATGAACAACGTCCAAAAAGAACACGTGTTGAAAAGGTGTCTGAGGAAGAAGACAAAAGCAAGAGTCAGCCCTCGATGTGGAGGAGGACGAGGCCGTGGCTCTGCTGCTGCTTCATCCCTGCTTTGGCAAGCAGGTCCTGGTGCCTCGGTTTCTTATAAAATGAAGGAGTTGGACCTGGGCCAGGGCCAGCCTTGGAGGTCCCTTCCAGTCTGAAATCCTAGAGTTGACCATTTTACCAACATCAGAAAGAAAAGTCATGTCTCAACCCAAAAATGTGGCTCCGGGGAGTCCTGCCTTGTTGCGAGATGGGGCAAGATTCTACATGGAGCCAAGAACCATTCTGAAGGCTGAAAACCCTAAGTTTTTATGAACAGATAAAACTCTACTTTTTTTTTCCAAAGGGTCTGTCCTTTCCCACTCCTGGCTACTTCTGCTAAAACAGTATTAGGGATGGGCCCTGAAAACTGTAGCAAGCAGTAAGATCCAAGGCCCCAAAGAGCCAAGATCCCTTCAGCAAGGATGGATCCCTGCTGCCCATGGGAGCTAGACACAGCCATGCTTCTGCCAGAAACAGGTGTGTGCATGTGCACTCCTGGTGGTGGGAGGAGGGAAGCACTGAAGGCAGGCAGCCTGCTGCCGCTGGGGCTGCCAGGGAACAGCCCTGCTTCCCAGCAGCAGCCGCCCCTCTCCCAGATCTCTCCTGCCAAAGGCCAAGCGATATTCCCTTAAGGAGGGAGATGTAGCTGCCCCCTTGAGTCTGGAAGCTTGATCCCAATGGGGGAGAAGAGGGAGCATGAAGGATCCTTGAAGGTCTATGGGCTTCACAGCCTGTCACATGAGGGAGACAGACAGTTCAGTTCAGTCCGAGTACTTATCAACTGTATACGAGGTACTGTGAAAATGACCCAGTCCCCATCTTCCAGGACACCTCCCCATCTCTCTCCCAGAAGGCAATGCAATCCAAACCAAGTGACTCCTCTTCCGTTTCAGTCTGATACCTCTCCCTCTTCCACATACATAACTCTAGGACCCAGCTCAACAAGCCACGTCCCAACTGGCGCCTCCTCAGAGCTTAGCACATCCTCTGGTCACATCTGTATGCCTGCCTGGCATACAGAGGGCACCTGATAAACATGTGCTGATTGATCAACTGTCCCCTGTGGCACTAATGCTCTCCTCCTCATCCCTGCCTCCTGTCTTCCTTCAAGATCCAGCCCAAAGCACACCTTCTGCAGGAGTATTCCCCTCCCCCGAGACGGCCTCCCACCTACATTGTATAAATCTCATGCAAACACAGTTGTTGCCCACTGTCTACCCCCCCCCTTAGAATGTGAACTCCGAGAGAGTAAGAACCGTCTGTTGGCCTTTCTCAAACTCCCAGTCCTTGGCAGGAGGGCAGCACTCGACCAGCATGTGCTGACTGACCTAGAAAATTAAGAAATGACACCCGTAGCAGTGCAGTGGGGACAAAGGAGAGCTCCAGAGAGAAGGAGCAAAGGGGAGGCAGCCCCTGAAAGAGAGGCCAAAACAGCATTGGGCTGGGCTATAGGAACCACTCAACATCGGCTCCCTCTGGGCCTGGGGTCTCCAGTCCTCTTGTGTGCCAGAAGGGAAGTGGCCTCGTGCGCGCGCACACAGACACAGACACAGACACAGACACAGACACAGACACACACACACACACACACACACACACACACCCTCACACAGACATGCCCTCACGAGGAGGATGCCATGAGGGCCTGGATAGGGCAGGTTCACTGTCTACAATGCAGACAATCACTGTGGACCACAGAGGAGATGAACGATATAACCAGGCCCTGGGCTACTTGGGCTGAGCACTGCAGAGTCTGATTCCAACCAGCAGGGGACACTTGGGGCCTAGAGACCCTGGAAGGGACTCAAAAGCTTGAAGGGGTTCAGGGTCCCACTCTCCCATTTTATAGATGAACAAGAAATCCAAAGAGGCTGTGATTTGTGCCAGGCCACCCAGGTACCAAGAGGCAAAACCAGGACTCAAACCCAGGTTCTCTAAGCCAACACAGAGCTAGAAAGGGTAAGTCACTCTGCCCAAGTCCAGGGGGCTCATTGATTTACCCATGATGCCTTTGGGTGGCACCTGAACTACGGCCTCCAAACCCAGCCCTCTTCCAACTGCTCCATGCCTGGAAGGTCACACAAACAGTAACTGGCACAACCAGGCTTCTCAAACTGCCCGCTGTCCCCGGGGCTGCCCACTGCCCTGGACACACAGCCCGGCTGGACAGGCAAGCTGCCCAGCCCCTGGCAAAGTGCTTACGGCAGTAGAAAAAAAGGACAAACTCTTTCTTTCCTAAGGTTCTAGGCCATATCAACATGTGCCATGCTGTCTCATACCCCAATGGCCAAAGCCCATCCATCCTCTGGTCACATCTTTGTCCCCTCCAGGAGATGACCCTGGTTATGGGGCAGCTCAGCCAGCCTGGATCTCTCAACTCAGGCACTCCCCAAAGGGAGGCCCCTGGGAGCCAGTGAGGGCGAGGGGACACTGGCCTATAGAAACAGAAGGGGAGGGGGACACAGGGGGCCTCAGGCAGGACACCTCAGCTTCCCCAACCCCCACAAAGGACTTGAGAATCCAACACCTGGGCTCTGGCCCTGACTTAACCTGTGCAGTGCAAAGCTCAGAGACTCAGAGCTGGTAGGGGCCTCAAAGGCCTTTACAGGTGGGGAAACTGAGGGGTGCCCTGAGACCCCAGCTCCTTTAGTGTCTGAGGCCAACTGACAGAGACAGGTAAAAGCATTGTACAGATGCCCTAACCCATGACCTGCAGCTTGGACTCATTAAAAAGGATATAATTGTATACTTAGTTTCAAAGCAGTCCTGCTTCATGGGGTCTCTTTCTAAACCTTTGTTCTCTTCAGTGCATTTTATTTTAGAAAATCTCAACCAATATAAACCACTCTAGGACAGCCCAAAAAGCTCATTCTGGAGGCAGACAACCTAGGTTCAAACCTCAGCTCCAACAGACCTCGGCCTCTCTGGGAAAAATGAAGGCGGGTGAGGAGCTGGACTCTGGGATGTCCAAGGACAGCCCTTTGCCCTCTAAGGCCTATGGCCTGGTTTCTCCTTTCTGAGGATGAGAGGCAGGAGCCTCCTGCCCACATAGACAAGCTCAGGAGCCCAACAGTGGTCCAGACTGACTTCCATCTGTGCTTCATGTGGGACAGCTGATGCTCCTGCAAAAATCAGGCTCATCTTACTCCCGTGGGGGCGACCCAAAATATCAGGTACGGAGGGAAACATTGTTCCTGCCTCCGTCCTTGCCCTGATGCTCTCCCTACCACCATCACTAAAGAACTCTCCACTTGACCCTGCCAAGCCCTCAAATTCCCCTGTATTCCTGCTCTCCATCCCATCACTGCCTCGAGGGAAGGGGCCTGGGGTCCAACAAGGGGGTCACTGCAGCCTCAGCCTCCATCTCACTTGGCACAGCATTAGAAAGTTCTTCCTGATGGCACTGGTCTCTTTGCCACTGCCTCCCTGGGTTCTGTCCCCAGGATCAGGAAGAGGTTTGAGCCTTCTCTGCCACCACAGTCCTTCAACTTCTGGGAGGCAGCTCCCATGGCCTTGCTCAGCCTTCTCTTCTCTTGGGGCAGGACTTGGAAGCCTTTTGCCATCCTGATCACCAACAGAGGGGCCCAGAACTGAACACAAGACTTTTGGGACCACCACAGTACACCTCCTCTAGGAAGTCTTCCCTAATGTCTGACCAGGGGTGCTTCCATGTGCTCTGCCACTACCCCCACCTCATTCTGCCCTTCCTCATTGCTCTCAGTATACTACACACACCCTGTGCCCTCCCTGCTAAGAGCCTGGAGGCCAGATCTTATTCATCTCCATAGCCCCAGAGCCCGGGCCAGGGTCTGGACAAACAAGGCGACATCCATCATGGTCTGACACCCTCTAGTGCCTCCCGCTCACACGGCCTCTTCTCAGTCCTGCTCTGCCCTGACATCTCAGGGCCACTGCTCCATCCCTGTTCTGCCCTGCCTTGCCTGATGGCCCCCATCCTCCCAACACCTCATCAGAGGTGTCCCCCCATGGCTCTGCTCCTTCTTCTTTCTACACCATCTTCTCTGGTGATCACATGAGCTCCTGGGAGTTTAACAGTCACGTACACATGGGTTACTCCTGAATCTCTAGTGTGCCCATTAGTCTTCCACAAACTCTAGTCCCACAAAATCACCAACTGCCCACCTTATGTGGAACTCACAGTTGGAAGGCACCTCCATGGTCGTCTGGGCTATTGAGAAAACAGAGGCTCTGAGACATTAAGTGACCTGGACTGAGCGAGGGTCCTCTGGCTCCAGCTCCCGGGGTCTTCCCACCCCACATGCTTCTCCTTTTCCATTTGGATCTACCAGCATCTAAACCTAGCACAAAACCTGTGATCTTCCCCTCAACTCACCCATTTCTGAGGACCTCATAACCTTGGAGGCATGTCAGACTCTTCCAATGGATTCCCAAGGCCCATGGACTCTAACTCCACAACATCTTCCACATCTCCAAGGTAATAAGCATTCACGTAGTGCTTACTATGGGCCACAAACTGCAGTTAAGGGTTTTTTCCCCCAAATATTATTTCATTCTGATGTGCACAACAACCCTGCAAGGCAGATGTGATTGCTGTTCCCATTTTACAGATGAAGAAACTGAGGCAAACAGGTTAAGTGCTTGGCCCAGGGTCCTCCTGGGAAGTGTCTGAGGCAGGACTTGAACTCCAATTCCTGACTCCAGGGCCAGTGCTCTATCCGAGGTGCCAACAGCTGCCTGCTCTCTAGTCACCCTTCCCTCGCCCTGTCCTCTTCATTGGTCTCCCCCCTTCCCATCCATCCATCCATCCATCCAGGGTTTGCCAAAATCACTTTCTGAAGTCCAGGTCTGATGGCGCCCCTCCTCTGTTCAGACATCAAGGGACTCCCCACACTCTAAGATGAAGCTTCTTACCCCAGTCTTCAAACACATGGCCTTTTCTAAAATAATTGTTTCAAACTGCATTTCAAACTGTATTTCAATTGGTTTGTTTTGTAATGCTATATATTTATTTTGTGCATTTAAAAAACAGTATCTGAGAAGAGCACCCAGGTCTCCCCAGCCCACCAGTTTGCTGAAGAGTCCCTGCTCCAGGCTAAATGCAAATTACTCAGCATAAGGTCACCAGTCTTCACGATGCCCCTCCCCGGGCAGCCAAAGGGGAAATCCAGGTGCTCTGCAGCCACTGTTCCAGCCTCACAGGGCTTTTGCTCTTGTCCTGTCCCTCCCCAGAATCAACACGCCTTCCTCACCCCAGCCTTTGAAGTCCATAAGCATCTCCTGTGTGCCAGGCAGTGTGCTAATCTCAGGGGACACAGAGAAAGGCAGAGCCCAGTCCCTGTTCTCAAGCTCTCTGACAGGGGAGACCGGTGTCTGCACACTATCCGTGGTTATGTACAAACAAGACAGAGACAAGGATGGCCTGAGGATCGTCTCAGAGGGAAGGCCTTGCAGAGGCTCTGGCAGGAGCTGAGACTCGTGGGAATCTCCACCGTCCTCAGCCTTCACTGTGAGGACCTTCTCCCCTTTCTCAAATGATTCCCAAAGAGCTGCCATCTCATTAGAAGTCTTCCCCTCTGATGATCCTGACAGCTGTGTGGTCCAGTGAAGAGAGAGCTGGGCCCGGGGTCAGAGAGACCTGAGCTGGGGGACCCTGGCCAGCTCACTTGACCTGTCTCTGGTCTCAGTGTCTTCATCTGCAGCACTTACTCCTAGAGCTGTTGTGAGGACGATCTGAGACACAAATGCAAAGGGCTGGAATCATTCATGCAGCTCAGAGCTATTCTAGGGGTTCTCATTTCTGTCTTCCCGAGGGTGCCCATGGAGTCTACACTGCCTCCTGGGGGACCATGGTCTGGCTGGATATCAGCTGCTCCTGGGAACGGCCGTCTTCTCTGTTCAAACCTTTCTTTGACCACGTCCTTTATTCTTTTTCTGCCACATGCCCGGTCTGCCCGCCCCAGGCCCCCTGACTGCTCTCTCGGTGAGCCTTGGCTTCCATACTTCAGAGAACGTGTGTCTCATGACTCCAAGCCATTGGCGGTGACAGATGGAAAAATAGCTGGGATGAAGGAGATGAGCCACTGTTTCAAGGAGAAGCTTGGAGTCATTAAGAGAATTTAGCTATTTCCCAAAGGCCAGCCAGCCCACGGTCCTACTCCTGCTCAGCTCCAGGCCCAGCTCCCTGTTTATTCCAGGTGTCACACAGACACACACATAGATGAACACGTGGCAGTGCCCAACTTTAGATCAGTCTGGAGAACAGGCCCCCAGCCACTGTGCTGCTCTGGGGATCCCCAGCCCCTAGTTCAGCCTCCTAACAGCAGGCACTGAATGAGTTTTGGAAGGGCCAGCTCAGGGCCCCCCCCCCCAACAGTCTCATTGTCCCATCTGAAGAGGAAGGAGACAGAAACCTTAAGGAGCTGACTATCTGAAAGAAAACGGCCCCTCCTTTTCTGCCTGCCACCCGGATGTTCACCTGGCCCAAACTACTAGGGACGAAGGTGGGGCTGGGCAGCAGGGAGAGCTCTCTGGCCTCAGTCTCCCCACGGGTAAAAGGAGGGGCCGGCCTCCATGGCCTCCAGCTCCAGCTCTCAGGCCTCACTCAGCTCCCTCCACAGGACAAAGACGGTCCACGTTGGCACCGCTGCAGATTTGGGGCCCAGAGGTCCAGGGGACGCCCCTCCACCTTCAGGGTCTGGCGGTCTCCCCTCCCAGGCTGCCTGCCTGGCTTCTCCCCCAGATCCCCTCCCCCGGGGCTCCCCAATGGCCCCTCGCTTGGCCCCAGCTCGGCCCAGACCCTGTCTCCTTTGCCAGCCTCCTCCCCAGGCCACTTCCCCCCCCACCCCGTAAGCCCTCCCTCACTAGTGAGTTACTTTGTATCCACGCCAGGGCCACTCCCCCCCCCCAGCTCCCGGAGGGTGGGGCCCCTCCGGGGTCTTTGGAGGTATGCCTCCAGGCCTGCCACACAGTAGGTGCTGAAGGCAAGACGGCAAAAGGATAGTCAATCACAGGTCCCCCACAGCTCGGACCCTGCTCCCCTTCTTTTCCTGCCCCACCTCCCTTTTCCAAATCACCACACCCATTCCCCTCCCCCAAGCCCTGCTCTCCCCAGCTTCTCTCAACGAACACTCGGGGACGCCCCTCACTATCGCCCACCCCACACCCCGGCTACCCCGCCCGAGACGTGGCCTCAAAGGGCCTGGATTTAGCTCCTCCCTCGGAACGCTACTACCCGTGTGACCTTGGCCGAGTCATTCAACCTCCCTGGACCACAATCTCCTCATCTGTAAACGAGGCGGTTGGCCTCCCCCTGGCTGGGCAGGGATCCCGGCCCCCGGGCCCGCGCCCCTCCCCCCTTACCTGCGCCCGGCCGCCTCCGGGGCGGCTGCTCCGACCCTCGCTCCTGCGCTCCCCGGCTCCTGCGCCTTGGCTTCCGCCTCCTCCTCCTCGCCGCAGCGAGAACTCCGCCAGCTCCGGTCCCCGGCCTCCCGTCTCGGGCTCGCTCCGTCCGTCCCTCCGTCGGGCCCCAGGACCCGGCCGAGGGCAAAGGAATAGGGGGAAGGCAAGGGGAAGAAGGGGGGGCGCGAGCCCGGGAGCCCAGGCGCGCAGACCGGGCAGGCGCGGGCCCGGGGGCGCGCGCGGGCGCGCGGGCGCGGCAGGGCGCGGTGGATGCGCAGGCGCGGCAGGGGCCTGGGCGAGACGCCGAGGACCGTGGGCAGGGGGAAGAGCGAGCACGGCCGCGGGGACGGGGGCGGGGGCAGGGCCGGGACTCTTCGGGGACTGCGCGGGGGGCGGGGCGTTCGTGCACGTGACAAGGAGCGCTCCCTTCTCCTCCCCCCACCTTTCTCCTGCGGGCGCGCGCCCGAGGGGCCGGAGATGAGAACGAACTTCCCACGGGGCTTAGCGGGAGAGGGGGCGGGGCTGACGACGGGAGAAGGGGCGAGGCTGGGAGGGGGCGGGGACGGGCAGGAGGCCGGGCGGATCGAGCCTAGGCTCCGCGGCAAGGGCCGAGACGCGAGGAAGACCGGGGCTTGGCTGGGGGCTAGTGGCGGGACCTGCTGGGGTGGGTTGGACCGAGGCAGTACGGGGAGGGGTAGAAGGGAGGGCCGGGACGGGAGCAGTGGGTGCCCAGGCATGGGAGGAGGGGCCAGAGGCCGGAGACTGGGAGGGGGGGAGACCGAGGCAGAAACCCTGGATCCCGGGGCTGGAACTGGCCGGGAGGAAGGAGGGGGGCGGAGCGAAAGGAAGGGAGGTGCGCACCAAGGAGCGGGGAGGGGATTGGCGAGAACGGATTGGAGGCGTGGCTAAAGGAGGGGCGGGGCAGGGATTGGTGAAGACGGAGGGGGCAGGGCGAAGGGAAAGAAGGGGCGAGCTGGGGGGGGGGAGCAGGGCGGAAGTCGAGGGCCGTTGCGGGGGCGTGGCCGTGGAGAGGAGGGAGGCGATTGGCGACGGAGGCTAGGGGCGAGGCGCAGGCCGAGGACTGAGAATGAGCCGGGAGTGTGAGGGCGGGGTGAGGTAGGCTCCTGCCTTAGGTGGGCGTGGCGAACAACGTGGTGGGGGGAGGATACCGAGAAACCGTTGGGAGCCTGGGACTGCCAAAGAGGGTGGGGAAAGAAGGGACCCGGCGCCGTGGGGGAGGGGCCTAGGGAATGAGGGCATCGCATGAATGACTAAAGGTCCTCTCCTGTTGCTCGCAGTTCTGTGCTGCTGGCTGGGGATACAGACAGCGAAGTCCCTGCCCGCAGGGGGCTCACGGTCTAACGGGGGACGACATGTATGGGGGTGGTCCCCTGGTCCAGCCGCGGGCCCAGCTTTCTTGATGCTGTTACACCGTCTGACGCGAGACCCAGACTTTGGGGAGAGAACCTTCCTTTCTGGGTCTTCTCCTGCTGTGCCTGCTCGGTCCCCGGGGTGCATCTTCTTGGGTTAGGTGAGCAAGTTATGAAAACGCATTGTAGCCCCGCCCTTCCTCCCCATCCCCCATTGGGGTTTTCTTTTGGCAGAGATACTGAAGTGGTTTGTCATTTTCTTCTCCAGCTCATTTTACAGATGAGGAAACTTGAGGCAAACGGGGTGAAGTGACTTGCCCAGGGTCACACAGCTAGGAAGTGTCAGAGGCTGAATTTTTGAACTTAGGAAGATGAGTTGCTGACTCCAAACCCAGCGCTGTGTCCACTCGGACACCTGGTCCGAAATTGAAAGTGTTCTTTATCAACTTCCACCTTAGACAACTGATATCTAAAGGGCTTAAGTGACTGGCTGGGGCACAAGGGTAGGAGATTCAAAACTAAATCCTCTAAAGCCAAAATCACCACTTTGCTCTGCTACCTTTAAAAGGAAGAACCTTCAAATCTGAAACCGTATTTCTCCTTTCTTTGTGTCCCCAACCCTGGCACATAGTAGGTGCTTAATGAATATTGGTTACCAAAAGGTATCCTTGTATGTTGGAAAGAGGCTTTGATTTTAAATCAGAGGAACTGACATGCCAGTCCTGATTCTGCTACATACAACTATGTGACCCTAAGTAAATATTTAAACTTTTCTAAATCTTAGTACCTCATCTGAAAAAGGTGAGGGGTTGAATTGGAAGGCCTCTAACTAAGGACTTTTCAGTTTGAAACCTGTGACTATTGTCATTCTCCCCTCCCCAATTAATCGAACCATAGGAAACCCAGAGAAACAATCATTCGAAAGTAAACTAGCTATGAATAATTATTTAATTTTTTAGAAAAGACTCATCTGACCCTAAGTCTAACTGCAAGTCAGTTCGGAATCTCAGATTCCAGCAGCAGGTCAGTTGAGTGGTGGTTGAATCCAGTATCAAGGATTCCTGAAAAGAAACTGCCTTGAAAGAGAGAGGATGCAGTTTCTCTCCTTTTCCTTCCCCTTGACTAGTTGATGTCCTTGAGAACCTCAAAAGCTCTGGACTTCTCCTGAGAGATGATAGCAGTGGACCTGGAATGACAGTGGCTAAAGTCAGCATCTGCATGGGGAGCGGAAATGTACAGCCAGGACAAAATGGATACATTGAGGAAGGGGCTTGCGTCATGAGGTCAGCAAGCCTCAGAGCCCAGCAGAGTTCCCAGAGGGGAGCTACATAAGAACTCTACAAAGGGAAAAGAGGATTTCCAAGAGCTTTGAATTTACACTTTGGCCAATTGTGCTCTCTTAAGTTTGAACCCACTGTCCCCAAGGATTTTGTGTATGCAAAGGGAGTACATTCTTAGTTGGGGGGGCAGTTTCTGTAACAACTGTTCTTGCTATACCTGCTTAATAAAATATCCTTTCTAAAACCTAATTAAGCCTGGCTGATAACTTGTATGGAACACACCCATGGGGGCTTGAGGGCAACTGTACTAAAAACCCTGGCCCCTCAGAAGTGTCCCCAACATTGAAGAGAAAATAGCCACCGTCTAGGGACCTAGCCTACCCCTGCGGGTAGGAGTTGGGGAATTAGTTATATTGTGAATAAATCACACCATGATTTAACTTTCAAATTCATGGAGTGGCTAAGGTTTGGTGGACAAGAACAAAGTGTGAAATAGAAGGGCATTGAGATGATAACACAGGAAAAATTTAAAAATCAAACAGCCTCACCAAAATCAAGTCTAAATGGGTGTATAATCTAGATATAAAGGCTGATACTGTAAGTAATCTGGGGAAGCAAGGAATAGTTTACCTGTCAGATTTATGGTGTAGGGAAGACTTTACGGCCAAACAAGATTTAGAGAGCATTATAAAATGCAAAATGGATAATCTTGATTACATTAAA